>CM035345.1:670099-1270099 GCA_020226455.1 Prunus salicina | reverse complement strand
TTAATGTTAAACAAATACTTATGTTGTCAAATTATACATATTGTGCAACAAAATAAAATTAAACATAATTAGTATGTAGTCAATTTACATTTTAACATCTTATGTTACTAGAATCGTCTGTCCGAATCTTACTCGATCTATAAATAATTCATATGTAGGAGTTACCTAGAGATGGAGAAGTTGTTCAAGATATATGTTTACGAAGAAGGACAGGTCCCAATATTTCATGACGGTCCATGCTTCCATATGTATTTAACAGAAGGCAGGTTTATTCATGAGATGGAGAATGGTAAATTGTATCGTACAACAGACCCAAATCAGGCACTTGTCTATTTCCTTCCCTTCAGTGTGGTTAGAATGGTTCAGTTCCTGTATTTGCCTGACTCATATGATCGAAATGGCTTGAAGCTTGCTGTCATCGACTACATTAATCTCATTGCTCATAAGCATCCCTTCTGGAACCGAAGCCTCGGCGCTGATCATTTCATGCTATCTTGTCACGATTGGGTACGCATAACACAATTTTTCCAGTAATATATTTAATTTTCACTTTCTATTTTTTCGTTGTGTGCATTCTTCCAATTTTTCGTTGTGTGCACTGTTGAAGTGAGTGATGGTAAAGAATGATTGTCAAAATCACTAACCTTTTCTTTTCTGAGTTTTATCCCTTCCTTAGAATTAAAATTACTGTCGGCCTTCCAAATTAATATATAACAACCCATACTTACCACATCCTGACGTTCCTCTTTTCTTATTTTGTCTTTCTGCATGTCGGTTTCATTTTGCATTTATAGGAGGAGAGGACCACTACAATTTGTGGTTTAGAGAAATCAGGCGCCAGCCGCCTTATCACTATATTCTTTTTGATAAAGGAAAAATAAAAAGATATCATGAAACCAATGAAAGACTTCTATAGTATTTTAAGGAGTAAATTGTCAAAATCCCCCTTGAACTAGTACCTTATTTTCAATTTGCCTCATGATTTTTATTTTTTTTCTCTAGAAAATTAAGGATCTGAACTAATTAATTTAGCCAATGTCCCTCTCACTGTTAATGTGTAGCACATTTCATCTAGTTTTCCATCAAATAGAATCACATGCATACCATGCTACTTTTGAGAGCAAATTCAAATAGAGTCACATGCATATCACACGACTTTGGAGAGCAAATTTGTCAAACCTTGTTCTCCACTTTGCTGACCATAGGCTCATAGCATCAGTTAGAAACCCTAAAGAACATTGTTATAGTGGTCGATGAGAGGGTAGAGGACTCGTTTCTAGAAATGGCTATGGAGGTGGCGGTGGAGGCGAAGAAGAGGGCCATATAGGAGGAGGAGAAGGAGCATCTTAGACTTGGTATTCAAACCCAACAATAAAATAATGGGGTCAATGGAAGCATAGAGAGAATATGAGAGAGATGGCGAAGAGAGAGAATTACAAAACAGTTGCATATTGCCAGGCCCCTCATCCTCAGTATCGCCAGCCTCATAAGCCCCAGTAGCATGCATATGTGTAGCCCCAGCGAAGTGACAAATTTTCCCTCAAGAGAGAGTTATAAAAGGGAATGTCCTTCATCAAAGGAAATCACCTCATCATCAACGTCAATTGCTTCCTCTTCATCTGCAATCCTCCACCAAAGTCAACCATTCTTTGTGTCTTGTTGTCCTTCCAATAATAGTTGATCAGGATTGATTCTCTACATCAACCATGTCGGTAATTGCTTATATTTTACCTTATTGGGAGCATAGAACCTTGTATATAACACCGAGATCCTGTGATTGTTATCATCAATAAAGTATACCATTTATTCATAACCTCTTAAAGTTACACGTGTATGTCACATGACTCTGTTTCTTAGAAATTGGATGAAACATGAAGTGAATTGATTAGTTCGGATCCTTAATTTTCTATAAGAAAAAATATTCATGAGGAAAATTGAGAGATGTATAAATTCAGGAAGAATTTCGACAATTTACTCATTTTAAGTGTGTACATATATAATCATATTTATGAATTAAGTTTATTTATTTATTTTTTTGGTATTTGTCTGATTAAGTTTATTTTCCCTCTTTGTTTCTTTGTTCTTATATCTTTGAATTTATGTGGTATCACTTTGGTCCCTTATTAGGATTCGTGGCACACAATAAATATTATGACAAAATTAATAGGTTATTTGAAAATTATCTCATCCAAAATTTCTTTATTTTTTATTTTTTTCCGAAAACTCATCCAAACTTTTTAGAGATGTACTAGAGTATTCTTTTTGGGGCCAGTAGTCCTCCACATTATTCTCTGGATAAGGTTATAGATACATTTATTAACTAAACGGAAGTAGAAAAATGGTCTTGACGAACCCCATGGTATCTTGATAGTGTATGAGTGAGAAAAACCCCTCCCCCTTTTTAACTTGAGCCCAAAAAAAGAAAAACTAAACGCAAAAAATTATGTGAAAAAAGATGTCTTATATTCCTTGAGATATTTCTCTATCTTATGGAGAACAAAAAATATGTGATGGTTATTATCATTATATAACATGCATTTGTCTCTTGCAATTATTAATTTTGGAAATAATTATTTATGTATATATTTTTGGTAATTTCCTTTAACCATCAAAACCATAAAACTTTAAGAAATAGTACCAAGTGCCTTAGTGGTTGTTTGTCCTTTTTCATATTTCATGTTTTATTTTTATTCTTTTATTAGAACATTATTTCTGATTAGCTAAATAAGTTGAACAATATTGAATGAATTTCTTGATGCACTATTAATTTTTACAGGGGCCATTTACAACTGCATTTGTCCCGCATTTATTCCACAAGTCTATTAGGGTTTTGTGCAATGCCAATACTTCCGAAGGATTTAATCCCTCTAAAGATGCGTCGCTTCCAGAAATTAAGCTTCTAACACCGGAAATCCCAAGGCTTGGTGGTCAGCCTCCATCAAAACGATCCACACTAGCTTTCTTTGCAGGCGGTTTGCATGGCCATATTAGGTACCTTCTTCTAAATGAATGGAAAGGCAAAGACCAAGATGTGCTAGTCTATGAAAAAGTTCCTCACGGAGTGTCCTATGAAGAAATGATGAAGAGCAGCAAGTTTTGCTTATGCCCAAGTGGGTATGAAGTAGCAAGTCCAAGGGTGGTAGAAGCAATCTATGCCGAGTGCGTCCCCGTGTTGATTTCAGATGGCTATATTCCACCTTTTAGTGATGTGTTGGATTGGAAGTCGTTTTCTGTGCAAGTGCCAGTCAAGAATATATCTGACATTAAGAACATATTGATGAGCATATCCAATAGACAATACCTCAGAATGCAGAGGAGGTTGAAACAAGTGCAACGACATTTTTTGATGAATGGACCCCCTAAGAGATATGATGTTTTCCACATGATTGTGCACTCTATTTGGCTCAGGAGGTTAAACATTCGCATTCAAGATCTATTGACGTAAATTCATCCCATTTTATTGGTCACTCAAAAGAGGCTCATACTAACTCTTGTCACATAAAAATTCCTTATGCTCCTAATAAGAGATTTACTCTCTTGATGTAATAATGTAGGTTTAGAAAAAGTTATTCATTCTATTTTTTTCAATTCTTTTATATAGTATAACATGTACCTTTATGTGACTAATTTAATTTATTTGCTTGAAAAAACAAATATGTACTTTATAAGATTCATTAATCAGATACCCTCATTGTTTTATGATAACCAAAATACAAATTCAATCTTGTACTTTGGTTGGATTACCATTTCGTTGCAACACAATTTCAGAAATGTTTGGAATTTCCAAGAGTTATCTGCAAAACAAGGAAGAGCTTGGACATAGGAGTGGTCTTAGCCAAAGACCCTCTCGCACTTGATCAAGTCTAGAAGCTTGCAACGAATGAACTGAAAGCAGTGTGCTAAAGCTCAAAATATTGCGTACCTTAGTATGTAGATGACGATAATTTATACATTACAACACAACTTTACACATATAGCATTACATTATAGTATTTTAGACAAGTACACTAAAATATAAAGTTTCAACCCTAGTTACACAAAATGAAAGTAAAGGCTAAAAACGGGTGTAATGCACAGGCTGGCTCTCTTTCGCTCTCGTTCTAGCTCTATATCGCTCTCTGGCTTCAACCCCGGTTGAAAAAAGAAAAAGAAAAAGGAAAGGAAAAGAAGGGCACTGTTACATGAGCTGACTCTCTTTGCACTGGCTTTGAATTGCGCTCTCTCTCTCTCTCTCTCTCTCTCTCTCTCTCCCAACCTCTTGTCCATTGCCTAGCATATGATAGCGAACACTCTCAATCTCTTTGTTACAGGTAAAAACTCTTTTGCTCTTTCTGTCTCATTCTAACGGGTGTATGTGATGATTTAGATAAACTTCTTACAAATCAATTACTATATACACCCAATTTGATTTAAAGGTAAATTGGGTATTGAATTGTAAGTCGTAATTATTTTTTATTTATAAATATATCTTTTGGATTTATATAGAAATTGAGGTAAAGTGTCCAAAGTTTTTTCTAGCTGTTTTTTTTTTCTGGGCAAGGTGTCATCAATTGTGAATACGATTTATTGTTGTATGTTAACAATTTTTTATGGGTTTTGGATTTAATTGTGATTATGGTGATGCTTGTATTGATAATCGTGGGTTTCACGATGATTGTAATCATAAGCGTAGTATTGACTATGATAGGGGTTTGGTGGTAATTGTAGCAGTCATAGCAGAAAGTATGGTGTCAAAAGTGGGACCAGTGGTGATATTGTTTGGGTAGAGGTCCCATTAGCGGTGGCAATACCTAGATAAGAGTTATCATAACCTAGTTCTTAAGCCCTCAATTCAATTTGTTTGCTTTAGCATTTGGTTTTGTTAAAGTTGTTAGTGTTTTAGTTGTTAGGATTTGAATTTGGCAGTTTGCTACTGCTTTGTTAATAATCCCTATTGTTAAGGGAAATGTTGTTTATTTGACCTATTTCTTAGCCACTTACCACATTATTAAGGTTGTTAAATGTGGGCTGCACTTCTTCAGTTATCTTGTAAGGCTATTTAAAAGCCAACTTAGTTGTTTAATAAAATAAGATCATTCTCCAATTCTTGCACATTTTACAAAAAAATTTAGTTCTTAACATTTTGTATCAAAGATCCATCACATGGCCTAATTGAAACTTTAGAACACTAACGTTTTAAGATTTGCGTAGTTATTTTATTTGGCGCCAAACACTTGCATGACGAAAGCTATCGTCGCGAAAGAACACTTAGCGCAACAATACACGTTATCGTCGCGTAAGAAAAATGCGGGTTTATTTTATTTGGCGCCAAATACTTGCGCGATGAACAGTCTCAGTCATCGTGTGTTGGATGTCAGCAAGTTCATATGTGACGAAAATGGACTTTTGCGCGATGATATTTAGCATTGGCGCAACGAAAGTGTGTAGTGACGAAATCGTTTTCTCATCGCGTAAAGTTTGACGTCGACACGTACCTATGCGATGAAAATGGTATTTTGCGAGACGAAGGTGATCGTTTGTGCAACGAAAATGAGTTTTTGAGCAACGAAAGTTATCTTTTGCGCGACACAAGTTTGAGTGACAAATCCCTTTTCGTCGCACAAAATCCTTCGTGAAATATATAATATGTATTCAGCCAATGCAGAGGCAAACTACAAAAAAAATTGCAGATTGCCTCTACCTCTACCTCTCTCTATGCTGGGAATTCACTACGTTCATTAGGTAAGTATTTTTTGTCGTTAGTTTAAAAGTATTAATGTAAATTCATACTAACACCATTAATTTCGTTGTCTATGGAGATATTATGTGTGATTAGCGATTGGTGGAGAACAATTGAGAATGTATTTTCTTCGTTTTATATTTTAAAAATATAAAATTAATTACATTATGTGAAACTTAGTTTGTTATGTTTATATTGTTTTGTGAAATTATATTTATATTATGTTGTTAAATTGTGCGTGACGTAGAACAAGTTGTGATGTACGAAGTTAATTTTTCAATTAACTTTGTACTTTTTTATTTATTTAGTAAAACTTAGTTTCCCGTTCGAGGATTAGTTGGATTTCGCACATGGATGCGAAAGCATGATTATGGTCCAATTAATTCTTGAATTGTCCCATTATTTGGATAGTTTGGGAATGCAAAGTCATGTCATGTAATTTACGGCTATAGGATTAGGTTTCGGTTGTGGAGATTTCGGTGTCATCTCTGTACGTTCTTCTGGTGGTACATAGATATTTTATACCTACGGTACACCTCAAGAACTATATCGAGATGCTGCCGAAATTCATCCACGTCGAAATCTAATCTTATGTAGCCATAAATTACGTGACATGACTATGCATTCCCGAATGAGTTATGGCCCTTACCGGAGGCATAAGGTGACATTATGATTTTGTATGAAGTTGTTGTGATTGTGGTTCTAGGAATTATGAGCAGGAGGTGGATACAAAACCTGAATAGATGCGCAGATGAATACTTGGATGGAATCGAGGATTTTTATTGAATTTGCACGTACACATGATCGGTGCATAATTACATATCTTTTTGTACCCTTCTAACTTATGATTTGGTTATGTTTTCGAGTTAAACTTGTGCTTTTAATAAAGTTTGTGTATGTTTCAGTGTAATAAGGTTGAGACTCATTACATGCATTTTGAAGACAAGTTAGCTCAAAACAATGTCTGCAGATCAGTCACATTCACGGATTAACCTGTACGTGCTTAAGAAGAACCAGATAATGAGCCATACATCATTGGAAAGATACAGAAGTCTAGTTTCCGTAGCATTTTACGGTTCATGATTTGGAGTCTTCTACAGGAAGTTATACATGATTTAGCAGCTCAAGGTCAAAATTCGGCAGCATCTGCGTTACTGGGCCAAAAATGACATTTGAAGGTCTTCCCTATTTTTCCTTGAGTTGGGCTGCATATGCTTGGAAAGATAAGACAAAGGGCTTGAAGATCCATATTTTTCCAGGATTTTGTGGAGTGAATAACAAGCCCAAAATCGGCCTACAAGCTGACTGCAATGCAATGTCATGCATGATCAAGTGCTATCTAGTGGGATTTGTTGGTGAAGAGCACTAGCCAAAAAGATGAGTTTCTAATTACAAGTGCTATCTAGTGGGATTTGTTGGTGAAGAGCACTAGCCAAAAATATGAGTTTCTAATTACAAGTGCTATCTAGTGGGAGTTGTTGGTGAAGTGCACTAGCCAAAAGATGAGTTTTTTTACAAGTGCTATTGGTATAAACCATATTCAATTCAGATATTCCCCTTCCATTCTCCCTATAATAGCACTCCAATTCTAAACACAAAGGCATTCATCAATCCATCAATTCACTTCATCCATTACTCATACACATATTCAGATTCACCACAAGAGAGAGAGAGAGAGAGAGAGAGAGAGAGAGCTAGTTGCAAAAGGAGCAAAGCTTGGAGTTGTCTTGGGAATTCCTTGCTGCCATCATCTAGTTCTTTTCTTCTCTTTATCCTATCCTATGTATTTCTTATTCTATATTTCTTTTCAATTAAATATGTGTAACTAAATTTCTTCTTAGTTAGAGGTGAATTCGAAGCCATGGACATATGTTTTATATGAATTGATCACTCCCAGTTATGGTTTGGTAAAGTATGAATGTGATTTACTTTTCTGTTTTATTCAGGACTTATTCTTGCATGTTTATTAAGGATGCATACTTAGTTTGCATGCAGGGATTTGATGCTAGGATATAAGGGAATTTCACCTAATCGTTATGAACTTATATTCACAAGTAGTAAAAGTCACTAGTCATGATTGTGTTAAGTAAATTCCTGGCAGGAGTATCATGCTTTTCATAGTTACAAATGTCTTGTCAAAGCTTATGATTTTCATAGAACTTAATGATCTTTGATATGTATCTCTATCATGATGTTCATATAGGGAACTTGATAAGAATAATTTGATTGAGTCGCTGAGTCCAATTCAATGAACTTAGGAAAATCTGAGAGTTAATTAGTGCATTCACAATTAATTTGGGGCTTTGACATTCATACTTTATAGAAAGAGTAACTGGAGATCAATTTGTGTGCATATGTTCCATGTGTGGAGAAGAATCCTCTAGCTATCCCTTAATCCATATTTCATTCACAACTTAGTTATTTGCTGCTGTTAATTTTACTTTGGTCTAAATCATCCAACTCCCCCCAATCATTGTTCCCTTAACTTAGTTCTAGTTTAATAAGTTTAATTTGTGTTGATTAGCATCCCTCCTAATCCCCGGAATAGAACGATCCCTACTTACTCGTACTACAAGATTTATAGGGTTTAATTTGTGCGTTAGTTATTTCTCACGCCAAATTTTGGCACAGTTGCCGGGGATTAGCAAAATTGCTAATCTTCGGTTTGTTTTCATTTTTCTTGTGTTTCTGATTTTGTTTTGTTTTGTTTTCTTTGTTTTAGGTACAAGTTTATGACTCGAAGTTCACACCCTGTTCATGCGCACATATTGGACTTTGACGACGATTTCGAACGAACTTTGAGAAGGAAGAGGAAACAGCCAGAACTCAGTCCCTCTAGTTCTAGTTCCGAACCTGAATCTGAAGCAGAAACGGACTTGGAAGAGAAACAAGACATGTCTGTAGACAATAGATCAATCAAGGAACTTTCAGCCTCTGAATTGGACAATGCAGTCCCCCTCTTTGCATTCAATACCCCAAGGCTGCTACAGGCAAGACCGATGAGTTTGAATTGAAGTCAAGTTTGCTACATCACATTCCCAGATACCATGGGCTGTCCATGGAAGATCCAAACAAGCATTTGAAGGAATTTGAAGTAGTATGTTCAAGTATGACACCCATTAACGTGGATGGAAATATTTTGAAGATGAAAGCCTTTCCATTTTCTCTTATGGACAAGGCTAAGGATTGGCTCTATGAACTAGCACCTGGAACCGTTACTTCTTGGGAAAGTATGAAGAAAGCATTCTTAGAGAAATTCTTCCCAACTTCAAGAATCATTGTTTTGAGGAAGAAAATTAGTGGAATTCAACAAGGCCCGGGAGAATCCTTTCCAGTGTACTATGAGCGTTTTAAAACGTTAGTTGCATCCTGCCCACAACATCAAATGAAGGAAGAACTTTTAATTCAATATTTCTATGAAGGACTACTTCCACTGGAGAGACAAATGCTTGATGCTTCAGCAGGAGGTGCTTTGGTTGACAAAACACCAGTTGCTGCAAAGATCTTAATAGCAAACCAAGCTTTGAATGCACAACAATACGAAGGAGTTGGAGGGAGAGATCATGCATAGCCAAGTCAAGTTAATGAGGTAAGTGCTATTTCAGAACTTCAATCTCAATTGGCTAATCTCTCTACTCTTATTTCGCAGGTTGTTGAAGGACCCAAAGTGTAAGGTACATCCACTTGTAGCGTGTGCTCTATGCATGGACACCACACTGATCAATGTCCTCAATTAATAGCGAATGAGGGATGGGAAAGTGCCAATGTCATAGGTTATCAAGGCCAAACTCTACCTAGGTATGACCCATTTTCAAACACCTACAATCCAGGCTGGAGAGATCATCCAAATTTTAAGTGGAGGGAGCCTCAACAAACTCAACAACAAGGCGGATATAGACAGCCACCTCCGGGATTCTTTCAAGGGCCATTCGCACCACCACAACCTCAACCACAAACTGCCCAATCAAATTCAGGTTCCCCATTGGATAATGATCAAATGCTTAAAGTACTAACTTCTTTGACTCAGGGTTTACATAATCAAGCCAAAGAGATGAGCGAAGTGAAGAAGCAAATTGGGCAGATGGCAGAATTCATGGGACAATTTAGAGAAGAAGGCAAACTACCTAGCTCAACCATTGTCAATTCAAAAGGAGGTTTTGAAACGGCTAAGGCTATCATCTTGAGGAGTGGTAAAGAGATTGGAACCAATCCCAAAATGTCCAAACAAAGGCCAACAGAGAATGAAAAGTTGCTCTTCAAAAAGAAGGAGGAGGACAAAGCCACGGCAAGGGAGGAACAACCATTGCTGCAATCCCCCAAAGCTCCTACACAACCAAACTCAGGTAAGGTTGCTCCAAATTCAACTCATTCTAACCCTATTCCACCAAATGTGCCTTTCCCTCGCAGATTTATGCAGTCTAAGAAAGAATAGAATGAAAAAGACATCTTAGAGACTTTCAGGAAGGTACAAGTAAATATCCCACTTCTTGACGCAGTAAAGCAAGTTCCAAAGTATGCTAAATTCTTGAAAGGGCTTTGTACAACAAGGAGGAGGAATTCAAACAAAGAAGTGGTAAGGGTAAGTGAGAATGTTTCTACAGTTTTGCAACGAAAATTGCCACCTAAATGCAAAGATCCAGGTAGTTTCACAATCTCTTGTGTTATTGGTAACACCAAGTTTGAACATGCCATGTTAGATTTAGGTGCTTCCATTAATGTCATGCCATACTCTATTTATGCATCTATGAACTTAGGAGAGCTTAAAAAGGATGGAGTTGTAATTCAATTAGCTGATCGTTCTAATGCATATCCGAAAGGAGTTTTGGAAGATGTTTTGGTGTAGGTTAACCACTTGATATTTCCAGCAGATTTTTATGTGCTTGAGATGGAGGATTCGGTCCATTCTACACCATTGCCAATCTTACTTGGACGACCTTTCATGAAAACAACCCGAACCAATATCGATGTGTTCAAAGGGACGTTGACAATGGAATTTGATGGCGATATCATTGATTTCAATATTTCTGAAGCTATGAGGGTACCAAAAAAGCTGACTTATACTACATGGTATTTGCACGGTGAGGATGAGGATGAGGATAGTGATGAAAGTGATGAATGTGATAATGACAATGATGGAAATGATGTAGCCAGTATGGAGCGAGATAATGATATGTATGGTTTAATAGAAGAAGGTTGTCCACAAAATCCAAATGGAGATGCACACAAGTTTTATAAATTGTTAGAAGAGGCAGAACAACCATTGTACGCTGGTTGTGAGTCGTATTCTAATTTGTCTTTTGTTGTTAGCCTAATGCATATCAAGGATAACGGTACTATGAGTAACAAAGCATTTGGTATGTTGCTAAGATTGATGAAAAATGCATTTCCTTTTTGTGAGAAGTTACCTACAACCACCAACGGTGCAAAGAATATTATTTCATATTTGGGTCTTCATTATGATAAAATAGATGCATGCAATAATGATTGCATCATTTATTATAAGGAGCATACAAATGCAATGCAGTGTCCTACATGTAAGCTTTCGAGATGGAAGAGACAAGGAAAGGGTAGCAAAAAGAAAGGTAAAAGGGTTCCATGGAAGGTGCTTAGATATTTTCCACTCACACCAAGACTTCAAAGGTTATTCATGTGATCCAAAACTTCTAGTCGATAGGAATTTTAAGACAATTAGAGAAACAAAAGGAAGAAGCTAAGGAACTACTTTGAGTTCTACTTTCAGAATTGCTTACCAAAACTGTTTTGTCTATTTCATTCATCAAATGAGGTTTATATACAAGTTCATCGTCCTAAATTAGCAAACTTAAAATAGCAAGTGTTTTTTAACCAAAAGAGTTGAATGGTTTTTAAAACACCTGCGTACATAAAACCATACATAGTTGGTGGTTTAAAACCAATTGTTTTAAACCACAAATTATTTGTGGTTTTAAAATAATTAAATAATGATATAATAGTATATGCAAGATCCTCTTGGATCATGGCTCCCCCATTTAAGATGATTGAGCTCCTGGTCAAGCTAAATTGTGAGATGAGGAAACTTTGTTATTGCCTTGTCTTGAATATACCACTTCGACTTGATAGGAAATTAACCTTTTCTGCCAATACGGAAATACTCATACTTTCCATGTCGAGTCTCACGAACCTTCTGTTCCAAGTTACAATCCTACTGCAAAGGATCTTCTTGTTCAATCTTTAAGTCATCAACTGATGGAAGGCCTGTGTCTTCGTTAGGATCATCATCAAGTAGAGATGGCTCAAAAAGCTTAAGATTCTCGGCATTGGTGACCGAGTACATATGCATGTATGGTGGTAATTCAAGTTGAAAGGCATTATCACCAATTTGTTTGATGATCTTGAATGGTCCATAACGAATAGGTTTCAATTTCTTGCCTTCACCAGTTAGCCGCTCCTTTCCAAGGTGTAACCATACTAGGTCACCTTCTTTGAAGTTACATGGCACATGATGCTTATCATGGCGAGCTTTATATCATTGCTGAGAATGTTTCAATTGTGCCTCCACTTCATTATAAATCTTTCTGACTCGTTCGAGAAATTTCTGTGCTCGAATATGTTCTTCTTCTTCTTTCCCACTTAATGGCTGATCACTCATAGTGAATGCTAAATCAAAAGGACTTTGAGGTAAATAACCTAAACAACCCTCAAATGGAGATTTGAGTGTGAAGCCATGAATTGCTCGGTTGAAAGGAAACTGTACGTAAGGGTGACTTTCATCCCAAGTCTTCGGATGCTTGGAATTGTAACCTCTCAACAAGTGTACCATAGTTCGGTTTACGACCTCTGTTTGCCCATCTGTCTGTGGATGAAATGCAGTACTTCTTTTCAATCTGGTATCCATCATTCCCCATAACGACCTCCAGAAATGGCCTAAGAATTAATTGTCTCTATCAGAAATAATTGATGTAGGTAGGCCAAAATGCTTCCAAACATATTGGAAAAATAACTTAGCAGCTCCTTCTCCAGTAACGGTCTTCTTGCATGGAATGAGAATCACCATCTTACTGAAACGATTTACCACCACGAACAAGTAGTCACTTCTAGACTTGGTTTTAGGCAATCCACCTAAGAAATCCATCGAGATACTTTCCCAAGGTCGGCTAGGTACTGGTAATGGAAGATACAGTCCTAACTTTCTGTTGGAAGGCTTCGATGTGTTGCATAGAACACAACCTCGAATGTATCGTCAAACATCGAGATGCATCTTTGGCCAATAAACATAGCGATGAAGATTCAATAAAGTCTTCTCAACCCCAAAATGTCCTGCTACTTTGGAAATATGAGCCTCACGAATCCACTGCAATCTATCGCCATCTTCTGGAATGCACAATTGCGTTCCCTTGTACATTAGTCCATCCTTCAATTAGAACTCACTAGTCTTTCCTTGTTGTAGCTTGACATAGGCTGAGTTGAAATCAATATTTGTGTCATACCCTTTGGCATATTCAGAAGGAACAATGGGTTGGATTTGCATAGCCACCAGCAATGCGGAACTAACTGGTATAGGTGGTCTAGATAAAATATCTGCCAACTTGTTAGTTGCTCCTTTCTTGTACTTTATCACAATATCGAATTATTGTAGGTAAGACATCCATTTCATATGGCAAGCTCGCTGCAACTTAAAAACTGAAGAGGTTTATGATCTGAGTGAAGTACGACTTCATTTCCCAACAAGTAAGCTCTCCAATGCTTCACTGCTTGATGCATTACATACAACTCCTAGTCATAAGTTTGATGATTCAATACCAGTCCACTAAACATCTAATAATGGTATGCAACTGGTTTTCCATCTTGAAATAATACAGCTCCCATAGCATAGGTTGATGCATCTACTTCCACTTCAAATGGTCTCTGCAAATTCAGTAATGCTAATATTGGAGCCTCTGTAATCTTCTGTTTCAACAACTAGAAAGATTCTGCATGGTTTCTCGACCATTCAAACTTTTGATTGGCCTTTGTAATAAAATGTAAGGGTGCTGCAATTTGTGAAAAGCGTCGAATAAACTTTCGCAACTATTGACATGCAACTATAAAACTCCGAACTTCAGTTACTGAACAGGGTGTAGGCCATTGAAAAATCACATGTACTTTCTCTAGGTCCATTTTCAGTTCTCTTGCACCAATAATGAATCCCAAGTATACGAGGTGTTGTTTCCCAAATTCACACTTCTTACCATTTAACTGTAACTGATTTGTTCATAGAACCTCCAAAACTTGAGCAATATGAGGAAGATGGTCCTCTCATGTGACACTAAATATGAGAATGTCATCTAAATATACAATGACGAAGTCGTCAATGAAAGGGCAGAGTACTTCATTCATCAATCGCATGAAGGTAGCTAGAGCATTACATAACCTGAATGGCATGACTAACCACTCAAACAGTCCCTGTTTTGTTTTAAATGCAGTCTTCCAAGTATCTTCTTCATGGATGCGGACTTGGTGATAGCCAGATTTGATATCAAGCTTAGTGAAGTAGCGTGCACCATGTAGTTGATCTAGCAAGTCATCAATCCTCGGCAATGGATACCAATTCTTGAGCGTTATTTTGTTGAGTGCCCTATAATCTACACACTAGCCTCCGTCTTTCTTAGGCATAGGTAACACTGGTGAACCACATGGTGAGCAGCTAGGTTTGATGACTCCTTGTTCAAGAAGTCCCTGAATTTGCTTCTTGATCTCGTCAGATTCCGTCACAGAAGTGCGATACAAACCCAAGTTTCGTAGAGGTGAATCTCCTACCAACTGGATATCATGCTCCACAACTCTCCGTGGTGGCAAACCCTGCACATCATGGAATAAGTCCTTGAACTTCTCCTGTAATTTCCCTATGTCTGAGCATTGTGTAGGAGATAAAGACAATGTGGACAATGTCACAGCTCAAGAACTTTGATCTTGTGGTCGAATCATCAACAAAACGAATCACCCACATGAATTCACTAACCTCCTGGCTTGGTTAGCTGTCAGCAAATTATCTGTAAGCAAATTCTTTGTAGCTTAAGGCTTGCAAGCGCTGATGTGGAACTCCTTCCCATCCTTCACAAGTTGATACTTGCGAAGCCTCTGATAATGAATGGCATCTCGGTCCCATAAATATGGACTGCCTAATATGACTTGGCAAACGTCCAAAGGAACCACCTCACATGTCACCTCATCAATATATCGATTGGTGACAGCAAATTTGAAGGTAAATTGCTTCATGATATGTAAGTCAATGTCCTTCTGAATCCATCCTAGCGGGTATGGCTTAGGATATGGTGTGGTGTCTAAACCCACTTTTGTTACCAAAGCCTCTGAAATCATTTTTTTTTACTTCCAGGGTCAATGATAGCTTGTACAACACTTTGCTTCACCTGAATAATCACATGAAACAATTCTTCACGGTTGTACGTGTCTTCAGTATCTGCTGGTCTTGTCATAAGGGTAAGTGTAACATCAGGTTGCTTCAACTCTAGAAGCTCTTCTGCCTATTGTGCAGTTAAGGTGGCTTTTTTGTCATTTCTCCCCTGGTTGTTTTTCTCGTGCTTTGGCCGCAACTCAGGATGGAGTATCCAACACTTGTCTTTGGCATGTCTGATGGTTTGATAGTGATCACAGTAGACCTTCTATGTCTGACCTTCCTTGCTCTGCTTCCCCTTTTCTGCCAGTCAGTTTTGTTGACAGGTTTTGATTTGTCATCCTTCTTGTTAGTTCTTTTATTTTTCGCCTTAATGGCAATGGCCTTCATAGTAGCTTCTTCAATAGTATCTACGATGAACAATTTTAGTTCTTTCTGTATGTAGTCAGCAAGACCTCCGGTATACTTCATGAAAATGTCGTAGTCATCGACGTCAATGTCTAGAACCATAGCTTGGTTGTGGAACTTTGTTGTATACTCTTGTACAGGCTGCCCAAATCTTTGTCTGAAATATTGCCACTTATACCATCTTTCACCTTCATAGCCAACTGGATAAAATTGTTTTCTCAAAAGCTTCTTGAAGTTCTTCCAAGTGAATTCTAAGGCATCATACAACCTCTAATAGAATACTTATAAACTCGTAAATTTATAAAACTTGTGAGGGCATGGGCATGGCTTGAAAGTTTCAAACTCATAAATTTTATTTTTTGCACATTAGAATACTTATAAACTCTGAAATAAGTTTCTAATGTGTCTATCCAGTTATCTAGCTTTTCAGGATCAACATCTCCTTAATATATAGGGATGTCAACCTTAAAATCAATTTTTAAGGTATCAATAGAATTTTTGTTGTCACCTGATTCAGATTCCTTTTTCGTTGGATTAGCTTGTGTGTTGTCTTCATCTTCGCTATCGTCAACAACCTTTTTCTTGAGCTTTTGATCAGGCTCATATGAAGTTGATGGACGTGAATGTTTTCCAGTCTTCAAACTCTCCATGAGTTTAAGGATTGATTCAAACAAGTTTTCAACTTGCTGCTCAAGCTTAGTGATGCGATCGCCATCACTAGATGTATCTTGTTTGTTTTCTCCAGTCATAATGTCTCTCTTGGACATTGGTTTTCGATGTATGAGCAAAGGACCTAAAATTTCTTCTCCTGAAGCTTTGCATTGGTTTCGAGTTGAGACTATAAACCACCGTCACCCTCTTGGATCTGGTGCTCTGATACCACTTGATCCAAAACTTCTAGTCGATAGAACTATGAATTCCATACAAAGTTGGTGGTTTAAAACCAATTATTTTAAACCACAAATTATTTATGGTTTTAAAATATTTAAATAATGATATAATAGTATATGCAAGATCCTCCTGGATCATCATGTCATCCAAGACAGCTGTAGATATGAGGTGGCATTTTGAGAATCGTGTAAAAGATGGAGTGTTGAGGCATATGGCAGATTTTGAGGCTCGGAAATCATTCGATCAAATTCATCGGTCATTTTGTATGGAACCTCGAAATGTAAGACTTGGTTTGGCAACAGACGGATTTAACCCTTTTGGGAACACGAATAAGCACTGTAGTATTTGGCCGGTTCTCATATACCTATATAACCTTCCTCCGTGGATGTGTATGAAGGAGCCTTATGTTTTCATGACTTTACTTATTCTTGGATCCAATAGTCCATGCCATGACCTTCATGTATACATGAGGCCGTTGATAGATGAGTTGCGAATATTGTGGGAAATTGGTGTTGAAACGTATGATACATATGCAAAGTAGAATTTTCAGATGAGAGCTGCACTTTTTGGACTATCAATGATTATCCAACATATGCATACATGTCAGGTTGGAGTACGTCTGGAAAATTGGCATGCCCATATTGTGCATTTGATGCTTCGCATCGTCGATTATCTCCTGGGTCTAAAACATGTTATTTGGGTCATAGACGACTTTTACCGTCACACCACGTATGGCGTAATCAACGAAGCCAATTTGACAATACAAGGGAAAGGAGGCTTGCACCCAAGAGACCATCTGGTGATGATGTGATAAATGAACCTAGTGAATTAAGAGAAACAACATATGACAAGGATGGGAAAAAGCATACAATAGTTGGGTTTGGAAAAGATCATAACTGGAAAAAACGTTCAATATTTTTCCAATTGCCTTACTGGAAAACACTTTTGGTGCGCCACAACTTAATGTCATGCACATTGAGAAAAATGTATTTGAGAATGTGATTGGCACAATGATGAGCATTGATGGTAAAACAAAATATTCTTTAAATGCTCCTCTTGATCTTCAAGAAATGGGTATAAGAAAGAGGTATCATCCGGAAGAAGGAGATGATGGTAAGCTCTATTTTATCCCAGGTGATTATACATTGTCAAATGATGATAGCAAAGCTTTATGTCAATCGTTAATGGAGTTGAAAGTTCCAGATGGGTACTCTAGAAATTTATCTCGATGTTAGTGAGCCTTTGATTGAATTATCGTACTTTCTCAATCAAATTGTCATTTCTTTATGCAAGTTGGAAAAAATATTCCCTCCTGTCTTTTTTGACATCATGATTCACCTAGCTTGCCACTTGGCATGGGAGGAAAAAGTGGCCGATCTAGTACAATTCAGGTGGATGTATCCTGTGGAAAAGTAATGTCAATGTTTAGATATTAATTTTATTTATAGTTTGTTTAATTGGTGATGTATAATTCTCTAATTCCAATATGTACTACATAATTAGGTATTTGCATAAGCTAAAGACTTATGTTCATAATAAGGCTCATCTAGAAGGGTCTATTGCTGAAGGTGTCTTGGGAGATGAGTGTTTAATATTTTGCTCTCGCTACTTGCATTGAGTTAAAATAAGTTTAATAAAAGAGATAGAAATGACGATGGAGGTCAACCGTCATATGATACATCTCAATTGTCTATTTTCTCAACATCTGGTCGAGCTTTTGGGAAATGTGTACTTAGAGAGATGAGCATCGAATTTCACAAGGCTGCCACTCATTATGTCCTACAAAATTGTGATGAAGCTTTGCCATTTGTCCAGTAAGAAATCTTCAACACTATAGATTCTTTGTGTATTTAATATGTTAGTATTTATTTAGATCTAATATGTAACTATATTAATTTGAATATAATCATTTGTTATGTATGCAGAGAACATAAGAACATCCTAATTCAGTCTAGTGTTGGTGAGGTGGAGGAGTCACATAGGCTTCAATTTTCAAATTGGATTTCTAAAAGGGTATGGATAATATTGTATTGGGAAAACTATTGACATATATATATATATATTTAAAACTACTTTTTCCCTTCTATGCAGGTCACAAAACTATACAACGATGGTAAAGTTAGTAAGCAAATGCTTTCTTTGGCTCGAGGACCTGAAAGGTGAGTAACTTATTATCCTGGTTATTATATTAGTGGTTTTAGGTTTCATACATTGCAGTGTGATGAGAATAAAAAAAAACACCAAATAGTGGAGTTATGGTTAAGGGAGAGAATCAGATCGACAATGTGCCTTGATATGGAATCAGATAGACAATATTGAGCTCCGTTACACAGAAGGAAATAGATTTGTATTGTTCAATTATGATTGGTATGACACAATATGAAAAGGAATAGGTTACAAGATAGATCGTTATGGAATAATCACTGATAATACAACATGCAAGATAAATACTTAAGAGCCATTCGTACTAGCAACCCAAGTAACCCAAGTTTTTTTTATTGAAAAGGGTTAAAAATAAGATTTGGAGTTTTGTAGTGGAAACAAATCCAAGAAATGTTTATGAGATGAATGATGATGAGAGTGAGCCATACCAAGAAGCAAAGACTCAAAGTCGAAGCATGCATGCCATCCAAAATGATGTTGAAGACAATGAAACTTATTGAAGAATGGATGCAATTCAACTAACAGTTGTGGGATGAGTTCTCATGTAATTGTGATTGTTTATTTTTTTGGATTGGCTATTTTTAGTTATTTAGTTTGGAGTGTGGTTGACTATTAACAATCAAATTCTTTAATTATTATTTTTGGTTATATACAATTATGATGAGTTTTTAATTTTCAATTTTTTTGTCCTCTATTTCTAAAATAAATGAAAGCCATTTTGGGCAATGTTAATGAGCTTTGGAACTTTTAACATGTAAGATTACACAGTTTAATGGGATAAGTATTGATTATATATTTTTTACTTATTCTAATAAAAAATTGACCTTCAAACGTTTTCCGAGAGGATATATTTCTCCTCGGAAATAGTCAAACAATTCTGACGGCATAAGAAGCCCCTCGAAAATAGTCAAACAGTTCCGACAAAATGAGAAACCCCTCGGAAATAATTAGCCTATTTCCGACAAACGTACTTTTGGTGGTTAATAAAGTTGGCGCCAAGTCTTCCCTCCAAATAAATTACATTTCCGATGACAATAGAGACTTTTGCCGAGGGTAGTTCCTTTGTCCGAAATAAATTTCAGGCCCATGACATATTTCCAACGAACAACATTTGTTGGTCGGAAAAAAACACTTCTACCGAGGGAATTTCATGGCCCTCGAAACATGTTGGTTGGAAATGAACTTTTTTTTTTTTGTTTTTGTTTTTTTTGTAGTGTTGGTAAACATAATTTCATTATTTCCAGTAAATATGAGATCATCAAAAAATTAAGATCATATCTCCATCCAATACTTTGATAAACAAAGTATGTTCATAGGGGCACTTTTTGAAGCCTTGTTTCACAAAGTAAGACTCTATTTGTTTGTGCCTAATAAATTACGGCCTTTGTGGCCGAGGAATCCTCCTCTCGGCCGTGGCCTTTTCTCATGGACTCAAAGAAACAGCAACGATTTTTTGTTCCCTGTGTCCCTACGACGAAGAAAAAACGCGAAGGCAAGGTTTTCTCGGCCTCTCGACCATAGCCTCGCGGGCCGAGGCCGAGGAACACGCAGGGCACGGCCGAGGGAGATATTGACCAAATCATCACGTGGCTTCAGGGTCCCATGCCCCATTTAATGAAGTAACACCTCTGTCCACCACAGCAAATCCACTAGGGCATGAAGCATTTAATGCATGAGGGCAGAAGGGAAGTGATTGAAGTCAGGATTTGGTAGTTAGTGGTTAGGTGCAAACATTCTCACAAAATGTTCTTACGAATGGCGGTCCCTTCACCAACCACTAAAGCAGGGCATTTAATGCATTCCCATGGTCAGAGGCGCAGAGACATCAATCAGAGTGGTGGCCGAGATTTACCGAGATTTATGGGGGTCACACCACCATGCTTCACGATTCCAAATGCTGACCAGGCTTAGCCATGCTTGCTCTGATTAGACTCCACCATGCAGCTCTTGTCAAGCCTCGATTGTCTCTCCAGAGCTCCTACTATAAAACCAAGCTCAAGATCACATGCAAAAGGTCCAACACCAAAAACCAAAAGCCTCCCACGGAGCAACTTATTTTTCTGTCATGTACTTTCAATACCTTTACATGCTTTCTTAGGAGTAGTGATAGATTGTAAGAAACATCCATTCATCAATATATCATACGACCCTTGATTTCTCAAGGCGCCAGAGCACCATCCTTGTTATCGCCTCATTCACCCCATATATCACCTGACCGTCGCTCCCCGAGCAACGCGCCGGAGCACCGCCCAAAATCCACCATCTACACCACCACTAACGGCCTTGTAGCTCAGGCCGTGAACCTAACGACCGAGACCAGTTCCTTTCTCGGCCACAATCGTTTGGTTAGAAGTCCGAGTCCAAACAGGCGCATTATTCAACTTCTCCTACCCAAAACCCATCAAAACCCCGACGCACGGTAGGCCGTGCTGGCACGCCAGCGCACAAACCGCACCGCACCCAAAAGTAGGACTCCGTGTTAAACGCACGTCCCCTCGGCCCGGAGAACCAGGCCGAGAGATTTGCGCAGCCAACACTATTTGACTATACCAAGCTCGAAGGGCTTGTTTAAGTCCATATAAAGCCTTCTTTAGTTTGTACACCTTCCGCTCATTATCCTTTTGTTCATAACTAGAAGGCTCTTCAACAAACACCTCGTCACTCAATTCACTATGCAAGAAAGCTGACTTTACATCTAACTAATAGATTGTCCATCCCGTGTGAGTTGCAAGTGCAATCACAAGTTGAATTGTATCTATCCATGCTACAAGTGCAAGCACTTCTATATAATTCACTCCATCTTGTTAAGTGTATCCCTTTCCTACCCGCTGGGCCGTGTATTTATCCACTTCTCCATTCTCATTGAGCTTTGTCTTGTAAACCCATTTTACCCCAATCTTTTCTCCTCTAGCCGGTAATTTTGTCAACTCCTATGTATCTCTTTTCCTTTAGGAATGGAGCCCGGCGGAGGATACCGAATTGCTCAAGTTTGCACAAATAGTCGACAACGATAGTATATCCTCAGCATGATATTTGATTATAGTCCTTAACAATGCCGTCATGGACACAACCATCTTCTTGGTGGAGATGTGGGTCCCGAAGTAGAAGGACTGGAGATGGATGGTGGGGATTATGCTATTGATATGGGTGTTGGAGGAGAAGAAGTGCACCAAAACCCTTTTCCTTTGCAATAAGATAAGCCTATCGAAGAGCTGAGATTTAATACCAATGCCATCCAACAAAAAAATCATCAACTTTTCGAATTGGGTTTGTCTTTCACCAAGTTGTTCAATCATCCTTTTGTTGAAAAAGAAATGTGAGTCTGTTGTTAGAAATGTTAACTCGCAATTGTACGGGCCAATTAGTGGTATAGCAAGACAAGTACGAGGTTGTACTCACGAGGACTGAGAAGTTAAAACTAGTTATGTACTTAGATTACCAAATTCAAGAAAGTAGGAAGTTAAGTCTAAAACAGAATTTAAAGCAAGAGTGATTGTAATTGTTGAACAAATGAAGCAAAACGAAATTGTAAACAAAAGCAAGTGAGCAAATGTAACAAAGAATGTTTTGTGGCTGGAAAAACAGATTGGGAGACTACGGCATTCGATTCACCATAACAATTCAATTCTGGGTTAAAAGGAGTCAAGTGACAAGTCTAATTCAGATTCAAAGATTGATTCTAGCTAAAGTATGATTAGGCCATGGTGTCTGGTCCTAATCTTGCTTTCCTAATTCACTAACTTGATCATTTGTTGTCTAACCTAAATTAAGCATTAGGAACCCATTAAGCATAGAAGAACAATTTAAACAACCAAGCATGTATCTAATCCCTGTTGTCGAATGTCCATACATACTTTTCTTATTCATAGTTCAATTCGAATCAAAGCATCGTGTCTACTCTTGATTCAAACCAAGATAGCTAATAAACAAGTTCTAATGGTGATCAATTATCCAAACAAGCATATTAACTGATAAGCATAAAGAATAGGAATATGAATCATAAATCAAACTTGAAACTCAAAACTTCAACTTATAAACCCAGAATATTCATGTTAGATTACATCGAAGCCCTAGTTATGAATTTAGCTACTCATAATGGAAATGAAACTTAAACAGAAATGAGAAAACATAATGAATGCAATAAGAGTTGAAAAACCCATTTCTGAAGTTACTTGTGGTGTCCAAGGCTTCTCCAAGTGCTTCTCCAAGTCTAATGCTGCTCCAAGAGCTTCCTCACATCTAGAGTATGGCAACTAACCAGGTGATTTGGGATGAGTTTGGGTGAGTGGTGATGGTAGAGAAAGAGGAAATTCGTAGGGAAATGGAAGGGAGGCTTGCTGGAGCTGTTTTGGTGATTTTGGATAGAATGGAGTGTTTGGGGAGGGATGGAAGTGTTAGAGGATGGTTGAAGAGAATTCTAGGCTGAATGGAGTGTGATATGGTTGAATGAGTGTGAAGCTCTCTATTTATAGAGTGTGAAGCTCCCCTTTGGCTGATCAAGCACAGCCATTGCTTAGCTGCCCATGTGGTTGCATGTGTGGCTGTTTTGAGCACATGGCTCTTTGTCTCCCCTTTGGCTGATTTGAACACATGGCTATACAACTGCCCATTAGGTTCCCATCTGATTTGTCTCCCCTTTGGCTGATGAAGCACACCCATTTCTGAGCTGCCCATGTGGTTGATGAAGCTTTGTCTCCCCTTTGGCTGATGAAGCACATGACTTAACAGCTGGAAGATGCATTCCTGTGCATTTTGATGGGCTCACGGATTAGGGTCGTCTTAATCAATTGATATGTTAGAGTGATCCATCTTGAAGTTCAAACTCTCATCTTTCCAACCACATATTATTTGGGCCAATCCAAGTTCGGACAAAGAAGTTAAGGCCGAAGTGAATTGCTAACTCAGTCTGCACGTTTTTGCACTACTTTGCATATTTTCCTATCCAAAGCCACCATTATATCCTAAGGCCCAATGAACTGAATAACAAACCAAAATAGATTAAAAGCACAAGTTTAACTCAAAAACATACCAAATCATAAGTTAGAAGGGTACAAAAAGATATGTAATTATGCATCGATCAAATACCCCCAAACCTAGATTTTACTAGTCCTCGAGTAAAACAAAATGAAAACAAAGATAAAAACAAAACTAGACCACTTTCGTAGGTAACTCGATTGCATTGAGCGCATGCAACAAGCCTTTAAACCTCTCGGCATCCCTAGTAGGAGGAGTTGTGTCTCCTGAGGGTTTAACAGAAACGATACCCACAAACGCTTTACTGACTCTACAAAACAGAAGGTTAGAAAACTAACTTTGAAAACAACTAATGAAAATGAAAGAAAACTTTAGTCATACCTCCAACACCATAGATTTGCCAAGATAGATGATCAATAAGTGTGTAAAGTGGAAGCTATAGCTCAAAGGGACACGGCTTCAAAGTAAACATACTCAAATCTTGAAGGAAGAACATGCTTCAACTCTAATTCTCACATATATCACTCAATCACTCAGAACCTATGGTGTTATTCTCTCAAACAAGCAAAATGAGTATATGACATAGAAGCACAATATTTGGTTAGATCTCATGAAGGGAATCAAATACTAAGAATAGCGATACACACATACATACCAGCACCCATGAATACATCCTCAAAGATCAGCTAGGTCTTTCACAAGGTTGTAATGAAAGGCTAAGGTTAAGGGGAGTGGAAGAATTGGAAGGAACACAATTAACTTAAGAACATAACAAGGTTGCATTCTTCATTGATCTGCAAGGTATCATTGATTTAGAATGGTATCGCTGCAACTTCATAGCATCATCTGGCATAGACCTTATATTTCACATTTAGATCAAATCGAAACACTTTCTCTTTATCTTTCTTTCTTTTTTTTTTCTTTTTTTCTTTTTTGACTTGATCTACTTCTTCTTTAACTTTATTGCACAGATTCACAACAATTTACATTCAGGCATGTGGCAGCAACTTCCTTGCTTCAAACTTTATCTTGGCACACCTTGGTATATTTCTAAGCTATAGGGTCTGGCTATAATAGGTTAAATATCTCAGATTTGAGATACAAAGTTAGGGGAATCATGAGGGTGATAGAAAAAAAATGGGTTAAAGTGTTTGGCTGCAAGAGGGCTGATGGAACACACAAATGGGTAGGGTGAAAATAAAGCACAGAGAATTGTTATACATACATAGCCTAGCATCACTTCAATGAGTTCATTCATAAGTGAGAGCATGCACCTGATATCTGCAAAGAGAATCATCCTTAGTATTCAATCAAAATGGAACAATGAGATCATTTAGAGTGAATTGAAGAAAATAAGTAGAGATGAGGAATAGAAACACTTTAAACCCTCTCAAGAAAGCAATTAGGCTCGAAACAGCTCACTAGGGTAGTCTCCACTATTCTCCTTCAAGAATCTGAGCATGGTACTTTAGCCACCAGAATTCTAAGAGCAAAAGCTTTGTGATGTGTAAAATGTTTGATATGAAAATCTCAATGGCAGCTTCATAGCATTGGTTGTATGACAAAAAAAATTAGTAACAAGTGAACGAAAATTTGAAACACAAATGAACAAAAATTGAAAACACAAATCAAATGAACAAAAATCAAAAATTGAAAAACACAAATTAACAAAAAAAATGAAATACAAGTGAACAAAAATTGAAAACACAAATCAAACGAACAAAATTTGTAAACCTCCACCCCCAGACCTGAATTGGACATTGTCCCCAATGTGAAAGCATATAAGAAAACAGAAAACAGGGATTAAGGGTAACCTGGCACTGCACGGTTCATCCTTCAAACATAGCATTTCTCAAAATGCTATCGATGGCTGAGCTCACCCATGGCTCTTCTTCTGACTCACTTTCCGAAGGGTCCGAATCAGAAGAATCAGATTGGGCTCCATCTATCACCTGCTCTATGAAGTCTCTGAGCCTTGTGGTCATATACCCTAACTGGAAGTCAAACTCGTCAAGCACACTTAAGTAAATACAAAACTCATCTCGGATGTTACCTGTACAATATATGTGACTGCTCAACACAACAGTTCTTGCCACAAACCTCCTATCTAGCAGATATACCCTCCAAGTATATAGACAACGTGCCAGCGCCGCAAGCTGCATCTCTTCCAGTCCACAATCTAGATCCCAATTTGGAATCATGTCTTCAATTTCCTCTATCACCCTACCTCTATGAAACAGAAAGGCATCTATGGTAACTCTTGAGGGATCCATGGCAAATACAACCACGAGCACCTCAATCACCTCCAACACTGGTTGCATAATGGTGTCATTTCCCAAAGGATCTTCTGGTGGGATAGTTGGCAGTGAGTTCAACAAAACCATTGGGCTAGGCACCTTCACCATGCTCAATTCGGACTCCTCCACTTTGAGCTTTCCACCGACGGCCTCCTGGAGTTTCTTCATTGGCGAGATCTACAATAAGCAATAATTTGGAGAAGGTTTGGTTCGGGAGGAAGAGGAAGTTGAGATGTTCAGGGGTTAGAGGCGGCTAGATAAACTAAAAGATGGAGAGTTAATTTTAGGGTTAATGTGGGTAGTGTTTCAGTGTTTGGCAGTCCACAATAACTTAATATCCAGCCACTAATAAACATTTACATATAAAAGAAACATAAACTTCAAATAATAAGAAAAAGAAAAAGAAAAATTTATTTTAAAAACACACGAATATACAAGTGACTCACGGATTACCAATTAAGAACCTCAAAAAAACACAGCCAGGGGATCCGGGAAGTTTGGAGAGGTCACAATGGTCCTGCTTAAAAACCAAACTTCTTAGACACCGAAGGTGTCGCCTAAAGAACTCCTAGACACTGTATTAACAGAGGTGCTCATTGGAGTTACCAGAAGTCAACTCATATGAAAAATCTCTTCTTCTTTTTTTCATTTTTTTTTCGTAGGCATGCAAGACATTGAACAAAATTATACTAAGCAAAACAAAGCTCACACAACTTAACTCTAACACAAAACCTAACAAAATTGTCAATCCCTACCCCCAAACTTAAATGGAGCATTGTCCTCAATGTGAAAGCATATAAGATGAGTGAGAACATGTAAATAATAAGGGGAAAGTATAAGACAAAGGATTAGAGAAACTCCCTCTTGATGCGATTAGGTTGACCGCTACCAAGCACCTTATTCTTCAACACATGGGTTGCCTTCCAAGAAGCGCCTTAGTTAATGTCTTGGCAAGACATTATGTGATTAGCTAACTTGATTGTACAAAGGGAAGATGATCCACCACATGACCAGTTTGAATTCCAACTGACACTCCCTCATAGAATGGCTTTAAACGTTGTACATTTACTTTGAAAGTTGAGCCATCTTTAGGGTTTTTAATCTCCACAACTCCATAGGGAGAAACATTGACCACGGTGAATGGGCCAAGCCACCTAGACTTCAATTTTCCTAGAAATAGACGCAAACGTGAGTTAAACAAAAGAACTGACATACCTTTGGTGAACTCTTTCCGTTGAATGTTCCTGTCATGGTAACTCTTGGTTCGTTCTTTGTAAAGCCTTGCATTCTCATAGGACTCATGTCTAATTTCTTCCAATTCATTGAGCTGAAACTTTCTAACATGGCCGGCTTTGTCCAGATCAAAATTCAACTTCTTGATGGCCCAAAAAGCATTGTGTTCAAGCTTCATTGGCAAGTGACAGGCTTTCCCAAACACAAGACGATAAGGGCTCATTCCGATGAGAGTCTTATATGCAGTCCTATAAGCCCATAATGCATCATTGAGCTTGGCAGCCCAATCTTTCCTTGTACTATTCACCACCTTCTCTAGGATCTGCTTAATTTCTCTGTTGCTTATTTCTACTTGACCAGAAGTTTGAGGATGATATGGTGTAGAGACTCGGTGGGTGATGTTATACTTCTTCATGAGTGCTTCAAATGGCTTGTTGCAGAAGTGGCTACCTCCATCACTAATGACAGCCCTTGGAGTACCAAACCTTGTGAAAATATTGTCCTTCAAGAACTTCAGCACCACCTTATGATCATTGGTTTTGGTGGCTATGGCTTCCACCCATTTAGACACATAATCAACAGCAACAAGTATGTAGGTATAACCAAAGGAAGATGAGAATGGTCCCATGAAATCAATACCCCATACATCGAAGAGTTCCACAAAGAGTATGTTCTTCAATGGCATTTCGTTCCTGCGGCTTATGTTTCCCATCCTTTGACACCTATCACACTTAACACAAAAATTAAATGCATCTTTGAATAGAGTAGGCCAAAAGAAACCTGATTGCAAAATTTTAAGTGCTGTTTTTTTAGCTCCAAAGTGGCCTCCACAAGCCAATTCGTGGCTATGCCTAAGGATGCTTTCTTGTTCTTCTTCTGGAACACATCTTCTAATGAGTTGATCTGGGCAATGCTTAAATAAGAAAGGTTCATCCCAAACATAATGTTTCACCATGGAAAAGAACTTCTTTTTGTCCTGATAAGTTAGATCATTTCTAAGAACACCACAAGCAAGATAATTAACAAAATCAGCATACCATGGCTCTTTGACTTGGACAACATATAGTTGTTCATCTGGAAAAGTCTCATTCAATGGTAATGCAGCTTCTCCTTGCTCTTCAACCATTATTCTGGTCAAATGGTCAGCCACCACATTTTCGCATCCCTTCTTGTCTCGAATCTCCAAATCGAACTCTTGCAGCAAGAGAATCCATCTGATCAAGCATGGTTTGGCATCCTTCTTAGTGAGCAAGTATCTAAGAGCAGCATGGTCAGAATACACAATTACTTTAGAACCAACAAGGTAAGAACGAAATTTTTCTAAAGCAAAAACCACAGCAAGCAACTCCTTCTCTGTTGTGGAGTAATTGAGTTGGGCATCATTCAAGGTCCGACTCGCATGATGAATCACATGGGGAAGCTTGTTCTTCTTTTGACCTAAAACTGCACCAATAGCAAAGTCAGAGGCATCACACATTATTTCAAATGGTAAAGACCAATCTGGAGCTATGATAATGGGGGCTGAAGTTAGCTCTTTCTTCAAGGTCATAAAAGCTTCCATGCAAGTTTCGTCGAACTCAAACACAGCATCCTTAGCAAGGAGATTACACAATGGTCTTGAAATGCTCGAAATTTTTTTGATGAACCTTCTATAGAATCCGGCATGGCCCAGAAAGCTTCTAACTCCTTTAACAGAGGATGGGGGTGGTAGATTTCAGATGATATTTATCTTGGCTTTATCCACTTCAATTCCCTTGCTTGAAATAACATGGCCTAGCACAATTCCTTGTCTTACCATGAAGTGACACTTCTCCCAATTCAAAATCAGATTTGTTTCCTGACATCTTTTAAGCACTAGAGACAAGTGGTGAAGACAATCATCAAAAGATGAACCAAAAACTGAAAAATCATCCATAAATACCTCTATGAATCGTTCCACCATATCAGAAAAGATTGCCATCATGCATCTTTGGAAAGTTGCTGGAGCATTGCACAAACCAAATGGCATCCTTCTATAAGCAAACATACCAAATGGGCATGTGAGTGTGGTTTTCTCCTGGTCTTCCGAAGCAATGGGAATTTGATTATAACTTGAAAATCCATCAAGAAAATAGTAGCAAGCATGGCCAGATAAACGGTCAAGCATTTGATCAATGAAAGGCAAGGAAAAATGATCTTTTCTCGTGGATGTGTTCAACTTCCTGTAATCAATGCAAACTCTCCAACCGGTGATAGTTCGTGTTGGAACTAGCTCATTCTTCTCATTCTTTACAACGGTGATTCCGGACTTCTTTGGAACAACTTGCACAAGACTTCACCCACTTAGAATCTGAAATTGGGTAGATGATTCCCACATCAAGTAGCTTTAAAACTTCAGTCCTAACCACCTCTTTCATGTTGGGATTTAGCCTCCTTTGTGCATCACGAGATGGTTTGTTGTCTTCTTCCATTAAAATTCGGTGCATGCACATGCTTGGACTAATTCCTTTGATGTCTGCTATGGTCCATCCAAGGGCTGTTTTATGCTCTTTTAGAACTTCAATTAAGTTGTCCTCTTCATGTGTGGTGAGACCTGTAGCAATTATAACAGGGAGAGTTTCATTAGCAACCAAATAAGTATACTTAAGATGATTGGGTAGAGGTTTAAGTTCTAGCTTTGGTGGGGTGATAATGGATGGCTCCAATTTTGTGGAGGATGGTCCAAGAGGCTCGAGTGGTGGCCTAAAGGATGGTGGGTATGGCTGAAACACTTCTAAGGCAGCCATCACTTCTTGGATTAGGACCGCTTCTAGAGCATCATTAGACTTTTTCTGCACAATTTTAGAAGAAACCTCATGATCCACAACATCAATTGAAAAACAAGTATCAAGAGTGATAGAAGGTTGAGAGAGAGCATCAAACACTTTAAATTCAACAGTTTCACCCAAAACAGTTATGGAGAGGGTGCCATCTTTCACTTTGATGATTGTGTTTGCAGTGGCCATGAATGGTCGCCCGAGGAGAATGGGATCAACACGGTCTCCATGTGGGTTATCCTCCATATCCATCACTACAAAATCAGCCGGAAGAATGAGTGTATTAACTTGAACTAAAATGTCTTCTACAATACCTTTCGGATATTTGATGGAGTGATCAGCTAGTTCAAGACGAATTGAGGTTTTCTTTATCCCTTCTAAGCCAAGCTCCTGGTAAACTGAATATGGCATTACATTGATGCTTGCTCCCAAGTCCAACATGGCTCTTCCAACCTTCTTATCTCTGATGTTAATGGGAATGTCAAAGCTGCCAGGATCTTCTAGTTTTGGTGGAAGCTTCCTTTGCAACACAGCACTCACATTCTTGTTGAGCTTTACTTCTTCACTTGGAGCAAAATTGAGCTTGTGAGTCATCAAGTGCTTGATGAACTTTCCATATGCAGGAATCTGTTTAACAACATCAAGCAAGGGCAAATTGATATTAACTTTACTCAAAATATCATAAATCTCTTTAAAAGCCTTATCTTGATTTGCTTTCTTCAAACGGCCTGGAAATGGAATCGGTGGAATATATGCAGGAGGTGGGATGTATCTATCTTGATGAAGATGTGATGGCACAAATTTGTCATCTCTTTTATGCAATTGGAATGGATTGGGTTCCTGAGATTCAGATTTGGCCTTAGGAGCAGATTGGGACATTTTGGGTTGTTCTCCTTCCGTAGCTATGGTTTCCTCTTCATCTTCAATGTCTACAACCACAACATCTTTTGATAGATCAGAACCAACTTTGTTATCAACAATCTTACCTGATTTGAGCACATGAACGGCCTTGGCTTCTTGGTTTTTCGGATTGATCACGGTTTGGCTTGGCCATTTCCCAGGCTCCCTTTGAGCTATTTCAGCAGCTATCTGGCCTAATTGGACTTCCAACTTGGAGATGGCAGCTTGTGTAGTTTGCTGGAAATTGGATTGGTTGATTGCCATTTGCTTCACTATATCCTCCAATGATGATGATTGTTGTGGCCTTTGGAGTGAAGGGGGATTTGCTTGATTCTGTGTATTCCTCCATGAAAAGTTTGGATGATTCCTCCAACCTGGATTATAACTTTGAGAATATGGATCATTTATTGGACCTCGGTTGTAGGAATTTACCAACTTAGCTTGCTCTTGCACAAATTCTGGATATGCAGCCTCAAGGGGACAAGAAATGGTAGGATGATCATGAGTTTCGCAGATGCTACACACTTCCTTTGAAGGGTTTCTTGAGCTCAATGCAAGGAGGGCATCTAGCTTTTGTTCCAATTTAGAAATCTGCAAACTGGAAGAATCATTAGAATCACCAACAATACGTTTACCTCTTGTATCGGTGTGTTGGGTCTCCATTGCTATCGCCTCAAAGAGTTCATATGTTTCTTCGGGAGTCTTAGTCTTATAAGAACCACCTGCAAAATTAGTGACAATATTATGGCTAGAGGGGGTTAGTCCTTTGTAGAACATAAGCATCTGAAGCTTCAATGGAATCCCATGATGAGGACATTGATTGAGCAGCCCATTGAATCTCTCCCACGCTTCACAAAACGACTCATCATCTTGCTGTGCAAATAGTAAGATCTTGTCCCTAAGCATGTCGGTTTTTTGCATAGAGAAGTATTTCTCCAAGAACTTCTTTTGAATGTCTCCCCAAGTCGTGAGTGAACCAGGCTTCAAAGAATTCAACCAATATTTTGCCTTATCTTTCAAAGTGTGAGGAAACACTCTCATTCGAAGTTGATCTTCCGTCACACCTGTCAAGGGAAAAGAGCTCACAGCACTAAAAATATCCTTTATATGGGTTAATGGATCTTCATTAGGTAAACCATAAAAGGAAGGCAACATATTAAGATGATAAGATTTAAGCTCATAGTTTCGAGCTGTGCTGGGCAGCAAGATGCTTGAAGGGGATGCTGGAATTGTCGGGATATCAAGGTCTCCCATGAACTCATTGGCCGCCATCTCTTCTTCTTCTTCTTGGTCTGAACTTGATTCCGAATTGGAAGGTGAAGAACCTGGGAGGTCAGTGTGGATAGCAAGACCTTCAAATGTGGCAATGGCTTGCTCTTTTGCAGTTGCCGACTCTCTTTCTAGACGATTCTGAATTTCAGAGATCACTTGGTTTGGTTGCAAAGATGGCCCTGCGTTCAAAGGTCTCGAACGTTGGAATGAAGACCTCACTTGATCAAGGAAAGGATTTCCAGACATAAACTACCTGAAACAGAAAATAACTTGAGTTAGTTAGTACTAAAAAGAATAGGGTAACCTTGGGCACATAACCAGGGAAGAACTTTCATTCAATCCCCGGCAACGGCGCCAAAATTTGTTGTTAGAAATGTTAACTCGCAATTGTACGGGCCAATTAGTAGTATAGCAAGACAAGTACGAGGTCATACCCATGAGGACTGAGAAGTTAAAACTAGTTATGTGCTTAGATTACCAAATTCAAGAAAGTAGGAAGTTAGGTCTAAAACAGAATTTAAAGCAAGAGTGATTGTAACTGTTGAACAAATGAAGCAAAATGAAATTGTAAACAAAAGCAAGTGAGCAAATGTAACAAAGAATGTTTTGTGGCTGGAAAAACATATTGGGAGACTAGGGCATTCGATTCACCATAACAATTCAATTCCGGGTTATAAGGAGTCAAGTGACAAGTCTAATTCAGATTCAAAGATTGATTCTAGTTGAAGTATGATTAGGCCATGGTGTCTGGTCCTAATCTTGCGTTCCCAATTCCCTAACTTGATCATTTGTTTTCTAACCTAAATTAAGAATTAGGAACCCATTAAGCATAGAAGAACAATTTAAACAACCAAGCATGTATCTAATCCCTGTTGTCGAATGTCCATACATACTTTTCTTATTCATAGTTCAATTCGAATCAAATCATGGTGTCTACTCTTGATTCAAACCAAGATAGCTAATAAACAAGTTCTAATGGTGATCAGTCATCCAAACAAGCATATTAACTGATAAGCATAAAGAATAGGAATATGAATCATGAATCAAACTTGAAACTCAAAACTTCAACTTATAAACCCAGAATATTCATGTTAGATGTTGAGCTTTTTTCTTAACAACTAAAATGAGTTATTAAAAACAGCAACTTTTAATTCTCGCAAGTGCACGAACCGTTTATAATATAGCTTATGTAAATACGAGGTCGATCCCACGGAGAATGGTAACTTGGTTCCAAGTTGAATTACTTAGAGTGCTAGCAAACAGAGAAATAATTAAACAAAAGAGGCAAACAAAACTTCAAACAAAAAACAAAGTAATCAAATGTAACAAAGGTTAATTTGTAAGCTGGAAAACAGATTGGGAGATTAGTTCAATTCCGGTTTATAAGGCGTCAAGTGACAAGTCTAATTTTGATTCAAAGATTGATTCTAGCTAAAGTATGATTAGGCCATGGTGTCTGGTTCTAACCTTGTGTCCCTAATTCCCTAACTTGATCATTTGTTGTCTAACCTAAATTAAGCATTAGGAACCCATTAAGCATAGAAGAACAATTTAAACAACCAAGCATGTATCTAATCCCTGTTGTCGAATGTCCATACATACTCTTCTTATTCATAGTTCAATTCAAATCAAAGCATGGTGTCTACTCTTGATTCAAACCAATATAGTTAATATACAAGTTCTAATGGTGATCAATCATTCAAACAAGCATAATAACTGATAAGCATAATGAATAAGAACATGAATCATAAATCAAACTTGAAACTCAAATCTTCAACTTATAAACCCAGAATATTCATGTAAGCAATATAGTTCCCAATAGAAAAACAAAGTAAAGGAAAGGAAAGGAAATACAAGAAGAAAATAAAAGACAAAGGGAGGAGAAGAAGATAAGGACAGCATGCTAGAGATGGAAAAGATTCATCTCCATGGCTGCCAGGAGGCCAAAGCCTCCCAGCTGCTGCCTTCCCTCTTCTCTCCCTTTGTGACTCTCAACCTTCCCTCTCTTTGTGTACAATGAATATGTAAAATGATGGAATGAAAGATGATTTGTGAATGAGCTACAACTCTCTATTTATAGAGTGCAAATTCGTCCTCCCCTTGGTTGGTGTAGACAATCTACCATAAATCATGGAAAACAAGGCTCCTTAACTTGTGCAAACATGTTTTCCATTAATTATGCCATGTTTTGCTCCTTTTGACTTCTTTAGCTGAAATGCTTCCTTAATTTGCTCCATATTTCAGGTCCAAAAGAGTATCCAAAGCTCAAAAGAGGATCCAATGCTCAAAAGAGGATCCAAGGCTTCAAAGAGGAAATTGCAATCCTGAGCCTGGTTCTGTGTTTGACGTGCTGAGGGCTCCAAACGTAACCAATTGGGCTGCAATTTGGATATGTTATAATAGACACCCATTGGAACAACTTTCATGAAGGAGTCGACCTCATCCGAGCTGTGTAGGTGGCCGAAATGAGGCCTGCAAGATGACCTACGAAATTGGACTGGCAAGGGGTTGTGGCCCAAATTGAGTTTGTCTTTAAGCTCTTCTTCCATTCATCCAAATCAGGCCTTAACATGCTTGAATTGCATGAATTATGCTCTTTTGATCTATGGGCCTGCAAAACACACAAAGAGAGACAAATAACTCAGAATTCCAAGAACTTAAGCAAAATAATTAAGTAAATTGGGCATGTAAATGTATGAAATTATGAGCTTAACACACCCCCAAACTTAGATTTTTGCTAGTCCTCGAGCAAAAGAAAAAAACAAGAACAAAACAAGAAGATAACTAAACCACTTCTGTAGGTAACACAATTGCATTGAGCATATGCAACAAGCCTTTAAACCTCTAGGCATCCCTAGTAGGAGGAGTTGTGTCTCCTGAGGGTTTAACAGAAACGATACCCACAAACGCTTTACTGACTCTACAACGAGCAAAAGAAAACTACAAACAAAAAAATTAACCTTCCAACCGGACAGAAATTTTAAACTTCATAGACATGGCTCAACAAGGAACAAAACAAGCACTAAGGAAGTTCTAAACATTATTCAAGTGCTACCACAATCTCACACAAATCATGCTCAAGGTGTGTGTGTGAAATAGCCATGAAGATACAACTCATGCTTCTCAAACAACGATATGAATTCCTGCAAGAATGAACACAAGTTTGCCAAGCTAAACAAAAATCAATAGGACTTTACTCATGGATGTAATGGAGTTATGGTAGTGGTTAGACGAGAATGGATATTGAAACGAAAAGTCTAAGGAACAAGGTAGAGCATGTCATGTAAACAAGATCATTGACAATTGAAATGTAAGGCACACAATTTGAATAGCTCACAATACCATATTTTGTAATCGAATCACTTCACAATTTGATTTTGACATTTACACACTTTGTACAATATTGGCCCAATTTTGCGGCTCTTTACCCTAGATCACCTTGATTTCTCCTTATATCACCCTAGGGTCGTGACTACATTGGCCACACTTCTTTTCTCTTTTGATTTTCTTTTTTTAAGCTCATTTGTTGCCTTGAGAACTTTAAAATCTGAAATACAATCACACTCTACATGTCCCTTAGATTGTAGGATGATTAATGGATGATAAGATAATGGAAAGAAATGGTTAAGTGTTTGGGCACAAAAGGGTTTACAATGGAACATTTATTGTATGGGTTGAAAAAGGCTTAACAAAGATGGCCTAAATCATATCTTAGTTATAACTTAACATTCCAGTGAATCACACAAGCAAAAATGCATACAATTGGGTAAGACATGCAAGAGATGTATAGTCATGGCTTAAGTGCATAGAAAGCTCAAGAATAATCATGTGAGACTTAGCTAGCAAAAGAATAAGATTCAGACTTAACACAGTGCTTATGAAATTCCTAAGAGCCATATTAGAAGTTAGACACATGATTTATCATTGGTATGGGAAGGAAAACTGAAAATGACTCAAAGAAAAAGAAACAGAAAAGAAAAACGTGAGGTTCCAAATTGCTGTTTTGCTCAATTTCAACATATAATCTGTTTTGACATGTAACTTTCAAACCACTTGGTCAAATTTAACGCTCTTCATGTTGTTGGATTCAGCATGAAAAAATGAAGAACACAACGGGGACCAAACTTTCAAAACAGTAGTAGAAAATAAAATTTTGTAGCAATGAAGAAGCCTACGTTTTCAGACACTAAACACAAAAACTAACAAATGTCCCTGTACCCCCAAACTTAAATGAAACATTGTCCTCAATATTTAAATATATGGAAAGCATGCAATGTACATGAAATCCAGGGTAAAGGAATGAAATGAAAGAAATAAAGAAGTAGAGTTTAGAACTCCCCCTTGAAGACAATGAGAGGCTAATGCTCATAGTATGGCAGCACATGTTCTTTCTTGAGTATTTGGGTCTGCTGCTCATCATGTTTGTCCCACATCAAGGAGAAGAAAAACCCTAACAAAAGAAAACAAAAAACAAAAAAACAAAAAAACAAAACAGAAACAAAAGAAACAAAAGAAACAAACAAAAACAAAACACTCCAAGTAATCAAACTATAGCACCATCGTTACCGGTTCCCCGGCAACGGCGCCAAAAACTTGTTGAGCTTTTTTCTTAACAACTAAAATGAGTTATTAAAAACAGCAACTTTTAATTCTCGCAAGTGCACGAACCGTTTATAATATAGCTTATGTAAATACGAGGTCGATCCCACGGAGAATGGTAACTTGGTTCCAAGTTGAATTACTTAGAGTGCTAGCAAACAGAGAAATAATTAAACAAAAGAGGCAAACAAAACTTCAAACAAAAAACAAAGTAATCAAATGTAACAAAGGTTAATTTGTAAGCTGGAAAACAGATTGGGAGATTAGTTCAATTCCGGTTTATAAGGCGTCAAGTGACAAGTCTAATTTTGATTCAAAGATTGATTCTAGCTAAAGTATGATTAGGCCATGGTGTCTGGTTCTAACCTTGTGTCCCTAATTCCCTAACTTGATCATTTGTTGTCTAACCTAAATTAAGCATTAGGAACCCATTAAGCATAGAAGAACAATTTAAACAACCAAGCATGTATCTAATCCCTGTTGTCGAATGTCCATACATACTCTTCTTATTCATAGTTCAATTCAAATCAAAGCATGGTGTCTACTCTTGATTCAAACCAATATAGTTAATATACAAGTTCTAATGGTGATCAATCATTCAAACAAGCATAATAACTGATAAGCATAATGAATAAGAACATGAATCATAAATCAAACTTGAAACTCAAATCTTCAACTTATAAACCCAGAATATTCATGTAAGCAATATAGTTCCCAATAGAAAAACAAAGTAAAGGAAAGGAAAGGAAATACAAGAAGAAAATAAAAGACAAAGGGAGGAGAAGAAAGAAAGGACAGCATGCTAGAGATGGAAAGATTCATCTCCATGGCTGCCAGGAGGCCAAAGCCTCCCAGCTGCTGCCTTCCTCTTCTCTCCCTTTGTGACTCTCAACCTTCCCTCTCTTTGTGTACAATGAATATGTAAAATGATGGAATGAAAGATGATTTGGAATGAGCTACAACTCTCTATTTATAGAGTGCAAATTCGTCCTCCCCTTGGTTGGTGTAGACAATCTACCATAAATCATGGAAAACAAGGCTCCTTAACTTGTGCAAACATGTTTTCCATTAATTATGCCATGTTTTGCTCCTTTTGACTTCTTTAGCTGAAATGCTTCCTTAATTTGCTCCATATTTCAGGTCCAAAAGAGTATCCAAAGCTCAAAAGAGGATCCAATGCTCAAAAGAGGATCCAAGGCTTCAAAGAGGAAATTGCAATCCTGAGCCTGGTTCTGTGTTTGACGTGCTGAGGGCTCCAAACGTAACCAATTGGGCTGCAATTTGGATATGTTATAATAGACACCCATTGGAACAACTTTCATGAAGGAGTCGACCTCATCCGAGCTGTGTAGGTGGCCGAAATGAGGCCTGCAAGATGACCTACGAAATTGGACTGGCAAGGGGTTGTGGCCCAAATTGAGTTTGTCTTTAAGCTCTTCTTCCATTCATCCAAATCAGGCCTTAACATGCTTGAATTGCATGAATTATGCTCTTTTGATCTATGGGCCTGCAAAACACACAAAGAGAGACAAATAACTCAGAATTCCAAGAACTTAAGCAAAATAATTAAGTAAATTGGGGCATGTAAATGTATGAAATTATGAGCTTAACATTAGATTACATCGAAGCCCTAGTTATGAATTTAGCTACTCATAATGGAAATGAAACTTAAACAGAAATGAGAAAACATAATGAATGCAATAAGGAGTCGAAAAACCCATTTCTGAAGTTACTTGTGGTGTCCAAGGCTTCTCCAAGTGCTTCTCCAAGTCTAATGCTGCTCCAAGAGCTTCCTCACATCTAGAGTATGGCAACTAAATAGGTGATTTGGGATGAGTTTGGGTGAGTGGTGATGGTAGAGAAAGAGGAAATTCGTAGGGAAATGGAAGGGAGGCTTGCTGGAGCTGTTTTGGTGATTTTGGATAGAATGGAGTGTTTGGGGAGGGATGGAAGTGTTAGAGGATGGTTGAAGAGAATTCTAGGCTGAATGGAGTGTGATATGGTTGAATGAGTGTGAAGCTCTCTATTTATAGACTGTGAAGCTCCCCTTTGGCTGATCAAGCACAACCATTGCTTAGCTACCCACGTGGTTGCATGTGTGGCTGTTTTGAGCACATGGCTCTTTGTCTCCCCTTTGGCTGATTTGAACACATGGCTCTACAGCTGCCCATTAGGTTCCCATCTGATTTGTCTCCCCTTTGGCTGATGAAGCACACCCATTTCTGAGCTGCCCATGTGGTTGATGAAGCTTTGTGTCCCCTTTGGCTGATGAAGCACATGACTCAACAGCTGGAAGATGCATTCCTGTGCATTTTGATGGGCTCACGGATTAGGGTCGTCTGAATCAATTGATACGTTAGAGTGATCCATCTTGAAGTTCAAACTCTCATCTTTCCAACCACATATTATTTGGGCCAATCCAAGTTCGGACAAAGAAGTTAAGGCCGAAGTGAATTGCTAACTCAGTCTACACGTTTTTGCACCACTTTGCATATTTTCCTATCCAAAGCCACCATTATATCCTAAGGCCCAATGAACTGAATAACAAACCAAAATAGATTAAAAGCACAAGTTTAACTCAAAAACATACCAAATCATAAGTTAGAAGGGTACAAAAAGATATGTAATTATGCATCGATCAGAGTCCTTATGATTGGTCTCGATACTGCAGGTAAAACTACCATCTTGTACAAGCTTAAGCTCGGGGAGATCGTGACCACCATTCCAACAATTGGATTGAATGTTGAAATTGTGGATTATAAGAACATTAGCTTTTAAGTTAGGATGTTGTGTGCCATGACAAAGATTCAACCCTTATGGAGACAATACTTCCAAAATACATAAGGGCTGATTTTCACAGTTGATAGCAATAATCGTGACCATGTTGTTGAGGCCAGGGATGAGCTTCACAGGATGTTGAATGAGTATGGTTGTAGCAAACACATAGATGTTCATTTTCATTTTCTTCATGATTTTATAGAAGATGGACTTGTGAAGATGGTTCATTGTCATACTCAGGAGCAAGTTGCAGATATAATGACTAAACCTTTAAAGCTTGATGTGTTCTTGAAGATGCGTAATCTTGTGGGTGTCTGTTATTGGTGAATTTAACTTTATGCACATGCACTCTAAATATAAAAGGGGAAATACAATATAACGAATTAAAGAAATAACATAACTTCAGAGATGTGAGGCCCGAAGGCTACACAAAGCTTCTACACAAACTTACTTGAGACAAACTTCAATAGGATTGATACTTTAAATACTCCACTACAACACACACTCTTGATACACTTGATACACACGACATAGAGTGGATGCAACGCCTATTTATAGGTCATAATATTAACTCATCATTAAACCTAATCATAACCATTATACCCACTAAACCCCATACTCATAAACTAGGTAATAATAGCTAAACCCTTTAGATTCTAACTTTTTATTTCCCAAACTTCTAACCTTTGAAATTATCCCAACAATATCTCCCGTAATTTCAAAGCTTATTAACATAGATATTTCCCTCCTTATTCCTCTTCTATGTCGCTGACGTTCTCAATAATTTGAGGCTGGCCAATACCAATTTCTTTTGAATTTTTATCTTGTGTTAGCATTCCAATCTCTAACTCTAGATCCATCACTTGATCTTGTAAAGTCTCAATATCTTCATGCAGCTTTCCACATTCGATCTTAAAATTCATCAACGCATTAAAATTGACATCGAGCACTTTAATGATGTCTTATTCAATCCAATGATTCAAACAAAAATATGTCATCAAAACTAATATGACACATGAATTGCATTGCATAAGCTGGTCCCTTAGTTGCAAATTAAAATGTGGTTCAACATTAAGGTTACGTGCAGCTTCAATAAAAAATGGGCTTGAATGGCACAATGACTGATATACTCATCTTTTTCCTTTTCAGGCTGCAAGAGATAACGCAATTAATAATCAAACACTTTCCTTCATGAATCAAAAAAACACTCCGTATTCTTTCTTTTTTTCTTCTGGGTGCTCGTTTGCCCAAATCTTCATAGGAACCATTGTTCCTTTTTTCTCTTCGGCATCCTTGTGCCCTTCTCTCTTTCTTCGGCATCCTTGTGCCTTTCTCTCTTCCTTCAACATCCTTGTGCCTTTCTCTCTTCAATCGGCATCCATGTACTTTTTTTTCATTGGCATCAATATGCCTCTCACTTACAGCCAACACACAATTTTTTTTTTCTACACATCTCAAGCCCACGATAAAACTTTTGAATAACAACCAAAAACATTTTCATCATGCCAACACAATTTAAATATAAAACCACAACCAACGCTTCATGCTACATGCCAAAAATCATTTAAAAATTGGACAATGCTACAAACGCCACATATGTGATACATGTCCTCATGACCGTATCAGCTTTGATACCACTTATTGGTAGGTTTATCTTTATGCACATACACTCTAAATATAAAGGGGGAAATACATTATAACGAACTAAAGAAATAATATAATTTTGGAGATGTGAAGCCCGAAGGCTACACAGAGCTCCTACACAAACTTACTTGAGACAAACTTCAGTAAGATTGATACTTCAAATACTCTACTACAACACACTTTTGATACACTTGATACACACGATATAGAGTGGATACAACACCTATTTATAGGCCATAATATTAACTCAACATTAAACCTAATCATAACCATTATACCCACTAAACCTCACATTAACTTCAACTCATAAAATAGGAAATAATAGCTAAACCCTTTAGATTCTAACTTTTTATTTCCAAAAACCTTTGAAATTACCCCAACATCTGTTTGGATCCAAGTGTAAACTGATTGCTAATGGCATTCAGTATAAGGAATGATGTTAAAGTTGTTAGTGTTTTAGTCGTTAAGTTTGAATTTGGCAGTTTGTTACTACTTTGTTAATAATCCCTATTATTAAGGGACATATTGTTTATTTGACTTATTCCTTAGCCACTTACCACCTTATTAGGGTTGTTAAACATGAGTTGCTTCTTCTTTGTTTCAGTTATCTTGTAAGGCTATGTAAAAGCTAACTTAGTTGTTTAATCGAATAAGATCATTCTCCCAAATCTTGCATATTTTACAAAATGCTTATTCTTAACAGGTGTTGCATTGGATGTGCTATGGGTTTTGTTTGTGTCTTTAACGTGTTGTTGTGCTTGGTTTGATGTTGTTGGTTGTACTTTGATATGTTATTCATATAACATTCATGTTTTTAACCATAATCTTGTGTGATTTTCATATTTCAAAAAATCATACAAGGTTAATTAAATGTCTAGGCAATTTATGAAATTGTTTTGGTGTGAAGACTTCCACTATGTGTAATAAACTCTGAGGAGCAGATTATGTAATAGGTTGAAGTTTCCATTTATTATGTAATTGGTGTGATATAATATTTGACTCAAAAAAGTTGAGTCTGTATTTACATTGTGAGTTCAAAATGGGTTGTATTGTATTAAGGAAAAAGAAAAAGAAAATTCTAGTACATTTGTTGAAGGTTCCGAGCTTCACATCTCAGATCCGTTTGTTTGTAATAACTCAAGGGTTATTTGTTGTTGAAAATTCGGATGTGACAATTTGGTATCAAAGCATATGATCTGCTCTAACGAAGTGACGGAGCTTATGGTCAGCTTTGAGGGGTTGTTAATTGAGCTTATGGTGAGTTCAGATAGTTGTTGCACAGTACAGGAACACTCTGAGAGTCTTTTGTTGACTATTAGGAAGATGCTTTTTTTTTTGGATTGAGCTTTTGAGTTACTCAGTTGAGTTGAGAGTTTGCTCAGAAAGAGTTCTAGGTTGTAGAGTAATGTATTCTCTGGACTACATGTTGATGGGTTGGTGAAAAGCCTTGATTTAGAGGAATGAATCATTTGATTGTTGTTGTTTTTCTTGTCTTATATAAGGAAGTGAACCCAATCAGAGATAGAGACTGAGGTAGGAATAGTGGTATAGTTTTAGCATATGATTGAGGTATACCAGAGATGATACCGGATTTCAAAATCAAAGTATTGAAAGTGATATGGGTTTACCCCTAAGGAGGGTAGTTAAGTTGGTTATTAATTTAGCTACTAAGTTGAGATAACACGAGGTTTTGATTGATGGTTATGGAATGGAAGTGTCATTTCATACTCTTAACCATGACTTGAATGTTATGGTTCGATGTTATTGGTGCGTTAAAAGGTAATGCATCTATAATAGTTGGTTCATTGCATTAATGTGTGTGTAGATCATACAGTATTTTGAAGACAAGTTTAGTTGCTATTTCATAGATGACCATTCCTTCAACTAGATGTGGATTGGTGGTGGTGATGCATCTCATCAAGATTTGGGATGTATGTTGATGCGGCATGAGAAGCTTGAGGCTTATGCTTCAGGAAGATTGAAGGTTCATGTGTGAAAAGATTCTACTCGTGGTTGGAGCTAGTTGTAGTATAATTTGCTTGAAACTTGGAGGCATCATAGAGTTGGTTAGGAGTTTGAACTCATTTGGAAATCTTCAGAGTTTAAAGTATGTGTTATATCAAAAGGAGATGAATATGAAATGGAAGAAAGAGTTGAAATACCTCAATAAAGAATGAGATGTTACACTTGTGTGTCATCCAGTGAAGGCAATTACAGTTTCTTAAGTCAGTGGACTCAAAAAGTGGTTGAGTTCAACTTTGTGCTGATGGAGGTTGAAGGAGAAAGGTGAAAAGACAAAGTGGCAAAGTTAGTAAATATTTGGAGGTTTGAGTGTCCTTCAAAATGAATAATTGGAAATGAATGTTGGTTTGTGATACTAAAGAATAGTTTCCATCAGATGTTGGATATTAATTGATAAGATTGATTGTGTTGTGGTTATGCATGCAAGTTGTGCAAGTTGTACACAGTGTACAATGATATGAAGAGACAGCTTTGGATTTACTTGTTAGTGCTGATACACGTGGCATATTGTTCACGACAACTTTTCTTGATTGAAATGAAAGTTAAATTTTTGGAAAGAGATGAAGAACAGGAGAAAGGTTAGGTTGAAATTTGTAGATGTTTACAAAAGAGAATTTGAAAAATGTGACATTTGTAGCTCAAGAAGGTGTGGAAATTGAGAAAGGTTTGCGAATTAAAAGGTTCGTAACTGGGAAACGGATGCTTGGATTTGTTGTGCCTACTTATGATGTCATTGGCAAGGCACAGTTCATCAATTGGAGAAGTGTAATAGTTGAGTATACAAGTCTCATACTCAAGCTATTCTTTCTACCATTTTCAGAAAAATGAAACACACAAATGGCTTCTTCTTCTAGACTTGATTTAGTTTTGAACCTCGCTCTTTCTAAGCAACGAAGTGAGGAAGTACAACTGGATGCAACGATGTGGCATCCCAATTTTGTTTCTTCAAGAGGTCCAGTCATAGTCATGGATTATGTGATGCAGGGTAATGATGTAGCTGCTGGAGTGGCAAGAGATTTGCTAACTCCAAGGGATCTAAAGACATTGGGAAAGAAGGATGAGTCTATTGCGGTAGACGATGCTATGGCCATAAGCATTCAATGTGCTTCATCTGTTGCAAACTTAGGGCAGCGACTGTTGGCAAAGAACCAAGAAGTTCGGGAATTGACACTTCAATTGGGGAATCTGAGGGTTGCGCTTCGAGAGTGTCACACATTGATCAAGGATTAGAATGAATTGAAGAATGAGCATGATCAGGCTACTCTGGAAGCTTATAAACTAAGAGAGGAGTTAAGTATGGATCGTGAAAGGAATGCTCAAGAAGCCCTTAGGTTAAAGGCTGTGCTACATGAGTGTCACTCTATCATCAAGCACATCTGAAGTATGAGAAGAAGAGTGACTGTATTTCACATGCTGCAATGATTCATAGGCTTTTGAAAGATAAGGATGAGCTATCAAGATGGCAGACACGTACTTAAGAGAAATGCAGCAAAAGTTGGACAAGGTAGAAGTTACAAATAAGAGGGTCCAAGCCAAAAAGCCCATGGTGTAACTAATGTGGAACATGTGGTAGAAGGGCAGAGTTCAAAACCTACGAAGGTCACTGCTGAAGTGTAGAGTTCAACACTAAATACCGTCTAAAGCTGTATGCCCGAGCCTCTAGTTGCACTAGTACCATAATGGGTCCAGAATTACCACTCTTATTAGATCCACCACTAGAATTGACTACCACTCGAAAACCTCCATAACTCCGACCACTAGAAGATCCAGAGCTGAAGCTACCCCTCTTGGATGTCCCCTAATTGGGACCACCCAAATCAAACTGACGTCGGCGGGAATCACCTCATCCCGACACCATCATCTTGCTGCTCTTAATCAATGAAGCATACATCGCAAGATCACCATAACTCACAAGGCATTGACCCACCACAATGTTATGAATGGAGGCCTTCAAACCCCTAGAGTGCCTGAGGTGGAGGCTAAAAGTTCGAAGCTTTCCGAAGTTGATAATAAAGCATAGGGAATTGAAACTCTATTGAGTCTTAGTTTCATGGAAGGAGAAAAAAAAATGTTTAAATTAGGTATTGTGAGAGTTGTTTTTTTAGTGATGTACTTTTGAAGGATTTCACTTTTTAAGTTGTTTTTCATTTTCAAATATTGTTGGTTGTACTTATTTGGAAATGAAATGAAATATGTTGGGTTTTTCTATTTAAACCCCGCACTTCTCTTTGTTCACCCCATATTCTAAGTTCACCTCAACTTCTAATTCAAATGTTCACAATTTCGAAGAAAACCCCACTATCTTCCCAAACCACCTTCTCAACTTCCGATTCTCATAAAAACTCATTGTTAAATTGAACCAACCCAAACCGATTTAGGTTCATTTTGATTTTCCCAGTTTGGACTGGCTACTAAGCCCAGCTCTTTCTTCTTCTTTTTTCAAACTTCAAGCCCAACTGAAATTTAAAACAAAAATAAAAATTCAAACCCTAAATAAGTAAAAATGAGCAGGTGATAGAGAGAGAGAGAGATATAAGTCACCTCTTCTGATTTTTAGGCCTTTTGTCAGCCAATGTATGAGTAAACATCAACTATGGGTTCGGAACAAGTTGTATTGATTGTATTAAGGAAAAAGAAAAAAAAAATCCTAATATATTTGTTGAAGTTTTCGAGTTTCACGTCCCAGATCAGTTTGTTTGTAATAACTCAAGGGTTATTTATTGTTGAAAATTAGGGGCGTGACACATGATATGTTGGGGATTGAAAAGACTACTGAAGAGATCGTAAGCCTCTTACTTGAAGCAATTGAAGAAGTGGGGCCCTATAATGTTCTCTAAGTAGTAACCGACACTGCAAGTAATTGTGTCGCACATGGGAGAGAGATTGGAAAGGTACACGAGCATATTTTTTAGTCTCCATGTGTTGTTCAGACCTTAAATCTCATTTTAAAGATCTTGCACAAAAATGTGAGTGGCTTACAAATATTTATAAATCTGGAAAGTGAATTGTCAATTTTTTAATAAACCACACACATGCTTTGGCAATTTTTAAGAGCGTGTCACATTTGGAGTTACTGAAAGTAGCTAGAACAATATTTGTGTCACATTATATCTTCTTTAAGAGGCTAGTTAATTGTAGAGGAGCACTACAAACTACTATTATTCAAAGAGAATGGAAAAATTTGTGGAAAAATTTAGATGAAGGCGAAAGGAATTTAGCTACTCTGGTTCAAAATACTGTGTAAGATGATAATTTTTGGGAACATGTTGAGGCAATATTAGATTTCACAAAGCCAATTATTCTAGTGGTAAAATTTGCTGATGGTGATGACCAAAAGATGGGTGAAATTAATGAAAAGATGGATAATATGCTTGGCGAAATAAAAAAATTATGGCAAGTGGAATATATGCCCAACATTTTCATGAGGTTGAAGAAATTGTGCTTTGTAGGTGGGAAAAGATAAATATTCTCATGCATTGTCTTGCATCTGCCTTAACACCGAGGTTTTATGATAGGTTTTATTTAAGTCGAGTAGCACTAGGGGGTATGGCTAGAAAAAGCCCCATTGAAGGCATATAAATGATGAAAAATGTTGTGAAAGCCTTTCATAGAATATCAGAAACTAAAGCTAAGGCTCATTTGCTACAAGAACAATTCACTCACTTACATCAGCGAAAAGGTTTTTGTGGATCATTAGAGGCTCAAACAAATGTTGTGGTTATGAATCTCATTGAATGGTGGTCAACATATGGTGTAGAAACATCAGAATTGGCAAAGGTTGCAAAAATGTATAAATTTAATTTCATTATTTTTTAATTATTTTTTTAATCTTAAATAATTTAATTTATATATATATATATATGTTTACAAGAGCTTCTATTGAGGGATCCCTCAAATTAGCTTTTAGGGACACCCTTGTAGGGCCCACTCCGCATTGTATTTCACTAATCCAGACCATCCATATTTTATATAGTCAATCAAATATCATCTCTACTTAGCAATTGATGTAAAAACAATTCCTAATTAACTACCTAAAATTAAAAGTTGAGAAAGATATTTATGAAATCGTTTGATACTAAAAACAAATTTTAAACAAAAAATAAATACGATTGAAGGAAAGAATTTTAAATACCAATTTATAAAAGGGAAATAGCTCTAAATGCCACCCTTTTGATAATTTTTTCTGGACATACCGCCTCTCCCCAATTTGTTTGCAACTATCACCTATAAATATATATTTATTGTTCACTTATTGCACACATATCACTTTTCTTTCAAATTATCTCTCTCTCTCACACACACACACACACACACACACACACACACACACATCTTCTCACAAAGAAGAAGATCAAGAACAACCTACAGAACCCACAGCTTTGCCCTCAAAACCTAGTTCTTCCTCTTCCTCTCTATTTTCTTCTCTACCCAAATCCAAACTCCAATTTTGTCTCTCTTCGAATCCCTTCTACAACCTAAACAAACCCAAACAAAACCATCTTTTCTGAATATGACAACATGTGTTGGCATTAGGTGGCCATTGTTTGAGCATTTTGGTCCAATTTTGGGGGGGTTTGGATGGGTTTACATGGCCCAATTCTTCCTCTTCCTCTTTGTTTTCTTTTCTACCCAAATCCAAACCCCAATTTCGTCTCTCTTCGAATCCCTCCTGTAACCTAAACAAACCCAAACAAAATCATCTTTTCTGAATATGAGAGCATGTGTTGGCATTAGGTGGCCATTGTTTGAGCATTTTGGTCCAATTTTGGGGGGTTTTGAAGTCTGGGTTTACATGCCCTCTTCAAGAACAGCTTCTCCAGAAAATGAATTGTTGGGAATATGTAAGTTTTGATGTTAAATTGAACTAACTCCGCATCTTCTCACGAAGAAGAAGATCAAGAATAACCTACAAAACCTACAAAACCCACAGCTTTGCCCTCAAAACCCAGTTCTTCCTCTTCCTCTTTGTTTTCTTTTCTACCCAAATCCAAACCCAATTTCGTCTCTCTTCAAATCCCTTCTGTAACCTAAACAAATCCAAACAAAATCATCTTTTCTTAATATGAGAGCATGTGTTGGCATTAGGTGGCCATTGTTTGAGCATTTTGGTCAAATTTTGGGGGTTTTTGAAGTCTGGGTTTACATGCCCTCTTCAAGAATAGCTTCTCCAGAAAATGAATTGTTGGGAATATGTAAGTTTTGATGTTAAATTGAACTAACTCCGCATCTTCTCACGAAGAAGAAGATCAAGAAGAACCTATAAAACCCACAGCTTTGCCCTCAAAACCCAGTTCTTCCTCTTCCTCTTTGTTTTCTTTTCTACCCAAATCCAAACCGCAATTTCGTCTCTCTTCAAATCCCTTTTGCAACCTAAACAAACCCAAACAAAACCATCTTTTCTGAATAGGACAGCATGTGTTGGCATTAGGTGGCCATTGTTTGAGCATTTTGGTCCAATTTTTGGGGGTTTTGAGGTCTGGGTTTACATGCCCTCTTCAAGAACAGCTTCTCCAGAAAATGAATAGTTGGGAATATGTAAATTTTGATGTTAAATTGAACTAACTCCGCATCTTCTCACAAAGAAGAAGATCAAGAAGAACCTACGAAACCTACACCTTTGCCCTCAAAACCCAGTTCTTCCTCTTCCTCTTTGTTTTCTTTTCTACCCAAATCCAAACCCCAATTTCGTCTCTCTTCGAATCCCTTCTGTAACCTAAACAAACCCAAACAAAATCATCTTTTCTTAATATGACAGCATGTGTTGGCATTAGGTGGCCATTGTTTGAGCATTTTGGTCCAATTTTGGGGGTTTTTGAAGTCTGGGTTTACATGCCCTCTTCAAGAACAGCTTCTCCAGAAAATGAATTGTTGGGAATATGTAAGTTTTGATGTTAAATTGAACTAACTCCGCATCTTCTCACGAAGAAGAAGATCAAGAAGAACCTATAAAACCCACAGCTTTGCCCTCAAAACCCAGTTCTTCCTCTTCCTCTTTGTTTTCTTTTCTACCCAAATCCAAACCGCAATTTCGTCTCTCTTCAAATCCCTTTTGCAACCTAAACAAACCCAAACAAAACCATCTTTTCTGAATATGACAGCATGTGTTGGCATTAGGTGGCCATTGTTTGAGCATTTTGGTCCAATTTTTGGGGGTTTTGAAGTCTGGGTTTGCATGCCCTCTTCAAGAACAATAATCGTTTTGTGATTTTATTGCGGTTGTATTGTAGTCGTATTGCTTTTGTATTGCTGTGGTATTGTTGTTATATTGATTTTTTTTTTGTGTGTTTTATCGATTTGTTACTGTAATTTAATAGGAATATATGTTGATATCATTTTTCTTTAACTGCTTGTGATTTGAGTAGGAGTTGAGATTATTCTTAGCTGAAGTATTATTTACGATCTCTCTCTTTCTCTCTCTCTCTCTGTGCTCTTTGTAATTTTCTCAACATCTATGTGTTAATTTAATGTCTGGCATTGTTTTGGAACCATAACATTGTCAATGTCATTGTTTCTTTAAAAGATTGCTGTGAAATTGTTACTTCATTTTTTTATTTCCTTTGTTTTAAGATATTTTTGTTTGGAGAAAAAGAACTCTGTTTTTGTAATCTAAAAGACTAGGTATCTATGTCCCACATCTTGGGACTAATTGAATGTGCTTTTTGATATTGAAAGGAATCTGGCATCTTTGGTTGTAAAAATGAAGGTGTTACTGCTGAATAAATTTCTACTTGATTTCAATTTGCCTATAAAATTTGTTGACTAGTCCTCAACAAGTTGGGTTTTTGTAGCTTGAGTTGGCGTATAATTTAGGTTCGTTTTTTGCATGTGAGTGTTTTAATGGATTGGATTTTCTACCTGTATGTTCGTCAAATCTCAATCATGTTTCTGAGATGAGTTGTGTAGTAGTGTTGGTTGAAAATTAATATGTTATTCATTCATTAAAAGCATATTGTTTCCCGATGGTGAGTACTTGACCAAATTATAATTTGCTGCAATTTTCTCTTGACAATTTATGTTTCTCTCTCTTTTTCTTTTCGAATTGCACAAGGAAAAATCCGCACCCAACTCGTTTCCCTGTGAAGAACAAATTTGAGGTTAACAATTACACAATGTGTTTTAGCTGGTTTGTGCAGACACTGATGTGCAAGTCATACACTGGCATTGGAGACCATTTTGTGCATAATGTAATGTGTAGACAAGGAGTTCTTTGAGATGCCTTCTGAAGACAAAAGCAAAGCTTCTATTATGAAAATGCTAAGCTAACTACAGCAAACTGTACACATTATTGATTATACTTGTTATTAGGCCCCAAGAATTAGTAAGGACATAAGATATCATGTATTCATCTTGTGGAGCCGTATGTTTCTAATATTTGTGTAATGTACTTGATATTATTTTTGAGGTCATTATTATAATGATATGAAATTTTCATACATGGTCCTTATTTTTTATGTACTATTTATTATATGTAGCAACTGAATATTGTAATAGTTCAACAATTAGAACAATATATATAATATGGGAAAGAGAGTACAAAGACATCCATATGGTACTTGTTTATGGCCATTTTATTGCTTTTGCATTGGTTGTCTATTGCTGCTTTATTGCTTGTTTATTACTTTCATATTGCTTTTGTATTGCATGTCTATTGCCACTTTATAATCTACATGACATTATAATGGAGTGGAAGCAACTCTGGATATCGTCAAAATTAACCATTCTTACATTATGGACTTTTATGTTTCAAAACTGTCGTATACGTGACTGCCGTATCTTACTCAAGGTCCCAAAGTTTTCAAGTAAATTGAATTAAAATTTCATTTAATGGTATCAAAATAATTACATGGTCTCCTTGATCGGTGCATAATTACATATCTTTTTATACCCTTCTAACTTATGATTTGGTTATGTTTTTGAGTTAAACTTGTGCTTTTAATAAAGTTTGTGTATGTTTCAGTGTAATAAGGTTGAGACTCATTACATGCATTTTGAAGACAATTTAGCTTAAAACAGTGTCTGCAGATCATTCAATTTCACGGATTAACCTGTACTTGCTCAAGAAGAACCAGATAATGAGCCATACGTCATTGGAAAGATACGGAAGTCTAGTTTCCGCAGCATTTTACGGTTCATGATTCGGAGTCTTCTAGATGAAGTTATACATGATTTAGTAGATCAAGGTCAAAATTCGGCAGCATCTGCGTTACTGGGCCATAAATGACATTTGAAGGTCTTTCCGATGTTTCCTTGAGTTGGGCTGCATATGCTTGGAAAGATAAGACAAAGGGCTTCAAGATCCATATTTTTCCAGATTTTTTCGGAGCAAATACCAAGCCCAAAACCTGCCCACAAGCTGACTGCAATGCAATGTCATTGGATCCTCTTTTGAGCATTGGATCCTCTTTTGAGCATTGGATCATCTTTTGAGCTTTGGATCCTCTTTTGAGCCTTGGATCCTCTTTTGAGCCTTACATGTTGAGCAATTAAGAGAGCCTTGGATCCTCTCAAACACTAAGTTTAAAGAAAGAAAAATTGTTTTTAAATGTAATGGTGTGTTAGGTGAAGTTGATGAAATGAGTGGAAAGCAATATTTAATTTAGATTTTCAACTTCCCTAAGGCCTATAAATAGCGGGGTTTCCCAAGCTTGTAAACACACCCCAAGGGGGGGAGCTCTCAAATATTTCTCTAAAGCTCCCCTCCCTTCTCTCCCTCAAATTCTCTTAGTTTTCCTTTCTAGTTATTAATTGTTGTAATAAAATCATTTTGCTAAATGTTTCTGAGTTCTTCTTAACTTTTCATTGTAATGTAAATTCTTTTCTTTAGCAATTCAAGTTTGAGTAGTTTCCAAGTTTCAATTATGGTTTTTGTTCTTATTCATTATGCTTATAAGTTAATATGCTAGTTTGAATGATTGATCACCATTAAGGCTTGCATGTTAGCTATCTTGGTTTGAATTAAGAGTAGACACCATGCTTTAATTCGAATTGAACTATGAATAGGAAGAGTATGTATGGACATTCGACAACAGGGATTAGATACATGCTTGGTTGTTTAAAATGTTCTTCTATGCTTAATGGGTTCCTAATGCTTAATTTAGGTTAGACAACAAATGATCAAGTTAGGGAATTAGGAACACAAGGTTAGGACCAGACACCATGGCTTAATCATATTTTAGCTAGAATCAATCCGTTAATCTAAATTGAACTTGGGAACTTATTCGCTTGAGTTAATTTCTTTTCTTTCCTTCTTGTTTGATTTATTTTCTTTCTTTTTTTCATTTCTGTTTTGTACAGGGAATTGAATTAAATCAATCTATCATCAATCCTCGTGGGATCGACCTCGCACTTACATATGCTAAACTACCAACGGCTCGTGCACTTGCGAGTATCACAAGTTGAGGATGTAGCTGAATCTATTTTGGTGCAGTTGAATCGACGCAACACTCCTATACAATAATATTCAATACAAGTTTTTTGTTTCACGTAATCTTAAAAATGACCAAGTATCTCAAGAATTAACAAATTGAAAACAAAAATATCCTATTTAATTGTTGAATTTACATGAAGCATCATCTCTTTTACTCTTGCAGCTGCTCAAGCCTAGTCCCCCTTCAAAAGTCATGATCCAAAATCCACTAGCTGACTAGTCTTTCCAATCTACCAAAATATTTCATTCATTTATAGAATCTAAGATATTTAATGAGTATATTTCCATACGAAGTCATTAATTATTTTCATCAAATGCAGAATGACATGTCAACCATTGTGTTTTCACCCCACAAATTTGCTAATGTGAAGTACAATGACATCTTCTAAATATACACTCTAGCTATGTTCAACTATATGGTTGTTATGTATAAGCTCTTCATAATTTCTTGTCATTTAAAAACTTTTGTTGGTATTGAACTCAAGACACCAATGAAAACATTTTGAGGCAGTTTGAATACGTACAACAGAGCAAACTATCACAATTGAAGAATACCTCTTACCCAAGCTGTGTGACATAGATACACTGCTGGCATACAAGACTTTTCAGATTTTAGATAGCCAAAGTTTAAGTGCAAAAGTAGTAAACTGACATACATAAAGTCTGGATCTTGTTGATAAGAAAACACTCACCATGAGTACCTAGTCTTTTAGATTACAAAAACAGAGTTCTTTTTCTTCAAACAAAAATATCTTAAAACAACGGAAAGAAGAAAATGAAGTAACAATTTCACAGCAATCTTTTAAAGAAACAATGAGATTGACAATGATTATGGTTCGAAAACAATGGCAGACATTAAATTAACACATAAATGTTCAGAAAAATACAAAGAGTATAGAGATAGAGAGAAAGAGAGAGAGAGAGAGAGATCGTAAATAATACTTCAGCCAAGAATAATCTCAACTCCTACTCAAATCACAAGCAGATAAAGAAAAATGATATCAACATATATTCCTATTAAATTACAATAACATATATCAATAAAACACAAAAAAAAAATCAATATAACAACAATACCATAGTAATACAAAAAGCAATACGACAACAATACAACCGCAATAAAATCACGATACGATTGCTATTCTTGAAGAGGGCATGTAAACCCAGACTTCAAAACCCCCCAAAATTGGACCAAAATGCTCAAACAATGGCCACCTAATGCCAACACATGCTTTCATATTCAGAAAAGATGGTTTTGTTTGGGTTTGTTTAGGTTGCAGAAAGGATTTGAAGAGAGACGAAATTGGGGTTTAGATTTGGGTAGAAAAGAACACAAAGAGGAAGAGGAAGAACTGGGTTTTGAGGGCAAAGCTGTGGGTTTTGTAGGTTGTTCTTGATCTTCTTCTTCGTGAGAAGATGCATAGTTAGTTCAATTTAACATCAAAACTTACATATTAACAATTCATTTTTTGGAGAAGCTATTCTTGAAGAGGGCATGTAAACCCAAACTTCAAAACCCCCCAAAATTGGACCAAAATGCTCAAACAATGGCCCACCTCATGCCAACACATGCTGTCATATTCAGAAAAGATGGTTTTGTTTGGGTTTGTTTAGGTGGCAGAAGGGATTCGAAGAGAGGCGAAATTGGGGTTTGGATTTGGGTAGAAAAGAAAACAGAGAGGAAGAGGAAAAATTGGGTTTCGAGGGCAAAGCTGTGGGTTCTGTAGGTTGTTCTTGATCTTCTTCTTCATGAGAAGATGCGTAGTTAGCTAGATGGAGAGAGAGAGAGAGAGAGAGAGAGAGAGAGAACTAAATTTCAGAGAAAAGTGATATGTGTGCAATAAGTGAACAATAAATATATATTTATAGGTGATAGTTGGAAAAAAAAAATTGGGGAGAGGTGGTATTTTCAGAAAAAACTATAAAAAGGGTGGTATTTAGAGCTACTTCCCCAAATTTTATTCTGTTAAAACTAACTAACAATCTGTTTATACCAAAATGAACAGCCAATAAGCATCGGACACGTGGACCAAACTGGAGCTTTACAGCCTTCGGTACCTAGCTTCAGTACCTAGTCTACCGATCCCACAATTACGGCAACTTCCTCCCAGGGACACGTGGCAGTCCCACAATTGGTGTCCACAGTCCCACATCGAAATTCTGAACAACTTACGGCATACTTAAGCATCGGAGAGCCTTTAGCCGGTACCACACCAGTGCCCTAGGACTTACCGAGTGTTTACTAAACAGAAGATCACATGCCCTACCGAAGCCCAGAGCATACCGAAGGCGCAATATCACTAAGTTGCGTGGGAAAGTGCCGAACCATTTATCTGCGTCAACAGTTTGGCGTCGTCTGTGGGAAACCATAGAGAATCGACCCATATCTCTCCAGAATACATGGAGACCACTTTAGTACCAACGTTCTTATCGGAGGATGGGTTACCGTTCAACAGGCCAAGCGATGCTAGCCCTATGCTGCCCCGTGCACTCCCTTCGGTAATACCCCAGTAATTCAAACTACCGCCGAGGCGGAGCTTCTGGCCCAAATCACTTCCCTTCATAAGGAAAAGGCTAAGCTCTAAGAACATAATAACCTCCTCTCGTTCAAAGTAGACAAAACTCAGTGGCTGCTCAATCAGCAGGAAACGCAGAATATCCAAGCTATGGAGTCTTCCCAGAGTCTGCAGACTCCCAGTCGGCAGAAGAAACGGAAGAAGGGGGCAAAGGCAACGCCTGTGCCTTCCAAATAGTTGGTAGTCCCGGGTCCACAGGACCAGCCTCACGTGCCCAAGAAGGTCTACACCGATTGTCGCCATTAGATCAACGACAAGGAGGCCGAACGGTAGAGGTCCTAGATCAGAATTAATGCCCGCCTGTGGGACTCACGGATGAGGGTCCTTGGAAACAAATCACCCCTTAGAAAGGTCCAAGGGTTGGAATCGGAGGTAGAATCTGACGACGAGTATGTCCCCTCCAGGGGTACCGAATCGAACTACCGTTCGGAAACTCCCACGGAGTATTCGAAGGCAAGACCACCAAGTCCGCAGAGAACTTCCGAAGACTACAGTTCTGAGGAGGTCCCAAACCGAGACCCCGCTATCCGTCTGCTCTTCCAGAGGATTCAGAAGATGGAGAACGATAGGACCCACTCCCAAGAGCCCGGCTGGGGCAAGCTTCGGCCAGGACCGTTCACCGAACGCATAAAACGCTCGCGGCAGGATAGGGATATACAGCCACTTCGGATACCGTTATACACCGGTACCCAAGACCCCTTGACGCCCCTTCACTCATTCCAATCGGCAGTCGGATGCAAGGGTCTAAGCGACGAAGGGAAATATCTACTATTCCCATCCTCCCTTACCGAAGCCGCATTGAATTGGTTCTACCGCTTGGAGCCGGGAACGGAAGACTCCTTTGATGAGTTAAAGCAGATCTTCCTTAATCATTTTATGATCCAGACGGACCGTCTGTACGCAACACGCTTCAGCCACGAATACTCCAGGTGTCCGGATACCGATGACAGGGTAGCCTACGACGCCTTTAAAAGTGGCCTTCGGTCCTCTCACTTCCGGTACCTTGTGCACAGTATCAACTGGCGCACATATGACGAGTTAATGAAGCAAGCAGCGATCCACGCCAAGGCAGAGTATTTCAACTTCAAATCCGGGCCTTCGTCTCGACAAGAGGACCTGCATTGAAAAGCTATCCCAAGCAGGGATCACCATACGCCCCAAGAAAGGCTGACGAATCCTTAGCAGGGCATAAGCGGAAGGACGACCATGATAATCGGCAATGACCACCGAGCACCACTACCGAATCACGACCACGCGCAGGAAGTCTTTAGCCTACTGAATACGACTTACGAGGTCATCTTGATGAATGAAAATGAGATAATACCTAAGCCAAATAACCGAAAGCCCAATCGGTAGGACAATCGAGATACGGGCAAATTCTGCTGATACCACCAGCATAACAGCCACAACACCGAAGACTGCATAAGCCTAAGGAGGATCGTTGAGCGATTGATTCAGGAGGGAAAGCTGGATCAATATATTGCTAGACCACAGCAGGCACCCGTCCCGAAAGCGAACGACATATCAACATGATCAGCACCATCAGCGGGGGACCCACTTTGGCGGGATCATCGAACCGATCAGTAAAGCATTACGTTCGTCCCGCTCACTATCCACAAGTCTTCAGCAGAGAAGCCAACCAGCACAACAAGGAAAAACGAAATGGGCTTTAATGGATGGCCTATTTGAAAAATTGGCATTGTGGAAAAAAAAAAAAAAAAAACTAACAAAATTGGGCTTTTGAATAAATAAACAAATTAGGTTTTGGCAATTTGGCCCTGTTAGACAGATTTTGTTCTATCTATTTCTCGCAAGTGCACGAATCAATTATAGTATAGGAATGCAAGTACGAGGTCGTTCCACAGAGACTTAGATAAAAGCACTTAATACTACTACTTAGATTCCAAATAACCATAAGCTAAACAGAATTTAATTGAGATTGAATTGAGTTGTTTGGAGTGAAAACTACTAAAAAGGAATGCAAAGAGCAAGTGATCAGGAGTAGATGTTTAGAGAATGTAAAGACGATGAGACAAGCACTAGGCATTCAACTTCACCATGACAATCCAATTTCAAGTTACAAGTTGACAATCACCTAAATTGATTACAATTCTGGAGTTCGTGTTATGTATGATTATCCATATGATGTTTGGTTTTAATCAAGTACTCAGAAACACAACCTAGCTATGATGTTTAGTCTAAGTTATGAATCTGAATCCATTAAGCTTGAGTACCAACACTATAGAACCAAGTAAACATTTAAACATGATGTTTGTCCTAAATGCATTACTCACTCATTCACTAATCAGTTCAAGAGTCATATGATGTTTATGTAAACTTGAACTAGATAATCAACATGCAGGTGTTAATAATGGCCAGTTATTTAAACATGCATAAGGATTCAATAAGAGCAAGTGAATGAAACCAGAATTTAGAAGTAATCAACAAGGGTAACATTAACTTGAAAACATGAAATTGTCTTGACAGGCTACATTGAACCCCTAGTTATGGTAATTAGTTACACATCATTAATGGAGAATACAATTGAATCAAAGTAAACATGGAGAAGGTAAGAAAAACCAGTGAAGATCAAATTATGATGTTGAAGAACTCCTCACAGCTTCCACCATGTATGCTTGCAACCAGAGGTGAAGAGTGGTGTGAATGTGGGAATTGTGTTTGGGAGATGATGAGGATGTGAAGGATGGAGTGGTTTCTGGGAATTGGGCTAGAGGAATTGTGTTTGGGAGATGATGGGGATGTGAAGGATGGAGTGGTTGCTGGGAATTGGACTAGAGGAATTGTGTTTGGGAGATGATGGGGATGTGAAGGATGGAGTGGTTGCTGGGAATTGGACTAGAGGAATTGCTGAATGCTCAGATGTTGTTTTTGGAATGAAATGGATGTGATATTTATAGGGAGAGTGAGAAGAGGAATCTGAATTGATTTAAGCCTCCACCATCAACACTTGCAATTGAATATCAGTTTCTTGGCTGCTCCACTTCACCAACCAATCCCACCAGAAACCACACCTCATCCTTAGCTCAGCATGATGCAAGCAATGAGCTCATCTGTAAGTCAGCATGACGTGTACTTTGATGGGCTCACGAATTCGGCTTGCCTTGATCAACTGATGACATTAAGCTATCCATCTTGAAGTTCAGGCTTTCATCTTTCCAACCACATGCTATATGGGCCAATCCAAGTTCGGATGAAGAAGATAAGTCCGAAATGAATTTGTAACTCAGTCTTCAGTTTTTACACATTGTTTTCACCATTTTACTCCAAATGTCTCAAGTATTACCTAGAGCTCAATGAACTGAATGACAAACACAAAAGAGGTTAAAAGCACAAGTTTTACTTAAAAACATACCAAATCATAAGTTAGAAGGGTACAACAAGATATGTAATTATGCACCGATCAGGCCCAAAAAAGGACTTTGGCCCAAAAAAAGTGATTTGGGCTTAAAAAAACTAGTACTAGGCTAAAGCCCAAAATCGACCAAAAAGCCAAAACCGGACTGGACCATAACATGTCGGACCATTTTCGGGTTTTAATTTGGACCCGACCCAACCCGAGAATTGATAACCTACTCGATTCGGCCCATGGGTCACTCAAAATTGGATTCGACCAGAACCGTGCCCAGGCCTAATTAAATGTAACAACCCAATCCTAAATTAATAGTTAATAATTAATTTATTCTAGAAAAAGACCATTATACCCTTAGAATATTTTATTAGGTTAAAAGTTGACTTTTTATTCGGGAAGGAATTTGGGAATTTCAGCTGTACCATCAAAGTACTCCTACGGGCAAAATGGTAATTATGCAAAAAATCATATTTTTAAGCTCTTTTTCTCTCTCCTCGCGAGGCAGCCACTCTACCCTTTCAGTTTTCGCCAGCCGATTCCTTCAACCTCTATAACCGCCGCCATAACTTACGGCCAACCTCGAGATCGGATCCAAAACGTCCTGTCAGACATTGCCGTCGCCCCCCAGTCCTTCGCCGCCCTCGTCAGCGGCTATAGTCCCCGAAATCGCGCCGGTTGTGACAGAAACTTCCCAGCTTCGATCTCCCTCCTCTGGCCACCATTTCAGTCGAGTGAGGTATGCTTTCTCACCTATTTTTCATGCTCTAAATAATGGTTGGGTAGGTTTTCATCAATTTGTAGCATAGATAACTTGATTTTCGAATTGGGTTTCGGCCGGTTTTGGGATCGCAATTCCGACCACTTTTTGGGGTAGGTCTAAGAACAAAAGTGGTTCCAAATACGGTGTTACACCTAGGGTTGGAGTTGGAGTTTGGGCCGCCGGAAATTTATCAAGCCACCCACGCGCTGTCGGCGCGTGTGGCGGCGCTTGGGCAGTATGGTGGCTTAGCATTGTGTCCTAGAATAACCCTCGTGTGCTCATGAGTGCATAGGTACTCATGGATTTCAATTTGGATAACGTTTGAACCTCGAACGGATCTCGCCTACTGTGCCATTTTCGGGTTCGATACGTTTTTCACCTATGTATTGGCAATTGTAAAGTTGAAGTTGGACATCAGGTGTACGTATTGTTATCTAATTGTCATTATATTGTTTCCTATTGCTCCCTTATTGCTATCATATCAATTTTTTCATCTCTGTATTCGCAATTATAAAGTTCAATCTGAATATCAGGTTTATGTATTGCCATATGATTGCTGTTATATTGTCTTTGCTCTGTTATTGTTGCTATATCAATTTTTTCAACTCTTTCTTGGAAATTATAAAGTTGAAGCTAGACATTAGATTTACATAGTGTATTATTATTATTATTTTTTTTTAGAGCGTAGAGAATGTCACAATGAGTTCCTACCAATGTTCAATGTATTTTTTGGATTTTTATTTCATTTATTATGAATTTTGTAAGTTAAATCCTAGAAAATTATTATTAAATGGTATGGAGTGACACATGATGGATTTTTATTTAATTTATTATTATTAAAAAGTAATATAATAATAATTTAGGGTACATAAAAATATAATAACAATTTAGGATAAAAAGTAATAGAATAATAATTTAATAATAATTTAAGATTAATAACAATATAATAACAATTTATTGTATAAGGTAATATATAATCATTTGGGGTAAATAATAATATTATTAATAACAACATAATAACAATTTAGGGTAAAAGGTAATATAATAATCATTTGGGGTAAATAATAATATTATAATAATTCACAGTAAAACGTAATATAATAATATTTTAGGGTAAATAACAATATAATAACAATTTAGGATAAAAAGTAAAATACTAATAATTTAGGGTAAATAATAATATAAGAATAATTTAGGCTTCCATAATTATAAGGAGTTTGTAGTAATTTTCGGCATATTTTTTTTATTTTTAATTATTTTTTTATGATTTTTTAAGATAAACTTGGAAAAAATAAACAAAATAACATATGGCGCAATCGTACGACGCCACCTGTAGAAAACAATGACTGCTCTCCTTTCAGCTACAGCCACATGTGGCGCAATCATAAGATACCACCTGTCGAAAACAATGCATGCTCTCCTTTCAGCTGAAGCCACGTGTGATTCTCTATAAAAAAAACTTTTTTTTTTGGATTTCACTTCTAAAATTCATAACAAATAAATTAAAAAACCAAAAAATATACCGGAAAGTCCTATGAACTCCTTGTGATATTCTGTACACTATCAAGCTACAAAAATACAATTTCACTTAGAAAAATATAAATTGATGACAAAAACTCACGTTTATTTCTCAACGATTTAAAACACTCATGTTCTTTGATTCGAGACTTACTGTGGACATAAATATGTGAAATCATGATTTTAGACCTCCATAGTCAAAGACAATGTCTTAAGGAGTTTGTAACAATTTTCGGTGTATTTTTCTGATTTTTAATTAATGTTTATGATTTTTTTAAGACAAACTTGGAAAAAATAAACAAAATGACATATGGCGCAATCGTATGACGCCACCTGTCGAAAACAATGACTGCTCTCCTTTCAGCTGAAGCCACGTGTGATTCTCTATAATTTAATATTATTTTTCATGGATTTCACTTCTAAAATTCATTAAAAAATAATTAAAAATTAGAAAAATACACCAAAAATTGATACAAACTCCTTACAACATTGTCTTTGACTATGGAGTCTAAAATCATGATTCCACATATTTATGTTCACAGTAATTGTCGAATCAAAGAACATGAGTGTTATGTTATAAAACTTACTTTAGTATTTTGGTTTGTTTTAAAACAAAGTTGAGTTTTTGTTATCATTTTCAAATTTTATAAGTCAAAATTATAATTTTGGAGTTTGAGGTCATAGAAAATGTCACAAGAAGTTCGTACCAATTTTCGGTGTATTTTTTGGATTTGTATTTAATTTATTATCAATTTTATAAGTTAAATCCTAGAAAAATAGTATTAAATCGTGTGGGGAGACACATGGCGGAAGTTGAATGGGGCGCAGTTAGTGTGTCTGACGGCTGTCCTCTTGTCAACACGCCACATGTCAGGTTTGATACTTTAATCAAATTTATGTTTAAAAATTCATAAAATTTTGATTAAATATCAGAAAAAATACACCGAAAATTGCTACAAACTCCTGATAACTTTATCTTCGATTGTAAAGGTCTAAACCCATGATTCTACATATTTGAGTTCTTGGTAAGCGTTAAAATCAAAGAACACGAGTGTTATGTTGTAGAACATAATTTATTGTTTTGGTTTGTTTTGAAACAAAATTGAGTTTTTGTTATCATTTTCAAATTTTATAAGTCAAAATTATATTTTTAGAGGTTGATGGCGTAGAGAATGTCACAAGAAGTTCGTATCAATTTTCGGTGTATTTTTTTTTATTTGTATTTCATTTATTATCAATTTTATAAGTTAAATCCTAGAAAAATAGTATTAAATTGTGTGGGGCGACACATGGCGGAAGCTGAATGGGGCGCAATCAGTGTGTCTCAACGAATTTATTACTTTTTCTTAGAAAATTCATAACTAAATACACAAAAATCACAATAACATTCCGAAAATTGCTACGAACTCATTGAGACTTCATCTTCCTACTGAATTCCCTGTTTCATGGTTATGCTACATTAGTATTTTATTATTATTTATCCTAAATTATTATTATTATTATATTACTTTTTAGCCTGTACATTTGTTAATTATATTTTCTCCAAATTTGCGAATAGACCATTTCTGGTGCTAATCAGTTTCTCTCTTCTTTAATTTGTTAATTTTTTTTTCTTTTTTAGGGTTAAGGGATGTTTTGAAAAATAAAATGGAAATATACAAGCCATCCATTCTACAACATCAGGAAAAAATTATTAAAAGTCATTCACTATTCAAGTTTTGCTTAAGAAACGTGTAACCAAATCGTTTGAGATATGGTAAGTGGGAAAATGTCATTCCCAAGCACTGATGAAAAGACACCTACTCACCCCATGCATGCCTTTTCGTTTACCAAATATTAAGATTGCAGTTGTGCAAAATATCTGTGTCAGTAAAATGTCATTCGTAGCCGTCTATGATGTTAGTAATCATTCCACTATATAATATATATTATACATTTATATATAAAACGGTTTATGACAGCACAAACACCAGACAAAATAGATTAAAACCCAACATTTAAACAACATTTGTACAACGTAGCCACAATGCATAAAAACCGAAAAACATACTACAACTAATTATAAGGGTATGGATTTCCTGGCACAATATACACACGCATCACCTTGAACCAAGAAACACTCTCATGGTGCCATTTACATCGATTACAACAAGTCTAGGAGGTATGATTTATCTTTTCTTCAGTAGGCCAGCCTTGAATAACAAAACACCATTCGTTGTTGTTACAAGCGCTGCAGTGATTGAACTTAATCTTCCCATAGTAAAACATATCTACGATATGTCTTGCAACAGAGAAAACTAGGCTTAATCTTCGTCTCAAAGCATCCCTGGTTCCTTTCATATCAATGTTGTTACGTTGATTCAAAGAACACAAGAATTCTAGTGCATCATCTTTTGACTGACCAATTTTAGACATGCCAAGTAGTCCAACTAGATATGCTACTTCCATATGGCCTGCCGTGGCTACAATGCGCATCCCATACAACGCTTCCACGTTACCCTGCATGAAAAACACTTCGAACGCTTATCTAAATATTGACTCATGGTTCTCACAAGCCCTGCATTGTTGCAAGAAATGCTGGACCGCAGGATTGGCATGGTACCGGCTAGGATGATCTGGGTACTTTGCCATTGAAATGGTGTTCTACACTTGTGGAGTGTTTGCCAACATATGGAACAATGGGCACACAGATGCCATACGAAAGGGATCTTCCGATGATTGGGTTGCCACGTATAACATCACTTTAAACCAACCTAACTCCGGGATGAAGACTTGGGGCATATCCAAATGAAGATGTTTCCTTCTCTTTCCTCCGAGTATAGTGAAATGTTTTGAATTCATTGAAATATTTTTGGAATGGAACGATTTGAGTGGAAGAGGGGAGAAATGAGAATATATGGGATTTTGGTTTTGTTTTAGCCTCTGTTTGTAGTGTTTTGAAAAGGTGTTTCCACTTGGGGTTTTTCCAAGTTGACCCTTTTTAAAGAAACTGAATCCAACACCCTAAAACTCAAGACAAGAGAAGGGAAAACATCATCGAAATGTAAAGAGAGTTAGACAGTCAAAAAGTCAATTAATTAATAACCCATTTGCATAGCCATTTTTAGGATTTTCCCACCATCAAATTCATTGATACAAATGTGATGGATTACTGACTAGTCATAGAAGGTCCCATCAGATACTTTTCATTTTCCCACACCAAACTACCCCTAGTAATATTATTAAAATGGAACCAATGATGATGGATTCTTATCCTACTAGTTGCCTTAATGAAATATAAATAAAATAATATATTTAAAGCAGTGTCCCCTCAATTTTCAGATTAATATATGGTAGTGAAATATTATATTGCTTTTCGGGGTAAAAGGTGTCACAATTCTGACGGTACAGGTGTCCAGATCGTGACCAACCCACCCCCACACAGAAAAGAAAGATGAGAGAGAGCTGAGTGAGAAGTTTAGGGTTATGAATGAAGGGGTATGACTAAGAACTATGAGTGAGAAGGTATGAGTCCGAAGAGGTTTCAGTGAGAAGAGGTACAAGTGAGAAGATTCAACATGTCTTCATCTTCATCTCCCGCTCAAACAAAGAGGTGTCAGTATTGTGGAACTGCAATGATGCTTCAGGTTTCAAAATCATATAAAAATCGAGGGAAGCCATTTTGGAAGTGTCTAACCTCTATGTAAGTTTTCATTTCCAGAATATGTATGTTGGTGAAAAACCTAGGTCTAACTCTGACAGAATTATTTTGCATATATGATGCTTGCAATTAGGGAGCCACCAGTTGCAATGGATTCGAATGGGTTGATGTAACCTCCGCTGAAGCATAATAGCAAGATGAAACGTATGATGCTACAGTGCTTAATATGGTGAAGTCCATTAAGGACTTGGTATTAGTTTTATTACTTGTATCAATTGTCATATTATTTGTTCTTTTAATGACCAATTAAGTGCACGATTTCAAGGATTGTAAAACTTCTCCCCAAAAAGACATGTTGCACACACTACCAATCAGTTTTCAAACCCATTTTGTAATTTTTGTTCTTGAAATAGGTGGATTGGCATTGAGTTTAAATTATTGTTTGAAACAAAAGCATTTATTTCTCTGAAACCCAGCAAAAACTTTCCAAGACTGACTTTAAAAAAATAAAGTCATACAAAGATGATAAAATCACAATACAGGGCCAATACGATGCAATAATAAGACAATACATTTTTTTGAAAATTGCATAATTATTCAGTGTATATAGATTGTTTATTTGAGTATACTTAAAGTTTATTGATTGTTTACTGCATGTATATCGCATGATATTGAATGTTTATTGAAGGTTTATTGATTGTTTACTGCATGTTATTGCTCCGATATTGAATGTTTATTGAAGGTTTATTGATTGTTTACTGCATGTTATTGCTCCGATATTGAATGTTTATTGAAGGTTTATTGATTGTTTACATGTTTATTGAAGGTTTATTGATTGTTTACTGCATGTATTTCGCATGTTATTGAACCGATATTGAAGGTTTATTGATTGTTTACATGTTTATTGAAGGTTTATTGATTGTTAACTGCATGTATTTTGCATGTTATTGAACCGATATTGAATGTTTATTGAAGGTTTATTGATTGTTTACATGTTTATTGAAGATTTATTGATTGTTTACATGTTTATTGAAGGTTTATTGATTGTTAACTGCATGTATTTCGCATGTTATTGAACCGATATTGAATATTTATTGAAGGTTTATTGATTGTTTACTGCATGTATATCGCATGTTATTGCTCCAATATTGCATGTTTATTGGGGGTAAAAGTACCACTCAAGTAAGATTTAAGGGGGGAAACGACCCTTATTCTTTCTTTTAGTAGGAAGAACAACTGTTAAGTAGAATTTCCTATTCAATACGATTTCCTTATGGTTGGTGTAATTGGGGAGTGATGTATATTGCATGTCTATTGCGTGTATATTGCATGTCTATTGCGTGTATATTGATTGTCTATTGTGTGTATGTTGCTTGTTTGTTGCCTGTGTATTGTTGTTTATTTCCTTCATAAGCAATAAACAATCAATACACACGCAATAAATGTACAATATGCACGCAATAGACAAGCAATATAGACGCAACTGACATGCAATATAGACGCATCAATATACATTACTTTTATGGAACATAATTTAGTGTTTTGGTTTGTTTTGAAACAAAGTTGAGTTTTTGTTATCATTTTCAAATTTTACAAGTCAAAATTATATTTTTGGAGTTTTGGGGCGTAAAGAATGTCACAAGGAGTTCCTACCAATTTTCGATGAATTTTTTGAATTTGTATTTAATTTATTATGAATTTTGTAAGTTAAATCCTAGAAATTATTATTAAATGGTATGGAATGACACATGGCGGAAGTTGAATGGGCGCGGTCAGTGTGGCTGACTGACTATCCTCCAGTGATTGCACTCCTGTCCATTTTGATCCTTCTTTTGTTTTTTTTTTTATAAAAAAATTCGTAAATAAATAATTAAAAATCAGAAAAATACATTGAAAATTGTTACAAACTCCTTATGGCATTATCTTCAATTACAAAGGCATTTGGGGCAATACAAAGGCAATTAAGGGTAATACAATGACAATACAAAGGCAATTAGGGTAATACAATGGCAATACGAAGGCAATTGGAGGCTATATAATGGCAATACTAGGGCAATAGGAGGCTATACATTGGCAATATGAAAACTCCAATAGTCCATCTGAGAGAGAGAGAGAGAGAGAGAGAGAGAGGGGGGGGGGGGGGGGGGGGGGGGGGGGGGGGGGGGGGGGGGGGGGGGGGGGGGGGGGGGGGAATATACAGGGACACAATACACAACATATATAATGTTCTCTCTTCAATGTATAATATAAGTAGAAGTAATTTTCCATTGTTCTTTGAAAAAAAAAAAAAAAAAGTATGCTTCTATTGCACACACTTGCGAATATAAAAAGAACAAATTCAAGACTGAAATTTCTCAAGTAAATTGAACTCAATTTCAATGAATGAGGACTAAATTACATAACTAAAATATAGTTCCTCAATTACATGTTTTTTTTCCATATAATTACAGCACACTTCCTGTGACAGAATGGAATGTTGTCCCACGCCAAATTGATGATGGTTCTCAATAACAACAATCTTCTATAAGTCAAAAATCTAGGTCCAACTGTCATTAAAAAATAAAAATAAAAATAACCTGCAGAAGAGAGGGCAAAACAAGAAAAGTAAATTTAGGTTTTAGCCACACACAAAAATTTCACTTTTGGAAAAAACCAAAGTATTTTCAAAAAAGACAGAAAAACCTCTCAACTTTGAAATCAAAGACATGCAAATGTAAAGGATTCCTTAGGAAATCCAAAAATAAATAAGGGCAATTTTGTCCATTTTGGCTTCTTTTGCAAAATTTCTCTCTCCTTTGTGTTTTTCCAAAATCTCCCAACAAGAAATTAGCAAAAAGGAGAAACAAAGACCAAAAAAAACAAAATAGAAACTGAGACAAGAAAACCGCAATCAGAAACTAAAAGACCTAAGAAACTCATACTAATAGGAAAAGAGCTTCCCAACCTAGAACACCAGCAAGAGAAAATCGGAAAAAGTGGAACACATAAAGCACAAAGAAAATGTTAAACTAAATAAGAGGGACAGAACCAAACATCAAAACACCTCAAGGGGTGAACTTAATCAACCAACCAATAATCAATATAACCAAACAACATCCATAACATCAATATAGAACCAGATACAACTACAACATTCACAATAGCAATACACATAACAATAAAACTAAAAAACAGCTGCATTCCAATCCGATAATATTGAAGAAAAATAACTATTCCTGTACAAAGTGATATTATGGGAACATAATTAGGAACAAAAATAACCATTAAAAAATCATCAGATGGTTTGGCAAAAAATGGGGCAATGTGGAATTGTCTGACTCAAGAAGCTCTACATGTACTTTATATAAGCTTCCTAAAGAAGGCAATAGTGAACAGAACAACCAAAATTTTCTGAAGCAGTACAATATTCTCCATTTTCTAAAAAATAAACAATTCCTGATAAAATAAAAACAAACCAATCCTATGTTTCTATATAGGTGTAAGAGAATCATGAATTGAAACAAATAATCTACGGGGGCACCGTTGGAACAAGGAAATCATATCCATATTTTACATTTTATAGCAAGCCATATCAAGGGAGGTCTACTTAATGCTCTTGTAATACTTCAAATTGTGCCCAAGCATCTCATGAAGATGCCTATTTTCAACTTTCCCATGTTCCAACACTTCAAATATTAAGACCAAAAGATGTGTATTTCAATGGCTGATTAGCATCACACTCACACAAAATCTAATAGCATAAGAAACAAGCACATTCCCATTCATTTCAATTAATAACTCCATTTCCTAATATCAGCAAGTGGGTCCATCGAATAGTAAGCTAATTTTACAATTCAGAACAACCATGTCAACCAAGAGCGTAGGTACTGGTAATTTAGTAACACAACTTCCATTAATACTAGAAGAATTTAATAACCTGTCTACACACCCAAGCACTAAAATTGTAAGGTTAAAATCTGAAATATGCAAAGATCAATTAAAAACTACAATAATACCATTATCAATGATCAATTAAAAACAAGTAGTCCACTTGATAATTCATAAAGCCACAGCTCATAAATTAGGCATTGAATGAATCCCTGAATTAGAATTTCTAAAATTAACCCATAAGTTCTAAATGCCCAACTGAATCCCTAATTCCTAAATCCCTAAAGTAGAATTTAGAAAGAAAAAAAAAATTGAAATTGAATGACATGAAGAAGAAGATAACCAGAGAAGTAGGTGGTTCAGGTCAGGAGGAGTACTGAAATTTGAAGATGGAGAAGAAGAGGACTTACAGTTGGAGAGCAAAGGAGAGAAGGCTGGAGCGGCGCCATGAATGCCCTTACTGTTGCAATAATAAGAAAGGGGGATCAACGAATTTATAACAGACAGAGAGTACAAAACCAATATCAGAACTCACCACTGTGGAGAACAACGACGGAGGTCACGACTATGGCTTGGCTGCGGAGTCGCGATAGTGGCTTCGTGGTGGAGGTCGACAACGTAGGTTGTGAGTTGTGGCGGCTTGGATAGGGTCAAACTAGGGTTCCGAATTTGAGGAGAGCTGGATTATGACAATGGATGGGTGGAGAACGAGATTGGACAGTAGCGAGATGGCTGGCGAGCTGGAGTTGAGGCAAGATTTGGGAGAGTGCGAGAGAGGATAGGAATTAGGAGAACTTGGGCGTCAGAAGATGAATTTTTGAGGTGATAAAGTGTCAATAATAAAAAAAAGACTCAAAACGCTCCATTGTGTCTGTGTTGGTTGCAAGATATTTGCCGAATGGATTTTGGTTCTTTGATAACCACAAACCAAAGAGAGAGAGAGAGAGAGAGAGAGAGAGAGAGAGAGGAACATATTGCAGAGTGGGTGGCTTGCGGGAAAGGAGGGTTAACCAGGATGAAAGAGTGTGCTGTGCATTTTCGGATTGCCTCTTTCGGTATGGGTAATTTCAACCCGGTTTTACCAAAAAGACAACATTGAAAATTCACCGTTGGATTTTATCCGACGACTCTTAGATACCCCTTAAACACACCCTTATAACTTGCCACTCACTATATAAGCCCCCCTGCCTCCCCCCTTGTTTGGGGCATTTTTCGTTAGGCATCTTTTCAATGTAAGATATGATGGATAATTGCATCTACACGTACATGTGATTCTTCGAACCAAAAAAACATGCATGTGATTAATGCAAATTCACAACTCAATACATACTCCCATTTAGAGTTGTAAGGAGATGTGAAATAATATGGTATTATGTTTTTTTCGCCGTAAAATATATAATTTTCATATAATTCTCCCTTGGAAGCTGCATGAGCACTTTAACCAAATAATGTAGGTCATAGCTAAATAAAAGGAGCATTATTTCAAACCAACAAGAAAGAAATCCAATTTGGAGTACCCACCTTAACTATAATTTTCCCAACCCAATACGCGCTCTCAAATTTTAAGTATCAAAAATAATAAAAGGCTTAAATGTCATAATGGTCTCTATGTTTTACCCCATCAACCAATTTAGTCTATGTGTTATTAATTTGGCCAATTTGATCATTGTGTTATAAAGAAAAATATTTAAAGCCATAATTGATTTTAAAATATTCAAATTCAATCTAAAAATGGAATTGTACAAAAAATAAAAAAATTCTCTTCCCCCAATTTTACACTCATACTACAAGTTACAACGACCTCTCCAAAACCTGAGCCAAACTCGCCACCACCACTCCAATCCCAACACTTTAATGACATGTTTATTAATCCGTAATTGGATTATGTGGAATTGAATTGAGGAAGAGTTAAATTAAGGAGAATTAGATTCCGGATTCCTATTAAAGTTATTTACTAAACCATATAGATTGAGAAGAGTTAGATTTCGGGTTCCTATTAAAGTTGTTTACTAAACCATATGAAATTTGGGTAGGAGTGATGCTAATTACTAAACTATCCTTGTTGTTGGGTTAAAGTAGATGACAAATTTGGAATTTGTTTAAAATTGTGAGCGTATAATGAGTAAAAAAGATGAATTCCTAATTGGTTAGTTCTATAGGAATTAGAATACCACCTCCGACCCAAGAATTAAATTCTTCCAAAATTAGGAATTCAATTCCTAATTTTTTGTCTACTTCACTTACTTTTTAATTTCTCGATACGAAATAAACGCAGGAATCCTCCGTATGTGAAATTCAATTCCCGATGAGAATTCAAATTTCTAATTAGTAAACACACCATAAAGAGAATCTCATAAACATATTGGGGGCGAAGGATAGAAATTGAATGTGGAAAATTTAGATAGCCCAAACAGAGAAGCCTTCTCCTTTCTCAATATGGCCACCACCGATTTTTGCATTATTCACCTTCCCACCTTCCCACCTTCCCACCCATAACATATGTACAAGTTAATTTAGGACTCGTTTGGGATTGCTTCTCTAGGAAGTACTCCTGCTCATAAGCACTTCTAACAAAAGTGCTTTTATTATAAAAATCTTGAATTTTCATAAAAAAATTAAAAGTGCTTCGTGGAAAAGCACTTGGGAGTGCTTCCTAAAGAAGCACATAGCAGGTGCTTCTCCAGGAAGCGCTTATATGACCCAGAAGTGCTTCTGAATTTTTCTGCCAAATGCTGTCAGAAGCGCTTTTAGTTATCAGAAAGCGCTTTTGGCCCTTCCAAAAGCACTCCCAAACAGGCCCTTAATTTGTGTTCAATAATTCAAGCTTAGTTAATCAGACCGACGGCCCACTGTTACAATCTCCAGCTTGATTACCTACATAGATAAGCAAGTGTGATATTTTACCTTGTCAAATTTTTGATATGGTATTTTTACATTCTTCAGCACATAATTAAACATGTTACATAAGAACATAGCTAGCAAAACAACAAATATATATAAAGACATCTCGGTGTTCATATTAGGACTAATAATACAAACACAAGGTCATTATGCCATCAAAATATTCATAAGTCCTCTTGAGGAGGCATTCAAAAATCGAAATATCTCAAAATAAGGACGTGCTGCTAAAGATGCAAAAACAAACCCCTAGTCACTCGGAGAACCTAATGATCTGCATGAGAAAAACAAATTAGTCGTGAGCAAACAACCCACTCAGCTCAATCATGTAAATCTAATAGTTTATAAGATCACATGCCAAGTTCTTAATATCTAAACCCAATACACATCCAGCCTGAACCACACAATTGGCACTCACATTGTTACAATTGACTCGTGCATTAGATTAGTGTTGAAATATAGATTTACCCTCACTCACTTCAAAGCAATACCTTTCACATATCATCTTATATCAACCGAAGTATGTGATATACAATATAAAATTTTCAACATCTTAAGTCAGATTGGAAGAATAGCGCACAAACCGAGGAGACCCAAACAACATCAACACCTAAGAGAGTACACAAAACTTAATTAACTTAGAATCCTACGATTGAAAACTATATAATATTGCAAATGCAGAGAAACTATGCTTAACATCACTTCGAAAGAGAACAAGAATACCATGAAACTGTTTTTCTAGAATAGAGAAGTGTTTTCATTAAACCCTGGAAATAATAAAAAAGAAAGAGTGTCCAAATTATGCAATGACAGCATTTTTCGCATGCAATACACAAAACGAACATAAACGAGGAAATGGAGAAAAAATAGCAAAAGAATAAAAGGCCAACCTTTGATTTGGTTCCTAAGACTCAATTTTTAAAGTATCCGAAATGAACACTGTCTCCCTAATTTATTTTTTATTTTTTATAATTGTTGCATTTTTTTTAGGGGGAATTATTGCAAATTAAAATAGTTAAAATGATTGTTTCGGTAAAATAAGGAGTATAACTAGGGTTTAAACTACTAGTTATTTATGCTATTAGATTAATCTAAGGGTCTGTATTGAATAGTTGCTCACATAATATCATTTTTAGGTTCTTAGGTGAGCGCGACTGCAATTTCAATGACCTAATTTCGTAAAAAATTTCAACAAAATCAGCATGCTGTGGTTATCAATTTTGGAACATACAATAGTCAAATCCAAAAAAAAATTAAAAATAGAAAGTGGTGTAGTCATTACCATGGTCCAAAATTTCGATATTTTCGCCGAAATATCGGCGAAAATATCGTTATTTTTGGGCTCCGAAATTTTAGCACACTTTCAAATACATATCGTCATTTTATCGATATTTTCCTCGATAATTTCGAGGATATTTCGGGGAAAATATTTTCGTCCAATTCGCAGTTTAAATGGTCATAATATCGCGACTTGAACTGTGTCAAAATATTTCAAAACATAATACCAAAATAAACCCTAAGATCCACTGATCTGTAAATATTTCAAAATCCGATCTAGAAGCATAAGACTTGAGCTCAGATCGAACAAACACTCAGCAATCAAAAACAATTATAATCAACAAATAAGATTACGATTTCGAAAAGAACAGAAAAGGAGCAGCGATTGTCAGAAGAGGTTGTACCTTTTAGGGTTGGATGATAAACGGAGAGAGGGAGAGGGAGAGAGAGAGAAAGAGAGATGGAGAACCCTAGAGGTTATGGTTTATGCTTTGCGTATTATGCGACAGGGAAAGAGAAGAGCGAGAGAGAAGGGAAGAAGAGGAAAAAAAAAATTATGGAGTGGGTTCTATGTTTTGCTGTTTTGGATTGTGATGAAGTGAGAGAGAAAAGGGAAGAGGAAGCAGGAAAATAGATGGAGAGATAGAAGAAGAAAGAGAAAAAAAAAGCCAGATAGAGGAGAGCAAGAGAAGGGAAGAAGAGGAAAAAAAAGGTATGGAGGATTGTGATGGAGGAGAGAGAAGAGGGAAGAGGAAGAAGAGAAAGAGAGACGTAAAGAGAGAGAGAGAGAGAGAGAGAGAGAGAGAGAGAGAGAGAGAGAGAGAGAGAGAGAGAGGAATAAATAAATAAAATAAAATGGAGAGATGTGTGAAAGCCCAAAAGAGAGAGAGAGAAGGTTGCGTGTATCTTTATGCAACTTTGGGAAGTCAGACAAAAAAAGGGAAAAAAAAGCATTGGGAAGTGGAAGAGGGAGATAGGGAAATGTGAAAACATTTGGGAAGTGTGAAATGTGACTTAATTATTTAATATAATTTATTTCTTTTTTATTTAATTCATTTAATGTTATTAATTATTTTATTGTTCATTATAAATACTTACATTACTAAATTCTCCTTCAAATTGTTGCTTAATTACTTAAATCTCTATAATCATTTTCATTATTTGCTATTTAATTCTTCCTTGGATAAATTTATTTATGTTCTTAGTTAATTTTCAATCTTCACTTTTTTTTTAAGCATGGTAAAGTGCCTAATTTTCATGAAAAATCAAATTGGTTTATATCTTTAATTATTTTTCAATTTTTGATAAATAATAAATATAAGAACGTGTGCCATGTCTAATGAATAACGTGAAATAAATTGTTGCTTAATTACTTAAATTTCTATAATCATTTTCTTTATTTCCTATTTAATTCTTCATTGGATAAATTTATTTATATTCTTAGTTAATTTTCCCTATTTTTTAAGCATGGTAAAGTGCCTAATTTTCATGACAAATCAAGTTGGTTTACATCTTTAATTATTTTTCAATTTTTGATAAATTAATAGATATAACAACGTGTACCATGTCCAGTGAATAACGTGAAATAGGGTTATTCATGTATATTATCATGCAATTTATAAAGTGTATATTAACAAAAAAAATGAAGAACTTTCTTCTACACTAACAACCAGAGTACAAATATATATAGTGGCTATACTTATTACAAACAAAACAAAAGGAAAAGCATTATATAAGGGGGTTAGAAATTTACTCGTCCAAAGTGAACCCTGACAGATCTGCTACTCGTGAAAGAGCTGCCCTCCATTTGTTGACCTTGGGCATATTTTCTTTGTATTTGCACTCCATGTTAGCCAGTGCATCCCCGAAGCTACCTCTCTGATTCCGTACATCTGATGGATTCACCTTGTAAAAAACTGGGATGACCCGTTGTTGATTTGATTCTTTGCAGTCAAGAATCTTCACAAGTTCATCCAAACACCATTTTGAAGAGGCATAGTTTTTGGAGAACACAATGACAGAAATCTTTGATTCTTCAATGGCTGTGAGAAGCGCAAGTGATATTTCTTCTCCTCTTCTGAGGTCATCATCATCCCTGAAGGTGTTAATGCCTCGTTTACATAAAGCGCTATACAAATGGTCTGTGAAGTTGTGGCGCGTGTCTTCGCCTCTGAAGCTCAGAAATACTTGGTCTTCCCGTGACTTTGGGAAAGAAGCAGAGGAAGAAGAGGCTCGTTGGTTGGCCATGGAAGCCATCATAATTGTTTCAGTGTTTGCTTCTCTCTTCAGAAAAAAGATGAGCCTTACTTGGAGAGTTTAGGTGTGCGTGAGCAAAATGTGAATTCATGAAATGGTGAGGAACTTCCAGTCCTCAATTATTGACGCGTTTTCCACCACACATGGTGGAAGAGCCCACAAATTCCCGGACACGAGCTGTCAATCACTTTTGGGCTTGGTTTTATTTTCCTGTCTTTCTTCCTTTTCTCAATTACTTTTGAGCTGAAATTAGATAAAGCGTTTATCAACTTGATTTATTGACGTAATAATCGGATGTTTGCTAACACGAAAAAATATATGGTGAGGAAGTGTCGCTGAATCTCCGATGCAAATGTAAAAGCTTTCTCTCTTTTTTTTTTTTTTTTTTTTATGAACATCTGAATTCATGAAAAGTAAAAAAATATTTTTGGTCCCTAATTTGTCACTTTTATCACTTTGGTTCCTGTTGTTTCAAGGGAAATAGCTCAAAATGCCACCCTTTTATTAATTTTAACTGAAAATACCACCCCTCCCCAATTTTTTTTTACAATTATCACCTATAAATACATACTTTTTGCTCATTTATTGGCCAGATAACACTTTTGGTCAGTTTTTGGTTTCTCTCTCAGCTCTCTCTTCGCTCTCTCTCAACTCTATCTCACAGTTCTCTCTTTCTCTCTCAACGCTCTCTCTCTCTCTCTCTCTCTCTCACCACGCCTCTTCTCACGAAGAAGAAGATCAAGAACAACCTACAAAACCCATAGCTTTGCCCTTCTCTACCCAAATCCAAACTCCAACTTCGTCTCTCTTCGAATTCCTTCTACAACCTAAACAAACCCAAACAAAACCATCTTTTCTGAATATGACAGCATGTCTTGGCATTAGGTGGCCATTGTTTGAGCATTTTGGTCCAATTTTGGGGGGTTTTGAAGTCTGGGTTTACATGCCCTCTTCAAGAACAGCTTCTCCAGAAAATTAATTGTTGGGAATATGTAAGTTTTGATGTTAAATTGAACTAACTCCGCATCTTCTCACGAAGAAGAAGATCAAGAACAACCTACAAAACTCACAGCTTTGCCCTCAAAACCCAGTTCTTCCTCTTCCTTTTTGTTTTCTTTTCTACCCAAATCCAAACCCCAATTTCGTCTCTCTTCGAATCCCTTCTGCAACCTAAACAAACCCAAACAAAACCATCTTTTCTGAATATGACAGCATGAGTTGGCATTCGGTGGCCATTGTTTTAGCATTTTGGTCCAATTTTGGGGGGTTTTGAAGTCTGGGTTTACATGCCCTCTTCCAAAACATCAATCGTATTGTGATTTTATTGCGGTTGTATTGTAGTCGTATTGCTTTTGTATTGCTATGGTATCGTTGTTATATTGATTTTTTTTTTGGTGTTTTATTGATATGTTACTGTAATTTAATAGGAATATATGTTGATATCATTTTTCTTTATCTGCTTGTGATTTGAGTAGGAGTTGAGATTATTCTTGGCTGAAATATTATTTATGATCTCTCACTCTCTCTCTCTCTCTCTCTCTCTCTCTCTCTCTCTCTCTCAATTATACGGTCTAAAATCATGATTCCACATATTTGAGTTCTTGGTAAGCGTTAAAATCAAATAACACGAGTGTTATGTTATAGAACATAGTTTAGTGTTTTGGTTTGTTTTGAAACAAAGTTGAGTTTTGGTTATCATTTTCAAATTTTATAAGTCAAAATTATATTTTTGGAGTTTGAGGGCGTAGATAATGTCACAAGAAGTTCGTACCAATTTTCGGTGTATTTTTTGGATTTCTATTTAATTTATTATCAATTTGATAAGTTAAATCCTAGAAAAATAGTATTAAATCGTGTGGGGCGACACATGGCGGAAGTTAAATGGGGCGCAGTCAGTGTGTCTGATGGCTGTCCTCCTGTCAACACACCATATGTCTAGTTTGATACTTGTTGCGTCGATTCAGCTGCACCAAAATAGATTCAGCTGCATCCTCAACTTGTGATACTCGCAAGTGCACGAGCCGTTGGTAGTTTAGCATATGTAAGTGCGAGGTCGATCCCACGAGGATTGATGATAGATTGATTTAATTCAATTCCCTGTACAAAACAGAAATGAAAAAAAGAAAGAAAATAAATCAAACAAGAAAGAAAGAAAAGAAATTAACTCAAGCAAATAAGTTCCCAAGTTCAATTTAGATTAATGGATTGATTCTAGCTAAAGTATGATTAAACCATGGTGTCTGGTCCTAACCTTGTGTTCCTAATTCCTTAATTTGATCATCTGTTGTCTAACCTAAATTAAGCATTAGGAACCCATTAAACATAGAAGAACATTTTAAACAACCAAACATGTATCTAATCCCTGTTGTCGAATGTCCATACATACTCTTCCTATTCATAGTTCAATTCGAATTAAAGCATGGTGTCTACTCTTAATTCAAACCAAGATAGCTAACATGCATGCCTTAATGGTGATCAATCATTCAAACTAGCATATTAACTTATAAGCATAATGAATAAGAACAAAAACCATAATTGAAACTTGGAAACTACTCAAACTTGAATACTTAAAGAAAAGAATTTACATAGCAATGGAAAGTTAAGAAGAACTTAGAAAAACTCAAAAAAACATTTAGCAAAAGGATTTTATTACAACAATTGAGAACTAGAAAGGAAAACTAAGAGAATTTGAGGGAGAGAAGGGAGGGGAGCTCTAGAGAAATGTTTGAGAGCTCCCCCCCTTGGGGTGTGTTTACAAGCTTGGGAAACCTCACTATTTATAGGCCTAAGGGAAGTTGAAAATCTAAATTAAATATTGCTTTCCACTCACTTCATCAACTTCACCTAACACACCATTACATTTGAAAACAATTTTTCTTTCTTTAAACTTAGTGTTGCAGCTCCCACTTCAATTATAAGACTTGAATATGCTTCACCTAACCTTCCCACTATCAACAATACTTCATGCATGACATTGCATTGCAGTCAGATTGTGGGCAGGTTTTGGGCCTGGTATTTGCTCCGAACAAATCTGGAAAAATATGGATCTTCAAGCCCTTTGTCTTATCTTTCCAAGCATATGCAGCCCAACTCAAGGAAAAATCGGGAAGACCTTCAAATGTCATTTGTGGCCCCGTAACGCAGATGCTGCCGAATTTTGACCTTGAGCTACTAAATCATATATAACTTCCTCTAGAAGAGTCAGAATCACGAACCGTAAAACGCTACGGAAACTAGACTTCCTTATCTTTCCAATGATGTATGGCTCATTATCTGGTTCTTCTTGAGCAAGTACAGGTTAATCCGTGAAATTGAATGATCTGCAGACACTGTTTTGAGCTAACTTGTCTTCAAAATGCATGTAATGAGTCTCAACCTTATTACACTGAAACATACACAAACTTTATTAAAAGCAAAAGTTTAACTCAAAAACATAACCAAATCATAAGTTAGAAGGATATAAAAAGATATGTAATTATGCACCGATCAATACTTGAATCAAATTTATGTTTAAAAATTCATAAAAATTTGATTAAATATCCGAAAAATACACCGAAAATTGCTACGAACTCCTGATAACATTATCTTCGATTATAAAGGTCTAAACCCATGATTCTACATATTTGAGTTCTTGGTAAGCATTAAAATCAAAGAACACGAGTGTTATGTTATAGAACATAATTTATTGTTTTGGTTTGTTTTGAAACAAAATTGAGTTTTTGTTGTCATTTTCAAATTTTATATGTCAAAATTATATTTTTGGAGGTTCAGGGCGTAGAGAATGTCACAAGAAGTTCGTATCAATTTTCGGTGTATTTTTTGTATTTGCATTTCATTTATTATCAATTTTATAAGTTAAATCCTAGAAAAATAGTATTAAATCGTGTGGGGCGACACATGGCGGAAGCTGAATGGGGCGCAGTCAGTGTGTCTCAATGAATTTATTACTTTTTCTTAGAAAATTCATAACTAAATACACAAATATCACAATAACGTTCCGAAAATTGCTACGAACTCATTGAGACTTCATCTTCCTACTGAATTCCCTATTTCATGGTTATGCTACATTAGTATTTTATTATTATTTATCCTAAATTATTATTATGCGAATAGACCATTTCTGGTGCTAATCGGTTTCTCTCTTCTTCAATTTGTTAATTTTTTTTCTTTTTTAGGGTTAAGGGACGTTTTGAAAAATAAAATGGAAATATACAAGCCATCCATTCTACAACATCAAGAAAAAATTATTAAAACTCATTCACTATTCAAGTTTTGCTTAAGAAACGTGTAACCAAATCGTTTGAGATATGGTAAGTGGGAAAATGTCATTTCCAAGCACCGATGAAAAGACACCTACTCACTCCATGCATGCCTTTTCGTTTACCAAATATTAAGATTGCAGTTATGCAAAATATCTGTGTCAGTAAAATGTCATTCGTAGCCATCTATAATGTCAGTAATCATTCCACTATATAATATATATTATACATTTATATATATAATGGTTTATAACAGCACAAACACCAGACAAAATAGATTAAAACCCAACATTTAAAGAACATTTGTACAACGTAGCCAGCCAACCTAGAACTAAAAAGAAGCAAGTCCACAATGCATAAAAGAAGGATATAATTCGATTTGGACATAGATGAGAGAAAGATGAGTGAGAAGTTTAGGGTTATAAGTGAAGGGGTATGACTAAGAACTATGAGTGAGAAGGTATGAGTCCGAAGAGGTTTCAGAGAGAAGATCTGAGTGAGAAGAGATACAACTGAGAAGTTTCAACGTGTCTTCGTCTTCATCTCCCGCTCAAACAAAGATGTGTCACTATTGTGGAGCTACAATGGTGCTTCGGGTTTCAAAATCAGATAAAAATCGAGGGAAGCCATTTTGGAAGTGTCTAACCTCCTATGTAAGTTTTCATTTCCAGAATATGTATGTGGGTGAAAAAAAAAACCTAGGTCTAACTCTGACAGAATTATTTTGCATATATGATGCCTGCAATTAGGGAGCCACCAGTTGCAATGGATTCGAATGGGTTGATGTAACCTCCGCTGAAGCAAAACAGCAAGATGACACGTATGATGCTACAGTGTTGAATATGTTGAAGTCCTTTAAGGACTTGGTATTAGTTTTATTACTTGTATCAATTATCATATTATTTGTTCTTTTAATGACAAATTAAGTGCACGGTTTCAAGGATTGTAAAAGTTCTCTCCAAAAAGACATGTTGCAGGCACTACCAATGAGTTTTCAGACCCATTTTGTAATTTTTGTTCTTGAAATATGTGGATTGGCATTGAGTTTAAATTATTGTTTGAAACAAAAGATTTATTTGTCTGAAACCCAGCAAAAGCTTTCCAAGACTGACTTTAAAAAAATTAAGTCATACGAAGACGATAAAATCACAACACAGGGCCAATACCATGCAATAATAAGACAATACATTTTTTTGAAAATTGCATAATTATTCAGTGTATATAGATTGTTGATTTGAGTATACTTAAAGTTTATTGATTGTTTACTGCATGTATATCGCATGATATTGAATGTTTATTGAAGGTTTATTGATTGTTTACATGTTCATTGAAGGTTTATTGATTGTTAACTGCATGTATTTCGCATGTTATTGAACCGATGTTGAATGATTATTGAAGGTTTATTGATTGTTTACATGTTTATTGAAGGTTTATTGATTGTTAATTGCATGTATTTCGCATGTTATTGAACCGATATTGAATGTTTATTGAAGGTTTATTGATTGTTAACTGCATCTATTTCGCATGTTATTGAACCGATATTGAATATTTATTGAAGGTTTATTGATTGTTTACTGCATCTATATCGCATGTTATTGCTCCAATATTGCATGTTTATTGGGGGGCAAAAGTACCACTCAAGTAAGATTTAAGGGGGGAAACGGTCTTTATTCTTTCTTTTAGTAGGAAGAACAACTGTTAAGTAGAATTTCCTATTCAATACGACTTCCTTATGGTTGGTGTAATTGGGGAGTGATGTATATTGCATGTCTATTGCATGTATATTGTATTTTTATTGCGTGTATATTGCTTTTCTGATGTGTGTATATTGCTTGTCTGTTGCCTGTGTATTGTTGTTTATTTCCTTCATAAGCAATAAACAATCAATACACACACAATAAATGTACGATATGCAGGCAATATAGATGCAACAGATATGCAATATAGACGCACAAATATACATTACTTTTAGAGTAATGCTACACTTACCACATTTTTACCCCACATTTCTATACCACATGATGTGGCATGTCCATATTATATGCCACATCAATTAAATCAATGAAGTGTATTTTAATTACGACAATTAGACAAGCAAATACTGGAATAAATCATAAAAGAAAAGAAAATATTAAATAATTTTAATTGACGTGGCTGTCTACCTCAACTGCCACATAAGATGGTATAGGGATGTGGTACATAAATGTGGTAAGAGTAGCATTATTCTTACTTTTATGGAACATAATTTAGTGTTTTGGTTTGTTTTGAAACAAAGTTGAGTTTTTGTTATCATTTTCAAATTTTATAAGTCAAAATTATATTTTTGGAGTTTTGGGGCGTAAAGAATGTCACAAGGAGTTCCTACCAATTTTCGGTGAATTTTTTGGATTTGTATTTAATTTATTATGAATTTTGTAAGTTAAATCCTAGAAATTATTATTAAATGGTATGGAGTGACACATGGCCGAAGCTGAATGGGCGCGGTCAGTGTGTGTTGAGCTTTTTTCTTAACAACTAAAAGGAGTTATTAAAAAACAGCAACTTTAATTCTCGCAAGTGCACGAACCGTTTATAATATAGCTTATGTAAATACGAGGTCGATCCCACGGAGAATGGTAACTTGGTTCCAAGTTGAATTACTTAGAGTGCTAGCAAACAGAGAAATAATTGAACAAAAGAGGCAAACAAAACTTCAAACAAAAACAAAGTGAGCAAATGTAACAAAGGTTAATTTGTAAGCTGGAAAATAGATTGGGAGATTAGTTCAATTCCGGGTTATAAGGCGTCAAGTGACAAGTCTAATTTGGATTCAAAGATTGATTCTAGCTAAAGTATGATTAGGCCATGGTGTCTGGTCCTAACCTTGTGTTCCTAATTCCCTAACTTGATCATTTGTTGTCTAACCTAAATTAAGCATTAGGAACCCATTAAGCATAGAAGAACAATTTAAACAACCAAGCATGTATCTAATCCCTGTTGTCGAATGTCCATACATACTCTTCTTATTCATAGTTCAATTCAAATCAAAGCATGGTGTCTACTCTTGATTCAAACCAATATAGTTAATATACAAGTTCTAATGGTGATCAATCATCCAAACAAGCATAATAACTGATAAGCATAATGAATAAGAACATGAATCATAAATCAAACTTGAAACTCAAATCTTCAACTTATAAACCCAGAATATTCATGTAAGCAATGTAGTTCCCAACAGAAAAAACAAAGTAAAGGAAAGGAAATACAAGAAGAAAATAAAAGACAAAGGGAGGAGAAGAAGATAAGGACAGCATGCTAGAGATGGAAAAGATTCATCTCCATGGCTGCCAGGAGGCCAAAGCCTCCCAGCTGCTGCCTTCCCTCTTCTCTCCCTTTGTGACTCTCAACCTTCCCTCTCTTTGTGTACAATGAATATGTAAAATGATGGAATGAAAGATGATTTGTGAATGAGCTGCAACTCTCTATTTATAGAGTGCAAATTCGTCCTCCCTTGGTTGGTGTAAACAACCTACCATAAATCATGGAAAACAAGGCTCCTTAATTTGTGCAAACATGTTTTCCATGATTAAGCATGCCATGTTTGCTCCTTTTGACTTCTTTAGCTGAAATTCTTCCTTAATTTGCTCCATATGTCAGGTCCAAAAGAGGATCCAAAGCTCAAAAGAGGATCCAAGGCTTCAAAGAGGAAACTGCAATCCTGAGCCTGGTTCTGTGTTTGACGTGCTGAGGGCTCCAAACTTAACCAATTGGGCTGCAATTTGGATATGTTATAATAGACACCCATTGGAACAACTTTCATGAAGGAGTCGACCTCATCCGAGCTGTGTAGTTGGCTGAAACAAATCTTGCAATGTGACCTACGAAACTGGACTGGCAAGGGGTTGTGACCCAAATTGAGTTTGTCTTTAAGCTCTTCTTCCATTCATCCAAATCAGGCCTTAACATGCTTGAATTGCATGAATTATGCTCTTTTGATCTATGGGCCTACAAAACACACAAAGAGAGACAAATAACTCAGAATTCCAAGAACTTAAGCAAAATAATTAAGTAAATTGGGCATGTAAATGTATGAAATTATGAGCTTAACACACCCCCAAACTTAGATTTTTGCTAGTCCTCGAGCAAAAGAAAAAAAAAAACAAGAACAAAACAAGAAGATAACTAAACCACTTCTGTAGGTAACACAATTGCATTGAGCATATGCAACAAGCCTTTAAACCTCTAGGCATCCCTAGTAGGAGGAGTTGTGTCTCCTGAGGGTTTAACAGAAACGATACCCACAAACGCTTTACTGACTCTACAACGAGCAAAATAAAACAAAACTACAAAAAAAAATGTTAACCTTCCAACCGGACAGAAATTTTAAACTTCATAGACATGGCTCAACAAGGAACAAAACAAGCACTAAGGAAGTTCTAAACATTATTCAAGTGCTACCACAATCTCACACAAATCATGCTCAAGGTGTGTGTGTGAAATAGCCATGAAGATACAACTCATGCTTCTCAAACAACGATATGAATTCCTACAAGAATGAACACAAGTTTGCCAAGCTAAACAAAAATCAATAGGACTTTACTCATGGATGTAATGGAGTTATGGTAGTGGTTAGATGAGAATGGATATTGAAATGAAAAGTCTAAGGAACAAGGTAGAGCATGTCATGTAAACAAGATCATTGACATTTGAAATGTAAGGCACACAATTTGAATAGCTCACAATACCATATTTTCCAATCGAATCACTAAACAATTTGATTTTGACATTTACACACTTTGTACAATATTGGCCCAATTTTGCGGCTCTTTACCCTAGATCACCTTGATTTCTCCTTATATCACCCTAGGGTCGTGACTACATTGGCCACACTTCTTTTCTCTTTTGATTTTCTTTTTTAAGCTCATTTGTTGCCTTGAGAACTTTAAAATCTGAAATACAATCACACTCTACATGTCCCTTAGATTGTAGGATGTTTAATGGATGATAAGATAATGGAAAGAAATGGTTAAGTGTTTGGGCACAAAAGGGTTTACAATAGAACATTTATTGTGTGGGTTCATGGAGATTTAACAAAGATGGCCTAAATCATATCTTAGTTATAACTTAACATTCCAGTGAATCATAAGAGCAAAAATGCATACAATTGGGTAAGATGTTGCGTCGATTCAGCTGCACCAAAATAGATTCAGCTGCATCCTCAACTTGTGATACTCGCAAGTGCACGAGCCGTTGGTAGTTTAGCGTATGTAAGTGCGAGGTCGATCCCACGAGGATTGATGATAGATTGATTTAATTCAATTCCCTGTACAAAACAGAAATGAAAAAAAAGAAAGAAAATAAATCAAACAAGAAAGAAAGAAAAGAATTAACTCAAGCGAATAAGTTCCCAAGTTCAATTTAGATTAACGGATTGATTCTAGCTAAAGTATGATTAAGCCATGGTGTCTGGTCCTAACCTTGTGTTCCTAATTCCCTAACTTGATCATTTGTTGTCTAACCTAAATTAAGCATTAGGAACCCATTAAGCATAGAAGAACATTTTAAACAACCAAGTATGTATCTAATCCCTGTTGTCGAATGTCCATACATACTCTTCCTATTCATAGTTCAATTCGAATTAAAGCATGGTGTCTACTCTTAATTCAAACCAAGATAGCTAACATGCAAGCCTTAATGGTGATCAATCATTCAAACTAGCATATTAACTTATAAGCATAATGAATAAGAACAAAAACCATAATTGAAACTTGGAAACTACTCAAACTTGAATTGCTAAAGAAAAGAATTTACATTACAATGAAAAGTTAAGAAGAACTCAGAAACATTTAGCAAAATGATTTTATTACAACAATTGAGAACTAGAAAGGAAAACTAAGAGAATTTGAGGGAGAGAAGGGAGGGGAGCTCTAGAGAAATGTTTGAGAGCTCCCCCCCTTGGGGTGTGTTTACAAGCTTGGGAAACCTCACTATTTATAGGCCTAAGGAAGTTGAAAATCTAAATTAAATATTGCTTTCCACTCACTTCATCAACTTCACCTAACACACCATTATATTTGAAAACAATTTTTTCTTTCTTTAAACTTAGTGTTTGAGAGGATCCAAGGCTCTCTTAATTGCTCAACATGTAAGGCTCAAAAGAGGATCCAAGGCTCAAAAGAGGATCCAAAGCTCAAAAGATGATCCAAAGCTCAAAACATGATCCAATGCTCAAAAGAGGATCCAATGCTCAAAAGAGGATCCAATGACATTGCATTGCAGTCAGCTTGTGGGCAGGTTTTGGGCTTGGTATTTGCTCCGAAAAAATCTGGAAAAATATGGATCTTCAAGCCCTTTGTCTTATCTTTCCAAGCATATGCAGCCCAACTCAAGGAAAAATCGGAAAGACCTTAAAATGTCATTTGTGGCCCAGTAACGCAGATGCTGCCGAATTTTGACCTTGAGCTACTAAATTATTGATAACTTCCTCTAGAATACTCAGAATCATGAACCGTAAAATGCTACGGAAACTAGACTTCCGTATCTTTCCAATGATGTATAGCTCATTATCTGGTTCTTCTTGAGCAAGTACAGGTTAATCCGTGAAATTGAATGATCTGCAGACACCGTTTTGGGCTAATTTGTCTCCAAAATGCATTAAATGAGTCTCAAGCTTATTATACTGAAACAAACACAAAACTTATTAAAAGCACAAGTTTAACTCAAAAACATAACCAAATCATAAGTTAGAAGGGTACAAAATGATATGTAATTATGCACCGATCAAATACCCCCAAACCTAGATTTTACTAGTCCTCGAGTAAAACAAAAGGAAAACAAAGATAAAAACAAAACGAGAAGTTTATTAGACCACTTTCGTAGGTAACTCGATTGCATTGAGCGCATGCAACAAGCCTTTAAACCTCTAGGCATCCCTAGTAGGAGGAGTAGTGTCTCCTGAGGGTTTAACAGTTACGATACCCACAAACGTTTTACTGACTCAACAAAAACAAAAACAAAAACAAAAAAAACAACAAAGAAAATAAAACTCAACATGACTCAAAAGTTTTTACAATAAAACCTAGGTTTGGATATTATTTACAAGGTGGCAATGTTCAAAACACAACATGCTCAAAATGTAGTAGTGTGATAGCCAAATGCAACAAATTCTCTTAGTTTTCACACAACTTCAATATCATACCAAGCACAAATTTTACTTCAAATCTCACCAAAGTTTTCCTCTCACAAATGAATCACTCAGAGAAGGGTTATAATGCATCACTCAGTTATAAACATGAGAATTGAGTTAAACCAGAAGGGACCTAACTCAGATAAAACGTTGAAGAACTTGCATTAATATGATCTCAAGAAGGATGCCAAACACTTAAAAGTAAGAAAATGGATGCAATTTAACCACATGACATTTAAGATCAATTGAGGTCTTTAACATAGGTTGTAATGGGGCCAAGGGTGTAAGGTGAGTAAGAAATGAAAGGTAGGGATAAAACAAAGTCTAAGGAACTCAACATATAAGAGTGTAAAATAAATTGTTTTTTTTTTTTTTTTTTTTTTACAGGATCAAACCTCCTTATACTCCCTTATTGAACAACCATTAATTTATTTTGAAGGCCCAAACATGGATTTTCAATTAACCACCACTTATTCACAACTCTTTTTTTTTTGTTCTCTTTTTTGTTCTTTTTTTTTTTTTTTTTTTTTTTTTTTTTTTTTGAAATGTAATGCCCCTTCCCAAACTTAGCATGAAAACACATCTTAATTAAAGCTCATGAGTTCCTTAGAAAGGTAAATATTTGTTTTTCAGGCTAAGGTAAGGAAATCTAATTGGTTAAATGAAAGAAAAGGTTTACAAGTAGGCTCAAAATGGTTGACAATGGAAAATCATGCTTAAGCATGCATACGGTTAGCTTGAAAGGCTCAAACGATCCAAAGAGGGCCTAAATATCATTTCTTAAATGTCATGAAATCAAATTGCAAAATAATGAATGACTTTTAAGTGTTCAACCAAATCAATGAATAATGAGATCAAACAACAACTTTGATGACAAGAAAATAAGAGTATGTGTATAACACTCATGAATTGAAGTATAAGGCTCAAAAGCTCACTTTATATGGTTATATAAGTCTAATTTATGCTTGATACAATTCTTTAGATCATGCAAATCCTTTAATTGGGAAAATACGAAACAAATGGCAAGTGCAAAGAGGGTTTCAAACATATCATGCTAGAACAATGCCAATTTTTCTTTTTTTTTTTCAATTTTTCTTTTTTTCATAAGAAAATTGAAATCCAATTTGAACAAAAAATCAAGTGAACGAAAATTGGAAATACAAATGAACAAAAATTGAAAACACAAATCAAATGAACAAAAAATTAAAATTGAAAACACAAATGAAAAAAAAAAAAAAAATTGAAAACCTCCATTAATACCCCCAGACCTGAATTGGATATTGTCCACAATGTGAAAGCATATAAGAAAACAGAAAACAGGGGTTAAGGGTAACCTGGCACTGCATGGTTCATCCTTCAAACATAGCATTTCTCAAAATGCTATCGATGGCTGAGCTCACCCATGGCTCTTCTTCTGACTCACTTTCCGAAGGGTCTGAAACAGACGAATCATATAGGGCTCCATCTATCATCAACTCATCCATCTGCTCCACGAAGTCTCGGAGCCTTGTGGTCATATACCCTAACTGGAAGTCAAACTCGTTAAGCACACTTAAGTAAATATCAAACTCAACTCGGATGTTACCTGTACAATACATGTGACTGCTCACCACAACAGTTCTTGCCACAAACCTCCTATCTAGCAGATATTCCCTCCAAGTATTTAGACAACGTGCCAGCGCTGCAAGCTGCATCTCTTCCAATCCACAATTCAGATCCCAATTTGGAATCATGTCTTCAATTTTCTCTATCACCCTACCTCTATGAAACAGAAAGGCATCTAAGGTAACTTCTGAGGGATCCATGGCAAACACAACCACGAGCACCTCAATCACCTCAAACACCCGTTGCATAATGGTGTCCTTTCCCTTAGGATCTTCTGGTGGGATAGCTGGCAGTGAGCTCAACAAAATCATTGGGCTAGGCACCTTCACCATGCTCAATTCGGATTCCTCCTCCTTGAGCTTTCCACCGATGGCCTCCTGGAGTTTCTCCATTGACAAGATCTACAATAAACAACAATTTGGAGAAGGTATGGTTCGGGAGGAAGAGGAAGCTGAGATGTTCAGGGGTTAGAGGGCGGCTAGATTAAATGAAAGATAGAGAGTTAATTTTAGGGTTAATGTGGGTAGTGTTTCAGTGTTTGGCAGTCCACAATAAGTTAAAATCCAGCCACTAATAAACATTTACAAAAAATAGTATTTAAATATAAAAAAACACTAATATAAAAAGAAATAATAAATAAATAAATTTCAAATAATAAGAAGAAGAAAGAGAATGTTTTTTTTTATATATTATATTATATTTTTTTATTTTTTTTTATTTTTTAAATTATTATTATTATATATATATATATGTTTGAATAAAACACACGAATATACAAGTGACTCATGGATTACCAATTAAGAACCTCAGAAAACACAGCCAGGGGATCCGGGAAGTTTGGAGAGGTCACAATGGTCCCGCTTAAAACCCAAACTTCTTAGACACCGAATGTGTCGCCTATAGAACTCCTAGACACTGTATTAACAGAGATGCTCATTGGAGTTACCATAAGTCAACTCATATGAAAAATCTTTTTTTTTTTTTTTAAAAAAAATAAATAAATTTTGTATAAAAAGAAACATAAACTTTAAAATAATAAGAAAATAAATTAAGAGAAAGGATTAGAATGCTCCCCCTTGAAGCAATTAGGTCGAGCATAGATGTATTTGGAGGTCGCGACTTCTCCTACTACTGCACACTTCTCATCATGATTGGAGTTGCATTTTCTCTCCTTTTTTATTTTGCTATCTAAATTGCTAAAGCAAATACAAACAAAAACTTGAAAGAGAATTAAAAGGATTAGGACATAAAAACTAAAATGAAAAGAAAAAAAAAAAAACAAACAACACACATCTAATTCCATGCTTCAAAGTTTTTTTTTTTTTTTTTTGGTGTTGTGTAAGCCGGGACTTAAACCCAGTTCTCTTGCTTGTTAGGCAATTGTCCTGTTCCGTTGGACTACAAACACAACTTGTCAATTAACATCATTAATTTTAAAACATGAAAGTGCCTAGGAAGACATGAAAAGGAGAAAAAAAATTAAAAAAAAAATAAAACAAGTAGGGAAAAGAAATAGAACCAAACTATGTTGCCAATCCCCGGCAACGGCGCCAAAAACTTTTTGCGTCGATTCAGCTGCACCAAAATAGATTCAGCTGCATCCTCAACTTGTGATACTCGCAAGTGCACGAGCCGTTGGTAGTTTAGCGTATGTAAGTGCGAGGTCGATCCCACGAGGATTGATGATAGATTGATTTAATTCAATTCCCTGTACAAAACAGAAATGAAAAAAAAGAAAGAAAATAAATCAAACAAGAAAGAAAGAAAAGAATTAACTCAAGCGAATAAGTTCCCAAGTTCAATTTAGATTAACAGATTGATTCTAGCTAAAGTATGATTAAGCCATGGTGTCTGGTCCTAACCTTGTGTTCCTAATTCCCTAACTTGATCATTTGTTGTCTAACCTAAATTAAGCATTAGGAACCCATTAAGCATAGAAGAACATTTTAAACAACCAAGTATGTATCTAATCCCTGTTGTCGAATGTCCATACATACTCTTCCTATTCATAGTTCAATTCGAATTAAAGCATGGTGTCTACTCTTAATTCAAACCAAGATAGCTAACATGCAAGCCTTAATGGTGATCAATCATTCAAACTAGCATATTAACTTATAAGCATAATGAATAAGAACAAAAACCATAATTGAAACTTGGAAACTACTCAAACTTGAATTGCTAAAGAAAAGAATTTACATTACAATGAAAAGTTAAGAAGAACTCAGAAACATTTAGCAAAATGATTTTATTACAACAATTGAGAACTAGAAAGGAAAACTAAGAGAATTTGAGGGAGAGAAGGGAGGGGAGCTCTAGAGAAATGTTTGAGAGCTCCCCCCCTTGGGGTGTGTTTACAAGCTTGGGAAACCTCACTATTTATAGGCCTAAGGAAGTTGAAAATCTAAATTAAATATTGCTTTCCACTCACTTCATCAACTTCACCTAACACACCATTACATTTGAAAACAATTTTTTCTTTCTTTAAACTTAGTGTTTGAGAGGATCCAAGGCTCTCTTAATTGCTCAACATGTAAGGCTCAAAAGAGGATCCAAGGCTCAAAAGAGGATCCAAAGCTCAAAAGATGATCCAAAGCTCAAAACATGATCCAATGCTCAAAAGAGGATCCAATGACATTGCATTGCAGTCAGCTTGTGGGCAGGTTTTGGGCTTGGTATTTGCTCCGAAAAAATCTGGAAAATATGGATCTTCAAGCCCTTTGTCTTATCTTTCCAAGCATATGCAGCCCAACTCAAGGAAAAATCGGAAAGACCTTCAAATGTCATTTGTGGCCCAGTAACGCAGATGCTGCCGAATTTTGACCTTGAGCTACTAAATTATTGATAACTTCCTCTAGAATACTCAGAATCATGAACCGTAAAATGCTACGGAAACTAGACTTCCGTATCTTTCCAATGATGTATAGCTCATTATCTGGTTCTTCTTGAGCAAGTACAGGTTAATCCGTGAAATTGAATGATCTGCAGACACCTTTTTGGGCTAATTTGTCTCCAAAATGCATTAAATGAGTCTCAAGCTTATTATACTGAAACAAACACAAAACTTATTAAAAGCACAAGTTTAACTCAAAAACATAACCAAATCATAAGTTAGAAGGGTACAAAATGATATGTAATTATGCACCGATCATAAGACATGCAAGAGGTGTATAGTCATGGCTTAGGTGCATCAAATGCTCAAGAATAATCATGTGAGACTTTGCTAGCAAAAGAATAAGATTCAGACCTAACACAATGCTTATCAAAATTCCTAAGAGCCATATTAGAAGTTAGACTCATGATTTATCATTGGTGTGGGAAGGAAAACTGAAAATGACTCAAAGAAAAAGAAACAGAAAAAACGTGAGGTTCCAAATTGCTGTTTTGCTCAATTTCAACATATAATCTGTTTTGACATGTAACTTTCAAACCACTTGGTCAAATTTAACGCTCTTCATGTTGTTGGATTCAGCATGAAAAAATGAAGAACACAACGTGGACCAAACTTTCAAAACAATAGCAGAAAATAAAATTTTTGTAGCAATGAAGAATCCTACGTTTTCAGACACTAAACACAAAAACTAACAAATGTCCTTGTACCCCCAAACTTAAATGAAAATTGTCCTCAATATTTAAATATATGGAAAGCATGCAATGCACATGAAATCCAGGGTAAAGGAATGAAATGAAAGAAATAAAGAAGTAGAGTTTAGAACTCCCCCTTGAAGACAATGAGAGGGTAATGCTCATAGTATGGCAGCACATGTCCTTCCTTGAGTATTTGGGTCTGCTCCTCATCATGTTTGTCCCACATCAAGGAGAAGAAAAACCCTAACAAAAGAAAACAAAAAACAACAAACAAAACAGAAACAAACGAAACAAAAGAAACAAATAAAAACAAAACACTCCAAGTAATCAAACTATAGCACCATCGTTACCGGTTCCCCGGCAACGGCGCCAAAAACTTGTTGAGCCTTTTTCTTAACAACTAAAAGGAGTTATTAAAAAACAGCAACTTTAATTCTCGCAAGTGCACGAACCGTTTATAATATAGCTTATGTAAATACGAGGTCGATCCCACGGAGAATGGTAACTTGGTTCCAAGTTGAATTACTTAGAGTGCTAGCAAACAGAGAAATAATTGAACAAAAGAGGCAAACAAAACTTCAAACAAAAACAAAGTGAGCAAATGTAACAAAGGTTAATTTGTAAGCTGGAAAATAGATTGGGAGATTAGTTCAATTCCGGGTTATAAGGCGTCAAGTGACAAGTCTAATTTGGATTCAAAGATTGATTCTAGCTAAAGTATGATTAGGCCATGGTGTCTGGTCCTAACCTTGTGTTCCTAATTCCCTAACTTGATCATTTGTTGTCTAACCTAAATTAAGCATTAGGAACCCATTAAGCATAGAAGAACAATTTAAACAACCAAGCATGTATCTAATCCCTGTTGTCGAATGTCCATACATACTCTTCTTATTCATAGTTCAATTCAAATCAAAGCATGGTGTCTACTCTTGATTCAAACCAATATAGTTAATATACAAGTTCTAATGGTGATCAATCATCCAAACAAGCATAATAACTGATAAGCATAATGAATAAGAACATGAATCATAAATCAAACTTGAAACTCAAATCTTCAACTTATAAACCCAGAATATTCATGTAAGCAATGTAGTTCCCAACAGAAAAAACAAGTAAAGGAAAGGAAATACAAGAAGAAAATAAAAGACAAAGGGAGGAGAAGAAGATAAGGACAGCATGCTAGAGATGGAAAAGATTCATCTCCATGGCTGCCAGGAGGCCAAAGCCTCCCAGCTGCTGCCTTCCCTCTTCTCTCCCTTTGTGACTCTCAACCTTCCCTCTCTTTGTGTACAATGAATATGTAAAATGATGGAATGAAAGATGATTTGTGAATGAGCTGCAACTCTCTATTTATAGAGTGCAAATTCGTCCTCCCCTTGGTTGGTGTAAACAACCTACCATAAATCATGGAAAACAAGGCTCCTTAATTTGTGCAAACATGTTTTCCGTGATTAAGCATGCCATGTTTGCTCCTTTTGACTTCTTTAGCTGAAATGCTTCCTTAATTTGCTCCATATGTCAGGTCCAAAAGAGTATCCAAAGCTCAAAAGAGGATCCAAAGCTCAAAAGAGGATCCAAGGCTTCAAAGAGGAAACTGCAATCCTGAGCCTGGTTCTGTGTTTGACGTGCTGAGGGCTCCAAACTTAACCAATTGGGCTGCAATTTGGATATGTTATAATAGACACCCATTGGAACAACTTTCATGAAGGAGTAGACCTCATCCGAGCTGTGTAGTTGGCTGAAACAAATCTTGCAATGTGACCTACGAAACTGGACTGGCAAGGAGTTGTGGCCCGAATTGAGTTTGTCTTTAAGCTCTTCTTCCATTCATCCAAATCAGGCCTTAACATGCTTGAATTGCATGAATTATGCTCTTTTGATCTATGGGCCTACAAAACACACAAAGAGAGACAAATAACTCAGAATTCCAAGAACTTAAGCAAAATAATTAAGTAAATTAGGCATGTAAATGTATGAAATTATGAGCTTAACAGTGTGGCTGACTAACTGTCCTCCAGTGATTGCACCACTGTCCATTTTGATCCTTCTTTTGTTTTGTTTTGTTTTTTATAAAAAAATTCGTAAATAAATAATTAAAAATCAGAAAAATACATTGAAAATTGTTACAAACTCCTTATGGCATTATCTTCAATTACAAAGGCAATTGGGGCAATACAAAGGAAATTAAGGGCAATACAATGACAATACAAAGGCAATGAGGGCAATACAATGGCAATACGAAGGCAATTGGAGGCTATATAATGGCAATACTAGGAAATAGGAGGCTATACATTGGCAATGTGAAAACTCCAATAGTCCATCTGAGAGAGAGAGAGAGAGAGAGAGAGAGAGAGAGAGAGAGAGAGAGAGAGAGAGAGAGAGAGAGGAGGAGGAGGAGGAGGAGGAGGAGGGGGGAATATAGGGACATAATACACAACGTATACAATGTTCTCTCTTCAATGTATAATATAAGTAAAAGTAATTTTCCATTGTTCTTTGGAAAAAAAAAGTATGTTTCTATTGCACAAACTTGCGAATATAAAAAGAACAAATTCAAGACTGAAATTTCTCAAGTAAATTGAACCCAATTTCATTGAATGAGGACTAAATTACATGACTAAAATATAGTTCCTCTATTACATGTTTTTTTTCCATATAATTACAGCACATTTCCTGTGACAGAATGGAATGTTGTCCCATGCCAAAGTGATGATGGTTCTCAATGACAACAATCTTCCATAAGTCAAAAATCTAGGTCCAACTGTCATTTAAAAAAAAACCTGCAGAAGAGATGGCAAAACAAGAAATTAGCAAAAAGGAGAAACAAAGACCAAAAAAACAAAATAGAAACTGAGACAAGAAAACCGCAATCAGAAACTAAAAGACCGAAGAAACTCTTACTAATAGTAAAAGAGCTTCCTAACCTAGAACACCAGCAAGAGAAAATTGGAAAAAGTGGGACACATATAAAGCACAAAGAAAATGTTAAACTAAATAAGAGGGACAGAATCAAACATCAAAACACCTCAAGGGTTGAACTTAATCAACCAGCCAATAATCAATATAACCAAACAACATCCATAACATCAATATAGAACCATATACAACTACAACATTCATAATAGCAATACACAGAACAATGAAACTAAAAAAACAGCTGCATTCCAATCCGATAAGATTGAAGAAAAGTAACTATTCCTGTACAGAGTGATATTACGGGAACATGATTAGGAACAAAAAGAACCATTAAAAAATCATCAGATGGTTTGGCAAAAAATGGGGCAATGTGGAATTGTCTGACTCAAGAAGCTCTACATGTACTTTATATAAGCTTCCTAAAGAAGGCAATAGTGAACAGAACAACCAAAATTTTCTGAAGCAGTCCAATATTCTCCATTTTCTAAAAAACAAACAATTCCTGATAAAATAAAAACAAACCAATCCTATGTTTCTATATAGGTGTAAGAGAATCATGAATTGAAACAAATAATCTACGGGGGCACCGTTAGAACAAGGAAATCATATCCATATTTTACATTTTATAGCAAGCCATATCAAGGGAGGTCTACTTAATGCTCTTGTAATACTTTAAATTTTGCTCAAGCATCTCATGAAGATGCATATTTTCAACTTTCCCATGTTCCAACTGTAGCGACCCGGTCCTAAATAAATTGGTGAATATTAATTTATTCAGATAAAATGACCATTCTGCCCCTAGAATATTTTATTAGGTTTAGAGTTGACTTTTTGACCAGGGAGGAATTTGGAAATTTGGATAGTACCGTTGCGTAGAGCACAGTGAGATGAGTCCGTAGACACGTAGTGGGCTCGAATCGGTGTTAAGCTCATAATTTCATACATTTACATGCCCAATTTACTTAATTATTTTGCTTAAGTTCTTGGAATTCTGAGTTATTTGTCTCTCTTTGTGTGTTTTGTAGGCCCATAGATCAAAAGAGCATAATTCATGCAATTCAAGCATGTTAAGGCCTGATTTGGATGAATGGAAGAAGAGCTTAAAGACAAACTAAATTTGGGCCACAACCCCTTGCCAGTCCAGTTTCGTAGGTCACATTGCAAGATTTGTTTCAGCTAACTACACAGCTCGGATGAGGTCGACTCCTTCATGAAAGTTGTTCCAATGGGTGTCTATTATAACATATCCAAATTGCAGCCCAATTGGTTATGTTTGGAGCCCTCAGCACGTCAAACACAGAACCAGGCTCAGGATTGCAGTTTCCTCTTTGAAGCCTTGGATCCTCTTTTGAGCATTGGATCCTCTTTTGAGCTTTGGATACCCTTTTGGACCTGACATATGGAGCAAATTAAGGAAGCATTTCAACTAAAGAAGTCAAAAGGAGCAAAACGTGGCATAATTAAAGGAAAACATGTTTGCACAAATTAAGGAGCCTTGTTTTCCATGATTTATGGTAGGTTGTCTACACCAACCAAGGGGAGGACGAATTTGAAGTCTATAAATAGAGAGTTGCAGCTCATTCACAAATCATCTATCATTCCATCATTTTACATATTCATTGTACACAAAGAGAAGGAAGGTTGAGAGTCACAAAGGGAGAGAAGAGGGAAGGCAGCAGCTGGGAGGCTTTGGCCTCCTGGCAGCCATGGAGATGAATCTTTTCCATCTCTAGCATGTTGTCCTTATCTTCTTCTCCTCCCTTTGTCTTTTATTTTCTTCTTGTATTTCCTTTCCTTTACTTTGTTTTTCTGTTGGGAACTTTATTGCTTACATGAATATTCTGGGTTTATAAGTTGAAGATTTGAGTTTCAAGTTTGATTTATGATTCATGTTCTTATTCATTATGCTTATCAGTTATTATGCTTGTTTGGATGATTGATCACCATTAGAACTTGTATATTAGCTATATTGGTTTGAATCAAGAGTAGACACCATGCTTTGATTTGAATTGAACTATGAATAAGAAGAGTATGTATGGACATTCAACAACAGGGATTAGATACATGCTTGGTTGTTTAAATTGTTCTTCTATGCTTAATGGGTTCCTAATGCTTAATTTAGGTTAGACAACAAATGATCAAGTTAGGGAATTAGGGACACAAGGTTAGAACCAGACACCATGGCCTAATCATACTTTAGCTAGAATCAATCTTTGAATCCAAATTAGACTTGTCACTTGACGCCTTATAACCCGGAATTGAACTAATTTCCCAATCTGTTTCCCAGCTTACAAAATAACCTTTGTTACATTTGCTTACTTTGTTTTTGTTTGAAGTTTCGTTTGCCTCTTTTTTTCAATTATTTCTCTGTTTGCTAGCACTCTAAGTAATTCAACTTGGAACCAAGTTACCATTCTCCGTGGGATCGACCTCGTATTTACATAAGCTATATTATAAACGGTTCGTGCACTTGCGAGAATTAAAGTTGCTGTTTTTAATAACTCCTTTTAGTTGTTAAGAAAAAAAGCATCAACAAGTTTTTGGCGCCGTTGCCGGGGAACCGGTAACGATGGTGTTATAGTTTGATTACTTTGAGTGTTTTATTTTTGTTTGTTTCTTTTGTTTCTTTTCTTTCTGTTTTGTTTTTTGTTTTTTGTTTTCTTTTGTTAGGGTTTTTCTTCTCCTTGATGTGGGACAAACACGATGAGCAGCAGACCCAATTACTCAAGGAAGAACATGTGCTGCCATACTATGAGCATTAGCCTCTCATTGTCTTCAAGGGGGAGTTCTAAACTCTACTTCTTTATTTCTTTCATTTCATTCCTTTACCCTGGATTTCATGTGCATTGCATGCTTTCCATATATTTAAATATTGAGGACAATGTTTCATTTAAGTTTGGGGGTACAGGGACATTTGTTAGTTTTTGTGTTTAGTGTCTGAAAACGTAGGCTTCTTCATTGCTACAAAATTTTATTTTCTGCTACTGTTTTGAAAGTTTGGTCCACGCTGTGTCCTTTATTTTTTCATGCTGAATCCAACAACATGAAGAGTGTTAAATTTGACCAAGTGGTTTGAAAGTTACATGTCAAAACAGATTATATGTTGAAATTGAGCAAAACAGCAATTTGGAACCTCACGTTTTTCTTTTCTGTTTCTTTTTCTTTGAGTCATTTTTAGTTTTCCTTCCCACACCAATGATAAATCATGAGTCTAACTTCTAATATGGCTCTTAGGAATTTTGATAAGCATTGTGTTAGGTCTGAATCTTATTCTTTTGCTAGCTAAGTCTCACATGACTATTCTTGAGCACTTGATGCACCTAAGCCATGACTATACACCTCTTGCATGTCTTACCCAATTGTATGCATTTTTGCTCTTGTGATTCACTGGAATGTTAAGTTATAACTAATATATGATTTAGGCCATCTTTGTTAAGTGTCCATGAACCCACACAATAAATGTTCCATTGTAAACCCTTTGGTGCCCAAACACTTAACCATTTCTTTCCATTATCTTATCATCCATTAAACATCCTACAATCTAAGGGACATGTAGAGTGTGATTGTGTTTCAGATTTTAAAGTTCTCAAGGCAACAAATGAGCTTAAAAAAAAGAAAATCAAAAGAGAAAAGAAGTGTGGCCAATGTAGTCACGACCCTAGGGTGCTATAAGGAGAAATCAAGGTGATCTAGGGTAAAGAGCCGCAAAATTGGGCCAATATTGTACAAAGAGTGTAAACGTCAAAATCAAATTGTGAAGTGATTCGATTGCAAAATCTGGTATTGTGAGCTATTCAAATTGTGTGCCTTACATTTCAAATGTCAATGATCTTGTTTACATGACATGCTCTACCTTGTTCCTTAGACTTTTCGTTTCAATATCCATTCTCGTCTAACCACTACCATAACTCCATTACATCCATGAGTAAAGTCCTATTGATTTTTGTTTAGCTTGGCAAACTTGTGTTCATTCTTGCAGGAATTCATATCGTTGTTTGAGAAGCATGAGTTGTATCTTCATGGCTATTTCACATACACACCTTGAGCATGATTTGTGTGATATTGTGGTAGCACTTGAATAATGTTTAGAACTTCCTTAGTGCTTGTTTTGTTCCTTGTTGAGCCATGTCTATGAAGTTTAAAATTTCTGTCCGGTTGGAAGGTTAACATTTTTTGTTTGTAGTTTTCTTTTGTTTTGCTCGTTTGTAGAGTCAGTAAAGCGTTTGTGGGTATCGTTTCTATTAAACCCTCAGGAGACACAACTCCTCCTACTAGGGATGCCTAGAGGATTAAAGGCTTGTTGCATATGCTCAATGCAATTGTGTTACCTACAGAAGTGGTTTAGTTATCTTCTTGTTTTGTTCTTTTTTTTTTCTTTTGCTCGAGGACTAGCAAAAATCTAAGTTTGGGGGTGTGTTAAGCTCATAATTTCATACATTTACATGCCCAATTTACTTAATTATTTTGCTTAAGTTCTTGGAATTCTGAGTTATTTGTCTCTCTTTGTGTGTTTTGTAGGCCCATAGATCAAAAGAGCATAATTCATGCAATTCAAGCATGTTAAGGCCTGATTTGGATGAATGGAAGAAGAGCTTAAAGACAAACTCAATTTGGGCCACAACCCCTTGCCAGTCCAGTTTCGTAGGTCACATTGCAAGATTTGTTTCAGCCAACTACACAGCTCGGATGAGGTCGACTCCTTCATGAAAGTTGTTCCAATGGGTGTCTATTATAACATATCCAAATTGCAGCCCAATTGGTTATGTTTGGAGCCCTCAGCACGTCAAACACAGAACCAGGCTCAGGATTGCAGTTTCCTCTTTGAAGCCTTGGATCCTCTTTTGAGCATTGGATCCTCTTTTGAGCTTTGGATACTCTTTTGGACCTGACATATGAAGCAAATTAAGGAAGTGATCAGTTCACAATTGTATATCATTTTGTACCCTTATAGTTTATGTTTTGCTTACGTTCTTAAAGAAAAACTTGTGCTTTTAATCTATTTTGGTTTGTTATTCAGTTCATTGGGCCTTAAGTTACAATGGTGGCTTTGGATAGGAAAATATGCAAAGTGGTGCAAAAACGTGCAGACTGAGTTAGCAATTCACTTCGGCCGTAACTTCTTTGTCTGAACTTGGATTGGCCCAAATAATATGTGGTTGGAAAGATGAGAATCTGAACTTTAAGATGGACAACTCAAATGCAGCAATTGATTAAGTTGAGCCCAATCTGTGAGCCCATCAAAATACACACCAGGCTGATTGCAGTTTCCACTTGGAGGAGCTTTGGATCCTCTTCAAAGGGGAGACAAATCAGATTGGAGGAGCCTTGGATCCTCTTCAAAGGGGAGACAAATCAGATTGGGGGAGCCTTGGATCCTCTTCAAAGGGGAGACAAATCAGATTGGAGGAGCTTTGGATCCTCTTCAAAGGGGAGACAAATCAGATTGGAGGAGCTTTGGATCCTCTTCAAAGGGGAGACAAATCAGATTGGAGGAGCCTTGGATCCTCTTCAAAGGGGAGACAAATCAGATTGGGGAGCCTTGGATCCTCTTCAAAGGGGAGACAAATCAGATTGGAGGAGCTTTGGATCCTCTTCAAAGGGGAGACAAATCAGATTGGAGGAGCTTTGGATCCTCTTCAAAGGGGAGACAAATCAGATTGGAGGAGCCTTGGATCCTCTTCAAAGGGGAGACAAATCAGATTGGAGGAGCCTTGGATCCTCTTTTGAGCCATGTGCTTGATCAGCCAAAGGGGAGCTTCACACTCTATAAATAGAGAGCTTCACACTCATTCAACCATATCTCATTCCATTCAGCCACTACAATTCACTCTAGCCAACCTCTAACACTTCCATCCTTCCCCAAACACTCCATTCTGCCCAAAATCATCAAAACATCTCCAGAAAACTTCCCTTCCAATTCTCTACGAATTTAATCTTCCTCTACCATCACCACTCACCCAAACACATCCCAACTCACTTCATCCACTACACTCATACACACATTCAGATTCACATCATTCTTCACCTCTGGCTGCAAGTATACATGGTGGAAGCTGTGAGGAGTTCTTCAACATCATAATTTGATCTTCACGGGTTTTTCTTACCTTCTCCATGTTTACTTTGATTCAATTGTATTCTCCATTAATGATGTGTAACTAATTACCATAACTAGGGTTTCAATGTAGCCTGTCAAGACAATTTCATGTTTTCAAGTTAATGTTATCCTTTGTTGATTACTTCTAAATTCTGGTCTCATTCACTTGTTCTTATTGAATCTTTATGCATGTTTAAATAACTGGCCATTATGAACACCTGCATGTTGATTATCTAGTTCAAGTTTACATAAACATCATATGACTCTTGAACTGATTAGTGAATGAGTGAGTAATGCATTTAGGACAAACATCATGTTTAAATGTTTACTTGGTTCTATAATGTTGGTACTCAAGCTTAATGGATTCAGATTCATAGCTTAGACTAAACATCATAGCTAGGTTGTGTTTCTGAGTACTTGATTAAAACCAAACATCATATGGATAATCATACATAACACGAACTCCAGAATTGTAATCAATTTAGGTGATTGTCAACTTGTAACTTGAAATTGGATTGTCATGGTGAAGTTGAACCCCTAGTGCTTGTCTCATCGTCTTTACATTCTCTAAACATCTACTCCTGATCACTTGCTCTTTGCATTCCTTTTTAGTAGTTTTCACTCCAAACAACTCAATTCAATCTCATTTAAATTCTGTTTAGCATTAGGTTATTTGGAATCTAAGTAGTAGTATTAAGTACTTTCATCTAAGTCTCTGTGGAACGACCTCGTACTTGCATTCCTATACTATAATTGATTCGTGCACTTGCGAGAAATAGATAGAACAAAATCTGTTCAATCAACAGGAAGCATTTCAGCTAAAGAAGTCAAAAGGAGCAAAACATGGCATAATTAAAGGAAAACATGTTTGCACAAATTAAGGAGCCTTGTTTTCCATGATTTATGGTAGGTTGTCTACACCAACCAAGGGGAGGACGAATTTGAAGTCTATAAATAGAGAGTTGCAGCTCATTCACAAATCATCTTTCATTCCATCATTTTACATATTCATTGTACACAAAGAGAGGGAAGGTTGATAGTCGCAAAGGGAGAGAAGAGGGAAGGCAGCAGCTGGGAGGCTTTGGCCTCCTGGCAGCCATGGAGATGAATCTTTTCCATCTCTAGCATGCTGTCCTTATCTTCTTCTCCTCCCTTTGTCTTTTATTTTCTTCTTGTATTTCCTTTCCTTTACTTTGTTTTTCTGTTGGGAACTTTATTGCTTACATGAATATTCTGGGTTTATAAGTTGAAGATTTGAGTTTCAAGTTTGATTTATGATTCATGTTCTTATTCATTATGCTTATCAGTTATTATGCTTGTTTGGATGATTGATCACCATTAGAACTTGTATATTAACTATATTGGTTTGAATCAAGAGTAGACACCATGCTTTGATTTGAATTGAACTATGAATAAGAAGAGTATGTATGGACATTCGACAACAGGGATTAGATACATGCTTGGTTGTTTAAATTGTTCTTCTATGCTTAATGGGTTCCTAATGCTTAATTTAGGTTAGACAACAAATGATCAAGTTAGGGAATTAGGGACACAAGGTTAGAACCAGACACCATGGCCTAATCATACTTTAGCTAGAATCAATCTTTGAATCCAAATTAGACTTGTCACTTGACGCCTTATAACCCGGAATTGAACTAATTTCCCAATCTTTTTCCAGCTTACAAGATAACCTTTGTTACATTTGCTTACTTTGTTTTTGTTTGAAGTTTCGTTTGCCTCTTTTGTTCAATTATTTCTCTGTTTGCTAGCACTCTAAGTAATTCAACTTGGAACCAAGTTACCATTCTCCGTGGGATCGACCTCGTATTTAAATAAGCTATATTATAAACGGTTCGTGCACTTGCGAGAATTAAAGTTGCTTTTTTTAATAACTCCTTTTAGTTGTTAAGAAAAAAAGCATCAACAATTGGAGTTGTAACGAGAGAGATACGATCAAAATACCCCTAGTGGCATAACCGTAATTTTGGCGAAAAGGGATTTTTTTGGTTAAAAGTCAAAATTGCCCTCATCTCTCTCTCTCTCTCTCTCTCTCCCCCTCTCCCGTGCGAGCCCTCTCCCTCCGTGCAAACAGCGACGATGATTTTACCGTCGCCACCGCTTCCTCCTGCCATTATTCGAGGTGGCGTTGGTCCCAAAAGGACCGGTTGGTCCTCCTCTTCCAACCCCGGCCAGCTCCCGCCACGAACCGCCGCAGCTTCACCGGAATCTGCAGAAAACGAGCCGGATTTTCAGAAAATTCAAATCGCTCGATCTCTCTCATTTCTTCACCAAATTGGACGTGTAAGGTATGGATTTCTACCTATTTTTCATGATCTAGCTGATGGTTGGGTAGGATTGCATCGATTTTGAGCGTAGGATGTCTGATCTTCGAATTGGATTTCGGCCGGATTTCGGGATGAGATTTCGGCCACTTCCGGTCATTTTTTGGGTAGGTCCAATAACAAAAGTGACTCCAAATTAGGTTTATTACCTAGGGTAGGAGTCTTGGCTCTTGATTTGAAAGTTTTCTGGCGATGCGATATTGCTTTGGCACGTGGGCACTGTAGCTGAGAGGCATTTTTGTCCCAATCGGATCCTCAAGTTGTCACGATCGAGTAGGTGTGCTCGGATCTCAATTTGGATACCGTTAGAGTCCCGAACGGATATCGCATATTGCGCATTTTCTGGGTTCGCTAGGTATGGACCGTTGGATGGTCTTGAAGTTATGATATGTTGATCTAGGTATTACCAGGATCGTATAGGATTTGACGGATCGTAAAACGGAGTCCCGGATACTCCGGAAAAGTCAACCCTAGGGCTAGGGTTACAATAACCGTCCAATTGTGCGTTCGTGAGCGATCCGACCGTCCCAAACTTTCCGGACGGGTGTCATAGACCTTGTAGAATCTATAGGAACTTTCGGATCGGAATTTGGAGGTCGTGGGCCCCGCGGGCCCGTTTGACCCCGGGTTTGACTGTGAGACTTCGTAGGCAGTGTTACCTTCCTAGGAAGATTAAAATGACCATAGTGACAGGTCTTGATTTAGTGATATTCAATATATGGGATTAGGATATCAATTTATGGTGATAAATTGGGGGTTTATCGGATGTTATATCTTGGGGTTGAGGTTGATGCAATAGTGGATTATATTTAAATATATATTATTATTTTATGAAGATGCTTGAGGGCACTATAAGTGCCACCCTGTGAATTGTCATTGAGGTGCTTACAATATTAGAAATTAATATACATTTGTATGTATTTATAAAGGTATGAAAAGAGTATAATTTGTCAGTTTGAAGTGCTATACGCATTACCTTAAGTATCTCCCCGATTATGGGTTTAATGTTTGAGATTTATTTTGCCCAGGCCCGTCGGAGTTTGTCCAGGCCCTTCGGAGATTTATTTTGCCCAGGACCGTCGGAGTTTGTCCAGGCCCTTCAGAACAGTGGCGGAGCCAGGAATCGAAACACAAGGGGTCTTAGTGTAAAAGTCCCAAAAAAAAAATTTAGGATGGAATCAACATATATATTCTACATATGCAAAAAAATGAAAATAAAAACTCACATTGTTACTGGAAATTAGTGCGATAAACATCTCTAAGAATCTCATATTTCACTTACGCACTAAACACATAAACTTGAGACATCATTTTATTCGAGATCACATAGAAAAGGGAGGAAGGAGAGAGGAGAGAGGAGATTATGTAGTTACCCTAAATTCCTTAATTAAACTGCCGCCTGAGTTTTAATTTTAAAAAAATAAAATTAGAATGGCATGCATAGGCTGAGGCGCAAGAGTGGCAGAAGTTGCAGCTTCGGATAGATATTAAAGTGTAAACTTTGTTATTACTGGGGGCAAGAATGCTTTGTGATGGTCTAGATGCCAATAGATAGCAATTTGCCATTTTGCTTTGACTTCAATTATAATGTCTCAGGCGGACCCCGAATTTTTTTAGCAGAGGTGCAATACTAACTAAGTATGAAAAATGGTTTTTCGGAATAATCATTTTCTCAAGATAATTTTTGGCGGCTTTTATTCCTTACACATCAAATAAGAAAACTTGATTTTATGGGATTTTAGTATGAAGTATATATTGACTTAATGAGCCATCATTTTTAGCCTAAATCGTATTTTGTACTAAAACCGAATTTTCATATTTTGATTCGGTGAGAATGGAAATAAGTACAGATTGGAGAAGCAGTAACAAAAGAAAATTGGGGGAAAATTGGGGATTTCAGAATGGAGGAATCGGATTGGTGGAGAAGGAGAGGCTGGAGGATACACTGGGCATTCCTTTTTTGGTTCAGACCTGGACCAAAACGACATAGTTTTGGCCAGGTCATTTAAAAAAACATTCCCTGGGCCAAAACGACGTCGTTTTGCCCAGGTTGTTTAAAAAAAAAAAACACGCGCGCCAGAGCAGCCTCGCCTCCTTCTTCTTCAGCTGTTCTGTTCCTTCTTCTTTCAAGCATTCTGTCGACCACGTGGTGTGCAGCTCCAAGAGGTCGCGCCAGCAGCTCCAATGGACCTCCAAGGCTATTTCCATGGCTTCTAAGAGGTCGTGCGACCCCGACGACCCCACTGTGGCTCCGCCTCTGCTTCAGAAGGAAGTGATAATATTTCAATGTGTTATTATCGGATTTAGAATTGTGATAGATCTGAAAGGTATAGAGGTTTGGAACAATTGAATTAAGGAAGAAAATATCATTTTATAATATTGTGATAAAGGTTACGAACTCCACCATCATACGTACCTTCCCTAGTTACTATTCACACACGTGCCGTGTTTCGGGCGTGTGGGCTTTTTTGGTTACGGATCCTGTAATTGTGGGATGCCGGGAATATTATGATATGGTTTGGATATGATGAAATACGAGGCACCCTTAAGGAGATGTTGCCGTGGACCCCTGCGGGGTGGTATTATTGAAATACGGGGCATCCTTAAGGAGATGTTTCCGTGGACCCTGCGGGGTGGTATTATTGAACTACGGGGCACCCTTAAGGAGATGTTGCCGTGGACCCTGGGGGGTGGTATTATTGAAATACGGGGCATCCTTAAAGAGATGTTGTCGTTGACCCTGAGGGGTGGTAGTCTGCACGCGTAGGACTGGTTTTCAGACGTACAAGCTTTGATTTTATCCACTGTACGCGCTTTCTAAGAGTTAGTCCCCCAGTTGGACGGCTCGTTCCCTAGCCACATGGACGTTTGAGGGCTGGATAATTGTGAGCTAGTCAACAATCCCCTGTTGGATTGTTTCCCCCCAGTACATGATGTGTAACATCACATGTACCTCCCCTTGGATACTGATACATGGAAATGGATATAGATTTGTGGATGTGTTGATACCCGGGCTTACCTTAACGGGGTGTTACCGTAGACCCTTGACTGGGTAGTCTGCGCGAGTAGGACTGTTTTCAGACGTACGGGTCTTGATTCTTCGTCTGTACGTGCTGGCTGAGAGTTAGTCCCCCGGTTGGACGGCTCGTTCCCTAGCCACATGATTGTTGAGGATTCCTCCATGTGGTCTAGTCAAACGATCCCCAGTTGGATTGCTTTCTCCTAGTACATGATGATGGTGAGAGGTGAGTGTTATTTATTACATATATGTATATGTGGTTTTGATTCGGGATTGAGATTCGTGAGACTGTACTTTGAGAGGACCTTGTACATGTATAAATGTTTAAGTCCCGGTTTGGGGAGTGATGTTAGCAACATAGGCCTGGGATAGGGTATGATTGCAAGGAAAGTTTCGATAAAAGAAAGGAAATGATAAAATGTTAAAGGGTTGCCTTGTTGAAATTGAAATATTAAGGAAATCGAAAGTTAATCATTGGTGTTATTTAAAAAGGAAAAAGATTGTATATTATCGGAGTGGTGTTTGTTGACGAAAGAACTACGTGTGGCTTGATCCCTGGTTGAGGGTACATAGGCAGCCTAGGGTGACGCCTGGGTGCAGCCGCGGGTTAAACCTCACTTAGGATGTGTTAGTGAGGTTGGTTCGGACCTCGTCTTTGGTCCTGAAACTCGGTTCAAATCGAGGTGCGATTGGATATTGTGTGTACTCCCGTTTGGCTGAGGGAGGGTTGTGTAGGTGTTTACTATTGAATAAAGTATGTGGTATTATGGGCTGAGGCCCTGGAATAATTGGTGATAATTTATAGATAATAATTGATGCATGTTAAACCTCGCATGCTGGATTGGGGAAAGTTAGATAAGGTAAGCTGCGTTTGGTATTCATAAATGTTAATTGAGTTTATTAATTGCCCTGCTTAAAGCATTGTTTAAGTTAAGGGCTTTGTTGATAGTTTGGTTTCGTTTTGAATTGTTTGAAGGCCGGGGCCGGTTATTATGAATTGCATGAAATTATCTTGTGCATGCTGCCAGTTGGTGATATAAAATGTGTTTTGTGCAGGTTGAGATTTTGGAAAATGTTCAATTTACAGGGGAGATTTTGCCGAATTTTCGGCAGAAAGTCTCGTGCCCTTACTCCTTTTGAAGAAGGAGGTTACCTTTTTAAGGAGTGAACCCGGCATGGGTGTGATGCCGGGGTCTCCGCAGGATTCATCTGGGGTTTTGTGAAAAATTCGGGGCGGGTCCTGTCACCAACACTTCAAATATTAACACCAAAAGATGTGTATTTCAATGGCTGATTAGCATCACACTCACACAAAATCTAATAGCATAAGAAATAAGCACATTCCCATTCATTTCAATTAATAACTCCATTTCCTAATATCAGCAAGTGGGTCCATCGAATAGTAAGCTAATTTTACAATTCAGAACAACCATGTCAACCAAGAGCATAGGTACTGGTAATTTAGTAACACAACTTCCATTAATACTAGAAGAATTTAATAACCTGTCTACACACCCAAGCACTAAAATTGTAAGGTTAAAATCTGAAATATGCAAAGATCAATTAAAAACTACAATAATACCATTATCAATGATCAATCAAAAACAAGTAGTCCACTTGATAATTCATAAAGCCACAGCTCATAAATTGGCATTGAATGAATCCTAAATTAGAATTTCTAAAATTATCGTAAGTTCTAAATGCCCAACTGAATCCCTAATTCCTAAATCCCTAAATTAGAATTTAGAAAGAAAAAAAAAATGAAATTGAATGACATGAAGAAGAAGATAATCAGACAAGGAAGTGGTTCAGGTCAGGAGGAGTACTGAAATTTTAAGATGGAGAAGAAGAGGACTTACAGTTGGATAGCAAAGGAGAGAAGGCTGGAGCGGCGCCATGAATGCCCTTATTGTTGCAATAATAAGAAAGGGGATCAACGAATTTATAACAGATAGAGAGTACAAAACCAATATCAGAACTCACCACTGTGGAGAACAACGACGGAGGTCACGACTATGGCTTGGCTGCGGAGTCGCGATAGTGGCTTCGTGGTGGAGGTCAACGACGTAGGTTGTGAGTTGCGGCGGCTTGGATAGGGTCAAACTAGGGTTCCGAATTTGAGGAGAGCTGGATTATGACAATGGATGGGTGGAGAACGAGATTGGACAGTAGCGAGATGGCTGGCGAGCTGGAGTTGAGGCAAGATTTGGGAGAGTGCGAGAGAGGATAGGAATTAGGAGAACTTGGGCGTCAGAAGATGAATTTTTGAGGTGATAAAGTGTCAATAATAAAAAAAAGACTCAAAACGCTCCATTGTGTCTGTGTTGGTTGCAAGATATTTGCCGAATGGATTTTGGTTCTTTGATAACCACAAACCAAAGAGAGAGAGAGAGAGAGAGAGAGAGAGAGAGAGGAACATATTGCAGAGTGGGTGGCTTGCGGGGAAGGAGGGTTAACCAGGATGAAAGAGCGTGCTGTGCATTTTCGGATTGCCTCTTTGGGTATGGGTAATTTCAACCCGGTTTTACCAAAAAGACAACATTGAAAATTCACAGTTGGATTTTATCCGACGACTCTTAGATACCCCTTAAACACACCCCTTATAACTTGCCACTCACTATATAAGCCCCCCCTGCCTCCCCCCTTATTTGGGGCATTTTTCATTAGGCATCTTTTCAATGTAAGATATGATGGATAATTGCATCTACACGTACATGTGATTCTTCGAACCAAAAAAACATGCATGTGATTAATGCAAATTCACAACTCAATACATACTCCCATTTAGAGTTGTAAGGAGATGTGCAATAATATGGTATTATGTTTTTTTCGCCGTAAAATATATAATTTTCATATAATTCTCCCTTAGAAGCTGCATGAGCACTTTAACCAAATAATGTAGGTCATAGCTAAATAAAAGGAGCATTATTTCAAACCAACAAGAAAGAAATCCAATTTGGAGTACCCACCTTAACTATAATTTTCCCAACCCAATACGCGCTCTCAAATTTTAAGTATCAAAAAATAATAAAAGGCTTAAATGTCATAATGGCCTCTATGTTTTACCCCATCAACCAATTTAGTCTATGTGTTATCAATTTGGCCAATTTGATCATTGTGTTATAAAGAAAAATATTTAAAGCCGTAATTGATTTTAAAATATTCAAATTCAATCTAAAAATGGAATTGTACAAAAAATAAAAAAATTCTCTTCCCCCAATTTTACACTCATACTACAAGTTACAACGACCTCTCCAAAACCTGAGCCAAACTCGCCACCACCACTCCAATCCCAACACTTTAATGACATGTTTATTAATCCGTAATTGGATTATGTGGAATTGAATTGAGGAAGAGTTAGATTAAGGAGAATTAGATTCCGGATTCCTATTAAAGTTATTTACTAAACCATATAGATTGAGAAGAGTTAGATTTCGGGTTCCTATTAAAGTTGTTTACTAAACCATATGAAATTTGGGTAGCAGTGATGCTAATTACTAAACTATCCTTGTTATTGAGTTAAAGTAGATGACAAATTTGGAATTTGTTTAAAATTGTGAGCGTATAATGAGTAAAAAAGATGAATTCCTAATTGGTTAGTTCTATAGGAATTAGAATACCACCTCCAACCCAAGAATTAAATTCTTCCGAAATCAGGAATTCAATTCCTAATTTTGTGTCTACTTCACTTACTTTTTAATTTCTCGATACGAAATAAACGCAGGAATCCTCCGTACGTGAAATTCAATTCCCGATGAGAATTCAAATTTCTGATTAGTAAACACACCATAAAGAGAATCTCATAAACATATTGGGGGCGGAGGATAGAAATTGAATGTGGGAAAATTTAGATAGCCCAAACAGAGAAGCCTTCTCCTTTCTCAATACGGCCACCACCGATTTTTGCATTATTCACCTTCCCACCTTCCCACCCATAACATATGTACAAGTTAATTTAGTTTGTGTTCAATAATTCAAGCTTAGTTAATCAGACCGACGGCCCACTGTTACAATCTCCAGCTTGATTACCTACATAGATAAGCAAGTGTGATATTTTACCTTGTCAAATTTTTGATATGGTATTTTTACATTCTTCAGCACATAATTAAACATGTTACATAAGAACATAGCTAGCAAAACAACAAATATATATAAAGACATCTCGGTGTTCATATTATGACTAATAATACAAACACAAGGTCATTATGCCATCAAAATATTCATAAGTCCTCTTGAGGTGTCCTGCCCATAGGCATTCAAAAATCGAAATATCTCAAAATAAGGACGTGCTGCTAAAGATGCAAAAACAAACCCCTAGTCACTCGGAGAACCTAATGATCTGCATGAGAAAAACAAATTAGTCGTGAGCAAACAACCCACTCAGCTCAATCATGTAAATCTAATAGTTTATAAGATCACATGCCAAGTTCTTAATATCTAAACCCAATACACATCCAGCCTGAACCATACAATTGGCACTCACATTGTTACAATAAACTCGTGCATTAGATTAGTGTTGAAATATAGATTTACCCTCAGTCACTTCAAAGCAATACCTTTCACATATCATCTTATATCAACCGAAGTATGTGATATACAATATAAAATTTTCAACATCTTAGTAAAGCCACTCACCTTAAGTCAGATTGGATTAAGAATAGCGCACAAACCGAGAAGACCCAAACAACATCAACACCTAAGAGAGTACACAAAACAGTATTTTTAGCATCCAATACACAAAACGAACATAAACGGGGAAATGGAGAAAAAATAGCAAAAGAATAAAAGGCCAACCTTTTATTTGGTTCCTAAGACTCAATTTTTAAAGGATCCGAATTGAACTATGTCTCCCTAATTTATTTTGAGTGCTGCTATTTCCACCCACCTGTCCTATTTTCTCACCCACCTTATTTTTAAAATTTTTAAAATAAATTATCTCTTTGTAAAATGATTTCTAAGGACCTAAGTTAAAAACTTTGTTAAAGCATTTCAAATAAAAATAAAACAATGTTTTTTTAAGACAAAAACTCTCCTCTCTCTCCTCCTTCCTGACCAGGTCCTCTGAGCTGCCGACAAAGTCTCTCGGCAGCAATTGCAACAGTCACGAGTACTGGCTCGTCGGCGGATCAATTTCGAACTCGGCGGCAATTTTTTTCCGATTCTTTTGTGTGGTCTCTTTTTTTTGTTGGTTGTGGTTGCAATTTATATTTTTTTTTTAAAAATCAAGTGTTGTGGATGCCTTATCCACCCTTTTAATACAATCGTTTTCTCTTTATAAAATAAAATAAAAACTCACTTTGTGTATGAGATTAAAGCCTCTCTCTGCTTCTTTACTGTTTTTTCTTTCTAGATTTTTGTATATGTTTTTTTTCTCTTCTGAATTTGTGGTGAATTAGTATTTTATTGATATTAGACTAGAGGTGAATTCGCAAGGTGGGTGCAGGTGAATTCGCAAAAGTTTTGTGTATAGGTGCATTCGCATTTTTTGGGTATTAATTGAGCTTCGTCTTGTAGCTCTCAGCCCTCAACCCCAATTTTGAGCAGAGATTGAAGAAGCTTTGCACAAATAACTAAGTTTTTTGAGGATTTTGCTCAAGCCATGGTGGAGGAGGGTGAAGAGATGGGGGAGAGGCTAACGGCTAGTGTAGTGTTGCTGAGGGGGTGGGGTTGTGTCGGGAAGGGGGGAGAGAGGATTTTTGTTTTTGTTTTTTATTTTTTTAAATGTTATTTTATTATTAGTTTACTTTAATAATTTAAGGGTATTTTAGGAATAATGGTGGGTGGAAAGATAAGATTTTGTTTTTTTCAAATTTATATGGTGGGTGGAAAGATAAGGTGGGTGGGGAAATAGCACAAGGGGGTGGAAATAGCAGCACTCTTTATTTTCTATTTTTTATAATTGTTGCATATTTTTTTTAGGGGGTATTATTGCAAATTAAAATAGTTAAAATGATTGTTTCGGTAAAATAAGGAGTATAACTAGGGTTTAAACTACTAGTTATTTATGCTATTAGATTAATCTAAGGGTCTGTATTGAATAGTTGCTCACATAATACCATTTTTAGGTTCTTAGGTGAGCGCGACTGCAATTTCAATGACCTAATTTCGTAAAAAATTTCAACAAAATCAGCATGCTGTGGTTACCAATTTTCGAACATACAATAGTCAAACCCAAAAAAAAAATTAAAATAGAAAGTGGTGTAGTCATTACCAATTTTGTGCTGAAAGGGAGGCTAATAAAAAAAAATTAAAAGAAAAAAGTGATGCGAACTCACATTGAAATGCAGAGGGAGGTCATCTTTTTTCTCTTTCTGGGTCGAACTTCATCACCTCACATCATCATCATCATCATCATCTAATTCATCTTCACCTTCATTTTCATCATCATCACCATCCTTACCATCCTTCGGCATGCTGATACGAGACAGGTGGGCCCCAAAGCTTTTGAAGAGCCCTCTGCCGCATTTGTAGGAAACATTAATAATTCGATGAATAGACGGCTTTAATTGATCATCACTCTTTCCATCATCATCACCCTTCGGCTTCGTGTGAGCTAGTAATGGAATATACCACAGCTCCACATGACCTGCCCCTGTCAATTCTTCTGACACTGAGTAATCTTGACCCCAATATCTGCGTGCTCCATCGATCAAATTCGAAACTGACAATACAGGAAACCACGGCTTACTAAATGATTCCGTAGGTTCACAAACAGTACACAAAACCAAGTTCTCCAATCCGGGAGTCCAAGGAATTTCAATCGGGAAGTCCAACAAATGATCGTTTTTATTTGGAAGAAGTACACCTACGTCTTTGCGAAAACTGAACGACTCGGGAACTTCACTGCCTGGAAGAAAAACACCAATATCACGTCTGGTATTGATTGCTACCTGTAACACAAGACAAGACAAGAGAGGCATATATTAATTAGTCTTGCGTGCATAGTATAGCATTAACAATACATGTAATGTATGCGTATTATATAGAAATTAAGAGAAAAAGATATATAGGTCACCTGATTCACTAAAATATTTGCCATATTTGCAGCGTCCAACCCTATATTATCGCATAGCCTATGGCAATTGGACAAATTCATGTACCAAATATGTTGCATGTCTCCGTCTTCCAATATCTTTGACAATGTTGAAAATCTTTCCAATGATGTGCAATTAGTCATATCGATAATTTCTATAGACGCTGGTAGTTGTCCTAGAATTTCTACAAGCTTCTTGCAATCACTCAAATCAAGATTCTGCAAGTTGACACATTTGCTAATGCACACAGGAAGATTGACAAAATAGCTTTTGGATAGATGTATTTTTTTCAAGTTGGACCAGCAACAAAAATTCTCCAAGGAATCAATGTCTGATACATTGCACTCTTCAAAATCCATCTTAGCCCGCATCACTAAGTTGCCATCCGTGGACTGTTTGTGCTGGTTCGAACCTCCAAAGTAAGTGATTCTGCATTCGATAAAACTTCAGAGATAAAGTTATTTGGAAGTGTGGCAAGTTTCAAGCATCGCTTGAGATTTAAATCGACGAGCTTTTGCAACCCATAAATACTTTGTGGCAATTTTGCAAGGGTTTCACATCCTTCTAAATCTAAAAATTGAAGCACAGTGAGATCTCCAATTGATGAAGGCAACTCTTCTATTGCAGTTCTTTCTAAATTTAACTCTTTAAGCGCACTTAGATTTCCAATTGATTCAGGCAACTCCTTTATAGAACATCCAGATAAGTCCAAAGATGTCAACCCAATGAGATTTCCAATTGATGCAGGCAACTCCTTTATAGGACATCCAGATAAGCCCAAAGATGTCAGCCCAATGAGATTTCCAATTGATGCAGGCAACTCCTTTATAGGACATCCAGATAAGTCCAAAGATGTCAGCCCAATGAGATTTCCAATTGATGCAGGCAACTCGTTTATAGGACATCCAGATAACCCAAAATATGTCAGCCCAATGAGATTTCCAATTGATGCAGGCAACTCCTTTATAGGACATTCATATAACCACAAATATGTCAGCCCAATGAGATTTCCAATTGATGGAGGCAACTCTTTTATAGGACATTCAGACAAGGCCAAATATGTCAGCCCAATGAGATTTCCAATTGATGCAGGCAACTCTTTTACAGGACATTCAGATAAGCCCAAAGATGTCAGCCCAATGAGATTTCCAATTGATGCAGGCAACTCCTTTATAGGACATCCATATAAGCCCAAATATGTCAGCCCAATGAGATTTCCAATTGATGCAGGCAACTCCTTTATAGGACATCCAGATAAGTCCAAAGATGTCAGCCCAATGAGATTTCCAATTGATGCAGGCAACTCCTTTATAGGACGTCCAGATAAGTCCAAAGATGTCAACCCAATGAGATTTCCAATTGATGCAGGCAACTCCTTTATAGGACATCCATATAAGCCCAAATATGTCAGCCCAATGAGATTTCCAATTGATGCAGGCAACTCCTTTATAGGACATTCAAATAACCCCAAATATGTCAGCCCAATGAGATTTCCAATTGATGAAGGCAACTCGTTTATAGGACATCCAGATAAGCCCAAAGATGTCAGCCCAACGAGATTTCCAATTGATGCAGGCAACTCCTTTATAGGACATCCAGATAAGCCCAAATATGTCAGCCCAACGAGATTTCCAATTGATGCAGGCAACTCTTTTATAGGACATCCAGATAAGCCCAAAGATGTCAGCCCAACGAGATTTCCAATTGATGCAGGCAACTCGTTTATAGGACATCCATATAAGCCCAAAGATGTCAGCCCAACGAGATTTCCAATTGATGCAGGCAACTCCTTTATAGGACATCCAGATAAGCCCAAAGATGTCAGCCCAATGAGATTTCCAATTGATGCAGGCAACTCCTTTATAGGACATCCTAATAAGCCCAAAGATGTCAGCCCAATGAGATTTCCAATTGATGCAGGCAACTCCTTTATAGGACATCCAGATAGGCCCAAAGATGTCAGCCCAATGAGATTTCCAATTGATGTAGGCAACTTCTTTATAGGACATTTAGATAAGCATAAAGATGTTAGCCCAATGAGATTTCCAATTGATGCAGGCAACTCTTTTATAGCAGTTACGGAAAGGTTCAATCCCTTTAAGGATTCCACTTTGTCCATAATTTCTGGGAAACTCTCCAATTTTTTGCAATTTGTAAGATCCAACTGTTCCATAGATTTCCACCAAACTTCATTTGGAAACTTGGTGAGTTCATAGCAGTCATAAAAATTCAGTACTTGAAGTTTATCAAGAGATCCAACAGATGGATGAACCTGAACTAAACTTTTACAATGGTTCGCATACAAGTACCTTAAGTTTGGGCTGCCAGATAGGTCGGGAATTTCAGTTAGGAATTCAGAGCCCATTAAATTCAAAGATGTCAACTTTGTGAAATGCTGTGAAACCAAAAAAGAATTGAAATAATAATTATAATCGAATGGATAGCATTAAAGAAATTTACAACAAACATCAGTTAATAAACAAGACCTCTTAAAGTACCTTCAATCCCTCCCCTAGTTGTTTGATGCGACTGTAAGGAAGATTGAGCAACCCTAGTCCCTTTGGATGAAATTTGGGTGGAAAAGATTGGAGCGGACATCTATACCAATGAAGCACTCTCAACATGTTTGGGAGATAACCAATGTCTCCCGAAAGACATACATTATAGTTCCTGAAAATTTTAAGATTTTTCATCTTCGAGAAGCAGTCAACATTCAAGAATATCTCATAATCCTTTTTGGGGGAATTTAACATGATGCCTGTGATTTTTTTTGTTCCCTGACATAAAAAAGTAAAGGGACCATTGTTACAAAGCATTTAATAAAAAACATGCATGAGTTTCAAATTCTACTTTTCCTTCCAGATAAAAATAAAAATAAAAATTATACTTACTGTATCATTAGTCAGAACATGCTCGATATCTTCATGAGACCACAATCTGCTACGTCCTCCAAGTTCATCGGGCGACTCTTGCTGAACTATGTCCTTACCCATCTCTTCTAGTAAGTCATGCATCCAAATATAATCTCCTTCAACACTTATGAGTGCCTTTTCTACGAGTACTTCAATGCTATACTCAGCTTTGGGGTCACAAGCTACAAGTATTTCTGTCACATGCATTTTACTTTCACCTTTAAAGAAACATGCAATGTCAAGGAAAACCTGTTGTATGCTATGATCCAATGCATTGTAACTTATTTTGAGAACATTTTGAATTTTCGGGCTTTTGAAACCATGTAATGCAGCTTCCCATTTACCAATACTTCCACCATATAGACAAGAACCGAGAACTTTCAAAGCCAAAGGAAGGCCTTGAGCATAGCGTATTGCACGTCGTGCAAGTTTCACATAATCACCCAAAGGAGGCTCACTTCTTTTGAAGGCATGGCAACAGAAGAGCTCAAGAGCTTCAGGATCATCTAAAATCTTGACCTCATGTATTAAATTAACATCATGAGCGGTTAACAGTTGCGTATCCCTTGTTGTTATGATAATTCTACTGCCTACACCAAACCAATCACATGCCCCAACTAACTTGTGTAACTGTTCCATGTCATCCACGTCATCAAGAACCAAGAGAACCTTTCTACGCCTCAACCATTCCTTTATCATAGTGACTCCTTTATCAACATTGGTCACCTCCAATTTTTCTACCCTTAGAATCTCAAAAAGAAGAGTCGTTTGTAGTTTGGCTAAACCTCCATGCGACATTGAACATGCTCTAACGTTTGCCAAAAAACAACAACCTTCAAATTCACGGGCAATTAAATTATAAACAGCTTTAGTAATTGTGGTCTTACCAATTCCACCAGTTCCCCATACCCCTACCATACGAACATCGTTTTCCCCCAAATCTAAAAGCTTATTCATAACTTGTACTTGAGCTTGCATTCCAACTGGATGCTCTGCCACTTCCAAACACACAAGGTTTGATACGTGTTTTAAAATCTCTTCAATGATGTTTTGGATAAACTTAGATTCAGATTGATACCTGCCAATTGAAAAGAATATGAAGCATTTAGTGACATGGCATTTCTATATAAAATATAAAATAAAAAAAGGGGCAAGGAACAATTAACTCTTGTAAAAACTGATGAATACATCAACTCTTATAAAACTGATCCCAATTAAAGTTTGTCAACGATGAATAATTTTTCAACTACTTAGTAGTATAATTTTTGAAAAGGAGAAAATTAATTTATTAATAATATTAATAATTTTCACACTATTAATTAATTATTGACATAAAAAAATTATTTTCATTCATTTCTTTTAACAAAAAAAATTGTGATTACTTTTTATTTGGGATCAAAATGAAGAACTTTCTTCCACACTAACAACCAGAGTACAAATATATATAGTGGCTATACTTATTACAAACAAAACGAAAGGAAAAGCATTATATAAGGGGGTTAGAAATTTACTCGTCCAAAGTGAACGCTGACAGATCTGCTACTCGTGAAAGAGCTGCCCTCCATTTGTTGACCTTGGGCATATTTTCTTTGTATTTGCACTCCATGTTAGCCAGTGCATCCCCGAAGCTACCTCTCTGATTCCGTACATCTGATGGATTCACCTTGTAAAAAACTGGGATGACCCGTTGTTGATTTGATTCTTTGCAGTCAAGAATCTTCACAAGTTCATCCAAACACCATTTTGAAGAGGCATAGTTTTTGGAGAACACAATGACAGAAATCTTTGATTCTTCAATTGCTGTGAGAAGCGCAAGTGATATTTCTTCTCCTCTTCTGAGGTCATCATCATCCCTGAAGGTGTTAATGCCTCGTTGACATAAAGCGCTATACAAATGGTCTGTGAAGTTGTGGCGCGTGTCTTCGCCTCTGAAGCTCAGAAATACTTGCTCTTCCCGTGACTTTGGGAAAGAAGCAGAGGAAGAAGAGGCTCGTTGGTTGGCCATGGAAGCCATCATAATTGTTTCAGTGTTTGCTTCTCTCTTCAGAAAAAAGATGAGCCTTACTTGGAGAGTTTAGGTGTGCGTGAGCAAAATGTGAATTCATGAAATGGTGAGGAACTTCCAGTCCTCAATTATTGACGCGTTTTCCACCACACATGGTGGAAGAGCCCACAAATTCCCGGACACGAGCTGTCAATCACTTTTGGGCTTGGTTTTATTTTCCTGTCTTTCTTCCTTTTCTCAATTACTTTTGAGCTGAAATTAGATAAAGCGTTTATCAACTTGATTTATTGACGTAATAATCGGATGTTTGCTAACACGAAAAAATATATGGTGAGGAAGTGTCGCTGAATCTCCGATGCAAATGTAAAAGCTTTCTCTCTTTTTTTTTTTCTTTTTTTTTTTATGAACATCTGAATTCATGAAAAGCAAAAAAATATTTTTGGTCCCTAATTTGTCACTTTTATCACTTTGGTTCCTGTTGTTTCAAGGGAAATAGCTCAAAATGCCACCCTTTTATTAATTTTAACTGAAAATACCACCCCTCCCCAATTTTTTTACAATTATCACCTATAAATACATACTTTTTGCTCATTTATTGGCAGATAACACTTTTGGTCAGTTTTTGTTTTCTCTCTCAGCTCTCTCTTCGCTCTCTCTCAACTCTATCTCACAGTTCTCTCTTTCTCTCTCAACGCTCTCTCTCTTCTCTCTCTCTCTCTCTCTCTCTCTCCTCTCTCTCTCTCTCTCTTCACCACGCCTCTTTTCACGAAGAAGAAGATCAAGAACAACCTACAAAACCCATAGCTTTGCCCTTCTCTACCCAAATCCAAACCCCAACTTCGTCTCTCTTCGAATTCCTTCTACAACCTAAACAAACCCAAACAAAACCATCTTTTCTGAATATGACAGCATGTCTTGGCATTAGGTGGCCATTGTTTGAGCATTTTGGTCCAATTTTGGGGGGTTTTGAAGTCTGGGTTTACATGCCCTCTTCAAGAACAGCTTCTCCAGAAAATTAATAGTTGGGAATATGTAAGTTTTGATGTTAAATTGAACTAACTCCGCATCTTCTCACGAAGAAGAAGATCAAGAACAACCTACAAAACCCATAGCTTTGCCCTCAAAACCCAGTTCTTCCTCTTCCTCTTTGTTTTCTTTTCTACCCAAATCCAAACCCCAATTTCGTCTCTCTTTGAATCCCTTCTGCAACCTAAACAAACCCAAACAAAACCATCTTTTCTGAATATGACAGCATGAGTTGGCATTATGTGGTCATTGTTTTAGCATTTCGGTCCAATTTTGGGGGGTTTTGAAGTCTAGGTTTACATGCCCTCTTCAAAAACAACAATCGTATTGTGATTTTATTGCAGTTGTATTGTAGTGTATTGCTTTTGTATTGCTATGGTATTGTTGTTATATTGATTTTTTTTTTTTTTTTGTGTTTTATTGATATGTTACTGTAATTTAATAGGAATATATGTTGATATCATTTTTCTTTATCTGCTTGTGATTTGAGTAGGAGTTGAGATTATTCTTGGCTGAAATATTATTTATGATCTCTCTCTTTCTCTCTCTCTCTCTCTCTCTCTCTCTCTCTCTCTCTCTCTCTCTCTCTCTCAATTATACGGTCTAAAGTCATGATTCCACATATTTGAGTTCTTGGTAAGCGTTAAAATCAAAGAACACGAGTGTTATGTTATAGAACATAGTTTAGTGTTTTGGTTTGTTTTGAAACAAAGTTGAGTTTTGATTATCATTTTCAAATTTTATAAGTCAAAATTATATTTTTGGAGTTTGAGGGTGTAGATAATGTCACAAGAAGTTCGTACCAATTTTCGGTGTATTGTTTGGATTTGTATTTAATTTATTATCAATTTGATAAGTTAAATCCTAGAAAAATAGTATTAAATTGTGTGGGGTGACACATGGCGGAAGTTGAATGGGGCGCAGTCAGTGTGTCTTATGGCTGTCCTCCTGTCAACGCGCCACATGTCAGGTTCGATACTTTAATCAAATTTATGTTTAAAAATTCATAAAAATTTGATTAACTATCCGAAAAATACACCGAAAATTGCTACAAACTCCTAATAACATTATCTTCGATTATAAAGGTCTAAACCCATGATTCTACATATTTGAGTTCTTGGTAAGCGTTAAAATCAAAGAACACGAGTGTTATGTTATAAAACATAATTTATTGTTTTCGTTTGTTTTGAAACAAAATTGAGTTTTTGTTGTCATTTTCAAATTTTATATGTCAAAATTATATTTTTGGAGGTTGAGGGCGTAGAGAATGTCACAAGAAGTTCGTATCAATTTTCGATGTATTTTTTATATTTGTATTTCATTTATTATCAATTTTATAAGTTAAATCCTAGAAAATAGTATTAAATCATGTGGGGCGACACATGGAGGAAGCTGAATGGGGCGCAGTCAGTGTGTCTCAATGAATTTATTTCTTTTTCTTAGAAAATTCATAACTAAATACACAAAAATCACAATAGCGTTCCGAAAATTGCTACGAACTCATTGGGACTTCATCTTCCTACTGAATTCCCTATTTCATGGTTATGCTACATTAGTATTTTATTATTATTTATCCTAAATTATTATTATGCGAATAGACCATTTCTGGTGCTAATCGGTTTCTCTTTTCTTCAATTTGTTAATTTTTTTTCTTTTTTAGGGTTAAGGGATGTTTTGAAAACTAAAATGGAAATATACAAGCCATCCATTCTACAACGTCAAGAAAAAATTATTAAAACTCATTCACTGTTCAAGTTTTGCTTAAGAAACGTGTAACCAAATCGTTTGAGATATGGTAAGTGGGAAAATGTCATTCCCAAGAATATTAAGATTGCAGTTATGCAAAATATCTGTGTCAGTAAAATGTCATTCGTAGCCGTCTATGATGTCAGTAATCATTCCACTATATAATATGTATTATACATTTATATATAAAATGGTTTATAACAGCACAAACACCAGACAAAATAGATTAAAACCCAACATTTAAACAATATTTGTACAACGTAGCCAGCCAACCTAGAACAAAAAAGAAGCAAGTCCACAATGCATAAAAATCGAAAAAACATACTATAACTAATTATAAGGGTATGGATTTCCTGACACAACATACACGCGCATCACCTTGAACCAAAAAATACTCTCACAGTGCCATTTGCATCGATTGCAACATCTAGAAGGCATGATTTATCTTTTCTTCAATAGGCCAGCCTTGAATAACAAAACACCATTCGTTGTTGTTACAAGCGCTGCAGTGATTGAACTTAATCTTCCCATAGTAAAACATATCTACGATATGTCTTGCAACAGAGAAAACTCGACTTAATCTTCGTCTCAAAGCATCCCTGGTTCCTTTCATATCAATGTTGTTTCGTTGATTCAAAGAACACAAGAATTCCAATGCATCCTCTTTTGACTGACCAATTCCGGACATGCCAAGTAGTCCAACTAGATATGCTGCTTCCATATGGCCTATCGTGGCTGCAATGCTCATCCCATACAATACTTCCACGTTAACCTGCATGAAAAACACTTCCAACGCTTCTCTAAATATCAACTCAAGGTTCTCGCAAGCCCAGCATTGTTGCAAGAAATGTTGGACGCAGGATTGGCATGGTACCAGCTTGGATGGTCTGGGTACTTTGCCATTGAAATGGTGTTCCACACTTGTGGAGTGTTTGCCAACGTATGAAACAATGGGCACACAGATGTCATACAGAAGAGATCTTTCGATGATTGGGTTGCCACGTATAACATCACTTTAAACCAAGCTAACTCCGGGATGAAGACTTGGGGCATATCCAAATGGAGATGCTTCCTTCTCTTTCCTCCGAGTGTAGTGAAATGTTTCGAATTCATTGAAATATTTTTGGAATTGAATGATTTGAGGAGTGGAAGAGGGGAGAAATGAGAATATATGGGGTTTGGGTTTTGTTTTAGCCTATGTTTATAGTGTTTTGAAAAGGTGTTTCCACTTGGGGTTTTTCCAAGTTGACCCTTTTTAAAGAAACTGAACCCAACACCCTAAAACTCAAGACAAGAAAAGGGAAAACGTCATCGAAATGCAAAGAGAGTCAGACAGTCAAAAAGTGAATTAATAACCTATTTGCATAGCCATTTTTAGGATTTTCCCGCCATCAAATTCATTGATACAAATGTGATGGATTACTGACTAGTCATAGAAGGTCCCCTCAGATACTTTTTCAATTTCCCACACCAAACTATCCCTAGTAATGTTATTAAAATGGAACCAATGATGTTGGATTCTTATCCAACTAGTTGCCTTAATGAAATATAAATAAAATAATATATTTAAAGCAGTGTCCCCTCAATTTTCAGATTAATATATGGTAGTGAAATATTATATTGCTTTTCGCGGTAAAAGGTGTCACGATTCCGACGGTACAGGTGTCCAAATCGTGACCAACCTACCCACACACAGAAAAGAAGGATATAATTCGATTTGGGTAGAGATGAGAGAAAGCTAAGTGAGAAGTTTAGGGTTATGAGTGAAGGGGTATGACTAAGAACTATGAGTTAGAAGGTATGAGTCCGAAGAGGTTTCAGTGAGAAGAGGTACAACTGAGAAGTTCAACGTGTCTTTGTCTTCATCTCCCGCTCAAACAAAGAGGTGTCACTATTGTGGAGCTACAATGGTGCTTCGGGTTTCAAAATCAGATAAAAATCGAGGGAAGCCATTTTGGAAGTGTCTAACCTCCTATGTAAGTTTTCATTTCCAGAATATGTATGTAGGTGAAAAAAAAACCTAGGTCTAACTCTGACAAAATTATTTTGCCTATATGATGCCTGCAATTAGGGAGCCACCAGTTGCAATGGATTCGAATGGGTTGATGTAACCTCCGCTGAAGCAAAACAGCAAGATGACACGTATGATGCTACAGTGTTGAATATGTTGAAGTCCTTTAAGGACTTGGTATTAGTTTTATTACTTGTATCAATTGTCATATTATTTGTTCTTTTAATGACCAATTAAGTGCACAGTTTCAAGGATTGTAAAAGTTCTCTCCAAAAAGACATGTGGTAGGCACTACCAATGAGTTTTCAAACCCATTTTGTAATTTTTGTTCTTGGAATATGTGGATTGGCATTGAGTTTAAATTATTGTTTGAAACAAAAGACTTATTTGTCTGAAACCCAGCAAAAACTTTCCAAGACTGACTTAAAAAAAATAAAGTCATATGAAGACGATAAAATCACAATACAGGGCCAATACGATGCAATAATAAGACAATACATTTTTTTGAAAATTGCATAATTATTCAGTGCATATAGATTGTTTATTTGAGTATACTTAAAGTTTATTGATTGTGTACTGCATGTATATCGCATGATATTGAATGTTTATTGAAGGTTTATCGATTGTTTACTGCATGTATTTCGAATGTTATTGAACCGATATTGAAGGTTTATTGATTGTTTACATGTTTATTGAAGGTTTATTGATTGTTAACTGCATGTATTTCGCATGTTATTGAACCGATGTTGAATGATTATTGAAGGTTTATTGATTGTTTACATGTTTATTGAAGGTTTATTGATTGTTAACTGCATGTATTTCGCATGTTATTGAATGTTTATTGAAGGTTTATTGATTGTTAACTACATGTATTTCGCATGTTATTGAACCGATATTGAATATTTATTGAAGGTTTATTGATTGTTTACTACATGTATATCGCATGTTATTGCTCCAATATTGTATGTTTATTGGGGGGCAAAAGTACCACTCAAGTAAGATTTAAGGAGTTAGATTTAAGGGGGGAAACGATCCTTATTCTTTCTTTTAGTAGGAAGAACAACTGTTAAGTAGAATTTCCTATTCAATACGACTTCCTTATGGTTGGTGTAATTGGGGAGTGATGTATATTGCATGTCTATTGCGTGTATATTGTATGTTTATTGCGTGTATATTGCTTGTCTGTTGTGTGTATATTGCTTGTCTGTTGCCTGTGTATTGTTGTTTATTTCCTTCATAAGCAATAAACAATCAATACACATGCAATAAATGTACGATATGCATGCAATAGACAAGCAATATAGACGCACCAATATACATTACTTTTATGGAACATAATTTAGTGTTTTGGTTTGTTTTGAAACAAAGTTGAGTTTTTGTTATCATTTTCAAATTTTATAAGTCAAAATTATATTTTTGGAGTTTTGGGGCGTAAAGAATGTCACAAGGAATTCCTACCAATTTTCGGTGAATTTTTTGGATTTGTATTTAATTTATTATGAATTTTGTAAGTTAAATCCTAGAAATTATTATTAAATGGTATGGAGTGACAAATGGCCGAAGCTGAATGGGCGCGGTCAGTGTGGCTGACTGACTGTCCTCCAGTGATTGCACCACTGTTCATTTTGATCCTTCTTTTGTTTTTTTTTTATATAAAAAAATTCGTAATTAAATAATTAAAAATCAGAAAAATACATTGAAAATTGTTACAAACTCCTTATGGCATTATCTTCAATTACAAAGGCAATTGGGGCAATACAAAGGCAATTAAGGGCAATACGATGATAATACAAAGGCAATTAGGGCAATACCATGGCAATACTAGGGCAATAGGAGTTGGCAATATGAAAACACCAATAGTCCATCAGAGAGAGAGAGAGAGAGAGAGAGAGAGAGAGGGACATAATACACAACGTATACAATGTTCTCTCTTCAATGTATAATATAAGTAAAAGTAATTTTCCATTGTTCTTTGGGAAAAAAAAAAGTATGTTTCTATTGCACACACTTGCGAATATAAAAAGATTAGATTCAAGACTGAAATTTCTAAAGTAAATTGAACTCAATTTCATTGAATAAGGACTAAACTACATGACTAAAATATAGTTCCTCAATTACATGTTTTTTTTCCATATAATTACAGCACACTTCTTGTGACAGAATGGAATGTTGTCCCACGCCAAAGTGATGATGGTTCTCAATGACAACAATCTTTCATAAGTCAAAAATCTAGGTCCAACTGTCATTTAAAAAAAAAACATGCAGAAGAGATGGCAAAACAAGAAATTAGCAAAAAGGAGAAACAATGACCAAAAAAACAAAATAGAAACTGAGACAAGAAAACCGCAATCAGAAACTAAAAGACCTAAGAAACTCATACTAATAGTAAAAGAGCTTCCTAACCTAGAACACCAGCAAGAGAAAATCGGAAAAAGTGGAACACATAAAGCACAAAGAAAATGTTAAACTAAATGAGAGGGACAGAATCAAACATCAAAACACGTCCAGGGTTGATCAGTTCACAATTGTATATCATTTTGTACCCTTATAGTTTATGTTCTGCTTACGTTCTTAAAGAAAAACTTGTGCTTTTAATCTATTTTGGTTTGTTATTCAGTTCATTGGGCCTTAGGTTACAACGGTGGCTTTGGATAGGAAAATATGCAAAGTGGTGCAAAAACGTGCAGACTGAGTTAGCAATTCACTTCGGCCTTAACTTCTTTGTCCGAACTTGGATTGGCCCAAATAATATGTGGTTCGAAAGATGAGAATCTGAACTTCAAGATGGACTACTCAAATGCAGAAATTCATTAAGTTGAGCCCAATCCATGAGCCCATCAAAATACACACCAGGCTGATTGCAGTTTCCACTTGGAGGAGCTTTGGATCCTCTTCAAAGGGGAGACAAATCAGATTGGAGGAGCCTTGGATCCTCTTCAAAGGGGAGACAAATCAGATTGGAGGAGCTTTGGATCCTCTTCAAAGGGGAGACAAATCAGATTGGAGGAGCCTTGGATCCTCTTCAAAGGGGAGACAAATCAGATTGGAGGAGCCTTGGATCCTCTTTTGAGCCATGTTCTTGATCAGCCAAAGGGGAGCTTCACACTCTATAAATAGAGAGCTTCACACTCATTCAACATCACAATCCATTCAGCCATCCTCTAACACTTTCATCCCTCCCCAAACACTCCATTCTGTCCAAAATCACCAAAACAGCTCCAGCAAGCCTCCCTTCCAATTCTCTACGAATTTCATCTTTCTTTGCCATCACCACTCACCCAAACTCATCCCAAATCACTTCTTTAGCTGCCATACTCTAGATGTGAGGAAGCTCTTGGAGCAGCATTAGACGTGGAGAAACACTTGGAGAAGCCTTGGACACCACAAGCAACTTCATAAATGGGTTTTTCCACTCTTATTGCATTCATTATGTTTTCTCATTTCTGTTTAAGTTTCATTTCCATTATGAGTAGCTAAATTCATAACTAGGGCTTCGATGTAACCTAACATGAATATTCTGGGTTTATAAGTTGAAGATTTGAGTTTCAAGTTTGATTCATGATTCATGTTCTTATTCATTATGCTTATCAGTTATGTTGCTTGTTTGGATGATTAATCACCATTAGAACTTGCATATTAACTATATTGGTTTGAATCAAGAGTAGACACCATGCTTTGATTTGAATTGAACTATGAATAAGAAGAGTATGTATGGACATTCGACAACAGGGATTAGATACATGCTTGGTTGTTTAAATTGTTCTTCTATGATTAATGGGTTCCTAATGCTTAATTTAGGTTAGACAACAAATGATCAAGTTAGGGAATTAGGAACACAAGGTTAGGACCAGACATCATGGCTTAATCATACTTTAGCTAGAATCAATCTTTGAATCCGAATTAGACTTGTCACTTGACGCCTTATAACCCAGAATTGAATTGTTATGGTGAATCGAATGCCCTAGTCTCCCAATCTGTTTTCCAGCCCACAAAACATTCTTTGTTACATTTGCTCACTTTGCTTTTGTTTACAATTTCGTTTTGCTTCATTAGTTCAACAACTACAATCACTCTTGCTTTAAATTCTGTTTTAGACTTAACTTCCTACTTTCTTGAATTTGGTAATCTAAGTACATAACTAATATTAGCTTCTCAGTCCTCGTGGGTACGACCTCGTACTTGTCTTGCTATACTACTAATTGGCCCGTACAATTGCGAGTTAACATTTCTAACAACAAATTTTGGCGCCGTTGCCGGGGATTGAATGAAAGTTCTTCCCTGGTTATGTGCTCAAGGTTACCCTATTCTTTTTAGTACTAACTAACTCAAGTTATTTTCTGTGTCAGGTAGTTTATGTCTGGAAATCCTTTCCTTGATCAAGTGAGGTCTTCATTCCAACGTTCGAGACCTTTGAACGCAGGGCCATCTTTGCAACCAAACCGGGTGATCTCTGAAATTCATAATCGTCTAAAAAGAGAGTTGGCAACTGCAAAAGAGCAAGCCATCGCCACATTTGAAGGTCTTGCTATCCACACTGATCTCCCAGGTTCTTCACCTTCCAATTCAGAATCAAGTTCAGACCAAGAAGAAGAAGAAGAGATGGCTGCCAATGAGTTCATGGGAGACCTTGATATCCCAACAATTCCAGCATCCCCTTCAAGCATCTTGCTGCCCAACACAGCTCGAAACTATGAGGTTAAATCTTCTCATCTTAATATGTTGCCTTCCTTTTATGGTTTACCTAATGAAGATCCATTAACCCATATAAAGGATATTTTTAATGCTGTGAGCTCTTTTCCCTTGACAGGTGTGACGGAAGATCAACTTCGAATGAGAGTGTTTCCTTACACTTTGAAAGATAAGGCGAAATATTGGTTGAATTCCTTGAAGCCTGGTTCACTCACGACTTGGGGAGCCATTCAAAAGAAGTTCTTGGAGAAATACTTCTCCACACAAAAAACCGACATGCTTAGGGACAAGATCTTTCTATTTGCACAACAAGATGATGAGTCATTTTGTGAAGCATGGGAGAGATTCAATGGGCTGCTCAATCAATGTCCTCATCATGGGATTCCATTGAAGCTTCAGATGCGTATGTTTTATAAAGGACTAACCCCCTCTAGCCATAATATTGTCACTAATTTTGCAGGTGGTTCTTATAAGACTAAGACTCCCGAAGAAACATATGAACTCTTTGAGGAGATAGCAATGGAGACCCAACACACCGATACAAGAGGTAAACGTATTGTTGGTGGTTCTAATGATTCTTCTAGTGTGCAGATTTCTAAATTGGAACAAAAGCTAGATGCCCTCCTTGCATTAAGCTCAAGAAACCCTTCAAAGGAAGTGTGTAGCATTTGCGAAACTCATGATCATCCTACCATTTCTTGTCCTTTTGGGGCTGCATATCCAGAATTTGTGCAAGAGCAAGCTAAGTTGGTAAATTCTTACAACCAAGGTCCAATAAATGATCCATATTCTCAAAGTTATAATCCAGGTTGGAGGAATCATCCAAACTTTTCATGGAGGAATACACAGAATCAAGCGAATCCCCCTTCACTCCATAGGCCACAACAATCATCATCGTTGGAGGATATAGTGAAGCAAATGGCAATCAACCAATCCAATTTCCAGCAAACTACACAAGCTGCCCTCTCCAAGTTGGAAGTCCAATTAGGCCAGATAGCTGCTGAAATAGCTCAAAGAGAGCCTGGGAAATGGCCAAGCCAAACCGAGATTAATCCAAAAATCCATGAAGCCAAGGCCGTTCATGTGCTCAGATCAGGTAAGATTGTTGATAACGAAGTTGGTTCTAATCTATCAAATGATATTGTGGTTGTAGAAAATGAAGATGAAGAGGAAATCACAGCTGTGGAAGGAGAACAACCAACAACATCCCACTCTACTCCTAAGGCCAAATCTGATTCTCAGGAACCCAATCCATTTCAATTGCATAAAAGAGATGACAAATTTGTGCCACCACATCTTTGTGAAGATAGATACATTCCACCTCCTCCATATATTCCACCGATTCCATTTCCAGGCCGTTTGAAGAAAGCAAATCAAGATAAGGCTTTTAAAGAGATTTATGATATTTTGAGTAAAGTTAATATCAATTTGCCCTTGCTTGATGTTGTTAAACAGATCCCTGCATATGGAAAGTTCATCAAGCACTTGATAACTCACAAGCTCAATTTTGCTCCAAGTGAAGAAGTAAAGCTCAACAAAAATGTGAGTGCTGTGTTGCAAAGGAAGCTCCCACCAAAACTAGAAGATCCTGGCAGCTTTGACATTCCCATTAACATTGGAGATAAGAAGGCTGGAAGAGCCATGTTGGACTTGGGAGCAAGCATCAATGTAATGCCATATTCAGTTTATCAGGAGCTTGGCTTAGAAGGGATGAAGAAAACGTCAATTCGCCTTGAACTAGCTGATCATTCTATCAAATATCCAAAAGGTATTGTAGAAGATATTTTAGTTCAAGTTAATACACTCATTCTTCCGGCTGATTTTGTAGTGATGGATATGGAGGATAATCCACATGAAGACCGTGTTGATCCCATTCTCCTCGGGCGACCATTTATGGCCACTGCAAACACAATCATCAACGTGAAAGATGGCACTCTCTCCATGACTGTTTTGGGGGAAACTATTGCCTTTAAAGTGTTTGATGCCTTGAAGCCAAATGTTGTACAAGAGTGTTTTCTAATTGAAGTATTTGGTAATTCAGGAAAAGACAAATTTGATGGTCTTCCACAATCAATCGAAGCATGCTTGTTGCAAGGAGTAGACAAGGAGGAGCATGTGGCTGCCCACATGTTCAATGCTATACTTCCTACACATAAGGAGGAGTTGCCCAGATTTGGAGATTCTCTAATCACTCCTCCAATTCTTTGTGATTCTATTCATAAAAGAAGAAAGAAAAGGAAAGCAGCAAGGAAGCGACGGAAAAGGAAAACAAGCCTAGTGAATAATGTTGCATTGCATGGGATCCCGATTGAGCCCAAACCACCTCATTCAATATAGCAAGTTTGGTTGTCGGGCTGAGGACATAAAACTTAGCGCTTCTTGGGAGGCAACCCATGTGTTGAAGAATAAGGTGCTTGGTAGCGGTCGACCTAATCGCATCAAGAGGGAGTTTTTCTAATCCTTTGTCTTAAACTTTCCCCTTATTATTTACATGTTCTCACTCATCTTATATGCTTTCACATTGAGGACAATGCTTCATTTAAGTTTGGGGGTAGGGATTGACAATTTTGTTAGGTTTTGTGGTAGAGTTAAGTTGTGTGAGCTTTGTTTTGCTTAGTATAATTTTGTTCAATGTCTTGCATGCCTATGAAAAAAAAAAAAAAAAAAAAAAGAAGAGATTTTTCATATGAGTTGACTTATGGTAACTCCAATGAGCATCTCTGTTAATACAGTGTCTAGGAGTTCTATAGGCGACACCTTGGGTGTCTAAGAAGTTTTGGGTTTTAAGCAGGACCATTGTGACCTCTCCAAACTTCCCGGATCCCCTGGCTGTATTTTCTGAGATTCTTAATTGGTAATCCGTGAGTCACTTGTATATTCGTGTATTTTTAAATTAAATATTTTTTTTCTTTCTTTTTCTTATTCGTGTATATCCGTGTATATCCCCTGGCTGCGTTTCTTTTATATGTAAATGTTGACCTAGCCGCTTCCTCTAAACCCTGAACATCTCAACTTCCTCTTCCTCCTGAACCAAACCTTCTCCAAATTGCTGTTTATTGTAGATCTCGCCAATGGAGAAACTCCAGGAGGCCGTCGGTGGAAAGCTCAAAGTGGAGGAGTCCGAATTGCGCATGGTGAAGGTGCCTAACCCAATGGTTCTGTTGAACTCACTGCCAGCTATCCCACCAGAAGATCTTTTGGGAAAGGACACCATTATGAAACCAGTGTTGGAGGTGATTGAGGTGCTCGTGGTTGTGTTTGCCATGGATCCCTCAGAAGTTACCATAGATGCCTTTCTGTTTCATAGAGGTAGGGTGATATTGGAAATTGAAGACAGGATTCCAAATTGGGATCTGAATTGTGGATTGGAAGAGATACAGCTTGCAGCACTGGCACGTTGTCTAGATACTTGGAGGGAATATCTGCTAGATAGGAGGTTTGTGGCAAGAACTGTTGTGGTGAGCAGTCACATGTATTGTACAGGTAACATTCGAGACGAGTTTGGCATTTTCTTAAGTATGCTTGACGAGTTTCACTTCCAATTAGTGTACATGACCACAAGGCTCCGAGACTTCGTGGAGCAGATGGATGAGTTGATAATAGATGGAGCCCAATATGATTCTTCTGTCTCAGACCCTTCGGAAAGTGAGTCAGAAGAAGAGCCATGGGTGAGCTCCGCCATCGATAGCATTTTGAGAAATGCAGGATGAAACGTGCAGTGCCAGGTTCCCCTTAAATCCTTGTTTTCTGTTTTCTTATATGCTTTCACATTGGGGGCAATGTTAAATTCAGGTCTGGGGGGGAGGTTTTCAATTTTTGTTCATTTGATTTGTGTTTTTGTTCATTTGATTTGTGTTTCTGTTCATTTGATTTGTGTTTTCAATTTTTGTTCATTTGATTTGTGTTTCCAATTTTCGTTCGGTATCGCTTTTTTTTTTTAAGAATGTCATACAATCAATGCTATGGAGCAGCCATTTCGATTTTCATATGAGACATATTACACTTCACAAAGCGGTAGCTCTTAGAATTCTGGTGGATAAAGTACCATGCTCAGATTCTTGAAGGAGAATAGTGGAGACTACCCTAGTGAGCTATTTCGAGCCTAATTGCTTTCTTGAGAGGGTTTAAAGTGTTTCTATTCCTCATCTCTACTTATTTTCTTCAATTCACTCTAAATGATCTCATTGTTCCATTTTGATTGAATACTAAGAATGATTCTCTTTGCAGATATCAGGTGCATGCTCCCACTCATGAATGAACTCATTGAAGTGATGCTAGGCTATGTGTGTATAACAATTCTCTGTGCTTTCTTTTCACCCACCCATTTGTGTGTTCCATCAGCCCTCTTGCAGCCAAACACTTTAACCCATTTTCTTCTATCACCCTCATGATTCCCCTAACTTTGTATCTCAATCTGAGATATTTAACCTATTATAGCCATACCCTATAGCTTAGAAATATACCAAGGTGTGCCAAGATAAAGTTTGAAGCAAGGAAGTTGCTGCCACATGCCTAAATGTAAATTGGTGTGAATCTGTGCAATAAGTTAAAGAAGAAGTAGATCAAGTCAGCAAATAAGAAAAGAGAAAGTGTTTCGATTTGATCTAAATGTGAAATATAAGTTCTATGCCAGATGATGCTATGAAGTTGCAGCCATACCATTCTAAATCAATGATACCTTGCAGATCAATGAAGAATGCAACCTTGGTGTGTTCTTAAGTTAATTGTGTTCCTTCCAATTCTTCCATTTCCCATAACCCTAGCCTTTCATTACAACCTTGTGAAAGACCTAGCTGATCTTTGAGGATGTATTCATGGGTGCTGGTATGTATGTGTGTATCTCTATTCTTAGTATTTGATTCCCTTCATGAGATCTAACCAAATATTGTGCTTCTATTTCATATACTCATTTTGCTTGTTTGAGAGAATAAAACCATAAGTTCTGAGTAATTGAGTGCTTTATGTGAGAATTAGAGTTGAAGCATGTTCTCCCTTCAAGATTTGAGTATGTTTACTTTGAGCGTGTGCCTTTGAGCTAAGCTTCATGTACCACTTATTGTCCTATTTCAAGATTTGAGTATTTTACTTTGACTAAAATTTTCTTTCATTTTCATTAGTTGTTTTCAAAGTTAGTTTTCTAACCTTTTGTTTTGTAGAGTCAGTAAAGCGTTTGTGGGTATCGTTTCTGTTAAACCCTCAGGAGACACAACTCCTCCTGCTAGGGATACCTAGAGGTTTAAAGGCTTGTTGCATATGCTCAATGCAATTGTGTTGCCTACAGAAGTGGTTTAATTAACTTCTTGTTTTGTTTTTTTTACTTTGTTTTCTTTTGTTTTGCTCGAGGACTAGCAAAATCTAGGTCTGGGGGTATTTGATCAGTTCACAATTGTATATCATTTTGTACCCTTATAGTTTATGTTTTGCTTACGTTCTTAAAGAAAAACTTGTGCTTTTAATCTATTTTGGTTTGTTATTCAGTTCATTGGGCCTTAGGTTACAACGGTGGCTTTGGATAGGAAAATATGCAAAGTGGTGCAAAAACGTGCAGACTGAGTTAGCAATTCACTTCGGCCTTAACTTCTTTGTCCGAACTTGGATTGGCCCAAATAATATGTGGTTCGAAAGATGAGAATCTGAACTTCAAGATGGACTACTCAAATGCAGAAATTCATTAAGTTGAGCCCAATCCATGAGCCCATCAAAATACACACCAGGTTGATTGCAGTTTCCACTTGGAGGAGCTTTGGATCCTCTTCAAAGGGGAGACAAATCAGATTGGAGGAGCCTTGGATCCTCTTCAAAGGGGAGACAAATCAGATTGGAGGAGCTTTGGATCCTCTTCAAAGGGGAGACAAATCAGATTGGAGGAGCCTTGGATCCTCTTCAAAGGGGAGACAAATCAGATTGGAGGAGCCTTGGATCCTCTTTTGAGCCATGTTCTTGATCAGCCAAAGGGGAGCTTCACACTCTATAAATAGAGAGCTTCACACTCATTCAACATCACAATCCATTCAGCCATCCTCTAACACTTTCATCCCTCCCCAAACACTCCATTCTGTCCAAAATCACCAAAACAGCTCCAGCAAGCCTCCCTTCCAATTCTCTACGAATTTCATCTTTCTTTGCCATCACCACTCACCCAAACTCATCCCAAATCACTTCTTTAGCTGCCATACTCTAGATGTGAGGAAGCTCTTGGAGCAGCATTAGACGTGGAGAAACACTTGGAGAAGCCTTGGACACCACAAGCAACTTCATAAATGGGTTTTTCCACTCTTATTGCATTCATTATGTTTTCTCATTTCTGTTTAAGTTTCATTTCCATTATGAGTAGCTAAATTCATAACTAGGGCTTCGATGTAACCTAACATGAATATTCTGGGTTTATAAGTTGAAGATTTGAGTTTCAAGTTTGATTCATGATTCATGTTCTTATTCATTATGCTTATCAGTTATGTTGCTTGTTTGGATGATTAATCACCATTAGAACTTGCATATTAACTATATTGGTTTGAATCAAGAGTAGACACCATGCTTTGATTTGAATTGAACTATGAATAAGAAGAGTATGTATGGACATTCGACAACAGGGATTAGATACATGCTTGGTTGTTTAAATTGTTCTTCTATGATTAATGGGTTCCTAATGCTTAATTTAGGTTAGACAACAAATGATCAAGTTAGGGAATTAGGAACACAAGGTTAGGACCAGACACCATGGCTTAATCATACTTTAGCTAGAATCAATCTTTGAATCCGAATTAGACTTGTCACTTGACGCCTTATAACCCAGAATTGAATTGTTATGGTGAATCGAATGCCCTAGTCTCCCAATCTGTTTTCCAGCCCACAAAACATTCTTTGTTACATTTGCTCACTTTGCTTTTGTTTACAATTTCGTTTTGCTTCATTAGTTCAACAACTACAATCACTCTTGCTTTAAATTCTGTTTTAGACTTAACTTCCTACTTTCTTGAATTTGGTAATCTAAGTACATAACTAATATTAGCTTCTCAGTCCTCGTGGGTACGACCTCGTACTTGTCTTGCTATACTACTAATTGGCCCGTACAATTGCGAGTTAACATTTCTAACAACAAGGGTTGAACATAATCAACCAGCCAATAATCAATATAACAAAACAACATCCATAACATCAATACAGAACCAGATACAACTACAACATTCATCATAGCAATACACAGAACAATGAAACTAAAAAACAGCTGCATTCCAATCCGATAAGATTGAAGGAAAGTAACTATTCCTGTACAAAGTGATATCATGAATTGAAACAAATAATCTACGAGGGCACCGTTGGAACAAGGAAATCATATCCATATTTTACATTTTATAGCAAGCCATATCAAGGGAGGTCTACTTAATGCTCTTGTAATACTTCAAATTTTGCTCAAGCATCTCATGAAGATGCCTATTTTCAACTTTCCCATGTTCCAACACTTCAAATATTAACACCAAAAGATGTGTATTTCAATGGCTGATTAGCATCACACTCACACAAAATCTAATAGCATAAGAAACAAGCACATTCCCATTCATTTCAATTAATAACTCCATTTCCTAATATCAGCAAGTGGGTCCATCGAATAGTAAGCTAATTTTACAATTCAGAACAACCATGTCAACCAAGAGCGTAGGTACTGGTAATTTAGTAACACAACTTCCATTAATACTAGAAGAATTTAATAACCTGTCTACACACCCAAGCACTAAAATTGTAAGGCTAAAATCTGAAATATGCAAAGATCAATTAAAAACTACAATAATACCATTATCAATGATCAATTAAAAACAAGTAGTCCACTTGATAATTCATAAAGCCACAGCTCATAAATTAGGCATTAAATGAATCCCTAAATTAGAATTTCTAAAATTAATCCCTAAGTTCTAAATGCCCAACTGAATCCCTAATTCCTAAATCCCTAAATTAGAATTTAGAAAGAAAAATAAAATGAAATTGAATGACATGAAGAAGAAGATAATCAGACAAGTAGGTAGTTCAGGTCAGGAGGAGTACTGAAATTTGAAGATAGAGAAGAAGAGGACTTACAGTTGGAGAGCAAAGGAGAGAAGGCTGGAGCGGCGCCATGAATGCCCCTACTGTTGCAATAATAAGAAAGGTGGATCAACGAATTTATAACAGACAGAGAGTACAAAACCAATATCAGAACTCACCACTGTGGAGAACAACGACGGAGGTCACGACTATGGCTTGGCCGTGGAGTCGCGATAGTGGCTTCGTGGTGGAGGTCGACGACGGAGGTCGTGAGTTGCGGCGGCTTGGATAGGGTCAAACTAGGGTTCCGAATTTGAGGAGAGCTGGATTATGACAATGGACGGGTGGAGAACGAGATTGGATAGTAGCGAGATGGCTGGCAAGCTGGAGTTGAGGCAAGATTTGGGAGAGTGCGAGAGAGGATAGGAATTAGGAGAACTTGGGCGTCAGAAAATGAATTTTTGAGGTGATAAAGTGTCAATAATAAAAAAAGACTCAAAACCCTCAGTTGTGTCTGTGTTGGTTGCAAGAAATCCAATTTGGAGTACCCACCTTAACTATAATTTTCCCAACCCAATACGCGCTCTCAAATTTTAAGTATCAAAAATAATAAAAGGCTTAAATGTCATAATGGTCTATATGTTTTACCCCATCAACCAATTTATTAGTTCATGTGTTATCAATTTGGCCAATTTGATCATTGTGTTATAAAGAAAAATATTTAAAGCTGTAATTGATTTTAAAATATTCAAATTCAATCTAAAAATGGAATTGTACAAAAAATAAAAATTCTCTTCCCCCAATTTTACACTCATACTACAAGTTACAACAACCTCAACAAAACCTGAGCCAAACTAGCCACCACCACTCCAATCCCAACACTTTAATGACATGTTTATTAATCCGTAATTGGATTATGTGGAATTGAATTGAGGAAGAGTTAGATTAAGGAGAATTAGATTCCGGATTCCTATTAAAGTTATTTACTAAACCATATAGATTGAGAAGTGTTAGATTTTGGTTTCCTATTAAAGTTGTTTACTAAACCATATGAAATTGGGATATGAGTGATGCTAATTACTAAACTATCCTCGTTATTGGGTTAAAGTAGATGACAAATTTGGAATTTGTTTAAAATTGTGAGCGTATAATGGGAAAAAAAGATGAATTCCTAATGAGTTAGTTCTATAGAAATTAGAATACCACCTCCCACCCAAGAATTAAATTCCTCCTCCAAAATCAGGAATTCAATTCCTAATTTTGTGTCTACCTCACTTACTTTTTAATTTCTCGATGCGAAATAAACGCAGGAATCCTCCATATGTGTAATTCAATTCCCGATGAGAATTCAAATTTCTGATTAGTAAACACACCATAAAGAGAATCTCATAAACATATTGCGGGTGAGGGATAGAAATTGAATGTGGGAAAATTTAGATAGCCCAAACAGAGAAGCCTTCTCCTTTCTCAACATGGCCACCGCCGATTTTTGCATTATTCACCTTCCCACCTTCCCACCCATAACATATGTACAAGTTAATTTAGTTTGTGTTCAATAATTCAAGCTTAGTTAATCAGACCGACGGCGCACTGTTACAATCTCCAGCTTGATGACCTACATAAGAACATAGCTAGCAAAACAACAAATATATATAAATAAAGACATCTCGGTGTTCATATTAGGACTAATAATACCAACACAAGGTCATTATGCCATCAAAATATTCATAAGTCCTCTTGAGGTGTCCTGCCCATAGGCATTCAAAAATCGAAATATCTCAAAATAAGGACGTGCTGCTAAAGATGCAAAAACAAACCCCTAGTCACTCGGAGAACCTAATGATCTGCATGAGAAAAACAAATTAGTCGTGAGCAAACAACCCACTCAGCTCAATCATGTAAATCTAATAGTTTATAAGATCACATGCCAAGTTCTTAATATCTAAACCCAATACACATCCAGCCTGAACCATACAATTGGCACTCACATTGTTACAATAAACTCGTGCATTAGATTAGTGTTGAAATATAGATTTACCCTCAGTCACTTCAAAGCAATACCTTTCACATATCATCTTATATCAACCGAAGTATGTGATATACAATATAAAATTTCAACATCTTAGTAAAGCCACTCACCTTAAGTCAGATTGGATTAAAAATAAGGCACAAACCGAGGAGACCCCAAACAACATCAACACCTAAGAGAGTACACAAAACAGTATTTTTAGCATCCAATACACAAAACGAACATAAACGGGGAAATGGAGAAAAAATAGCAAAAGAATAAAAGGCCAACCTTTGATTTGGTTCCTAAGACTCAATTTTTAAAGTATCCGAATTGAACACTGTCTCCCTAATTTATTTATTATTTTTTATAATTGTTGCAATTTTTTTTTAGGGGGAATTATTGCAAATTAAAATAGTTAAAATGATTGTTTCGGTAAAATAAGGAGTATAACTAGGGTTTAAACTACTAGTTATTTATGCTATTAGATTAATCTAAGGGTCTGTATTGAATAGTTGCTCACATAATATCATTTTTAGGTTCTTAGGTGAGCGCGACTGCAATTTCAATGACCTAATTTCGTAAAAAATTTCAACAAAATCAGCATGCTGTGGTTATCAATTTTGGAACATACAATAGTCAAATCCAAAAAAAAATTAAAAATAGAAAGTGGTGTAGTCATTACCATGGTCCAAAATTTCGATATTTTCGCCGAAATATCGGCGAAAATATTTTTTTTTTTGGGGTCCGAAATTTTAGCACACTTCCAAATACATATCGTCATTTTATCGATATTTTCCTCGATAATTTCGGGGAAGATATTTTCGTCCAATTCGCAGTTTAAATGGTCATAATATCGCGATATTATCGATAATATCGCGACTTGAACTGTGTCAAAATATTTCAAAACATAATACCAAAATAAACCCTAAGATCCACTGATCTGTAAATATTTCAAAATCCGATCTAGAAGCATAAGACTTGAGCTCAGATCGAACAAACACTCAGCAATCAAAAACAATTATAATCAACAAATAAGATTACGATTTCGAAAAGAACAGAAAAGGAGCAGCGATTGTCAGAAGAGGTTGTACCTTTTAGGATTGGATGATAAACGGAGAGAGGGAGAGGGAGAGAGAGAGAAAGAGAGATGGAGAACCCTAGAGGTTATGGTTTATGCTTTGCGTATTATGTGACAGGGAAAGAGAAGAGCGAGAGAGAAGGGAAGAAGAGGAAAAAAAAATTATGGAGTGGGTTCTATGTTTTGCTGTTTTGGATTGTGATGAAGTGAGAGAGAAAAGGGAAGAGGAAGCAGGGAAATAGATGGAGAGATAGAAGAAGAAAGAAAAAAAAAAGCAGATAGAGGAGAGCGAGAGAGAGAAGGGAAGAAGAGGAAAAAAAAGGTATGGAGGATTGTGATGGAGGAGAGAGAAGAGGGAAGAGGAAGAAGAGAAAGAGAGACGGAAAGAGAGAGAGAGAGAGAGAGAGAGAGAGAGAGAGAGAGGAATAAATAAATAAAATAAAATGGAGAGGTGTGAATGCCCAAAAGAGAGAGAGAGAGGTTGCGTGTATCTTTATGCAACTTTGGGAAGTCAGACAAAAAAAGGGAAAAAAAGCATTGGGAAGTGGAAGAGGGAGATAGGGAAATGTGAACATTTGGGAAGTGTGAAATGTGACTTAATTATTTAATATAATTTATTTCTTTTTTATTTAATTCATTTAATGTTATTAATTATTTTATTGTTCATTATAAATACTTACATTACTAAATTCTCCTTCAAATTGTTGCTTAATTACTTAAAATCTCTATAATCATTTTCATTATTTGCTATTTAATTCTTCCTTGGATAAATTTATTTATGTTCTTAGTTAATTTTCAATCTTCACTATTATTTTTTAAGCATGGTAAAGTGCCTAATTTTCATGAAAAATCAAATTGGTTTATATCTTTAATTATTTTTCAATTTTTGATAAATAATAATATATAAGAACGTGCCATGTCTAATGAATAACGTGAAATAAATTGTTGCTTAATTACTTAAATTTCTATAATCATTTTCTTTATTTCCTATTTAATTCTTCATTGGATAAATTTATTTATATTCTTAGTTAATTTTCCCTATTTTTTAAGCATGGTAAAGTGCCTAATTTTCATGACAAATCAAGTTGGTTTACATCTTTAATTATTTTTCAATTTTTGATAAATTAATAGATATAACAACGTGTACCATGTCCAGTGAATAACGTGAAATAGGGTTACTCATGTATATTATCATGCAATTTATAAAGTGTAAAATATTGTACTAAAAAATGATAAATAAATTACTAAGAGGTGTTTAATTCTCTTTCATTAATTACTTTAAGCTTTCTAAGTCACTGAGTTTGTCAGGTCGCAATATAATTAACTTAAATCACACAAACCCACTATGCAATGCATTTCCTTCCAATTTTTTGTGTCAAAATAATAGATGATTGACTAAATAAACTTCTTCTAAAGTTTCATTAAAAATTTCCATGTATTTATCATAATTTCCGTGGTTTTTATCCAATTTTTATCGATATCGATATTTTCCCGATATTTCCATCGATATTTCCGTGTTTTTGAACCACCGATATTTCCGAAACTATCGATATTTAAGACCTTGGTCATTACCAATTTTGTGCTGAAAGGGAGGCTAATTAAAAAAAATTAAAAGAAAAAAGTGATGTGAACTCACATTGAAATGCAGAGGGAGGTCATCTTTTTTCTCTTTCTGGGTCGAACTTCATCACCTCACATCATCATCATCATCATCATCTAATTCATCTTCACCTTCATTTTCATCATCATCACCATCCTTACCATCCTCTGGCATGCTGATACGAGACAGGTGGGACCCAAAGCTTTTGAAGAGCCCTCTGCCGCATCTGTAGGAAACATTAATAATTCGATGAATAGACGGCTTTAATTGATCATCACTCTTTCCATCATCATCACCCTTCGGCTTCGTGTGAGCTAGTAATGGAATATACCACAGCTCCACATGACCTGCCCCTGTCAATCCTTCTGACACTGAGTAATCTTGACCCCAATATCTGCGTGCTCCATTGATCAAATTCGAAACTGACAATACAGGAAACCACCGCTTACTAAATGATTCCGTAGGTTCACAAACAGTACACAAATGATCGTTTTTATTTGGAAGAAGTTGATCAGTGCATAATTACATATCTTTTTGTACCCTTCTAACTTATGATTTGGTTATGTTTTTGAGTTAAACTTGTGCTTTTAATAAAGTTTGTGTATGTTTCAGTGTAATAAGGATGGGACTCATTACATGCATTTTGAAGACAAGTTAGCTCAAAACAGTGTCTGCAGATCAGTCACATTCACGGATTAACCTGTACTTGCTCTCAAGAAGAACCAGATAATGAGCCACACATCATTGGAAAGATACGGAAGTCTAGTTTCCGTAGCATTTTAAACGGTTCATGATTTGGAGTCTTCTAGAAGAAGTTATCCATGATTTAGCAACTCAAGGTCAAAATTCGGCAGCATCTGCGTTACTGGGCCAAAAATGACATTTGAAGGTCTTTCCTATTTTTCCTTGAGTTGGGCTGCATATGCTTGGAAAGATAAGACAAAGGGCTTGAAGATCCATATTTTTCCAGAATTTTTTGGAGTGAATAACAAGCCCAAAATCAGCCCACAAGCTGATATGTCATGCATGACTATCTAGTGGGATTTGTTGGTGAAGTGCACTAGCCAAAAGAATGAGTTTCTAATTACAATGGGATTTGTTGGTGAAATGCACTAGCCAAAAGAATGAGTTTCTAATTACAATGGGATTTGTTGGTGAAGTGCACTAGCCAAAAGAATGAGTTTCTAAATTACAAGTGCTATTGGCATAAACCATATTCAATTCAAATATTCCCATTCCATTCTCCCTATAAATAGCACTCCAATTCTAAACACAATTCATTCAACAATCCATCAACTCACTTCATCCATTACTCATACACATTCAAATAGAGAGAGAGAGAGAGAGAGAGAGAGAGCTAGTTGCAAAAGGAGCAAAGCTTGGAGCTATCTTGGGAATTCCTTGCTACCATCATCTAGTTCTTTTCTTCTCTTTATCCTATCTTATGTATTTCCATTCTATATTGCTTTTCAATTATTAAATATGTGTAACTAAATTTCTTCTTAGTTAGAGGTGAATTCGAAGCCATGGACATATGTTTTATATGAATTGATCACTTCCAGTTATGATTTCGTAAAGTATGAATGTGATTTACTTTTCTGTTTTATTCAGGACTTATTCTTGCATGTTTATTAAGGATGCATACTTAGTTTGCATGCAGGGATTTGATGCTAGGATATAAGGGAATTTCACCTAATCGTTATGAACTTATATTCACAAGTAGTAAAAATCACTAGTCATGATTGTGTTAAGTAAATTCCTGGCAGGAGTATCATGCTTTTCATAGTTACAAATGTTTTGTCAAAGCTTATGATTTTCATAGAACTTAATGATCTTTGATATGTATCTCTATCATGCTGTTCATATAGGGAACTTGATAAGAATAATTTGATTGAGTCGCTGAGTCCAATTCAATGAACTTAGGAAAATCTGAGAGTTAATTAGTGCAGTTCACAATTAATTTGGGGCTTTGACATTCATACTTTATTGAAAGAGTAACTGGAGATCAATTTGTATGCATATGTTCCATGTGTGGAGAAGAATCCTCTAGCTATCCCTTAATCCATATTTCATTCACATCTTAGTTATTTGCTGTTGTTAATTTTACTTTGGTCTAAATCATCCAACTCCCCCCAATCATTGTTCCCTCAACTTAATTTCCAGTTTAATGAGTTTAATTTGTGTTAATTTAATTTGTGTTGATTAGCATCCCTCCTAATCCCCGGAATAGAACGATCCCTACTTACTCGTACTACGATTGCATATAGGGTTTAATTTGTGCGTTAGTTATTTCTCACGCCAAATTTTGGCGCCGTTGCCGGGGATTAGCAAAATTGCTAATCTTCCGTGCGTTTTCGTTGTTCTTGTGTTTCTGATTTTGTTTTGTTTTATTTTCTTTGTTTTAGGTACAAGTGTATGACTCGAAGTTCACACCGTGTTCATGCGCACATATTGGACTTTGACGACGATCTCGAACGAACTTTGAGAAGGAAGAGGAAACAGCCAGAACTCAGTCCCTCTAGTTCTGGTTCCGAACCCGAATCTGAAGCAGAAACGGACTTGGAAGAGGAACAAGACATGGCTGTAGACAATAGATCAATCAAGGAACTTTCAGCCTCTGAATTGGACAATGCAGTCCCTCTTTGCATTCAATACCCCGGGGCTGCTGCAGGCAAGACCGATGTGTTTGAATTGAAGTCAAGTTTGCTACATCACATTCCCAGATACCATGGGCTGTCCATGGAAGATCCAAACAAGCATTTGAAGGAATTTGAAGTAGTATGTTCAAGTATGACACCCATTAACGTGGATGGAAATATTTTGAAGATGAAAGCCTTTCCATTTTCTCTTATGGACAAGGCTAAGGATTGGCTCTATGAACTAGCACCTGGAACTGTTACTTCTTGGGAAAGTATGAAGAAAGCATTCTTGGAGAAATTCTTCCCAACTTCAAGAATCATTGTTTTGAGGAAGAAAATTAGTGGAATTCAACAAGGCCCGGGAGAATCCTTTCCAGTGTACTATGAGCGTTTTAAGACGTTAGTTGCATCCTGCCCACAACATCAAATGAAGGAAGAGCTTTTAATTCAATATTTCTATGAAGGGCTACTTCCACTGGAGAGACAAATGCTTGATGCTTCAGCAGGAGGTGCTTTGGTTGACAAAACACCAGTTGCTGCAAAGATATTAATAGCAAACCGAGCTTTGAATGCACAACAATATGAAGGAGTTGGAGGGAGAGATCATGCACAGCCAAGTCAAGTTAATGAGGTAAGTGCTATTTCAGAACTTCAATCTCAAATGGCTAATCTCTCTACTCTTATTTCGCAGGTTGTTGAAGGACCCAAAGTGCAAAGTGCAGCCACTTGTAGCGTGTGCTCTATGCATGGACACCACACTGATCAATGTCCTCAATTAATAGCGAATGGTGGATGGGAAAGTGCCAATGCCATAGGTTATCAAGGCCAAACTCAACCTAGGTATGACCCATTTTCAAACACCTACAATCCAGGCTGGAGAGATCATCCAAATTTTAAGTGGAGGGAGCCTCAACAAACTCAACAACAAGGCGGATATAGACAGCCACCTCCGGGGTTCTATCAAAAGCCATTCGCACCACCACAACCTCAACCACAAACTGCCCAATCAAATTCAGGTTCCCCAATGGATAATGATCAAATGCTTAAAGTACTAACTTCTTTGACTCAGGGTTTACAAAATCAAGCCAAAGAGATGAGCGAAGTGAAGAAGCAAATTGGGCAGATGGCGGAATTCATGGGACAGTTTAGAGAAGAAGGCAAACTACCTAGCTCAACCATTGTCAACCCAAAAGGAGGTTTTGAAACGGCTAAAGCTATCATCTTGAGGAGTGGTAAAGAGATTGGAACCAATCCCAAAATGTCCAAACAAAGCCCAACAGAGAATGAAAAGTTGCTCTTCAAAGAGAAGGAGGAGGACAAAGCCACGGCAAGGGAAGAACAACCATTGCTGCAGTCCCCCAAAGCTCCCACAACCAAACTCAGGTAAGGTTGTTCCAAATTCAACTCATTCTAACCCTATCCCACCAAATGTGCCTTTCCCTCGCAGGTTTATGCAGTCTAAGAAAGAAGAGAATGAAAAAGACATCTTAGAGACTTTCAGGAAGGTACAAGTAAATATCCCACTTCTTGACGCAATAAAGCAAGTTCCAAAGTATGCTAAATTCTTGAAAGAGCTTTGTACAACAAGGAGGAGGAATTCGAACAAAGAAGTGGTAAGGGTAAGTGAGAATGTTTCTGCAGTTTTGCAACGAAAACTGCCACCTAAATGCAAAGATCCAGGTAGTTTCACAATCCCTTGTGTTATTGGTAACACCAAGTTTGAACATGCCATGTTAGATTTAGGTGCTTCCATTAATGTCATGCCATACTCTATTTATGCATCTATGAACTTAGGGGAACTTAAAAATGATGGAGTTATAATTCAATTAGCCGATCGTTCTAATGCATATCCGAAAGGAGTTTTGGAAGATGTTTTGGTGCAGGTTAACCACTTGATATTTCCAGCAGATTTTTATGTGCTTGAGATGGAGGATTCGGCCCACTCTACACCATTGCCAATCTTACTTGGACGACCTTTCATGAAAACAGCCCGAACCAAGATCGATGTATTCAAAGGGACATTGACAATGGAATTTGATGGCGATATCATTGATTTCAATATTTCTGAAGCTATAAGGTACCCTATTGATGATCACTCTTGTTTCTCTATTGATGCATTTGATTCTTTGGCGCAGGAATATCTCGAATCCTTGGATAGGGATGCCCTTGAAACCACCATTGTTCAAGGAATTGAACTCATCACCAATGGGGCCGAACCTAATCATGAAGAAATCTGCGAGATGATGGCTACCCTTGAGTCATTACCAAAATATGTTGGTAAGCCTCCAATCCCAATTCCAATTCCCGTTTCTGCTAACAAGTTGTTACCTTCAGTGATTCAGGCACCCACTCTTGAGCTTAAACCGTTACCGAATCATTTGAAGTATGTCTTCTTGGGAGATAAAGAGACTTTGCCCGTCATAGTCTCCTCATCACTCACGGCAGTGGAGGAGGAAAAACTAATTCGGGTGTTGCAAAAGTACAAAACAGCGATTGGATGGACTTTAGCCGACATCAAGGGAATTAGTCCTACAACATGCATGCATCGCATACTTCTAGAGGAAGGGGCTAAACCAACTCGAGAGGCTCAACGCCGACTCAACCCTCCAATGATGGAAGTTGTGAAAAAGGAGATCATTAAGCTTCTCGATTGTGGGGTCATTTACCCAATTTCGGATAGTCGTTGGGTTTCACCAGTTCAAGTTGTACCAAAGAAATCAGGAGTCACTGTGGTAAAAAACGAAGAGAATGAACTTGTCCCGACTCGTATCCAAACAGGCTGGAGAGTTTGCATTGACTATAGGAAGCTCAACGCCACCACAAGGAAAGATCACTTCCCTTTGCCGTTCATTGATCAAATGCTTGAAAGGTTAGCTGGTCATTCTTTTTATTGCTTTCTTGATGGCTATTCGGGATATAATCAGATTGTTATAGCCCCAGATGACCAAGAAAAGACTACTTTTACTTGTCCATTTGGTACTTTTGCTTATCGACGAATGCCATTTGGTTTATGTAATGCGCCAGCCACCTTTCAAAGATGCATGGTAAGTATCTTTTCTGATTTCGTTGAGAAGATTATTGAGGTTTTTATGGATGATTTTAGTGTTTTTGGTGACTCCTTTGATGGCTGTTTAACTAATCTCACGTTGATATTAAAACGTTGCATTGAAACTAACCTTGTTTTAAATTGGGAAAAATGTCATTTCATGGTAAAACAAGGCATAGTTTTAGGACATATAATTTCAGAAAAGGGAATTGAAGTTGATAAATCAAAAATAGGTCTTATACGCCACTTACCCTCTCCCACTTCGGTGAGAGAGGTTCGTTCTTTCCTTGGACATGCAGGATTCTATAGACGTTTTATCAAAGATTTCTCAAAGATTTCAACACCCATGTGTCGACTTCTACAAAAGGATGTGCCGTTTGTGTTTGATGACGAATGTGAGAAGGCATTCGATCACCTCAAAGAATTGTTAACTTCGGCACCTATCATTGTTCCACCAGATTGGAGCATTCCGTTCGAGCTTATGTGTGATGCTTCAGATTATGCTTTAGGGGCTGTTTTGGGGCAACGGAAGGACAAGAAGCCACACGTTATCTACTACGCATCCCGAACCTTGAATGATGCTCAATTGAATTACTCCACAACTGAAAAAGAACTTCTTGCTGTTGTGTTTGCTTTAGATAAGTTTCGTTCTTATTTACTTGGTACTAAAGTAATAATTTACTCTGACCATGCAGCTTTGAAGTATTTACTCACAAAGAAAGAAGCCAAACCAAGGCTTATTCGCTGGATGCTTCTTCTTCAGGAGTTTGACATGGAAATTAGGGACAAAAGAGGATGTGAAAATGTAGTGGCTGACCACTTGAGCCGTTTGGTACATGAAGAAGACCCTCTACCTATTCCAGAGGCATTCCCAGATGAACAATTGCTGACCATTGAGGTAAGTGAGCCATGGTATGCTGATATTGTGAATTATATTGTGTCTAAACAAGTACCAAGCACCATAACTAGGCACCAATGCAATAAACTTAAAAAAATGGCACGATTTTATGTGTGGGATGACCCTTATTTGTGGAAATATAGCCCTGATCAAATTATTCGTAGATGTGTGCATGATTCCGAGTTTAATTCAATCTTAACCTTCTGTCACACTTATGCATGCGGGGGTCACTTTGGTACACAACGCACAGCACTTAAGGTTTTAGAATGTGGATTTTATTGGCCTACTATCTTTAAGGATGCTAGAACTTTTTGTATGACTTGTGATCGTTGTCAAAGAATGGGCAATATAGGTGCAAAAGATCAAATGCCACAAACTCCTATATTTTCTGTTGAGATTTTTGATGTTTGGGGTATTGATTTCATGGGCCCTTTTCCTTCCTCACATGGTTTTAATTATATCTTACTTGCTGTGGATTATGTTTCGAAATGGGTGGAAGCAAAAGCCACCCGTACTAATGATTCCAAAGTGGTTGCAGATTTTGTTAAAACTAACATATTTGCAAGATTTGGAATGCCACGAGTACTTATAAGTGATGGGGGCTCTCACTTTTGTAATCGGACCATAGAGGCACTGCTTAAGAAGTATAATGTCACACATAAGGTTTCAACACCTTATCATCCCCAAACAAGTGGACAAGCCGAAGTTTCCAATCGGGAAATCAAGCAGATCTTGGAGAAGACAGTTGGACCAACTCGAAAGGATTGGAGCTTGCGTTTGAATGATGCATTGTGGGCATATCGTACTGCCTACAAAACACCAATTGGAATGTCTCCTTTTCGGCTCATTTATGGGAAACCATGCCATCTTCCAGTTGAGTTGGAGCATCGTGCACATTGGGCAGTCAAGACTTTCAACATGAACATTGATGCAGCTGGACTTCATAGGAAATTGCAATTAAATGAGCTTGAGGAAATTCGGACTGAAGCTTATGAGAATGCTCATATTTATAAGGAGAAAACAAAGGCTGCCCATGATAAGATGATTCGTAGTAAAACGTTTTCTGTGGGGCAGAAAGTGTTACTTTTCAACTCTCGGCTTCGTTTGTTTCCAGGTAAGTTGCGTTCTAAATGGATTGGTCCTTTTGTTGTTACTAATGTTTTTCCCTATGGTGCAGTCCAAATTCAAAGTTTAAAGACAGGACAAGAATTCAAAGTGAATGGACACCGCTTGAAGCCATACTATGAGTGTTTTGAGGAGCATGTAGTGGAGGATATACCCCTCCATGCCGTTGGCCCTAGTGAAGCTTAAAGGGAGGTATCGTCCGGCTGAAGACATAAAACTTAGCGCTTCTTGGGAGGCAACCCAAGGTGATGAGGAGAAGATAGAACCTGCAAGGAGCTGCTTACGTCCTAATCGCTTCAAAGGGGAGTTTTTCTAAACTCTAACCTTTGGTTATGTCTTTTCCTTATCTTATTTCCTTACATTTATTAGGGATTGACAATTTTGTTAGGTTTTATGGTAGAGTTAAGTTGTGTGGGCTTTGTTTTGCTTAGTATAATTTTGTTCAATGTCTTGCAAGCTTATGAAAAAAAAAAAAAAAAAAAAAAAAAAAAAAAAAACAAAACAAAACAAAAACAAAAAAACAAAAAAACAAAAAAAACAAAAAAAAAAAAACAAAAAACAAAAAAAAATTATAAAAAAAAAAAAGATTTTTCATATGAGTTGACTTCTGGTAACTCCAATAAGCACCTCTGTTAATACAGTGTCTAGGAGTTCTATAGGCGACACCTTGGGTGTCTAAGAAGTTTGGATTTTAAACTGGACCATTGTGACCTCTCCAAACTTCCCGGATCCCCTGGCTGTGTTTTCTGAGGTTCTTAACTGGTAATCCGTGAGTCACTTATATATTCGTGTGTTTTTTTTTTTTTTTTAAATTTTATTTTATTTTTTATATTTATATACATTAAATATAAATAATTTTAATTATAAAAAAAATAAAAATAAAAATAAAAACCTTCTCTTTCTCTGAAACACTACATTAACCCTAACCCTCCATCTTTCATTTGACCTAGCCGCCCGCTAACCCCTGAAACCTTCTCTTCCCAAGCCTTCTCCAAATTATTGCTTATTGTAGGGCTCGTCAATGGAGAAACTCAAGGATGCCGTCGGTGGAAAGCTCAAGGAGGAGGAGTCCGAATTGAGCATGGTGAAGGTGCCTAGCCCAATGGTTTTGTTGAACTCACTGCCAGCTATCCCACCAGAAGATCCTTTGGGAGAGGACACCATTATGCAACGGGTGTTTGAGGTGATTGAGGTGCTCGTGGTTGTGTTTGCCATGGATCCCTCAGAAGTTACCATAGATGCCTTTCTGTTTCAAAGAGGTAGGGTGATAGGGGTAATTGAAGGCATGATTCCAAATTGGGATCTAGATTGTGGATTGGAAGAGATGCAGCTTGCGGCGCTGGCACGTTGTCTATATACTTGGAGGGTATATCTGCTAGATAGGAGGTTTGTGGCAAGAACTATTGTGGTGAGCAGTCACATGTATTCTACAGGTAACATTCGAGACGAGTTTGGCATTTACTTAAGTGTGCTTGACGAGTTTCACTTCCAATTAGTGTACATGACCACAAGACTCCGAGACTTCGTCGAGCAGATGGAGGAGTTGATGATAGATGGAGCCATATATGATTCTTCTGTTTCAGACCCTTCGGAAAGTGAGTCGGATTGAAAGATGAACCGTCCTAATCGCTTCAAAGGGGAGTTTTTCTAAACTCTAACATTTGGTTATGTCTTTTCCTTCTCTTCTTTCCTTGCATTTATGAGGCATTGCATGTTCTTACGTTCTAAACATTGAGGGCAATGTTTCATTTAAGTTTGGGGGGAAGGATTTGGTTATGTTGTTTTACTGTCAAATTTTAAATTTATTTTTTTTAATTTAATTTTTTTTGTGTTTAGCGTCTAAAAACGCAGGATTTTGTGTGTTGTTTCGTTATCCTTCCAAACACCTATGATAAGACTTGGATTTAATACTAATATGGTTTATCAGAAATTGAGAGTCATTTTTTAAGGACTTTGTGTGGTTCTGAGTTAACTTTGTCTTGCATGCCACCCTTGCACTTATTGAGCACTTTGCCAAGTTAGTCCAATTTTTTGTTACTTAGATACGTTATGCAATTCTACTTATCTCATGATCTTGGTTTTGTACTCTAGAACTTATTTGAATATCTCTTGAGACATTTTGTTGTCATACAATGCTTAGGAAATGATTTAGGCCATGTTTGAACCGTTTGAGCCTTTCTAACCATCCCTCTACATGTATTCATCCCTAGTCAACCCATTTGAGCCAATGTTAAGCCTTTCTTTGTGTAAACCATTCCTACCATAATGAACTTCTGTTTTCTTATTCTCACTTACTCTATGAGCATTTAAAGTTATCTTCAAAAGAGAGTTATAAAGAATGCAAGGTTTTTGGAGCAAAAGTGAATCATTAGTGCCATTACCCAAGTGTTGAAAAGAAAGAAGTTTGGGGGTATTGGTAACTAATCAAAAGAGGTAATGAAGTGTGACCAATGTAGTCACGGCCCTAGGATGTTATAAAAGAGAAGGGCATGGTGATCTAGGGTAAAGAGCCACAAAATTAGGCCAAATAAACACATTTGAAGGTGCTGAAATTATGTTGAAAATCTGCTCATGTATGTGTTCCTTGCGTGTTACAAAGTTCAAAAAAAAAAAAAAAAAAAAAAAAAAAAAAAAAAAAAAAAATCTCTTATGCTCTTACCTGTGCTTTAATTGTGCTAAAAATATTGTATATCTCATATCCCTTCTTTCATTCTACCACTACCCTGAACCTCATTACTACCCTTGTAAAGTCCTTTTGATCCTTGGTGTTGCATGGTATTACTGTGGAGAGCAGATTGGATAATGAGCTTATGGGGTTCAGAATTATTGATTTTGCTCTAAGTGTGTGCGCATATACTTATTTGAGTGGCAGGGGTTGTTCTGATTTGGCATTCACACACTACACTTAAGGGTGTCATTGTGAGCTTTGCTTTCTCGTGAATCATGTGTGGAACTTAGATTGTGATTGTTGTGTTTCTTTGGAACCATATACGTTGGTGATTCTTTGAGGATATTGTTTGGAAGGCTAGTTGCTTATTTCCTGTTTCCTAAGTTGTAGTTTTATTTTGTTTTGCTCGAGGACTAGCAAAATCTAAGTTTGGGGGTATTTGATCAGTGCATAATTACATATCTTTTTGTACCCTTCTAACTTATGATTTGGTTATGTTTTTGAGTTAAACTTGTGCTTTTAATAAAGTTTGTGTATGTTTCAGTGTAATAAGGATGGACTCATTACATGCATTTTGAAGACAAGTTAGCTCAAAACAGTGTCTGCAGATCAGTCACATTCACGGATTAACCTGTACTTGCTCAAGAAGAACCAGATAATGAGCCACACATCATTGGAAAGATACGGAAGTCTAGTTTCCGTAGCATTTTACGGTTCATGATTTGGAGTCTTCTAGAAAGTTATCCATGATTTAGCAACTCAAGGTCAAAATTCGGCAGCATCTGCGTTACTGGGCCAAAAATGACATTTGAAGGTCTTTCCTATTTTTCCTTGAGTTGGGCTGCATATGCTTGGAAAGATAAGACAAAGGGCTTGAAGATCCATATTTTTCCAGAATTTTTTGGAGTGAATAACAAGCCCAAAATCAGCCCACAAGCTGATTATGTCATGCATGACTATCTAGTGGGATTTGTTGGTGAAGTGCACTAGCCAAAAGAATGAGTTTCTAATTACAATGGGATTTGTTGGTGAAATGCACTAGCCAAAAGAATGAGTTTCTAATTACAATGGGATTTGTTGGTGAAGTGCACTAGCCAAAAGAATGAGTTTCTAAATTACAAGTGCTATTGGCATAAACCATATTCAATTCAAATATTCCCATTCCATTCTCCCTATAAATAGCACTCCAATTCTAAACACAATTCATTCAACAATCCATCAACTCACTTCATCCATTACTCATACACATTCAAATAGAGAGAGAGAGAGAGAGAGAGAGAGAGCTAGTTGCAAAAGGAGCAAAGCTTGGAGCTATCTTGGGAATTCCTTGCTACCATCATCTAGTTCTTTTCTTCTCTTTATCCTATCTTATGTATTTCCATTCTATATTACTTTTCAATTATTAAATATGTGTAACTAAATTTCTTCTTAGTTAGAGGTGAATTCGAAGCCATGGACATATGTTTTATATGAATTGATCACTTCCAGTTATGATTTCGTAAAGTATGAATGTGATTTACTTTTCTGTTTTATTCAGGACTTATTCTTGCATGTTTATTAAGGATGCATACTTAGTTTGCATGCAGGGATTTGATGCTAGGATATAAGGGAATTTCACCTAATCGTTATGAACTTATATTCACAAGTAGTAAAAATCACTAGTCATGATTGTGTTAAGTAAATTCCTGGCAGGAGTATCATGCTTTTCATAGTTACAAATGTTTTGTCAAAGCTTATGATTTTCATAGAACTTAATGATCTTTGATATGTATCTCTATCATGCTGTTCATATAGGGAACTTGATAAGAATAATTTGATTGAGTCGCTGAGTCCAATTCAATGAACTTAGGAAAATCTGAGAGTTAATTAGTGCAGTTCACAATTAATTTGGGGCTTTGACATTCATACTTTATAGAAAGAGTAACTGGAGATCAATTTGTATGCATATGTTCCATGTGTGGAGAAGAATCCTCTAGCTATCCCTTAATCCATATTTCATTCACATCTTAGTTATTTGCTGTTGTTAATTTTACTTTGGCCTAAATCATCCAACTCCCCCCAATCATTGTTCCCTCAACTTAATTTCCAGTTTAATGAGTTTAATTTGTGTTAATTTAATTTGTGTTGATTAGCATCCCTCCTAATCCCCGGAATAGAACGATCCCTACTTACTCGTACTACGATTGCATATAGGGTTTAATTTGTGCGTTAGTTATTTCTCACGCCAGAAGTACACCTACATCTTTGCGAAAACTGAACGACTTCGACTCGGGAACATCACTGCCTGATACATTGCACTCTTCAAAATCCATCTTAGCCCGCATCACTAAGTTGCCATCCGTGGACTGTTTGTGCTGGTTCGAACCTCCAAAGTAAGTGATTTTGCATTCGATAAAACTTCCGAGATCAAGTTATTTGGAAGTGTGGCAAGTTTCAAGCATCGCTTGAGATTTAAATCGACGAGCTTTTGCAACCCACAAATACTTTGTGGCAGTTTTGCAAGGTTTTCACATCCTTCAAAATCTAAAAAATTGAAGCACAGTGAGATCTCCAACTGATGAAGGCAACTCCTCTATTGCAGTTCTTTCTAAATTTAACTCTTTAAGCGCAATTAGATTTCCAATTGATGCAGGCAACTCCTTTATAGGACATTCAGACAAGGCCAAAGAAGTCAGCCCAATGAGTTTTCCAATTGATGCAGGCAACTCCTTTATAGGACATCCAGATAAGTCCAAAGATGTCAGCCCAATGAGATTTCCAATTGATGCAGGCAACTCCTTTATTGGACATCCAGATAAGCCCAAAGATGTCAGCCCAATGAGATTTCCAATTGATGCAGGCAACTCCTTTATAGGACATCCAGATAAGTGCATATATGTCAGCCCAATGAGATTTCCAATTGATGCAGGCACCTCCTTTATAGTACATCCACATAAGCCCAAAGATGTCAGCCCAATGAGATTTCCAATTGATGCAGGCACCTCCTTTATAGGACAGCCACATAAGGCCAAAGATTTCAGCCCAATGAGATTTCCAATTGATGTAGGCAACTCCTTTATAGGACATCCAGATAAGTCCAAATATGTCAGCCCAATGAGATTTCCAATTGATGCAGGCAGCTCCTTTATAGGACATCCAGATAAGTCCAAATATGTCAGCCTAATGAGATTTCCAATTGATGCAGGCAGCTCCTTTATAGGACATCCAGATAAGTCCAAATATGTCAGCCCAATGAGATTTCCAATTGATGCAGGCAGCTCCTTTATAGGACATCCAGATAAGTCCAAAGATGTCAGCCCAATGAGATTTCCAATTGATGCAGGCAGCTCTTTTATAGGACATTCAGATAAGGCCAAAGATGTCAGCCTAATGAGATTTCCAATTGATGCAGGCAGCCCAATGAGATTTCCAATTGATGCAGGCAACTCTTTTATAGCAGTTCTGTAAAGGTCCAATCCATTTAAGGATTCTACTTTGTCCATAATTTCTGGGAACCTCTCCAATTTTATGCAATTACTAAGATCCAACTGTTCCAGAGATTTCCACCACACTTCATTTGGAAACTTGGTGAGTTCACGGCAGCCATAAAAATTCAATACTTGAAGTTTATCAAGAAATCCAACAGATGGATGAACCTGAACTAAACTTTTACAATGGTTCGCATACAAGTACCTTAAGTTTGGGCTGCCGGATAGGTCGGGAATTTCAGTTAGGAATTCAGAGCCCATTAAATTCAAAGATGTCAACTTTGTGAAATGCTGTGAAACCAAAACAGAATTAAAATAATAATAATAATCAAATGGATAGCATTAAAGAAATTTACAACAAACATCAGTTAATAAACAAGAACTCTTAAATTACCTTCAATCCCTCCCCTAGTTGTTTGATGGGGCTGTAAGGAAGATTGAGCAACCTTAGTCCTTTTGGATGAAATTTGGGTGGAAAAGATTGGTGCGGACATCTATACCAATCAAGCACTCTCAACATGTTTGGGAGATAACCAATGTCTCCAGAAAGACATACGTTATAGTTCATGAAAATTTTAAGATTTTTCATCTTCGAGAAGCAGTCAACATTCAAGAATATCTCATAATCCTTTTTGGGGGAATTTAACATGATGCCTACGATTTTTTCTGTTCCCTGACATAAAAAAGTAAAGGGACCATTGTTACAAAGCATTTAATAAAAAACATGCATGAGTTTCAAAATCTACTTTTTCTTCCAGATAAAAATAAAAATAATAATTATACTTACTGTATCATTAGTCAGAACATGCTCGATATCTTCATGAGACCACAATCTGCTACGACCTCCAAGTTCATCAGGCGACTCTTGCTGAACTATGTCCTTACCCATCTCTTCTAGTAAGTCATGCATCCAAATATAATCTCCTTCAACACTTATGAGTGCCTTTTCTACGAGTACTTCAATGCTATACTCAGCTTTGGGGTCACAAGCTACAAGTATTTCTGTCACATGCAGTTTACTTTCACCCTTAAAGAAACATGCAATGTCAAGGAAAACCTGTTGTGCGCTATGATCCAATGCATTGTAACTTATTTTGAGAACATTTTGAATTTTCGGGCTTTTGAAACCATGTAATGCAGCTTCCCATTTACCAATACTTCCACCATATAGACAAGAACCGAGAACTTTCAAAGCCAAAGGAAGGCCTTGAGCATAGCGTATTGCACGTCGTGCAAGTTTCACATAATCACCCAAAGGAGGCTCACTTCTTTTGAAGGCATGGCAGCAGAAGAGCTCAAGAGCTTCAGGATCATCTAAAATCTTGACCTCATGTATTAAATTAACATCATGAGCGGTTAACAGTTGCTTATCCCTTGTTGTTATGATAATTCTACTGCCTACACCAAACCAATCACATGCCCCAACTAACTTGTGTAACTGTTCCATGTCATCCACGTCATCAAGAACCAAGAGAACCTTTCTACGCCTCAACCTTTCCTTTATCATAGTGACTCCTTTATCAACATTGGTCACCTCCAATTTTTCTACCCTTAGAATCTCAAAAAGAAGAGTCTCTTGTAGTTTGGCTAAACCTCCATGCGACATTGAACATTCTCTAACGTTTGCCAAAAAACAACAACCTTCAAATTCACGGGCAATTAAATTATAAACAGCTTTAGTAATTGTGGTCTTACCAATTCCACCAGTTCCCCATACCCCTACTATACGAACATCGTTTTCCCCCAAATCTAAAAGCTTATTCATAACTTGTACTTGAGCTTGCATTCCAACTGGATGCTCCGCCACTTCCAAACACACAAGGTTTGATACGTGTTTTAAAATCTCTTCAATGATGTTTTGGATAAACTTAGATTCAGATTGATACCTGCCAATTGAAAAGAATATGAAGCATTTAGTGACATGGCATTTCTATATAAAATAAAAAATAAAAAAAGGGGCAAGGAACAATTAACTCTTATAAAAACTGATGAATACATCAACTCTTATAAAACTGATCCCAATTAAAGTTTGTCAACGATGAATAATTTTTCAACTACTTAGTAGTATAATTTTTGAAAAGGAGAAAATTAATTTATTAATAATATTAATAATTTTCACACTATTAATTAATTATTGACATAAAAAAATTATTTTCATTTATTTCTTTTAACAAAAAAAATTGTGATTACTTTTTATTTGGGATCAAAATGAAGAACTTTCTTCTACACTAACAACCAGAGTACAAATATATATAGTGGCTATACTTATTACAAACAAAACAAAAGGAAAAGCATTATATAAGGGGGTTAGAAATTTACTCGTCCAAAGTGAACGCTGACAGATCTGCTACTCGTGAAAGAGCTGCCCTCCATTTGTTGACCTTGGGCATATTTTCTTTGTATTTGCACTCCATGTTAGCCAGTGCATCCCCGAAGCTACCTCTCTGATTCCGTACATCTGATGGATTCACCTTGTAAAAAACTGGGATGACCCGTTGTTGATTTGATTCTTTGCAGTCAAGAATCTTCACAAGTTCATCCAAACACCATTTTGAAGAGGCATAGTTTTTGGAGAACACAATGACAGAAATCTTTGATTCTTCAATTGCTGTGAGAAGCGCGCGTGATATTTCTTCTCCTCTTCTGAGGTCATCATCATCCCTGAAGGTGTTAATGCCTCGTTGACATAAAGCGCTATACAAATGGTCTGTGAAGTTGTGGCGCGTGTCTTCGCCTCTGAAGCTCAGAAATACTTGGTCTTCCCGTGACTTTGGGAAAGAAGCAGAGGAAGAAGAGGCTCGTTGGTTGGTCATGGAAGCCATCATAATTGTTTCAGTGTTTGCTTCTCTCTTCAGAAAAAAGATGAGCCTTACTTGGAGAGTTTGGGTGTGCGTGACCAAAATGTGAATTCATGAAATGGTGAGGAAGTGTCGCTGAAACTTCCAGTCCTCAATTATTGACGCGTTTTCCACCACACATGGTGGAAGAGCCCACAAATTCCCCCATTACGCGTTTTCCTCAATTATTTGCGGGGCACTCACTGGCCCGTTAGATTGATCAAATGGCTAACATTACTAAGTTACATCCGGGTTTCTTTTATCCAGTAGAAAAATTACAACCCGCGAGTGAGCTTCAATTTCACCTTCTCCCTTCTCCTTCTGTATCTCTCCTATCCTTATCTCTCTATGCAACAGCCAACAACCTCACATCCAGCACCCACTTTCTACGTCTTCTCCCACCACCCAACCCTTCTCTTTCTCTCTCTTCTCCCCTTCTCTCTTTGACATCCACGAAACTGAAGTTCCAGATCTAGGTTTTTCTTTCTTCTTTTGACTAGACTGACATACCCAAAATTGAATTTGATCTAGGTTGGGTTTCAGGTGGGTGTGGGGTGGCTAGTAGGCTAGGGTAGTTAGAATCAAGGGGAGGTAGTGGGCTGGGCTGGGATGAATGAATTTCCTCCCTTTTTTTTTTCTAATTTTTATTTTATTTTATTTTTTACAGATTCTGATTTTCTACCAAATTTTACAAAGAAATGTTCTTGTACCATTTTCATCATGAACTTCCCACAGATTTTAGATTAATAATCATACCCACTTTCTCTATTTTGATTTTTTCCTCCTAATTCTTTCTTTAAAGCCTTCTTTCTGGGTTTGGGTTTTACCCATATTTGTATTTTTTTCTTTTGGTGGGACAAGATAATATTCCAAGAGATGCATATTGAGGCAATACAAGTTAATCTGGAAGATCTATGAAGGCATAAGAAGTAAGAGCAAAAGCATCATGTGATTCAATTTGGGATGGTTGTACTTATAAGAGTGGGGTTGGCGGCACTAGCTTGGGGACGCGTGGTTGTGACGAGGTGAGGGATGGAAGCATGGCTGTCTGGGGTAGGGGGTTGGGAGGGGGCTGGGGTTGGGAAGGCTCACTGTTTTTTTTTTTTTTTTAGGTGGTTGGCGCTGGGGCTTGGAAAAGGGAGAGAGAGTGAGAAGGTGGTTGGGGTGGGCGAAGGGTGAGGGTGAGGGTGAGGGTGAGGGAGAGGGAGAGAGAGAGAAAGATAGAGGTGTGGGTTTTTTTTTTTCTTTTAATTTTTAATTTAAAAAAATAATATTTTGGATTGTAAATCCATGTGGCATTGCAAAATAATAGTCATTTAGGATAAAAAGCAATATAATAATAAAATAAAATTTTGGTATAGAGGGCAATATAATAATAATTTAGGGTAAAAGGAAATATAATAATAGTTTAGGATAAAAGGAAATATAATAACAATTTAGGGTAAAAATTAATATAATAATAATCTAGGGTAAATAATAATAGTTTATGATAAAATGAATATAATAATAATTTAGGGTAAAATGCAATATAAAAATAATTTAGGGTAAATAACAATATAATAATAATTTAGGGTTAATAATAATATAATAATAATTCACGGTCCAAAGCAATGTAATAATAATTTATGGTAAATAATAATATAATAATATTGACATGTGGCGCAATCGTCGGACGCCACCTATTGAAAACAATGACAACTCTCCTTTCTGGAACTGCCACCTGTGATTCTCTATAATTTAATATATTTTTTTTTTAGATTTAACTTCTAAAATTCATAATAAATAAATTAAAAGTCTAAAAAATGCATCAGAAAGTCCTATGAACTCCTTGTGGCATTCTCTACGCCCTCAAGCTTGGAAAATATAACTTCCACTTATAAAAATATAAATTGATAACAAAAACTCAACTTTGTTTTTAAATTAAACACTAGTTGATGTTTCATAACATAACATTCAAGTTATTTGATCAAATGATTACCGTAAACTCCAATATGTTAAATCATGATTTTGGACCTCCATAATCAAGGATGATGTTGTGAAGAGTTTGTAGCAATTTTCGGTGTATTTTTATGATTTTTAATTTATTTATTATGCATTTTAGAAGTTAAATACTAGAAAAATAATATTAAAGGGTATAGACCAATCGCGGGACGCCACCTGTTGGAGGAAATCCTGACGGCGCCACTTTCAGCTGCTGCCACGTGTCACTCAGTATGATTTAATATTATTTATCTTGAATTTAACTTCTAAAATTCATAATAAATTAATTAAAAATCCAAAAAATACCCCGAAAATTCATAGAAACTCCTTGTAACATTCTCTACACCTTCAAGCTCTAAAAGTATAATTTTAGGTTATACAAATGTAAATTGATAATAAAAACTCAACTTTGTTTCTAAGCTATCTAAAACACTATATGGTGTTTTATAACCTAATATTCATGTTCTTTGATCCAATGATTATTATGAACTCAAATTTTAAAGATAAAGATAATGTCATAAGGAGTTTGAAGCAATTTTCACACTATTTTCCATATTATTTCATATTATGAACTCAAATTTTGAGTTATAGACGTCTCGTCCTATACTATTTCATATTATTTTTCATTAATTTAACTTCTAAAATTCATAATAAATTAATTTAAAATCTAAAAAATACATAAAAAATTTATAGGAACCCCTTCTGATATTCTACACACCTTCAATCTCTAAAAGTATAATTTTTATATTATAAAAATATAAAATGATAATAAAAACTCAATTTTATTTCAAAACAATTTAAAATACTAGTTGATGTTCTATAACTTAACACTCATGTTCTTTGATCCAACAATTACCTTAAACTCAAATTTGTGAAATCATGATGTTGGACCTCCATAATTGAGGATGATGTCGTGAGGAGTTTGTATCAATTTTCGATGTATTTTTCTGATTTTTAATGATTTTAAAATAATTTTTAAAGATAAACTTGAAAAAAGTAATCAATATGACATGTGGTGCAATCGCGGAAAGCCACCTGTTGGAAACACTGACGGCGCCACCTTCAGTGCAGCCACTTGTCGACCTATACCATTTAATAGTATTTTTCTTGGATTTAATCTCTAAAATTCATAATAAATTAATTCAAAATTCAAAAAATACACCGAAAATTCCTAGGAACTTCTTGTGACACTATCTACGTCGTCAAGCTCTAAAAGTATAATTTTTATTTATAAAAATGTAAAGTGATAATAAAAACTAAACTTTGTTTCTAAGCAATTGAAAACACTAATTGATGTCCTATAACATAATACTCTTGTTCTTTAATCCAACGATTACCTTAAACTCAAATATGTGAAATCATAATTTTACTTCTAAAATTCTTAATAAATTAATTAAAAATCTAAAAAATTCACCGAAAATTCCTAAGAACTCCTTGTGACATCCTCTGCACCCCGAAGCTCTAAAAGTATAATTTTCGCTTATAATTAAAAACATGAAAAATATACCCCAAAAAAGCTACGTGCTCCTTATGACAATGTCTTCGATATTAGAGTTCTAAAATTCATAATTTAACCTATTTGAATTCATGGTAATCATTGGATCAAAGAAACAAAAGTGTGATGTTATAAAACATTAAGTATGGTTTTGGTTTGTTTATAAACAAATTAATGTTATAAAACTTTAGTTTCTATTACTTTTTTGTTTACTTTAAAACATTCAAAAAATAAAAATAAAAATCAGAAGAAAAAAACTTGGCGCTATGCGAGAAGAACACCCATTCAGAAATCTTAACGATGTACCAATCTCCAAAGCTACATGTTGTTCTCTTCAATTTATTATTAATTTTCTATGCTATAACTTCCAATATTCATAATAAATACATAGCAATCCATACAAACATTGAGTGAATTATTATTGAAGTATTATTGCCCATTTACTGGCCCATTAGCGAACATGGTTTGGAATAAAGAATTACTTTTAGTTATACACAGGATAAAATTTTGGTGTATATTTCAAAATTTTAATTAAAAAATACTATGAATTTATAAACTAACGGAATGAAAAATAATAAAGAGGTATTCATGGCTTGTTCACTTGAGTTTATTTTATCTTTAAAAAAACTCCATAAATGGTATTTATTTATAACACATTAACAAATACCGAGTATAGTTTTTAATTCTATATGAATTAACCGATCATTTATTAATTTAATAATGTATTTAGAAATTAGTAAAGAAAGCATCTTTCGAAAAAAAAAAGGTAAAGAAAGCATCATTGTCGAAAGTGAAAGAAGCATATGTACACACACAAAAAAAAAAAAAAAAAAACACAAGAAGCATTCAACACCGCAGCCCCTCCTAACCCTCTTATCTCCCAGACAGCCATAGTTCCATTCCTCACCTCGCCACAACCACCCATCCCCAACTCAGTGCCCCAACCCTAATCTTATTAGTACACCCACCCCAAATTGAATCATCACATGATACTTCTGCTCTTACTTCTTATGCCTTCAGAGATCTTCCAGAGCAACTTGTATTGGCTCCATATGCATCTCTTGGAATATTACCTTGTCCCAAACCCAGAAAGAATGCTTTTTGAATTTCCATTTTAACAAAATAGAATTATGGGGGGAAATCAAAATAGAGAAAGTGGGTATGATGATTAATCTAAAAGGAATCGTAAGTTATGAAATAGTACATGAATATTTCTTTGTAAAATTTGGTGAAAAATCAAAATTTTTAAATAAAAAATTAAAAGAAATATTAGAAAAAAAAGGGGAGAAAATTTATCCGTCCCCCATCCCCCTGCTCCTTTCTCCCTTCCCTCCCCCTCGATTCTAACCACCCTAGCCTGCTAGCCAACCCCTCCACCACGACCATCCCACCCCACACCCACGATCAAATTCAATTTTGTGTATGTCAGTCCAGTTAAAAGAAGAAGAAAAAAAACCCATATATGGAACTTGAGTTTCGTGGATGTCAAAGAGAGAGAAAGAGAGGGGTTGGGTGGGGGTAGAAGAGGTAGAGGGAGGGTGCTGAATCATGGATGTGAGGTTGTTGGCTGTTGCATAGAGAGATAGGGAGATGAGAGATAGGAAGGAGAAGAATGGAGAAGGGTGAAACTGAAGCTCAATCGCGGGTTGTGATTTTTCTTATGGGTAATTTTAACCCGGTTGTAATAAAATTACAATTTTGAACTGAACTGTTCATTTTAATTGGACAGTTGTTAACATCCCGCAAATAAGCTCTGCATCTTAAGCTCCGCATTCTAGCAGCTCCCCCCGGACACGAGCTGTCAATCAATTTTGGGCTTGCTTTTATTTTCCTGACTTTCTTCCTTTTCTCAATTACTTTTGAGCTGAAATTAGATAAAGCGTTTATCAACTTGATTTATTGACGTAATAATCGGATGTTTGCTAACACAAAAAAATATATGGTGAGGAAGTGTCGCTGAATCTCCGATGCAAATGTAAAAGTTTTCTCTCTCTTTTTTTTTTTACATTATTATTTTTATTTTTATGAACATCTGAATTCATGAAAAGCAAAAAAATATTTTTGGTCCCTAATTTGTCACTTTTATCACTTTGGTTCTTGTTGTTTCGAGGGAAATAGCTCAAAATGCCACCCTTTTAATAATTTTAACTGAAAATACCACCCCTCCCCAATTTTTTTACAATTATCACCTATAAATACATACTTTTTGCTCATTTATTGGCCAGATAACACTTTTGGTCAGTTTTTGGTTTCTCTCTCAACTCTCTCTCAACTCTATCTCACAGTTCTCTCTCTCTCTCTCTCTCTCTCTCTCTCTCTCTCTCTCTCTCTCTCACCACGCCTCTTCTCACGAAGAAGAAGATCAAGAACAACCTACAAAACCCATAGCTTTGCCCTTCCCTACCCAAATCCAAACCCCAACTTCGTATCTCTTCGAATTCCTTCTACAACCTAAACAAACCCAAACAAAACCATCTTTTCTGAATATGACAGCATGTCTTGGCATTAGGTGGCCATTGTTTGAGCATTTTGGTCCAATTTTGGGGGGTTTTGAAGTCTGGGTTTACATGCCCTCTTCAAGAACAGCTTCTCCAGAAACTTAATTGTTGGGAATATGTAAGTTTTGATGTTAAATTGAACTAACTCCGCATCTTCTTACGAAGAAGAAGATCAAGAACAACCTACAAAACCCACAGCTTTGCCCTCAAAACCCAGTTCTTCCTCTTCCTCTTTGTTTTCTTTTCTACCCAAATCCAAACCCCAATTTCGTCTCTCTTCGAATCCCTTCTGCAACCTAAACAAACCCGAACAAAACCATCTTTTCTGAATATAACAGCATGAGTTGGCATTAGGTGGCCATTGTTTTAGCATTTTGGTCCAATTTTGGGGGGTTTTGAAGTCTAGGTTTACATGCCCTTTTCAAAAACAGCAATCGTATTGTGATTTTATTGCAGTTGTATTGTAGTCGTATTGCTTTTTTATTGCTATGGTATTGTTGTTATATTGATTTTGTTTTTTGGTGTTTTATTGATATGTTACTGTAATTTAATAGGAATATATGTTGATATCATTTTTCTTTATCTCCTTATGATTTGAGTAGGAGTTGAGATTATTCTTGGCTGAAATATTATTTATGATCTCTCTCTTTCTTTCTCTCTCTCTCTCTCTCTCTCTCTCTCTCTCTCTCTCTCTCTCAATTATACGGTCTAAAATCATGATTCCACATATTTGAGTTCTTGGTAAGCATTAAAATCAAAGAACATGAGTGTTATGTTATAGAATATAGTTTAGTGTTTTGGTTTGTTTTGAAACAAAGTTGAGTTTTGGTTATCATTTTCAAATTTTATAAGTCAAAATTATATTTTTGGAGTTTGAGGGCGTAGATAATGTCACAAGAAGTTCGTATCAATTTTCGATGTATTTTTTATATTTGTATTTCATTTATTATCAATTTTATAAGTTAAATCCTAGAGAAATAGTATAAAATCGTGTGGGGTGACACATGGCGGAAGCTGAATGGGGCGTAGTCAGTGTGTCTTAATGAATTTATTACTTTTTCTTAGAAAATTCATAACTAAATACACAAAAATCACAATAACGTTCTGAAAATTGCTACGAACTCATTGAGACTTCATCTTCCTACTGAATTCCCTATTTCATGGTTATGCTACATTAGTATTTTATTATTATTTATCCTAAATTATTATTATGCGAATAGACCATTTTCTGGTGCTAATCGGTTTCTCTCTTCTTCAATTTGTTAATTTTTTTTTCTTTTTTAGGGTTAAGGGATGCTTTGAAAAATAAAATGGAAATATACAAGCCATCCATTCTACAACATCAAGAAAAAATTATTAAAACTCATTCACTGTTCAAGTTTTGCTTAAGAAACGTGTAACCAAATCGTTTGAGATATGGTAAGTGGGAAAATGTCATTCCCAAGCATCGATGAAAAGACACCTACTCACTCCATGCATGCCTTTTCGTTTACCAAATGTTAAGATTGCAGTTATGCAAAATATCTGTGTCAGTAAAATGTCATTCGTAGCCATCTATGATGTCAGTAATCATTCCACTATATAATATATATTATACATTTATATATAAAATGGTTTATAACAGCAAAAACACCAAACAAAATAGATTAAAACCCAACATTTAAACAACATTTGTACAACGTAGCCAGCCAACCTAGAACTAAAAAGAAGCAAGTCCACAATGCATAAAAATCGAAAAAACATACTACAACTAATTATAAGGGTATGGATTTCCTGGCACAACATACACACGCATCACCTTGAACCAAAAAATACTCTCACGGTGCCATTTGCATTGATTGCAACAAGTCTAGAAGGCATGATTTATCTTTTCTTCAGTAGGCCAGCCTTGAATAACAAAACACCATTCGTTGTTGTTACAAGCGCTGCAGTGATTGAACTTAATCTTCCCATAGTAAAACATATCTACGATACGTCTTGCAACAGAGAAAACTCGACTTAATCTTCGTCTCAAAGCATCCCTGGTTCCTTTCATATCAATGTTGTTACGTTGATTCAAAGAACACAAGAACTCTAATGCATCCTCTTTTGACTGACCAATTCTGGACATGCCAAGTAGTCCAACTAGATATCTTGCTTCCATATGGCCTGTCGTGGCTACAATGCTCATCCCATACAACACTTCCACGTTACCGTGCATGAAAAACACTTCCAACGCTTCTCTAAATATCAACTCAAGGTTCTCACAAGCCCTGCATTGTTGCAAGAAATGTTGGTGATCAGTGCATAATTACATATCTTTTTATACCCGTCTAACTTATGATTTGGTTATGTTTTTGAGTTAAACTTGTGCTTTTAATAAAGTTTGTGTATGTTTCAGTGTAATAAGGATGAGACTCATTACATGCATTTTGAAGACAAGTTAGCAAAACAGTGTCTGCAGATCAGTCATATTCACTGATTAACCTGTACTTGCTCAAGAAGAACCAGATAATGAGCCATACATCATTGGAAAGATACGGAAGTCTAGTTTCCGTAGCATTTTACGGTTCATGATTTGGAGTCTTCTAGAGGAAGTTATCCATGATTTAGCAGCTCAAGGTCAAAATTCGGCAGCATCTGCGTTACTGGGCCAAAAATGACATTTGAAGGTCTTTCCTATTTTTCCTTGAGTTGGGCTGCGTATGCTTGGAAAGATAAGACAAACGGGTTGAAGATCCATATTTTTCCAGGATTTTTTGGAGTGAAGAACAAGCCCAAAACAGCCCACAAGCTGATTGCAATGTAATGTCATGCATGACTATCTAGTGGGATTTGTTGGTGAAGTGCACTAGCCAAAAGAATGAGTTTCTAATTACAATGGGATTTGTTGGTGAAGTGCACTAGCCAAAAGAATGAGTTTCTAATTACAAGTGCTATTGGCATAAACCATATTCAATTCAAATATTCCCCTTCCATTCTCCCTATAAATAGCACTCCAATTCTAAACACAACATCATTCAACAATCCATCAATTCACTTCATCCATTACTCATACACATTCATATAGAGAGAGAGAGAGAGAGAGAGAGAGAGAGAGAGAGAGAGCTAGTTGCAAAAGGAGCAAAGCTTGGAGCTGTCTTGGGAATTCCTTGCTGCCATCATCTAGTTCTTTTCTTCTCTTTATCTTATCCTATGTATTTCTTATTCTATATTGCTTTTCAATTATTAAATATGTGTAACTAAATTTCTTCTTAGTTAGAGGTGAATTCGAAGCCATGGACATATGTTTTATATGAATTGATCACTTCCAGTTATGATTTTGTAAAGTATGAATGTGATTTACTTTTCTGTTTTATTCAGGACTTATTCTTGCATGTTTATTAAGGATGCATACTTAGTTTGCATGCAGGGATTTGATGCTAGAATATGAGGGAATTTCACCTAATCGTTATGAACTTATATTCACAAGTAGTAAAAGTCACTAGTCATGATTGTGTTAAGTAAATTCCTGGCAGGAGTATCATGCTTTTCATAGTTACAAATGCTTTGTCAAGGCTTATGATTTTCATAGAACTTAATGATCTTTGATATGTATCTCTATCATGCTGTTCATATAGGGAACTTGATAAGAATAATTTGATTGAGTCGCTGAGTCCAATTCAATGAACTTAGGAAAATCTGAGAGTTAATTAGTGCAGTTCACAATTAATTTGGGGCTTTGACATTCATACTTTATAGAAATAGTAACTGGAGATCGATTTGTATGCATATGTTCCATGTGTGGAGAAGAATCCTCTAGCTATCCCTTAATCCATATTTCATTCACAACTTAGTTATTTGCTGCTGTAAATTTTACTTTGGTATAAATCATCCAACTCCCCCCAATCATTGTTCCCTTAACTTAGTTCTAGTTTAATAAATTTAATTTGTGTTGATTAGTGTTCGCACTAAATCTGAACAGATAAAGAGTTTAGGCTAACTTACAGGTGTTGAAGACAAAGTACCGGAGTGGCCTTCTTCCGTGATCGCCGAAGGTTCGAGCGGGGGCCGAATCCGAGCTGAGGAGAGGATACCGGTGTGGTACCTGCCGAAGGCGCTCCGATGCCAAAGTTAGTACTTAAGAGCAGTTTTATTGACAGTGTAAGCACTTAGTCAAGTTAGAAAGTCTTACCACTTGGCTGGGCCAAGGGGTTCTATTTATAGGAAGTAGTTGGGAAGCTCTTAGTACTTAATTTCGATGTGGGACTTGTGGGAGTGCCTTAGGAGGTTGACACGTCGTTCTGACAAGTTCTGGCAGGAATCCTGAGGTGGTCTGTCAGAATCGGTAGGATGTGACGGTTGGTCCGTTGGCAGGTGATGCCGAAGGTTGGCAGAGGCCTGGTGGTGCGTACTTGGTCCAAGAATCGGTATATCATGCCGAGCGGACTTTCAGTATGACCGGTTGGGCTGGTCTGCGTGGCAGGTAGGTGTTCCACGTGTCAGGATGTGAGTGGGTGGTCAGATATGGTACAAACAGTAGTCCCCCAAGTTTCCGATCGAGGAGGGACTTCTTGGTTGGGGACTTGCTTGTCCCTGAGCTCCGGCATTCTGACCCGAGAACGAGCGTCTGTCGTTTGTAAGCCGGTGGTGATCATGTAGTCCCCCAAGTCCGCAAGCCAAGGGGTTGGTGGGAAGATTGGAAGGGAGCGGTAGGGAGAGCGTACCCGAGCGTGCCTGCCGTTCGGCAAGAGAGGTGGTGAGAAGCAGACCTGAGCACTCGGCCTATGCGTGCCTGCCGTTCGGCACGAGAGGTGGTGAGAACCAGACCTCAGCGTGCCTGCCGTTCGGCACGAGAGGGAGTGGAGACTCGGCCTATGCGTGCCTGCCATTCGGCACGAGAGGTGGTGAGAACCAGACCTGAGCGTGCCTGCCGTACGGCACGAGAGGGAGTGGAGACTCGGCCTATGCGTGCCTGCCGTTCGGCACGAGAGGTGGTGAGAACCAGACCTCAGCGTGCCTGCCGTTCGGCACGAGAGGGAGTGGAGACTCGGCCTATGCGTGCCTGCCATTTGGCACGAGAGGTGGTGAGAACCAGACCTGAGCGTGCCTGCCTTTCGGCACGAGAGGGAGTGGAGACTCGGCCTATGCGTGCCTGCCGTTCGGCACGAGAGGTGGTGAGAACCAGACCTGAGCGTGCCTGCCGTACGGCACGAGAGGGAGTGGAGACTCGGCCTATGCGTGCCTGCCGTTCGGCACGGGAGGTGGTGAGAACCAGACCTTAGCGTGCCTGCCGTTCGGCACGAGAGGGAGTGGAGACTCGGCCTATGCGTGCCTGCCGTTCGGCACGAGAGGTAGTGAGAACCAGACCTCAGCGTGCCTGCCGTTCGGCACGAGAGGGAGTGGAGACTCGGCCTATGCGTGCCGTTCGGCACGAGAGGTGGTGAGAACCAGACCTGAGCGTGCCGCCGTTAGTGCCTGCCGTTGGTCAAGAAAGTTGTGCTGGTTTGGCGTAGCAAAGGGAGGAGTGGACACGTCAAAGACAGGCGTTTGGACTCCCCTGTGCATGGGTGACAAGTGTCGGAGAGGAAGTGAGGAGTTGCGACGGTTCAGTTCCCGATGCTAGGCTCGTCCTATAAATATGAGGAGGAAATGGTAGGGGCAGGTACTTGAGGGTTTGAGAGCAGACGGAGCTTGAGAGAGGCGATTTCCGGCGATTGTTTTGCGGCGATAAAGGCGATTTCCGGCAAGTATTTCCGAAGGCAGAGCGATTTCCGGCGACTTCCACCACAGTGAAAAACAAGGTATGTTGAACATTCTTTGCTTAATGTGAATCAAAAACTTGTGATTTGGTATGAACACGCATGAACACTTAAGAACATAGAAGAACTTAGATGAGTGTAGATGAACACCAGCTCTTGGGCTGTAGGGTAGGGGTTTGATTCGAGCATGTCGTTTAGTTTCATTTGTCTTTTGTTTGTAGATGTCAGACACCGAATCAGACTATAGTCGTAGCCCAAGAGCTTTTGATGGAGAGACGGCCTCGGAAAGCACAACCGAAGGCTTGGATAGTGCGGATTTTGAGGAGACTGAGAGGGGGGCCCCGGAAGTGTCTACCGATTCGGGGAGCACTTCGAGCGTCGAGGTAGTAGGTGTGAATGGCGCGGGGCCATCAACGAGTGGCCGTCGGACAGGAGAGGCCGAAGAAAGTGTGACCGTAGCCGGCCTTGGGGAGGGAGTGCTGACGGTGGTGAGGGGTCCGCAGCGGATACCGATGGCGAAGCCGACGGAGATTGTGTTCGGCGTAGACCATCTAGAGCCGAATGTTATGACAGAGGCGGATTTGGCAAAAATCCGTGCGCTGTATAACATACCGGACTCGGTAAAGATGCGGATCCCGGGACCGTTGGAGTCGCTGAGTAGGCCGAACGGGGAAGTAGTCTTCTTTACCGATGTCTTCAAGCATGGGCTTCGGTTGCCGTTGAGGCACTCGGTACAGAAGGTCCTGGCTGCAATCGGCTACGCCCCTGGGCAGTTCAACCCCAACTTTTGGATTACACTCCTAGGGACGATTACTGCGTTCGGTATAGCTGGAGAAGGCGAGCCTAGCTATGAGCAGTTCGCCCATCTATACAGTGTGACCAGGGCGAAGAGCGCTGATCAAGGAGGCTGGGTGCAATCAAATTGTCTGTCGGCAGGACAGAGGGGGCACTTTGTTGTGGGGGTGCCGTCGTCGCAAAAGACGTGGCGTCGGCATCGGGTGTTGGTATCCGGAGCCTGGGAATCGGCTCTGGGGGTAATAGTGGAGAGGCACATCCCCACAACTTTTCAAACAATCGGTAGGACGCTAGGATCCCCTTTGGTAGCAAAATTTTTTTTTTTGTTTTTTTTTTTTTTTTTTACTGACCGAAGGTTGGTTTGATGTGCAGTGTCTTTGAAGCGGCCGATTGCAACGAAGCGGGAGATAGAAGTGATTGAACGTGTTCGGTTACTGATCCCGGAGGAGGATCGGTTCCACAAGACCCTGCTGGACTTCAAGAACTTGTTCAGGGCAGGACTGATCAGCTAGCCTGAATACCTTCGGCGGAAGAAGGAAGAGGAGGAGAAGGAGAACGAGAGTAAGTACTGCCGTTCGGTCATAGTGTTGTGATTACTTGTGTTTGCTGTATGATGTGCCGAAGGTAAACTAACTTGTGGTTTTGTGCAGTGGCTGGAGGGAGGGAAATGAACGAGGCTACCAAGAGGCGGCTCGAAGCTCGGGCGCCCCAGAAGAAGGTGCGTCCGTCGAAGCCGAAGGCCAAAGCGCCGAGGCCGGCTGAAGGTGGTTCGGCGCAGGGTAGCACTCCGGCCGAGCGGCGGAGGGAGAAGAGGGTGGCCGAGGCCGAACTTGTCCGGGAGGCCCACCGCCAAGTAATTGGGAAGAGGGTGATTGATGGTGCCCTCGATGTGACCCCTCTGCCGAAGAGACCAAGGGGGCCGAACGAGGTTGTGGCCGTCCTCGTACCGGACGATGAGGAAGAGACCGAGGCAGGTCCGGTGAACATAGCCTGCCCTCGGAAGGTCGTGCCGTTCGTCAACTGCGTCATCGAGGGCGCCCAGATGGAGCTGCCGGAGCTGGAGCAGCTACCGATGAAGTCGTTGCGCGAACAGGCCGGCCGAGCCCTCCGCCTTCAGGCTGCCGTAAGGATACCACCTTGGTGTGAGTTGAGTTTGTGTGAGGGAAGTGGCTAACCTGTGTTTCTGTTTGCAGGCAAACATGGAGATGTGGCTCGGTATGAAGCGAGCATTCAATGCGGCCGAGCGTGCTCAGAAAAAATACGAAGAGGGCCGAGCCAAAATTGCCAATGCGGGGAAGATGCTGCAGGATACAGATTTGGCACGCAGAGGAGAATGCTGCCAAGATTGCCGATCTGTCAATCCAAGCTGGCAGAGGCGGAGAGGGCGGCTGTGGATGCCGAGGAGGCTAGGGCGAGGGCAGAGGCTGCGAAGGAGGCTGCGCTTCGGTCTCGGGCGACGGAGGTGGAGGAAGCCAAGAAACAAGCTGTGGAGGAGTACCGTACCTCGGAGGAGTTCACGGCGTTGCTGGACAAGGAGGTGATGGTGCAATGTGAAGACCTCATCTACCGCTTCAAGCGTTTTAACGCGGACAAGAAGCTGAACCTGAACTTCCTCCGGGATCCGCCGCCGTTGCCCGAGGGGGTGATCGAAGAGAGGGTAGAGGCGTACCTCGGGGAGGATGCCGATGCTGAAGGGCTCGAGCGGCTCGGAATCGGGCAGCGAGGACGAAGAAGAGACTCCGCCTCCAGGGCCGTCAAATGTTCCAGAGGCCGAGGCGCCAGGCCAGTCTAATGCCGAGGACGCTCCTCCTTCCCCTTAGGCCGTTTTTGATATTTTGTAGTTGACATACAGGCCTTTAGGCCGGTTTTGTAAAGACATGCCCGTTTTGAGGCTTTTAGTTGATGGATGTTTCAATCTCTTGCTTCTTCTTGTTTGAATTTTGGTGTTTGTCAACATAGTATAGTATAAACACGCCGTTTTTTGAGTATGAACTAGTGTCCGAACACACAGAATTATAAGGAAGTGTAGTGGCCGAAGGTCCAGCTACTTGTAATAAAATTTTAAATGTTCAACATTCCAAGGGTGGCCAAGGGTTTGACCATCAGAACCACGCAATCGGTAGGCACCGCGTCGGCCGATGCTGGCCACTTGATAGGGTCCTTCCCACGATGGGCCGAGAGTACCTTCGGTAGGGTTTCTCGTTGCTAACGATACTTTACGCAGAACCCAGTCCCCCACTTTGAACGATCGGTGTTTGACGCGCGAGTCGTAGTACCGAGCCGTTCGTTGCTTGTAGGTTGCATTTCGGAGCTGTGCTTGCGATCGGTGTTCGTCGATAAGGTCCAGATTGAGCGCAAGCTGGCTGTCATTTTGTTGAGGGTCGTAGGTTGCCGTTCGGCATGTAGGCGCATGTACTTCTACCGGTACAACAGCTTCGGTGCCGAAGGCAAGGGAGAACGGCGTCTCGCCTGTTGACCTTCGGTAGGAGGTGTTAATGGACCATAATGCTTCTGGTAGGATTTCAGGCCAGTTGCCTTTGGCAGCCCCTAGTTTCTTCTTCAGCGTTTTCTTGATGATCTTGTTGATGGCTTCCACCTGTCCGTTGGATTGTGGATGTGCCGGAGATGCAAAGAAGATGCTGATGTTGAATCGGGAGCAAAGGTGCCGAAAGCGTGAGCAGTCGAATTGCTTGCCGTTGTCCGTGACAATTGCGTTCGGTAGTCCGAATCGGCATAGGATGTTTTTCCATACAAAGTGCTCGATCTTTGCTGCCGTTATCGTTGTAAGGGCTTCGGCCTCGGTCCATTTGGTGAAGTAGTCGACGGCGACGACCGCGAATTTGACCTGCCCTGTGCCTGGGGGCATGGGGCCGATGAGATCGAGTCCCCATTGGGCGAACGGCCATGGGCTAGTCATCGGGCTGAGTGGTTCGGCAGGGACTTTTGGTACCGAGCCGAAGCGTTGGCACGGGTCGCATTTTTGCACGATCCGGGTGGCATCTGCGTGAAGAGAGGGCCAGTAATATCCCTGCCGAACGGCTTTGAATGCCAAGGATCGGGATCCCGAGTGATCGCCACATGCGCCTTCGTGTATTTCGCGGAGGATGTAGTCCCCTTGTTGTGGGGCAACACATCGAAGCAACGGTAGGGAGTAGCTGCGCCGATAAAGGATACCTTGCAGAAGAAGGTATCGGGCCGATCGTCGTCGTACCGTCCTGGCTTCAGTCCGATCGGTTGGTAGGGTGCCGTTGGTGAGGTAGGCGTGGATCGGATCCATCCAAGTAGGATCCTGTCGGACGGTATTGACTTCGGCCTCGGTAGTGCTTCGCCGGGCGAGAACTTCCACCGGGACGTGGCGTCCGATACGGTCGTCAATTGCCGAAGCCAGCCTGGAGAGAGCATCGGCGTGACTGTTTTCGGATCTAGGAATTTGCCTGATGTGGTAGGTTTTGAACTGGCTAAGCAATCGGCGGGCCTGGGCCAGATAGGCAGCCATGGATTCGTCCTTTGCGGCGAATTCGGTGCCAACTTGGTTAACGACCAGCTGAGAGTCGCTACAGATCAGCAGCCGTTCGGCACCTGTGTGCTGGGCTAGCCGAAGGCCTGCCAGGAGGGCCTCGTATTCGGCTTCGTTGTTGGAAGCGCGAAACTGGAAACGGACTGCATATTCGATCGTGGTGTGATCTGGTGTCTTGAGGACAAGGCCGGCACCGCTGCCCTGCCGATTGGATGAGCCATCCACATATAGTGTCCAGTGAGGGGAATTATGATCGAATGCGGTCTTAGCCGAAGATGAATCGGTAGCTACCGTTGATGGAACGGCTTTGGCTGGAATGGTGAATTCGGAGATGAAATCGGCCACGGCCTGCCCCTTTTCTGATGGCCGAGGTTGGTAGCTGATGTCGAACTCACCAAGCTCGATGGCCCACTTGATCAGTCGTCCTGATGTTTCTGGCTTCTGTAGGACCTGTCGGAGGGGTTGATTGGTCAAGACACTGATGCTGTGAGCCTGAAAGTAAGGACGAAGTCTTCGGGCAGAGAGAACGAGAGCGTAGGCCAGCTGTTCGAGCTGAGGGTACCGTTGCTCTGCGTCCTGCAAAGCATGGCTCATATAAAATATGGGGAGCTCAATGCCGTTCGGCTGTCGGATGAGAACGGAGCTTAGTGCCGATACCGAGACCGAGAGATAGAGTACGAGGGTCTCTCCCGGAAGAGGGGTAGACAGCAGAGGGGCTCTGCTCATGTAGCTTTTGAGATCATCGAATGCTCGATCGCATTCGGAAGTCCAATCGATCTGTCGTTTACTTCCTTTGAGGGCTTTAAAGAAAGGGGCGCACCGATCGGTGGCTCTTGATATGAATCGGGCCAAGGCGGCGACCCGGCCTGTGAGGCTCTGAACCTCCTTCTTCGTCTTCGGCACCCGCATATCGATAAGCGCTCGGATCTTTTCGGGGTTGGCCTCGATTCCCCTTTGGCTGATCATGAATCCGAGGAATTTGCCGGAGGCGACGCCGAAGGCACATTTGCTCGGATTCAGGCGCATGTTGTATTGTTTCAGTTTGTCGAACATGAGGGAGAGGTTCCGAAGGTGGTCGTTGGCGGTCCGGCTTTTGACAAGCATATCGTCCACGTAGACCTCCATTGTAGTGCCAATGAGTTCGGCAAAGATTTGGTTGACCAGCCGTTGGTACGTAGCTCCGGCATTCTTGAGGCCGAAGGGCATGACATTGTAGCAATATAGCCCTCTGTCGGTGATGAATGCCGTATGCTCCCGATCGGCAGGATGCATGAAGATCTGGTTGTAACCGGAGTACGCGTCCATGAAGCTGAGGAGCTCATGGCCGGCCGTAGCGTCCACCAGTTGGTCAATTCTGGGCAGTGGAAAGCTATCCTTCGGACATGCCTTGTTCAGGTTCGTGTAATCCTGGCACATTCGCCAGGCTCCGCTGGATTTTTTCACCAAGACCGAGTTGGCGAGCCAAATGGGATATGCGACCTCCCGGATGAAGCCGATGGTCTGAAGTTTGTCTACTTCGCCTTCATGGCTTCATACCGTTCGGTGTCGTAGGATCGTCTCTTCTGTCTGACCGGTTTGAAGGAAGGGTTGATGCTGAGTTTGTGGCTGATGACGTCTGGGGAGATGCCAGGCATGTCGTCGTAGGACCAGGCGAAGACCTCCGAATTAGCCCTTAAGAAGGAAATGAATTTGCTTCGGAGAGATGGACTGAGGGAAGTCCCGATTCTTACCTGTCGATCCTGTACGTCGGAGAGGGAGATTGTTTCAAGTTCTTCGGCCGGTTGAGCTTGTGGCGTGGCATTGTCGTCTCGAGGGTCATCTGGAGGGTCGGTACCGCCCCTGCCGTTCGGCAGGTTTGGGTGAACTACGGCCAGAGTTTCCGATGTTTCCGGTCTCGGCGTTTGTTTTGCCGCTTCCGTTGTTGACGAGACGTAGCATACCCGTGCGCTCAGTTGGTCTCCTCGAACCTGACCGATTCCTGATTGAGTTGGGAATTTTAGCAACAGCATATGTGGGCATAGAATGGCCTTCATCCGGGTTAGGGCAGGCCTGCCGATGATGGCATTATATGCAGTCGGACAACTGACGACGAGGAAGTGAGTATAGATAAAAGCTCTTCTTTGGCCGGAGCCGATGGCGAGAGGAAGCTGAATGCTCCCGATTGGCTCGATCACGTCGCCCGAGAAGCTTAGTAAAGGAGTGATTTCCTTATTGAGGCTTTGATGGCCGATGCCGAGGCCGTTGAAAGCATCGGCAAAGAGAACGTTGACCGAGCTTCCGGTATCGATGAGGATCCGGCCCACGTCAAAATCGGATATGTCTGCCCGAATGATCATGGGATCGGAGTGGGGGAAGATAATGCCCTTCTCTTCCTCTTCGGAGAAGGTGATGGGTTCCCATCCGAGTCGCCGAATCTTGCTACTGCGCTCCTCAGTAAGGCTGAAGACCTGGGGGTGCCGAACGGCACGTATGTAGCTCTTGGTGAACCGACGGCTGGAGTCAGCGATCGGTGTACCACCACTGATCGTGTTTATCTGCCGATTCCCCGGGGGTTCGGGCCCTGCGCGCGCATTCAGATATTGGTCTAGTTTGCCTTCGCTGATCAATTTCTCGACGATCCTTCGGAGGGCGACACAGGACTCGGTGTCGTGGCCGTTGTACTGGTGGTATCGGCAGAAGACCCCGGTGTCTTTGTCGACCTGCGAGGGAGCTTTCGGAAGCTCGGCTTCGGTATCATCTGATTTTCGGCCATGAGAACACGTTCATAGCTCGTGTTGAGGATGGTGAAGATCTCCGGCGGCCGGTCGTTTTTGGTGCTTCGGAAATTTCTGTTACCTGACTCCTTACTGCGCTTCGTGCCGTCCTGCCGACCCTGGAACGAGTCACTCCGCTTTTCCCCGTAAGTGTAACTTGTGGGAATGGGGGGTGCCGTTCGGTAGGGGGCCTGAACAGCTGTCTGCCGTGGACTGAAATGGTCGTAGGTGGGTACCGCAGGTTGTCCTGTGGTTGTCGAAGGACTTGATGCCGACGGCATCCCCTTGGAGTTGAAGTGTTCGGCTTTGGCGTGTATGGCCGCCTGTTTCATGAGTTCGCCGTAGGTGGTCCAGTTGCTGCTGTGCACCAGGTAGCGAAATTGGGAGGCACGAAGGCCACTTTTGAAGGCGCCGAAGGCTGCTCGGTCGTCGGTTTCTGGGCACCGAGAGTATTCGTGGCTGAACCTGGCGGCGTATTCCCGAAGGGGCTCGCTGTCCCCTTGCCGAATGGTGTAAAGGTCGTCGGCAGAGTAGAGACGATCGGTCTGTATCATAAAATGATTGAGGAAAATCTGTTTTAACTGATCGAAAGAGTCTACAGTACCTGGCTCCAGCCGATAAAACCAATTGAGGGCTGCCCCTGCTAAAGTTGACGGGAACAACTGGCATTGGCCTTCGTCAGTAAGCCCCTTGCAACCCAAGGCTGACGGGAACAACTGTACCTCCTTTTCAGGTCGGTAGGATCGGATTCGGCTGGTGAATGGTCCTAGTTGCACCTTACCCCAGGTTGGCATTCGGGTCTGATTCTGCTCTTCCTTGATTCAATTGATCTTCTGAAGGAGGAGGCGGATTGTAGGATCGGTAGGAGGGAGGTCGGTTCCGAAGGGCTCCATCGCTTGGTTCCGTCTTGCCGATCCAGTCGTGGTGGACTGGCGTGAGGCAGTCGTACCGAGGGATGTTGGAACGTAATCCGATTCGTCCGTCTCCTCCAAACCGACCTCGGCGTACCTTCGTCGAGGAGGAGATTTCGGCCCGAGGACCTCCAAATGACGATCGTTCAGTTTGGCCTGAACGTGGATCGGTGACATCTGCCGTTCCCGACGTTGGTGGTTGATCCTATCGCGGCAGTCGGAGTAGACCTGATATTCCTAGTGTTTGGCCGGAGTTGGTACGAACAATCTTCGGGAGGCGGACGGCCTATCCCGAGCCAACTGCTTTCCCACATCCCGATTGCTCGGCCTCGGTACGCTCTTCTGTGAAGGTTCCTGCCGAAGCTGCCTGGTTCGTTCTACCCCGCATGGTGGCTGAGCCGAACGTGACTCTTGCTCGTGGAGTTGCTTCTGGGTGTCGTCCAGTTTTGAAGATAGGATATTGTTGTGCTCCTGCATCTTGATCATTTCCCGCTGTAGGGTTTCCATCCTGTCTTCCAGGGTACTCTGCCGATTGGGCGTTTCTACCCATGGTGTACCAGGTGGTGGAACAGGGTTCTCTTGGCCAGAGAGTCCGAGGATGGGACCATCGGCCGTGAGGGGTGAAGGTGGGTTCATAGTAGGTAGGGAGAGATATGGGCTGATTGTCAGTCGGGATTCCCACAGACGGCGCCAATCTGTTCGCACTAAATCTGAACAGATAAAAAGTTTAGGCTAACTTACAGGTGTTGAAGACAAAGTACCGGAGTGGCCTTCTTCCGTGATCGCCGAAGGTTCGAGCGGGGGCCGAATCCGAGCTGAGGAGAGGATACCGGTGTGGTACCTGCCGAAGGCGCTCCGATGCCAAAGTTAGTACTTAAGAGCAGTTCTATTGACAGTGTAAGCACTTAGTCAAGTTAGAAAGTCTTACCACTTGGCTGGGCCAAGGGGTTCTATTTATAGGAAGTAGTTGGGAAGCTCTTAGTACTTAATTTCGATGTGGGACTCGTGGGAGTGCCTTAGGAGGTTGACACGTCATTCTGACAAGTTCTGGCAGGAATCCTGAGGTGGTCTATCAGAATCGGTAGGATGTGACGGTTGGTCCGTCGGCAGGTGATGCCGAAGGTTGGCAGAGGCCTGGTGGTGCGTACTTGGTCCAAGAATCGGTATATCATGCCGAGCGGACTTTCAGTATGACCGGTTGGGCTGGTCTGCGTGGCAGGTAGGTGTTCCACGTGTCAGGATGTGAGTGGGTGGTCAGATATGGTACAAACAATTAGCATCCCTCCTAATCCCCGGAATAGAACGATCCCTACTTACTCGTACTACGATTGCATATAGGGTTTAATTTTTGCGTTAGTTATTTCTCACGCCAGTTGGACACAGGATTGTCATGGTACCAGCTAGGATGGTCTGGGTACTTTGCCATTGAAATGGTGTTCCACACTTGTGGAGTGTTTGCCAACATATGAAACAATGGGCACACAGATGTCATGCAGAAGAGATCTCCTGATGATTGGGTTGCCACGTATAACATTACTTTAAACCAAGCTAACTCCGGGATGAAGACTTGGGGCATATCCAAATGGAGATGCTTCCTTCTCTTTCCTCCGAGTGTAGTGAAATGTTTCGAATTCATTGAAATATTTTTGGAATGGAACGATTTGAGGAGTGGAATGGGGGAGAAATGAGAATATATGGGGTTTGGGTTTTGTTTTAGCCTCTGTTTATAGTTTTTTGAAAAGGTGTTTCCACTTGGGGTTTTTCCAAGTTGACCCTTTTAAAGAAACTGAACCCAACACCCTAAAACTCAAGACAAGAAAAGGGAAAACGTCATCGAAATGCAAAGAGAGTCAGACAGTCAAAAAGTCAATTAATAACCTATTTGCATATCCATTTTTAGGATTTTCCCGCAATCAAATTCATTGATACAAATGTGATGAATTACTGACTAGTCATAGAAGGTCCCCTCAGATACTTTTTCATTTTCCCACACCAAACTACCCCTAGTAATGTTATTAAAATGGAACCAATGATGTTGGATTCTTATCCAACTAGTTGCCTTAATGAAATATAAATAAAATAATATATTTAAAGCAGTGTCCCCTCAATTTTCAGATTAATATATGGTAGTGAAATATTATATTGCTTTTCAGGGTAAAAGGTGTCACGATTCTGACGGTACAGGTGTCCAAATCGTGACCAACCTACCCATACACAGAAAAGAAGGATATAATTCGATTTGGGCAAAGCTGAGTGAGAAGTTTAGGGTTATGAGTGAAGGGGTATGACTAAGAACTATGAGTGAGAAGGTATGAGTCCGAAGAGGTTCAATGAGAAGATCTGAGTGAGAAGAGGTACAACTGAGAAGTTTCAACGTGTCTTCGTCTTCATCTCCCGCTCAAACAAAGAGGTGTCACTATTGTGGAGCTGCAATGGTGCTTCAGGTTTCAAAATCAAATAAAAATCGAGGGAAGCCATTTTGGAAGTGTCTAACCTCCTATGTAAGTTTTCATTTCCAGAATATGTATGTGGGTGAAAAAAAAACCTAGGTCTAACTCTGACAGAATTATTTTTCATAATATGATGCCTGCAATTAGGGAGCCACCAGTTGCAATGGATTCGAATGGGTTGATGTAACCTCCGCTGAAGTAAAACAGCAAGATGACACGTATGATGCTACAGTGTTGAATATGTTGAAGTCCTTTAAGGACTTGGTATTAGTTTTATTACTTGTATCAATTGTCATATTATTTTTTCTTTTAATGACCAATTAAGTGCACGGTTTCAAGGATTGTAAAAGTTCTCTCCAAAAAGACATGTTGCAGGCACTACCAATGAGTTTTCAAACCCATTTTGTAATTTTTGTTCTTGAAATATGTGGATTGGCATTGAGTTTAAATTATTGTTTGAAACAAAAGATTTATTTGTCTGAAACCCAGCAAAAACTTTCCAAGATTGACTTTAAAAAAATAAAGTCGTACGAAGACGATAAAATCACAATACAGGGCCAATACGATACAATAATAAGACAATACATTTTTTTGAAAATTGCATAATTATTCAGTGTATATAGATTGTTTATTTGAGTATACTTAAAGTTTATCGATTGTTTACTGCATGTATATCGCATGATATTGAATGTTTATTGAAAGTTTATTGATTGTTTACTGCATGTATTTCGCATGTTATTGAACCGATATTGAAGGTTTATTGAAGGTTTATTGAAGGTTTATTGATTGTTTACATGTTTATTGAAGGTTTGTTGATTGTTAACTGCATGTATTTCGCATGATATTGAACCGATGTTGAATGTTTATTGAAGGTTTATTGATTGTTAACTGCATGTATTTCGCATGTTATTGAACCGATATTGAATATTTGTTGAAGGTTTATTGATTCTTTACTGCATGTATATCGCATGTTATTGCTCCAATATTGCATGTTTATTGGGGGGCAAAAGTACCACTCAAGTAAGATTTAAGGAGTTAGATTTAAGGGGGGAAACGGTCCTTATTCTTTCTTTTAGTAGGAAGAACAACTGTGAAGTAGAATTTCCTATTCAATACGACTTCCTTATGGTTGGTGTAATTGGGGAGTGATGTATATTGCATATCTATTGCGTGTATATTGTATGTTTATTGCATGTATATTGCTTGTCTGTTGTGTGTATATTGCTTGTCTGTTGCCTGTGTATTGTTGTTTATTTCCTTCATAAGCAATAAAAAATCAATACACACGCAATAAATGTACGATATTCAAGCAATAGACAAGCAATATAGCTGCAACAGACATGCAATATAGACGCACCAATATACATTACTTTTATGGAACAGAATTTAGTGTTTTGGTTTGTTTTGAAACAAAGTTGAGTTTTTGTTATCATTTTCAAATTTTATAAGTCAAAATTATATTTTTGGAGTTTTTGGGCGTAAAGAATGTCACAAGGAGTTCCTACCAATTTTCGGTGAATTTTTTGGATTTGTATTTAATTTATTATGAATTTTGTAAGTTAAATCCTAGAAATTATTATTAAATGGTATGGAGTGACACATGGCCGAAGCTGAATGGGCGCGGTCAGTGTGGCTGACTGACTGTCCTCCAGTGATTGCACCACTGTCCATTTTGATCTTTCTTTTGTTTTGTTTTTTTTTTTAATAAAAAAATTCGTAAATAAATAATTACAAATCAGAAAAATACATTGATAATTGTTACAAACTCCTTATGGCATTGTCTTCAATTACAAAGGCAATTGGGGCAATACAAAGGCAATTAAGGGCAATACAATGACAATACAAAGGCAATGAGGGCAATACAATAGCAATACGAAGGCAATTGGAGGCTATATAATGGCAATACTAGGGCAATAGGAGGCTATACATTGGCAATATGAAAACTCCAATAGTCCATCTGAGAGAGAGAGAGAGAGAGAGAGAAAGAGAGAGAGGAGGGGGGAATACAGGGACATAATACACAACGTATACAATGTTCTCTCTTCAATGTATAATATAAGTAAAAGTAATTTTCCATTGTTCTTTGGAAAAAAAAGAGTATGTTTCTATTGCACACACTTGCGAATATAAAAAGAACAGATTCAAGACTGAAATTTCTCAAGTAAATTGAACTTGATTTCATTGAATGAGGACTAAATTACATGACTAAAATATAGTTCCTCAATTACATGTTTTTTTTCCATATAATTACAACACACTTCCTGTGACAGAATGGAATGTTGTCCCATGCCAAAGTGATGATGGTTCTCAATGACAACAATCTTCCATAAGTAAAAAAATCTAGGTCCAACTGTCATTTAAAAAAAAAAAAAAACCTGCAGAAGAGATGGCAAAACAAGAAATTAGCAAAAAGGAGAAACAAAGACCAAAAAAACAAAATAGAAACTGAGACAAGAAAATCGCAATCAGAAACTGAAAGACCTAAGAAACTCATACTAATAGTAAATGAGCTTCCTAACCTAGAACACCAGCAAGAGAAAATCGGAAAAAGTGGAACACATAAAGCACAAAGAAAATGTTAAACTAAATAAGAGGGACAGAATTAAACATCAAAACACCTGAAGGGTTGAACTTAATCAACCAGCCAATAATCAATATAACCAAACAACATCCATAACATCAATACAGAACCAGATACAACTACAATATTCATAATAGCAATACACAGAAAAATGAAACTAAAAAACAGCTGCATTCCAATCCGATAAGATTGAAGAAAAGTAACTATTCCTGTACAAAGTGATATTACGGGAACATGATTAGGAACAAAAGAACCATTAAAAAATCATCAGATGGTTTGGCAAAAAATGGGGCAATGTAGAATTGTCTGACTCAAGAAGCTCTACATGTACTTTATATAAGCTTCCTAAAGAAGGCAATAGTGAACAAAACAACCAAAATTTTCTGAAGCATTCCAATATTCTCCATTTTCTAAAAAACAAACAATTCCTGATAAAATAAAAACAAACCAATCCTATGTTTCTATATTGGTGTAAGAGAATCATGAATTGAAACAAATAATCTACGGGGGCACCGTTAGAACAAGGAAATCATATCCATATTTTACATTTTATAGCAAGCCATATCAAGGGAGGTCTACTTAATGCTCTTGTAATACTTCAAATTTTGCTCAAGCATCTCATGAAGATGCCTATTTTCAACTTTCCCATGTTCCAACACTTCAAATATTAACACCAAAAGATGTGTATTTCAATGGCTGATTAGCATCACACTCACACAAAATCTAATAGCATAAGAAACAAGCACATTCCCATTCATTTCAATTAATAACTCCATTTCCTAATATCAGCAAGTGGGTCCATCGAATAGTAAGCTAATTTTACAATTCAAAACAACCATGTCAACCAAGAGCATAGGTACTGGTAATTTAGTAACACAACTTCCATTAATACTAGAAGAATTTAATAACCTGTCTACACACCCAAGCACTAAAATTGTAAGGCTAAAATCTGAAATATGCAAAGATCAATTAAAAACTACAATAATACCATTATCAATGATCAATTAAAAACAAGTAGTCCACTTGATAATTCATGAAGCCACAGCTCATAAATTAGGCATTGAATGAATCCCTAAACTAGAATTTCTAAAATTAATCCCTAAGTTCTAAATGCCCAACTGAATCCCTAATTCCTAAATCCCTAAATTAGAATTTAGAAAGAAAAAAAAAATGAAATTGAATGACATGAAGAAGAAGATAATCAGACAAGTAGCTGGTTCAGGTCAGGAGGAGTACTGAAATTTTAAGATGGAGAAGAAGAGGACTTACAGTTGGAGAGCAAAGGAGAGAAGGCTGGAGCGGCGCCATGAATGCCCCTACTGTTGCAATAATAAGAAAGGAGGATCAACGAATTTATAACAGACAGAGAGTACAAAACCAATATCAGAACTCACCACTGTAGAGAACAACGACGGAGGTCACGACTATGGCTTGGCTGTGGAGTCGCGATAGTGGCTTCGTGGTGGAGGTCGACAACGGAGGTCGTGAGTTGCGGCGGATTGGATAGGGTCAAACTACAGTTCCGAATTTGGGGAGAGCTGGATTATGACAATGGATGGGTGGAGAACGAGATTGGATAGTAGCGATATGGCTGGTGAGCTGGAGTTAAGGCAAGATTTGGGAGAGTGCGAGAGAGGATAAGAATTAGGAGAACTTGGGCGTCAGAAAATGAATTTTTGAGGTTGTAGGGGCTTTTTCCTCCTGCAGCTAATGGGCTAGGCTGCTACAAAGGTAGGATGAGGAAATTGTCCCTTTTGCTTGGGTTCAGAAATTAAGCCCAAAAATATCTCGAAAAGTTAGTAAAAACTTAGGAAATATTTTTAGTTATCTTCACCAATTGAAAATACAGTGGCTGAGGCATGCTTACAGGTAGTTTCCTTGGCTTAACATGAATGGCATGTGGCATGGGAGCAAAACCAACATGAGTTTAGCATTAAGAGAGAGATTAGACTTGGTTTATGAGAAAAGAAAGTGTTTAAGCAAGGAATGGGGTGTTTTGTGAAGAATTTGACTAGGGAAAAAGAAAAGCTGAGTTCTTCTGGCAGCTGCCAGAAAAACAGATTGGAGAAGAAGATGAACAGTGCACGAGTTGGGTTTTTTGCAAGTTAGAGAGAAAGCTTGCTCTCTGAAGGTTGTGGGTTGTGTTTTGTTGGATAGGGGAAGGCTCAATTTATAGCTGCTGGGAATGGGTTTTCTTCAAGAAACCCTAATGGTTTCTACTTATTTTGGCTAAGTTTTTCCTTCCTTTCTCCTCCTCTTTTCTGACTTTCCTATCCTGGCAAAATCATCTCTGTCTATTTGCATAAATTCAGGAGATTTGGAAGCTCAACGTCCTCCTTTCCTGCAGCTGCACAGTGGGGGCTTCCATTCTTGGTTGCTGCCTTTTCTCCTTTCCTTCCCCATGCTTTAGCTAAGTCTAATGAGAGAAAGGGGCTGGAAATAAATGCTGGTCCAAGGGGTGCTTCTGACAGCATGCATGATAGCATTCGTTGGTTCTTTAAATGATTCTGACTTGGAACTTGCTCCCAGCAGCCGAGTCTGCCAATCTTCACGTGTTCCCTATTTTCTTTAAATGAGCTGAAGCTGTTGTGGCTTTGTTTTGGGATTTTATATGGGCTAGGGTGATTTCCTAAGCAAATGGGCTTTTTATTAAACATTGGGTCTTTTGATTTGGGCTACTCTTTCTCCCTTGTGCTTACCCACATATTTGGGCCCGAAAAATGGGCTTGAGTCTCTGTTGATGCTTTTTTCTTAACAACTAAAAGGAGTTATTAAAAAAACAGCAACTTTAATTCTCGCAAGTGCACGAACCGTTTATAATATAGCTTATGTAAATACGAGGTCGATCCCACGGAGAATGGTAACTTGGTTCCAAGTTGAAATACTTAGAGTGCTAGCAAATAGAGAAATAATTGAACAAAAGAGGCAAACAAAACTTCAAACAAAAACAAAGTAAGCAAATGTACCGAAGGTGTTTTTGTGGGCTGGAAAACAGATTGGGAGATTAGTTCAATTCCGGTTTATAAGGCGTCAAGTGACAAGTCTAATTTGGATTCAAAGATTGATTCTAGCTAAAGTATGATTAGGCCATGGTGTCTGGTTCTAACCTTGTGTCCCTAATTCCCTAACTTGATCATTTGTTGTCTAACCTAAATTAAGCATTAGGGACCCATTAAGCATAGAAGAACAATTTAAACAACCAAGCATGTATCTAATCCCTGTTGTCGAATGTCCATACATACTCTTCTTATTCATAGTTCAATTCAAATCAAAGCATGGTGTCTACTCTTGATTCAAACCAATATAGTTAATATACAAGTTCTAATGGTGATCAATCATCCAAACAAGCATAATAACTGATAAGCATAATGAATAAGAACATGAATCATAAATCAAACTTGAAACTCAAATCTTCAACTTATAAACCCAGAATATTCATGTAAGCAATATAGTTCCCAATAGAAAAAAACAAAGTAAAGGAAAGGAAAGGAAATACAAGAAGAAAATAAAAGACAAAGGGAGGAGAAGAAGATAAGGACAGCATGCTAGAGATGGAAAAGATTCATCTCCATGGCTGCCAGGAGGCCAAAGCCTCCCAGCTACTGCCTTCCCTCTTCTCTCCCTTTGTGACTCTCAACCTTCCCTCTCTTTGTGTACAATGAATATGTAAAATGATGGAATGAAAGATGATTTGTGAATGAGCTGCAACTCTCTATTTATAGAGTGCAAATTCGTCCTCCCCTTGGTTGGTGTAGACAACCTACCATAAATCATGGAAAACAAGGCTCCTTAATTTGTGCAAACATGTTTTCCATTAATTATGCCATGTTTTGCTCCTTTTGACTTCTTTAGCTGAAATGCTTCCTTAATTTGCTCCATATTTCAAGTCCAAAAGAGTATCCAAAGCTCAAAAGAGGATCCAATGCTCAAAAGAGGATCCAAGGCTTCAAAGAGGAAATTGCAATCCTGAGCCTGGTTCTGTGTTTGACGTGCTGAGGGCTCCAAACGTAACCAATTGGGCTGCAATTTGGATATGTTATAATAGACACCCATTGGAACAACTTTCATGAAGGAGTCGACCTCATCCGAGCTGTGTAGGTGGCCGAAATGAGGCCTGCAAGATGACCTACGAAACTGGACTGGCAAGGGGTTGTGGCCCAAATTGAGTTTGTCTTTAAGCTCTTCTTCCATTCATCCAAATCAGGCCTTAACATGCTTGAATTGCATGAATTATGCTCTTTTGATCTATGGGCCTGCAAAACACACAAAGAGAGACAAATAACTCAGAATTCCAAGAACTTAAGCAAAATAATTAAGTAAATTGGGCATGTAAATGTATGAAATTATGAGCTTAACACACCCCCAAACTTAGATTTTTGCTAGTCCTCGAGCAAAAGAAAAAAACAAGAACAAAACAAGAAGATAACTAAACCACTTCTGTAGGTAACTCAATTGCATTGAGCATATGCAACAAGCCTTTAAACCTCTAGGCATCCCTAGTAGGAGGAGTTGTGTCTCCTGAGGGTTTAACAGAAACGATACCCACAAACGCTTTACTAACTCTACAACGAGCAAAATAAAACTACAAACAAAAATGTTAACCTTCCAACCGGACAAAAATTTTAAACTTCATAGACATGGCTCAACAAGGAATAAAACAAGCACTAAGGAAGTTCTAAACATTATTCAAGTGCTACCACAATCTCACACAAATCATGCTCAAGGTGTGTGTGTGAAATAGCCATGAAGATACAACTCATGCTTCTCAAACAACGATATGAATTCCTGCAAGAATGGTCACAAGTTTGCCAAGCTAAACAAAAATCAATAGGACTTTACTCATGGATGTAATGGAGTTATGGTAGTGGTTAGACGAGAATGGATATTGAAACGAAAAGTCTAAGGAACAAGGTAGAGCATGTCATGTAAACAAGATCATTGACATTTGAAATGTAAGGCACACAATTTGAATAGCTCACAATACCAGATTTTGCAATCGAATCACTTCACAATTTGATTTTGACGTTTACACACTTTGTACAATATTGGCCCAATTTTGCGGCTCTTTACCCTAGATCACCTTGATTTCTCCTTATAGCACCCTAGGGTCGTGACTACATTGGCCACACTTCTTTTCTCTTTTGATTTTCTTTTTAAGCTCATTTGTTGCCTTGAGAACTTTAAAATCTGAAATACAATCACACTCTACATGTCCCTTAGATTGTAGGATGTTTAATGGATGATAAGATAATGGAAAAAATGGTTAAGTGTTTAGGCACAAAAGGGTTTACAATGGAACATTTATTGTGTGGGTTCATGGAGACTTAACAAAGATGGCCTAAATCATATCTTAGTTATAACTTAACATTCCAGTGAATCACAAGAGCAAAAATGCATACAATTGGGTAAGACATGCAAGAGGTGTATAGTCATGGCTTAGGTGCATCAAATGCTCAAGAATAGTCATGTGAGACTTAGCTAGCAAAAGAATAAGATTCAGACCTAACACAATGCTTATCAAAATTCCTAAGAGCCATATTAGAAGTTAGACTCATGATTTATCATTGGTGTGGGAAGGAAAACTGAAAATGACTCAAAGAAAAAGAAATAGAAAAGAAAAACGTGAGGTTCCAAATTGCTGTTTTGCTCAATTTCAACATATAATCTGTTTTGACATGTAACTTTCAAATCACTTGGTCAAATTTAACGCTCTTCATGTTGTTGGATTCAGCATGAAAAAATGAAGAACATAGTGTGGACCAAACTTTCAAAACAGTAGCAGAAAATAAAATTTTGTAGCAATGAAGAAGCCTACGTTTTCAGACACTAAACACAAAAACTAACAAATGTCCTTGTACCCCCAAACTTAAATGAAACATTGTCCTCAATATTTAAATATACGGAAAGCATGCAATGCACATGAAATCCAGGGTAAAGGAATGAAATGAAAGAAATAAAGAAGTAGAGTTTAGAACTCCCCCTTGAAGACAATGAGAGGGTAATGCTCATAGTATGGCAGCACATGTTCTTCTTTGAGTATTTGGGTCTGCTGCTCATCATGTTTGTCCCACATCAAGGAGAAGAAAAACCCTAACAAAAGAAAACAAAAAAACAAAAAACAAAACAGAAACAAAAGAAACAAAAGAAACAAACAAAAACAAAACACTCCAAGTAATCAAACTATAGCACCATCGTTACCGGTTCCCCGGCAACGGCGCCAAAAACTTGTTGATGCTTTTTTCTTAACAACTAAAAGGAGTTATTAAAAAAACAGCAACTTTAATTCTCGCAAGTGCACGAACCGTTTATAATATAGCTTATGTAAATACGAGGTCGATCCCACGGAGAATGGTAACTTGGTTCCAAGTTGAATTACTTAGAGTGCTAGCAAATAGAGAAATAATTGAACAAAAGAGGCAAACAAAACTTCAAACAAAAACAAAGTAAGCAAATGTACCGAAGGTGTTTTTGTGGGCTGGAAAACAGATTGGGAGATTAGTTCAATTCCGGTTTATAAGGCGTCAAGTGACAAGTCTAATTTGGATTCAAAGATTGATTCTAGCTAAAGTATGATTAGGCCATGGTGTCTGGTTCTAACCTTGTGTCCCTAATTCCCTAACTTGATCATTTGTTGTCTAACCTAAATTAAGCATTAGGGACCCATTAAGCATAGAAGAACAATTTAAACAACCAAGCATGTATCTAATCCCTGTTGTCGAATGTCCATACATACTCTTCTTATTCATAGTTCAATTCAAATCAAAGCATGGTGTCTACTCTTGATTCAAACCAATATAGTTAATATACAAGTTCTAATGGTGATCAATCATCCAAACAAGCATAATAACTGATAAGCATAATGAATAAGAACATGAATCATAAATCAAACTTGAAACTCAAATCTTCAACTTATAAACCCAGAATATTCATGTAAGCAATATAGTTCCCAATAGAAAAAAACAAAGTAAAGGAAAGGAAAGGAAATACAAGAAGAAAATAAAAGACAAAGGGAGGAGAAGAAGATAAGGACAGCATGCTAGAGATGGAAAAGATTCATCTCCATGGCTGCCAGGAGGCCAAAGCCTCCCAGCTACTGCCTTCCCTCTTCTCTCCCTTTGTGACTCTCAACCTTCCCTCTCTTTGTGTACAATGAATATGTAAAATGATGGAATGAAAGATGATTTGTGAATGAGCTGCAACTCTCTATTTATAGAGTGCAAATTCGTCCTCCCCTTGGTTGGTGTAGACAACCTACCATAAATCATGGAAAACAAGGCTCCTTAATTTGTGCAAACATGTTTTCCATTAATTATGCCATGTTTTGCTCCTTTTGACTTCTTTAGCTGAAATGCTTCCTTAATTTGCTCCATATTTCAGGTCCAAAAGAGTATCCAAAGCTCAAAAGAGGATCCAATGCTCAAAAGAGGATCCAAGGCTTCAAAGAGGAAATTGCAATCCTGAGCCTGGTTCTGTGTTTGACGTGCTGAGGGCTCCAAACGTAACCAATTGGGCTGCAATTTGGATATGTTATAATAGACACCCATTGGAACAAGTTTCATGAAGGAGTCGACCTCATCCGAGCTGTGTAGGTGGCCGAAATGAGGCCTGTAAGATGACCCACGAAACTGGACTGGCAAGGGGTTGTGGCCCAAATTGAGTTTGTCTTTAAGCTCTTCTTCCATTCATCCAAATCAGGCCTTAACATGCTTGAATTGCATGAATTATGCTCTTTTGATCTATGGGCCTGCAAAACACACAAAGAGAGACAAATAACTCAGAATTCCAAGAACTTAAGCAAAATAATTAAGTAAATTGGGCATGTAAATGTATGAAATTATGAGCTTAACAGTCTCGAGGCTCCCAAGCAACCCGAGACTTTCCATTTCTCGGCCCATCAATGAGCCTCATGTTGATTTTTTACCATCCATGATTGGTCCCGGTGGTTATTTGCAATTTCCAACGCCAACTTCCTTCCTCCTCTTTTTATTATTATATATATATAATTTTTTTTTCTCTTCCTTTGTTTCTCTTTTTTCGCACCAGATGTAAATCCCTTTGAAAAAATTTTCTTCACGCATCAGACCAAAGTCTCTTCAATTTTCCTTCGTTCTCCCTTGCTTTTCCACGAACGCAGACCAAGTGAGAGGGCAAAGTCAGGCCGAGATTATCCTCCTCTAGCTCCAAGAAGAAAACCCAGGTCAGACCCAACTCCGTCGTCTCGTCCTCGTTCCAAAGGAGCCCGCTCATCGTTGCTGGAAAGGTCTTTTTCTTGTGCGAATTTTGCCTTCGAATCCCCAATTTTCTTCTCCCTTTGGTGCATTCACGGCTATCCCTTGGAATTTTCAATGAGGTATGCCTTTTCTTGTCTTCCCCTCAGATTTATTTGGTGAAATTTGGTTGGGTTCCTCATACCCATGGGTATTTCCCCTTTTTCAAGCGTCAAATCCTTTTTTTGACTTTTTGTCTTTGTAGCAGCGTGGATGCTTTTAGCGTGGGTGCTGGCAAAGGAATGCTCACTCCAGACCCCTAAGATTCCCTTTTGATCCATTAGGGCTGCGGGAAAGGTACCCATTCTTTTTTTGTGGGAAGAAACCGTTGATTTGGGTTTTCCTTCTGTCTTTGTCTTGCACAGGCTCTTCTTTGGTATATGAAAAAGGCATGACGTGATTTTCCCTCTATTTATTTCTGTACAGGTGTATACATCTTGGGCATAGGTGAGGATAGGTGCTGGAAATCCTTGATGTTTCTGCTGCTGGAACCTTCGAATTTCTCAACCTTCTAATTTGGAGTTTTGGTACTTCTGTTTTGACCTTTTGGTAAATAATTTTACCAACTTTGGGTGTTTTTAGAATAGGTGTAGACTGGTGCTTGGCCTAGGCTTTTTGAGAATGCATGCCTGATTGAGTGTGGATTTTGCGTGTGTTATTTGTGGAAAACAATACTTGCATGTTTTGTACTTCATGGTTGAATGTTTATTTATTATTTTTTTTTCGTTTTGAGGAGGGACTTGCTCATCCTGCTTGTTGATTACGGAGTGAGACTTTTACTTGTCATGAGCCCGAATTTTATATTGCATGTTTGCTTGGATGAACTCAACTAACCATGCTTGACACATATCTTACGTGTGCTAATTCTATTTTACTTCTTTTCATGTTTCTATCATGGCTTCCACTAATCCATCATCCATTCTTAGGGATCATCTCTATTATACAGAGGACATATTGAAAAGAGAGAGGCCACCTCCTCTGCTTAAGAGTACTGACGAAGATATAATCATTGATGGGAAGCCAGTGCCGGAAACAGCTCCAGTGATCGATCCTGCGTCGATATCAAGATGCTGCATAGAGAGGGGCCTATTTCTAGCAGTCCCTTTATTCTTCCAATATCCGTGTGGCACCAGCAAGGGTTGGTCCGAGTGGGTTGATCGTGAACTAAGGGACCCTTCCACTTGTGATATTCTGAGCCGAGCAGGGGTGCTGGATGCTATTTTTATTTCTAAATCCTGCGATATTCATATTGAGGACAAGATGCTCCGACATGTGGTTAGGCGATGGAGTACCGAGACACATACCTTTATCTGCTCATGGGGAGAGTTCACTCCCACGCTTGAGGATGTAGCCAACATTTTCTGACTCCCACTTTGCGGCAGCCAAGATCCTTTCCACATCGCATTAACCCCGGAAGATAAGCTAAAGCTTGAGACTCTACGGAAGGGTGCTCCGACTTCTCCTAGCACTTCCTTGCGGTTTAGCAATTGGGTACAATTCTTTGGGGACGCCAATAGGAACGAGCCGTGTCGTCTTGCAGCATTTATATGCTTGTGGCTTGGAAGATTCATTTTGTGTGATTTTTCTCAAGACTGTTTGCATGAGCGGGTATTCCCTTTGGCATTGGCGATAGCACATGGCAGCGTGCTTCCTCTAGCCCCCATGTTCCTGGGACATCTGTACTGTTTGCTCGACCAAGTTCAGATTCTTGAAAAAGGGGTGGTCGAAACCATGGCTATGGAGACTTTTCTGAATTCTAGTTTCCTGCAAGTCTTTTTATGGGAGCGCTGTCAAGGAATAGAGGTATCACCACTTCCCTATCCGAAGGCTAGGTCACTTGTTGGTTCTGACGATGGTTCCTACACACCGAAGGGTCTTCCTTTGATTTGCGGATGGTCACGACGGATGCAAAAGAAGGGCCAAGATTTCCTAGAGCTGCTGGATGATGTTGAAAGATTTATCTTTCGCCCCTACTGTGTTCGACTAGAGGGATTTAAATGCATGCCCTTCTATGCCGACTCCAATGATCTAATTGGTGCCCCAATAACGACAATACAAGGTCGTCAATTACGAAGGGAAGCGTTGCTTAGCGCTACGTGCCTTCCTTTGCCTACACTGAGTGACAATCATCTTGAAATTTTAGTGCATTATTCATCTTACCGAGTCAGGCGGCAGTTTGGATTTAATCAAGGTGTGCCCCTCAGTCCTATCCACGGAGAGCCCTCTTCACTGCATAGAATCTTTTGGACTGAGGACCATGTACCGGGAGATGGCAGACCTTTTGCCCTTGCTTTGGCCAACAAGGGACGTGCTGGTGGTCTCTCGAAAGCTTACCAAAGCTACTGGAATCGCTGCTTCGCTGCATTCATCCGGTTCCACGCTGCCCATTGCGATCCATTACTTCCCACCATTATCCGTCATGCTCGCTTAGTGTCGGAGGAGAAAGCCATCTCCTTGAGTGAGAAATGGAATCTGCCTTTTATTTCCAAAAGCGGAGAGATTGTTGGTGATTTTTCGAAACTGAAGTAGAAGTTAGAAAAATCGGGTTCTCATAGCACAGGGAAAAGTGCTGCACATGGGAAACGGAAGCGAGAGGAAAGCTGCAGCATCGAGAAAAGGCAAGCTGTAAAATGACCCAAAAAGTTCATTCCCAAGGTAGCAGCAAGTGGTCATCCTAGCTCAAGAAAAGTTGCCTTGCCAGAGCCTTTACCGCAGCAGCAGCCTGTAGCTTCTGGCAGCAACAAGCAAGCAGCACCCAAGACTTCGTCTCCTCACAGTAAGTCTTGCGATTTGTTTACTCTCTTTTGTTTCCCCACTTTATATATATATATATAAGTATACTTTTTATTTTATTTTGCAGGTACTTCCCAAAATAAAGGCAAGGGTAAGGAAGTTTCCGTGATCCCGAAGCGTCGAAGCATGCACATTCTTGAGACACGGTTTGCCAATACCCGAAAGAATAAAGGTGAAGACTCGGGACCCAACGTGGTGGTAACGGTTGATGATAATAGCGATGATAGTGGTGCTGCGGGGGCTGAGATTATCGAACAAGAGAGCACTCACAATACAAGTGGCACGGATGAGAACCTTGATGAAGACCAATATTATGGTCATGACGAAGACACATATCCGGACTTTGGCACTAACTTGGAGGAGCCCGACACCTCAGATACACCTCCCGCCTTAGCTAGGGACCATGGGCAACGTGCTGACATTGAATTGGTATCAAATAACTCTCTTGCTTGTTCTACTTGGCATATTGACATTGCACACTGCCCGTTGCGTCCCATAGTTCATATCTTGTTTTTTTTTCCTCTTGCAGGTCGTGCCTATTATTGGGGACACGGCAGGTGCCTCATCAGAGGCTGGTTTTGCTTTTCCCACTGCTGATGTTGTCCTGAGCCTTCCGGCAGTGCAACCTCCTTCTTCTCTCATCCTGTGCACTCCTGACATGGCTGCCGACGCCTCTCCGCCACTTCCAGCAGTTCCTCCTCCTATTTCTCCAATCCCGAGTACACCTGGTGTAACTGCCGGCACCTCTCCGCCACTTCCAGCAGTTCCTTCTCCTATTTCTCCAATCTCGAGCACACCTGGTGTAACTGCTGGCACCTCTCCGCCACTTCCAGCAGTTCCTCCTCCTATTTCTCCAATCTCGAGCACACCTGGTATAACTGCCGGCACCTCTCCGCCACTTCCAGCAGCTCAACCCTTCACTGAGATTTTTGATAATAGTCATAAGAATGGTGACGCTTTTATCGCAGGTTCCTCCGAAGGGCATTCACCCGAGAAAGGCATGTCTTGGCAAGATTGGGAAAATTCCTACACGGCATTCAGACCCTTTTTTGATGGTGGTGTTACTATTCTTAGATCCGTTGATGAGCTTCTCCCCCTTTGCCACAAATTTGATGGCTATGCAACATTTCAAGGTGCCCTCGTGTATCCAGAGACGGTTGAAGCCTTGAAAAGATTTATAGAAAGATATGGAGATTTGATGGAAGCCACAGATATCGCCTCCTCCTTCTCAAGGTGCACCGCCCTCCGAGCCCTTGGCTTAGTACTTCATGGGATAGATACCATGCAGCTTCTTGATATTACGGATCACAAGCTACTTTGTTGGCGAGATGCCATATGTGAGGCCATGATTTTGGGCTTTTGTTGTACATGTAGCAACCTAAAAATTAAGCAACTATATGCACGTTTTAACTCGCAAGTGCACAAACCGTTGGTAGTTTAGATATGTAAGTGCGAGGTCGATTCCACAGGGATTGGTGATAGAATGATCCATTTTAGTTTTCCTACACAAAACAGAAAAGAAAACAAAAGAACACAAAACAAAAAGAAAGAAAAGAACTAAGACAAGATGGTGAGGTTTTAGAATCCACGTTTATTAAAACTAATAACAGAAAAACAAAGTGAAACAAAAGAAATACAAGAAGAAAATAAAAGACAAAGGGAGGAGAAGAAGATAAGGAAAACATGCTAGAGATGGAAAAGATTCATCTCCATGGCTGCTAGGAGGCCAAAGCCTCCCAGCTGCTGCCTTCTCTCTTCTCTCCCTTTGTGACTCTCAACTATCCCTCTCTTTGTGTACAATGAAAGTGTAAAATGATGGAATGGTATCCTCCTTTGAATGAGCTAAAACTCTCTATTTATAGACTTCAAATTCGTCCTCCCCCTTGGCTGGTCTCTTAGCTGCCCATGTGTGGCAGCTCATGCTTTGTCTCCCATGTGCTTTGTCTCCCATGTGTGGCAGCTCATGCTTTGCAGCTGCCACAAGCTTTGCCTCCATGTGTGGTTGCTTTAAGCACATGGATCAACAGCTGTCCATGCTTTGCCTCCATGTGTGGCTGCTTTAAGCACATGGCTCAACAGCTGCCCATGCTTTGCCTCCATGTGTGGCTGCTTTAAACACATGGTTTGTCTGTGAACCAGGTTCAGTTTTTGACATGCTGAGGGCTCCAGACTTATCCAATTGGGCTGAAATGTGGATATGTTATAGTAGACATCCATTGGAACACATTCTATCAAGGGTGTTGCCTCATCTGACTTGTGCAAGTAGCTGAACTGAGGCCTGTAAGCTGACCCACGGAAACTGGACTGAGGCCCGAATGTATGACCTTGAGCTACTAAATCATGTATAACTTCCTCTAGAAGACTCGAAATCATGCACCGTAAAATGCTACGGAAACTAGACTTCCGTATCTTTCCAGTGATGTATGGCGCATTATCTGGTTCTTTTTGAGTAAGTACAGGTTAATCCGTAAATATGACTGATCTGCAGACACTGTTTTGAGCTAACTTGTCTTCAAAATGCATGTAATGAGTATTATACTGAAATATACACAAACATTTATTAAAAGCACAATTTTAACTCAAAAACATACAAAATCATAAGTTAGAATGGTACAAAAAGATATGTAATAATGCACCGATCAACTTTCGTGTGGAGTCTCTTCTCAAACTTGTGAAGAACTTAGCATGCGCTGTCTTTGGAGCGCGAGCCATTCATAATATGCAATTATCACGTGATTCTGACGAAGTAAAAGCCGCTGCAGATGCTTTGCATATTAAACAGCAAGAGTTGGAGAACCAGCGCCGGGAGATGCATGCTCTTCTTCTTGCTAAGGGTATTTCTGCTGACAGTGCTGAGTGCGTGACGGAGGCAGGGGTTAGGTTATCTTCTGGGGCCTCCTTTGTGCTTTTCAGACACTCTCCATAGCTTCCAGGTACTCAGCTCATTCATCGTCTTCTTCTTCTTTTATCACATTCGTATTCCAGCAGGAGCTATTTTTGACACACATTCTTCCCTTTCTTTTTCTGCAGATTGTCCCTCTTTGGCTTGGTAACCAGTTGACTTAGTGCATGACTCCACTTTCCTCATGACTCAAGGACGCATGAATTTCCAGCATGTGTAGTTTTATTTTGTTTCGATTGTAGTGCTTTTTGTTTTTGAGACTCTAACGACTACGTCGTTATGCCTTTGTAAGTTGATATTAAACTACTGAAGTTTGTATGAATTTCCGAATGCTTGGGACATGTTGCATGTCTCATATATATATATACATGTTCTGCTTTGTTGGCCAGAGTTGTCTTTGTGGATTGCTTGAAGTTTTCTGACAGGTTGGATATCATTGAAAACAGGGTATATGCTGCCAATTTTTTTTTAGAAGCAAAATTTTCGAAAGTTCCTTTTGCATGGCTTATCTAGATTCTAAGCTTGACAAAATAGCTTTCCACCTTGCCTAAAGAGTCAAGCTGATATGTGCATGCTTTCTACTTAGGCTTTGTAGAGCCTCCTGATGTTATATTGTGTTGTTCTAGCACCTCAAAATCGCATGTCTCTTCACAATGCACCTCCTGCTATTATATATATTTTTCTTGCTTAAGCGTGATGCTTGGGGACCCCATCTAAGTAACTTTGCCCGGCATGTCTTACTACTAAGCGACATGTTTTCTTTTTTCTTCTTTTTATTTTTTATATATAGAGAAATCTTGAGGAAGGTTAATAACAGTAAAACTTTTGGAGACACAATGTATTTTTTTTTCAAAATATTCCTTCATTTTCATTGCAAAGCCCTTGCTACCATAATGGTGCATCATACACAAGTGTCTTTTTTCAAAACATGAAAATAAGACAGAAGGAGTTTATTTATTTTTTTGACAGAGGGAAAACATAAAAGTTCTAGGCATAAAGTTAACTTAGCAGTAGTAGAGCTTGAGCCATTTTCCATTGACGGGGTCCGTCAGCGTGCCTTCCTTGACAGAGACCAAGCGATAATAGCCGCTACTGTAAACTTCTTTGACCGCAAACGGGCCTTCCCATTGCGGTGCAAACTTGGAAGGTCCCGACACTTGTCTTCTCACGTGTTCTACGACTTTTAGCACGAGGTCTCCTTTCTTGAAGGCACAAGGCTTCACTGTTCTGTTATAGGCTTGAGCTACGGTTCTGTGATACAGCGCTGTCCTCTTTTCGGCTTCCGCTCTTTTTTCATCCAAAGCTTCAAGGTCCAGCAGGCTCCATTCCGAGCATGCCTTTGTATCCCATTCGAGGTCGTTAACAGCTGCTATTCTAGCAGTGGGAACGGTAATCTCTACTGGTGAAATGGCATCGGACCCATACACAAGTGAATAAGGTGAGAAACCTGTGGCACCTCTTGGAGAGGTGCGGTAAGCCCATAAAGCATCTGGCAGGTGAACACTCCAACCTCCTTCATACTCATAGACCATTTTACTTAGGATTCTCAACAAAGTTTTATTCGTGGCTTCCACTTGACCATTTCCTTGTGGGTAATAAGGTGTAGAGCGGCGATGCTTGATGCCATAACCAATAAGTGTTGAGCTTACTTGCTTATTGACAAACGGGGTGCCATTGTCGGTGGCAATCTTATACGGGATCCCAAATATACATACGATATATTCACGGATGAAGTTGGCAGTGGCAGCCCCCGTGGCCTTTCGAAGAGGTATTGCCTCTACCCACTTCGTGAAGTATTCGGTGGCTGTGAGGATCCAAATGTAGCCGTCGGATGGTGGATGAAAAGGCCAAGGAGTGCGCATGTCCTGCAGCAGCGTGGGAGGCTTGTGACTTAAGTTGGCATGAACTTGGCATGTGTGGCATCTCTTCACAAAGTTGTAAGCATCATTCTTCATTGTAGGCCAATAATACCCAACACTCAATAGCTGCCGATAAAGTCTCTTCATTCCTTGGTGCTCACCACATTCTCCAGCATGAATCTCTTGCATGACTTGCTGTGCTTCTGACTTTCCCAAGCATTTTAATGGCTCACCATTAAACCCCTTGCTGTAGAAAGTTGACCCATCTATGAAGTATCTTTTCATTGTCCTTTTGAGCTTGCGTGCATGCTTGGGATTGGTTGGCAAGACTCCGTTGATGAAGGATGCCAAGTATGGAGCCCTCCAATCTTCCGCAAACGAGATGGTGAATGATTCCTCGGTGGAGGGTATCTTTGCACACTTGGGATAATTGGCTTGCATTTCAGCTGCTTGTTTCCTCATTTCTGGCCAATAATAACCCTTGCGTTGCAGGCGCCGATACAAGCTGATTATTGGCTCCAAATTGCAAGTAACCTTATGTACCTCTTGAAGCTTCACCTGTGCTTCTATTGTCCATATGCAGCGGGTCAAAATACCTCCCGGAAGGCGTCTGTACAGTTCCCCAAAGATGATCGCATAATCTTCTAATTCCTTGATGTCACTTCCTTTGCCTATTTTTTCTTTCACGGGCTTCCTCCAGTCATCTGCTTCCAGCTGCTCCTCTTGAGCCATTGTTTCAATAACCGGTGTATCCCTCTTGATTACTGCAATATTGGGCTGTTCTTCAACGAATGAGAGCCTCGATCCCAAAGTGGCTAATGCATTAGCATATCTATTAGTAACCCCCGGGATATGTTCCAACACAACTTGTTTGAAAGAACGAACAAGCCTTTCAGCAGCTGTACGATACGACGCCAATGCTGGCTCCTTCACAGCGAATTTTCCTTGTAATTGACTCAGCACCAGGTTTGAGTCCCCAATAATTTTAATTCTTTCGACACCCATTTCCCTTGCCGTAGACATCCCTGCAATAAAACCTTTGTACTCCGCTGTATTATTTATGCATGGGAAATTTAGCTTAAATGAGAGGGTCGTGGCTTGCCCTTTGGGATTGACAAGCACTACACCTGCTCCTCCTCCCTTCAATGTAGAAGACCCATCGAAGTAAAGGGTCCACGGCTCCGCTTCTGTGATTACAGCAGCCATTTCTGACAGCTCCCCCAGAACTTCCGTAGAGATTGTTGATTCTTCAATTTCAGGAAATAGGGCCAGCATGTCAATCACGGTTTGTCCCTCGATGGCTTTTGGGGTAGTGCATGTGATATCAAACTCGGACAGTTGTAGCAACCAACGTGCAAGACGTCCGGATAGCACCGGTCTTGTGAGCAAATATCTTACGGGGTCAGACTTCACTATGAGATGTAGCTTGTGAGCAAGGAGATAATGCCGCAAGCGCTGTGCAGCGTAAACAAGAGCGAGGCATAAGAGCTCGGTCTTTGGGTATCTCATTTCAGCTCCCCTTAGTTGCCTACTTACGTAATAAATAGGACTTTCTTCCCCGTTGTGATCATCTTGAGCAAGCAAAGCCCCCACCGCTGTGTTTGTTGCAGCTAAGTAAAGCTTGAGTGGAAGTCCTGGAACGGGTGCTCTCATGGTGGGCAACTTGGTGATTATTTGTTGCACTCTCTTGTAAGCTTCTTGGCACTTCTCACTCCATTGATACGGCTGACCTTAATTGAGCAATGGAGTAAAAGTACTCATGGTGGCAGCAAGACCCGGGATGAAGCGTCGAATATACGATAATCTTCATAAAGCTCTTCAATTCTTTTGGATTTCTAGGAGGTGCAAGGGAGATGATGGCTCTAGTCTTTTCAGGATCCACATCTATGCCACGCTTGTGTACTTGAAATCCCAAGAACTTGCCGGATGAAACTCCAAACGCGCACTTCTTCGGATTCATCTTCAAACTGTATAGCCGACACCGTTCCAGCACCTTCCTCAAAACTTCCCAATGGCCTTCTCTGGTTTTGGACTTCACCACAAGGTCATCCACATAGTCTTCGACTTCCTTTCCCATCATGTCATGAAATACAGCTGTCATGGCCCTTTGGTAAGTGGCGTCAGCATTCTTGAGGCCGAACGGCATGGCCGTATAATAAAAATTGCCATACGGTGTTCGAAAGGCTGTCTTCTCAGCATCTTTGGGTGACATTTTGATCTAATTGTAGCCGCTAAACCCATCCATAAATGACAATAAGCCTTGACCCGAGGTTGAATCGATCAAGATATCCATGTTAGGCAGTGGGAACTCATCCTTTGGGCAAGCTTGGTTGAGGTCTTGGTAATCCGTGCATATTCTGATCACACCGGTTTTCTTTTTCACAGGGACAATATTTGCTAGCCACATGGGGTGCTTGATTGGCTTAATGAACCCGGCAGCTAACAACTTTTCAATCTCCACCTTGATTTGCTTCTCAATTTCGGGATGAAAATTCCTTCTTCGCTGTACGATAGGCTTTGTACCAAGCTCAATATTCAAAGTATGACTTACTAAGCTTGGATTTGATCGGTGCATAATTACATATCATTTTGTACCCTTCTAACTTATGATTTGGTTATGTTTTTGAGTTAAACTTGTGCTTTTAATAAGTTTTGTGTTTGTTTCAATATAATAAGCTTGAGACTCATTTAATGCATTTTGGAGACAAATTAGCCCAAAACGGTGTCTGCAGATCATTCAATTTCACGGATTAATCTGTACTTGCTCAAGAAAAACCAGATAATGAGCAATACATCATTGGAAAGATACGGAAGTCTAGTTTCCGTAGCATTTTACGGTTCATGATTCTGAGTATTCTAGAGGAAGTTATCAATAATTTAGTAGCTCAAGGTCAAAATTCTGCAGCATCTGCGTTACTGGGCCACAAATGACATTTGAAGGTCTTTCCGATTTTTCCTTGAGTTGGGCTGCATATGCTTGGAAAGATAAGACAAAGGGCTTGAAGATCCATATTTTTCCAGATTTTTTCGGAGCAAATACCAAGCCCAAAACCTGCCCACAAGCTGACTGCAATGCAATGTCATTGGATCCTCTTTTGAGCATTGGATCCTCTTTTGAGCTTTGGATCATCTTTTGAGCTTTGGATCCTCTTTTGAGCCTTGGATCCTCTTTTGAGCCTTACATATTGAGCAATTAAGAGAGCCTTGGATCCTCTCAAACACTAAGTTTAAAGAAAGAAAAATTGTTTTCAAATGTAATGGTGTGTTAGGTGAAGTTGATGAAGTGAGTGGAAAGCAATATTTAATTTAGATTTTCAACTTCCTTAGGCCTATAAATAGTGAGGTTTCCCAAGCTTGTAAAAACACCCCAAGGGGGGGAGCTCTCAAACATTTCTCTAGAGCTCCCCTCCCTTCTCTCCCTCAAATTCTCTTAGTTTTCCTTTCTAGTTCTCAATTGTTGTTTTCCTTTTGCTTCTTAGTTGTAATTTATTTTTTGTAATGTAAATTATTTTCTTTAGCAATTCAAGTTTGAGTAGTTTCCAAGTTTCAATTATGGTTTTTGTTCTTATTCATTATGCTTATAAGTTAATATGCTAGTTTGAATGATTGATCACCATTAAGGCTTGCATGTTAGCTATCTTGGTTTGAATTAAGAGTAGACACCATGCTTTAATTCAAATTGAACTATGAATAGGAAGAGTATGTATGGACATTCGACAACAGGGATTAGATACATGCTTGGTTGTTTAAAATATTCTTCTATGCTTAATGGGTTCCTAATGCTTAATTTAGGTTAGACAACAAATGATCAAGTTAGGGAATTAGGAACACAAGGTTAGGACCAGACACCATGGCTTAATCATACTTTAGCTAGAATCAATCCGTTAATCTAAATTGAACTTGGGAACTTATTCGCTTGAGTTAATTTCTTTTCTTTCTTTCTTGTTTGATTTATTTTCTCCTTTCTTTTGCATTTTTGTTTTGTACAGGGAATTGAATTAAATCAATCTATCATCAATCCTCGTGGGATCGACCTCGCACTTACATATGCTAAACTACCAACGGCTCGTGCACTTGCGAGTATCACAAGTTGAGGATGCAGCTGAATCTATTTTGGTGCAGCTGAATCGACGCAACAAGTTTTTGGCGCCGTTGCCGGGGATGATCAGTGCATAATTACATATCTTTTTGTACCCTTCTAACTTATGATTTGGTTATGTTTTTGAGTTAAACTTGTGCTTTTAATAAAGTTTGTGTATGTTTCAGTTTAATAAGGATGAGACTCATTACATGCATTTTGAAGACAAGTTAGCTCAAAACAGTGTCTGCAGATCAGTCGCATTCACGGATTAACCTGTACTTGCTCAAGAAGAACCAGATAATGAGCCATACATCATTGGAAAGATACGGAAGTCTAGTTTCTGTAGCATTTTACGGTTCATGATTTGGAGTCTTCTAGAGGAAGTTATCCACGATTTAGCAGCTCAAGGTCAAAATTCGGCAGCATCTGCGTTACTGGGCCAAAAATGACATTTGAAGGTCTTTCCTATTTTTCCTTGAGTTGGGCTGCATATGCTTGGAAAGATAAGACAAACGGCTTAAAGATCCATATTTTTCCAGAATTTTGTGGAGTGAATAACAAGCCCAAAATCGGCCCACAAGCTGACTATGTCATGCATGACTATCTAGTGGGATTTGTTGGTGAAGTGCACTAGCCAAAAAATGAGTTTCTAATTACAATGGGATTTGTTGGTGAAATGCACTAGCCAAAAGAATGAGTTTCTAATTACAAGTGCTATTGGCATAAACCATATTCAATTCAAATATTCCCCTTCCATTCTCCCTATAAATAGCACTCCAATTCTAAACACAATTCATTCAACAATCCATCACTTCACTTCATCCATTACTCATACACATTCAAATAGAGAGAGAGAGCTAGTTGCAAAAGGAGCAAAGCTTGGAGCTGTCTTGGGAATTCCTTGCTGCCATCATCTAGTTCTTTTCTTCTCTTTATCCTATCTTATGTATTTCCATTATATATTGCTTTTCAATTATTAAATATGTGTAACTAAATTTCTTCTTAGTTAGAGGTGAATTCGAAGCCATGGACATATGTTTTATGAATTGATCACTCCCAGTTATGGTTTCGTAAAGTATGAATGTGATTTACTTTTATGTTTTATTCAGGACTTATTCTTGCATGTTTATTAAGGATGCATACTTAGTTTGCATGCAGGGATTTGATGCTAGGATATAAGGGAATTTCACCTAATCGTTATGAACTTATATTCACAAGTAGTAAAAATCACTAGTCATGATTGTGTTAAGTAAATTCCTGGCAGGAGTATCATGCTTTTCATAGTTACAAATGTTTTGTCAAAGCTTATGATTTTCATAGAACTTAATGATCTTTGATATGTATCTCTATCATGCTGTTCATATAGGGAACTTGATAAGAATAATTTGATTGAGTCGCTGAGTCCAATTCAATGAACTTAGGAAAATCTGAGAGTTAATTAGTGCAGTTCACAATTAATTTGGGGCTTTGTCATTCATACTTTATTGAAAGAGTGACTGGAGATCGATTTGTATGCATATGTTCCATGTGTGGAGAAGAATCCTCTAGCTATCCCTTAATCCATATTTCATTCACATCTTAGTTATTTGCTGTTGTTAATTTTACTTTGGTCTAAATCATCCAACTCCCCCCAATCATTGTTCCCTCAACTTAATTTCCAGTTTAATGAGTTTAATTTGTGTTAATTTAATTTGTGTTGATTACCATCCCTCCTAATCCCCGGAATAGAACGATCCCTACTTACTCGTACTACGATTGCATATAGGGTTTAATTTGTGCGTTAGTTATTTCTCACGCCAAATTTTGGCGCCGTTGCCGGGGATTAGCAAAATTGCTAATCTTCCGTGCGTTTTCGTTGTTTTTGTGTTTCTGATTTTGTTTTGTTTTGTTTTCTTTGTTTTAGGTACAAGTGTATGACTCGAAGTTCACACCGTGTTCATGCGCACATATTGGACTTTGACGACGATCTCGAACGAACTTTGAGAAGGAAGAGGAAACAGCCAGAACTCAGTCCCTCTAGTTCTGGTTCCAAACCCGAATCTGAAGCAAAAACAGACTTGGAAGAGGAACAAGACATGGCTGTAGACAATAGATCAATCAAGGAACTTTCAGCCTCTGAATTGGACAATGCAGTCCCTCTTTGCATTCAATACCCCGGGGCTGCTGCAGGCAAGACCGATGTGTTTGAATTGAAGTCAAGTTTGCTACATCACATTCCCAGATACCATGGGCTGTCCATGGAAGATCCAAACAAGCATTTGAAGGAATTTGAAGTAGTATGTTCAAGTATGACACCCATTAACGTGGATGGAAATATTTTGAAGATGAAAGCCTTTCCATTTTCTCTTATGGACAAGGCTAAGGATTGGCTCTATGAACTAGCACCTGGAACCGTTACTTCTTGGGAAAGTATGAAGAAAGCATTCTTAGAGAAATTCTTCCCAACTTCAAGAATCATTGTTTTGAGGAAGAAAATTAGTGGAATTCAACAAGGCCCGGGAGAATCCTTTCCAGTGTACTATGAGCGTTTTAAGACGTTAGTTGCATCCTGCCCACAACATCAAATGAAGGAAGAGCTTTTAATTCAATATTTCTATGAAGGGCTACTTCCACTGGAGAGACAAATGCTTGATGCTTCAGCAGGAGGTGCTTTGGTTGACAAAACACCAGTTGCTGCAAAGATCTTAATAGCAAACCGAGCTTTGAATGCACAACAATATGAAGGAGTTGGAGGGAGAGATCATGCACAGCCAAGTCAAGTTAATGAGGTAAGTGCTATTTCAGAACTTCAATCTCAAATGGCTAATCTCTCTACTCTTATTTCGCAGGTTGTTGAAGGACCCAAAGTGCAAAGTGCAGCCACTTGTAGTGTGTACTCTATGCATGGACACCACACTGATCAATGTCCTCAATTAATAGCGAATGGGGGATGGGAAAGTGCCAATGCCATAGGTTATCAAGGCCAAACTCAACCTAGGTATGACCCATTTTCAAACACCTACAATCCAGGCTGGAGAGATCATCCAAATTTTAAGTGAAGGGAGCCTCAACAAACTCAACAACAAGGCGGATATAGACAGCCACCTCCGGGGTTCTATCAAAAGCCATTCGCACCACCACAACCTCAACCACAAACTGCCCAATCAAATTCAGTTCCCCAATGGATAATGATCAAATGCTTAAAGTACTAACTTCTTTGACTTAGGGTTTACAAAATCAAGCCAAAGAGATGAGCGAAGTGAAGAAGCAAATTGGGCAGATGGCGGAATTCATGGGACAGTTTAGAAAAGAAGGCAAACTACCTAGCTCAACCATTGTCAACCCAAAAGGAGGTTTTGAAACGGCTAAAGCTATCATCTTGAGGAGTGGTAAAGAGATTGAAACCAATCCCAAAATGTCCAAACAAAGCCCAACAGAGAATGAAAAGTTGCTCTTCAAAGAGAAGGAGGAGGACAAAGCCACGGCAAGGGAGGAACAACCATTGCTGCAGTCCCTCAAAGCTCCTGCACAACCAAACTCAGGTAAGGTTGTTCCAAATTCAACTCATTCTAACCCTATCCCACCAAATGTGCCTTTCCCTCACAGGTTTATGCAGTCTAAGAAAGAAGAGAATGAAAAAGACATCTTAGAGACTTTCAGGAAGGTACAAGTAAATATCCCACTTCTTGACGCAATAAAGCAAGTTCCAAAGTATGCTAAATTCTTGAAAGAGCTTTGTACAACAAGGAGGAGGAATTCAAACAAAGAAGTGGTAAGGGTAAGTGAGAATGTTTCTGCAGTTTTGCAACGAAAACTGCCACCTAAATGCAAAGATCCAGGTAGTTTCACAATCCCTTGTGTTATTGGTAACACCAAGTTTGAACATGCCATGTTAGATTTAGGTGCTTCCATTAATGTCATGCCATACTCTATTTATGCATCTATGAACTTAGGGAGCTTAAAAATGATGGAGTTATAATTCAATTAGCCGATCATTCTAATGCATATCCGAAAGGAGTTTTGGAAGATGTTTTGGTGCAGGTTAACCACTTGATATTTCCAGCAGATTTTTATGTGCTTGAGATGGAGGATTCGGCCCACTCTACACCATTGCCAATCTTACTTGGACGACCTTTCATGAAAACAGCCCGAACCAAGATCGATGTATTCAAAGGGACATTGACAATGGAATTTGATGGCGATATCATTGATTTCAATATTTCTGAAGCTATAAGGTACCCTATTGATGATCACTCTTGTTTCTCTATTGATGCATTTGATTCTTTGGCGCAGGAATATCTCGAATCCCTGGATAGGGATGCCCTTGAAACCACCATTGTTCAAGGAATTGAACTCATCACCAATGGGGCCGAACCTAATCATGAAGAAATCTGCGAGATGGTGGCTACCCTTGAGTCATTGCCAAAATATGTTGGTAAGCCTCCAATCCCAATTCCAATTCCCGTTTCTGCTAACAAGTTGTTACCTTCAGTGATTCAGGCACCCACTCTTGAGCTTAAACCGTTACCGAATCATTTGAAGTATGTGTTAGCCCTCGGTTTTTAATATTGTTGTGCATATTTTGATGATAACAAATTATTCCTTATTTATCTAATGTATTTCAAGTGTGATAAGTTGTAAGGAGTAGGTAATCCCAAATGGATCAAAAATACTGTACATACGGGAAGACTTTTGGAACACTGAGCAAGAAGCCGACACTCAAGCATATATTTCTTCAATACAGAAGAGTTAGGTTATTCCTGTAAAACTCTTTATGAATTGAACATCTAAAGGCTCTTTACCTAGATCGACCTTAGGTTCCTTCATGCATTCACATCATACATGAAATATTTGTTTTTATCAAATATTGGCTAAGTATGAAAAATGTTTTTCCAAATGTTCCTTTTTCTCAAAATAATTTTTGGCGGAACTTGATTACTTGGAAGTCTCCTCCTAGCATTTAATGCCTAGCAATTAATGCCTAGCATTTAATGCCTAGCAATTAATGCCTAGCAATTAATGCCTAGCATTTAACGCCTAGCATTTAATGCCTAACAATTAATGCCTAGCAATTAACGCCTAGCCTTTAACGCCTAGCATTTAATGCCTAACAATTAATGCCTAGCAATTAACGCCTAGCATTTAATGCCTAACAATTAATGCCTAGCAATTAATGCCTAGCAATTAATGCCTAGCAATTAATGTTGTAATTAACGTAAAGCTTGCTAGCCTAGCCTACATGGAAGTTATCATCCTAATTATAGCTGTAACCATAATGACTATATTTTCAACGACCATATTTTCAAACGGCTATAATTTTAATGCCTACTTTCCAGCTATCATCCTAATTATAGCTGTAACCATAATGAATATATTTTCAACGACTATATTTCTACACTCATAAATACGTAGTCAGATTTCTTGTAAAATTAACTCAAGATATTCATCCAAGTCTACAAGCATTCATTATACTCTGAATATCTTTTTCTCTTGAGCCAATCCAGTTCAATTTCATACAAGAGTTCTAGTGTTCGAATTCTCTTTGTATTATCTACTCAGAAAGGAGAGTTTCCATTATGTGAGCTTCAATTGTATATCCCTCTCAAATAGGAGAGATTTTTTTGTTCCGAGATTGATTTCCATTCAAACTTGTAAAAAGGGTTGGTTTGACCCTGTGAGGTGAGAAGGGTGTCTTTCACCTTGAGCGAAGGAGTGGTGTGCTCTAGCTTTGTAAAGGTTTCAACTCCACCTGCAAGGAGTTTTTCAACATAGTGGATCGAACTCTCAAGTGGTGTGCTTGAGGACTGGACGTAGGTCAGGAGGACTGAACCAGTATAAATCTCTGAGTTTGAATTTCTCTTTCCCTATCTCTTTATTAGTGTGCTTGTCAAATTTACTTATCTGCGTTTAAAATTAAATTTGCTATTAACCTTATTCACCCCCCCTCTAAGGTTGATTCACTGGGCAACAATTGGTATCAGAGCTTACCCTCTGAATTTTTGGCTTAACATCCAAAGAGGTACGATATGGCAAATATTACTAATATGACAGGCATGACTTTCGCTGAGGGACAATCATCGAATAGGCCTCCTTTGTTCAATGGGGAACACTACACATATTGGAAAACTCGAATGAGAGTCTACATTCAAGCCACGGATTATAAGGTATGGAGAGTTATTTTGAATGGCCCTACTATTCCCATAAAAAAAGATGGAGATCAAATTATTCCTAAAATTGAAGATGAATGGAAAGAAGAAGACTATGCCTTAATTGAAACAAATGCAAAAGCTATGAGTATCTTATATTGTTCCCTAGATGCTAAAGAATTTAACAGAATTTCTGCTTGTGAATCTGCTAAGGATATATGGGAAAAACTTGAAGTAACTTATGAAGGTACAAATCAAGTTAAAGAGACTAAAATTGGCATGTTAGTTCGCAAGTATGAATTATTTTCTATGATGCCTGAAGAATCCATTTCAGAAATGTTTACTCGTTTTACTGACATCATTAACTCCTTGAAAGCTCTTGGTAAAGTTTATACTAATGTTGAACATGTGAGAAAAATTCTTTGGTCCCTACCAAAGAAATGGGAGCCTAAAGTCACAGCAATCACGGAAGCTAAAGATCTTTCAAAGCTAAGTCTTGATGAACTCTTGGGTTCACTCATGACTCATGAGATTACACAGAAGGGACATGAAGGAGAACCACCAAAAAGAAGTCTTGCACTTAAGTCCTCTCATCCAGAAAGTGAAGATGAAGAAGGGGACAGCAATGATGAAGAAATGGCACTCATTACAAGACGTTTCAAAAGATTCATGAGAAAGGAGAAAGCGTTTAGTAAAAAGTCTCCCTGGAAGGAAGCTTCCAAAGGTGAATCAAGTAAGAAAGATCCACCTACATGCTTTGAATGTCACAAGCCTGGACATTACAAAACAGATTGCCCTCGTCTAAAAGGGAAGAAGTCCAAGAAGAAAGCCTTGAAGGTTACTTGGGATGATTCTGATAAAAGCGAATCCGAACAAAACTCAAGCGACAACGAAATGGCCAACTTTTGTCTTATGGCAAAAGACGATGAGGTAAGTTCGTCAAATGATAATTCTGATTATGATAATTCACCTTCTTATGAAGAACTTCAAGATGCTTTTGATGACTTGTATGAAAATACTTTGAAAATAAAATCTAAATACAATACACTTAAAAAGAAAGAAATTGAGTATTCAAATCAAATTCATTGTTTGAAAGAGGAAAATAAAGATTTGCTTAAAGAAAACCAATTGCTTACTTCTACCCTTGAAAATTCAAAAGTGTTTGAGAAAGAAAATAATGACCTTAGAAAAACTATTGAAAAGTTGAACACTGCTTTAGCTAAGTTTGTTAATGGAAAGGAAAACCTAGATATGATTCTTGGAAAACAAAGATGTGTCTTTAATAAAGAAGGATTGGGATTTGCTCACAAACAAAAGTTTTATAAAAATTTCTTTGTTAAAGAATCAAGCATAAATCATCCTTCTATTACATGCAAATTTTGTAAAGGAAAAGAAAATATTGCAATCACATGTCCTGTGACTAAAAGAGTACATAAAATGTGGGTGCCCAAACAAGAATATAAAACTAACCCCCAAGGACCCAAGAAAGTGTGGGTACCAAAAAGAGTCATTTGAATTTATGTTTTGTAGGTTTGTCTCAAATCCTATGGGAGCAATGACAAATGGTTCTTGGATAGCGGATGCTCAAGGCATATGACCGGAGACAAGTCCAAGCTTTCATCACTTACACCCAAAGATGGAGGATTTGTCACATTTGGTGATAATTCAAAAGGAAAAATTATTGGAGCTGGAAATATTGGTACGTCTTACTCACCATGCATTGAAAATGTTTTACTTGTTGAGGGTCTTAAGCATAATTTAATTAGTATAAGTCAATTATGTGACAAGGGAAATAAAGTTACTTTTGATAAAGTTAAATGCATAATTGAAAATTCTTGTACTAATAAAGTCATATTCACTGCATCTAGACATGAAAATGTGTATACTTTTGACTTTGATAGTTTAAAATCTCAAGATATTAAATGTTTTTCTGCTACAAATGAAAATAGTTGGTTGTGGCATCGTAGACTAGGACATGCTAGTATGGACTTGCTTTATAAATTAAATAAATTTTGATTTAGTTAAAGGTTTGCCAAATTAAATAAATTTGATTTAGTTAAAGGTTCTAAAACTAAATTTGTTAAGGATAAAGTTTGTGATGCATGTCAACTAGGAAAACAACACAAAGCATCTTTTCCAAAGAAAACTCATATCTCTACATCTAGACCTCTTCAACTTTTGCATATGGATTTATTTGGACCAAATAGAATTGCTAGTCTTGGTGGTAAATTATATGCATTTGTTATTGTTGATGATTTTTCTCGTTTCACTTGGACACTATTTCTTGCACATAAAAATGAAGCTCATAGTGCATTTGTTAAATTCTGTAAAAAGGTACAAAATGAAATTGGTTGCACAATAAGTAGGATCCGTAGTGACAGAGGAAGAGAATTTGACAATCAAGATATTAAACTGTATTGTGATGATCATGGCTTTGAACATAATTTTTCTGCTCCTAGAACACCTCAACAAAATGGAGTCGTTGAACGTAAAAATAGATCTCTTCAAGAAATGGCCCGAACTATGTTAAATGAGCATAATATACCTCAATATTTTTGGGCAGAAGCTGTAAATACTGCTTGTTATGTGATAAATCGTGTAATCATTAGATCGAAACTTAATAAAACTCCTTATGAGCTTTGGAAAGGAAGAAAACCCAATATTGGTTATTTTAAGGTTTTTGGCTGCAAATGTTTTATTCTAAATAACAAAGATATTTTGGGAAAGTTTGATGCTAAAGCTGATGAAGGTATATTTCTTGGATATTCTATGATTAGTAAAGCTTACAGAGTCTTTAATAAAAGATCCTTAACTGTTGAAGAGTCCATGCATGTTGTTTTTGATGAGAATAACTCAGTCAAGTCTAGAAACCTTGATGATGATGATGATCCTATTAGTACAGGAAATAGGGTTGATAACATAGAGTCAAAAAATGAAGTATCTCACGATAGCAACAAAGAAGAAAGTTTAATAGATACTTCTCAACCTAAACAAGTTGAAGAACTTCCTCAATCTTGGAGACTTGTTAAAGGTCACCCTTTAGACCAAATCATAGGAGAACCTTCACATGGCGTTAGAACACGGTCTTCACTTAGAAATTTGTGCAATTTTATGGCATTTGTTTCTCAAATTGAACCTAAGAACTTTCAAGAAGCCGAAACTGATGATTCTTGGATAATTGCTATGCAAGAAGAGCTTAATCAATTTGAAAGAAACAATGTTTGGAAATTAGTTCCTAGACCCCCACACCAATCCATAATAGGAACTAAATGGATTTTTAGAAATAAAAAGGATGAAAATGGCTTTATCACTAGAAATAAAGCTAGGTTGGTAGCACAAGGATATAACCAAGAGGAAGGTATTGACTATGAAGAAACTTTTGCTCCTGTTGCTCGTCTAGAAGCCATTAGAATGCTACTTGCGTTTGCTTGTTTTAAAGATTTTAAATTATTTCAAATGGATGTAAAAAGTGCTTTTCTAAATGGTTTCATTTCAGAAGAAGTGTATGTTGAGCAACCACCAGGTTTTGAAAGTGCTGAATTCCCAAACCATGTGTTTAAATTGAGTAAAGCTTTATATGGTTTGAAACAAGCCCCAAGAGCATGGTATGAAAGATTAAGTGGATTTCTGTTAGATAAAGGTTTCACAAGAGGAAAAATTGACACTACCTTGTTTACCAAAACCAAAAATGATGATTTACTTATTGTACAAATCTATGTCGATGATATTCTTTTTGGTTCGACTAATGAAAACATGTGTAGTGAATTTGCCAAAGCCATGCAGGAAGAATTTGAAATGAGCATGATGGGTGAGTTGAAATTCTTTTTAGGTTTGCAAATCAAGCAAACTAAAAGTGGAATTTTTATCAACCAAGCTAAATATGTTAAAGATCTTCTTACAAAGTTTGGTTTTGAAAATTCGAAGTCTTATACAACACCAATGAGTTCCACAATTAAACTTGATCGAGATGAAAAAGGTAAAAATGTGGATATTAAAAAATACAGAGGTATGATTGGTAGTCTGTTGTACTTAACTGCTAGTAGGCCTGACATTATGTTTAGTGTTTGCTTGTGTGCCAGGTTTCAATCTTGTCCAAAGGAATCACATTTAGTTGCTGTTAAGAGAATTTTTCGCTACTTACTTGGTACAATAAATCTAGGATTATGGTACCCTAAATTAACTTCTTTCGAATTAATGAGTTACTCTGATGCAGATTTTGCAGGCTGCAAAATTGATCGCAAAAGCACAAGTGGTACATGTCATTTTCTAGGACACTCACTTGTTTCTTGGTTTAGCAAGAAACAAAACTCAGTTGCTCTTTCCACTGCTGAAGCAGAATATATTGCTACTGGTAGTTGTTGTGCTCAGGTACTCTATATGAAACAACAACTTGAAGATTTCAAGTTGAAGTTGGACCACATACCTATAAGATGTGATAATACTAGTGCAATAAGCATTTCTAAGAACCCCATACTTCACTCACGCACTAAACACATAGACATAAGACATCATTTCATTCGAGATCACATAGAAAAGGGAAACATAGAACTTGAATTTATCAGTACAGACTTTCAATGGGCAGACATTTTCACCAAACCTCTTCCAGAGGAACGTTTCAGCTTAATCAGAAGAGAACTAGGTATGAGTGCACTTTCTTTTCATCAATCCTAGTTGTCTCTTCTTCACTCACTTGCTTGTCAGACTTTCACAGGGAGCTTATTCTTAGGGGGAGCCCCTGTACCGTATTTTTTTTTGTTGATGACAAAAGGGGGAGAAATACTCATATACAAAATTGTCACACATCATCGTTTACTTAATTATCAATTTTTGTATATTAATTTGTCATCATCAAAAAAGGGGAGATTGTTAGCCCTCGGTTTTTAATATTGTTGTGCATATTTTGATGATAACAAATTATTCCTTATTTATCTAATGTATTTCAAGTGTGATAAGTTGTAAGGAGCAGGTAATCCCAAATGGATCAAAAATACTGTACATACGGGAAGACTTTTGGAACACTGAGCAAGAAGCCGACACTCAAGCATATATTTCTTCAATACAGAAGAGTTAGGTTATTCCTGTAAAACTCTTTATGAATTGAACATCTAAAGGCTCTTTACCTAGATCGACCTTAGGTTCCTTCATGCATTCACATCATACATGAAATATTTGTTTTTATCAAATATTGGCTAAGTATGAAAAATGTTTTTCCAAATGTTCCTTTTTCTCAAAATAATTTTTGGCGGAACTTGATTACTTGGAAGTCTCCTCCTAGCATTTAATGCCTAGCAATTAATGCCTAGCATTTAATGCCTAGCAATTAATGCCTAGCAATTAATGCCTAGCATTTAACGCCTAGCATTTAATGCCTAACAATTAATGCCTAGCAATTAACGCCTAGCCTTTAACGCCTAGCATTTAATGCCTAACAATTAATGCCTAGCAATTAACGCCTAGCATTTAATGCCTAACAATTAATGCCTAGCAATTAATGCCTAGCAATTAATGCCTAGCAATTAATGTTGTAATTAACGTAAAGCTTGCTAGCCTAGCCTACATGGAAGTTATCATCCTAATTATAGCTGTAACCATAATGACTATATTTTCAACGACCATATTTTCAAACGGCTATAATTTTAATGCCTACTTTCCAGCTATCATCCTAATTATAGCTGTAACCATAATGAATATATTTTCAACGACTATATTTCTACACTCATAAATACGTAGTCAGATTTCTTGTAAAATTAACTCAAGATATTCATCCAAGTCTACAAGCATTCATTATACTCTGAATATCTTTTTCTCTTGAGCCAATCCAGTTCAATTTCATACAAGAGTTCTAGTGTTCGAATTCTCTTTGTATTATCTACTCAGAAACGAGAGTTTCCATTGTGTGAGCTTCAATTGTATATCCCTCTCAAATAGGAGAGATTTTTTTGTTCCGAGATTGATTTCCATTCAAACTTGTAAAAAGGGTTGGTTTGACCCTGTGAGGTGAGAAGGGTGTCTTTCACCTTGAGCGAAGGAGTGGTGTGCTCTAGCTTTGTAAAGGTTTCAACTCCACTTGCAAGGAGTTTTTCAACATAGTGGATCGAACTCTCAAGTGGTGTGCTTGAGGACTGGACGTAGGTCAGGAGGACTGAACCAGTATAAATCTCTGAGTTTGAATTTCTCTTTCCCTATCTCTTTATTAGTGTGCTTGTCAAATTTACTTATCTGCGTTTAAAATTAAATTTGCTATTAACCTTATTCACCCCCCCTCTAAGGTTGATTCACTGGGCAACAGTATGTCTTCTTGGGAGATAAAGAGACTTTGCCCGTCATAGTCTCCTCGTCACTCACGGCAGTGGAGGAGGAAAAACTAGTTCGGGTGTTGCAAAAGTACAAAACAGCAATTTGATGGACTTTAGCCGACATCAAGGGAATTAGTCCTACAACATGCATGCATCGCATACTTCTAGAGGAAGGGGCTAAACCAACTCGAGAGGCTCAACGCCGACTCAACCCCCCAATGATGGAAGTTGTGAAAAAGGAGATCATTAAGCTTCTCGATTGTGGGGTCATTTACCCAATTTCGGATAGTCGTTGGGTTTCACCAGTTCAAGTTGTACCAAAGAAATCAGGAGTCACTGTGGTAAAAAAACGAAGAGAATGAACTTGTCCCAACTCGTATCCAAACAGGCTGGAGAGTTTGCATTGACTATAGGAAGCTCAACGCCACCACAAGGAAAGATCACTTCCCTTTGCCGTTCATTGATCAAATGCTTGAAAGGTTAGCTGGTCATTCTTTTTATTGCTTTCTTGATGGCTATTCGGGATATAATCAGATTGTTATAGCCCCAGATGACCAAGAAAAGACTACTTTTACTTGTCCATTTGGTACTTTTGCTTATCGACGAATGCCATTTGGTTTATGTAATGCGCCAGCCACCTTTCAAAGATGCATGGTAAGTATCTTTTCTGATTTCGTTGAGAAGATTATTGAGGTTTTTATGGATGATTTTAGTGTTTTTGGTGACTCCTTTGATGGCTGTTTAACTAATCTCACGTTGATATTAAAACGTTGCATTGAAACTAACCTTGTTTTAAATTGGGAAAAATGTCATTTCATGGTAAAACAAGGCATAGTTTTAGGACATATAATTTCAGAAAAGGGAATTGAAGTTGATAAATCAAAAATAGGTCTTATACGCCACTTACCCTCTCCCACTTCGGTGAGAGAGGTTCGTTCTTTCCTTGGACATGCAGGATTCTATAGACGTTTTATCAAAGATTTCTCAAAGATTTCAACACCCATGTGTCAACTTCTACAAAAGGATGTGCCGTTTGTGTTTGATGACGAATGTGAGAAGGCGTTCGATCACCTCAAAGAATTGTTAACTTCGGCACCTATCATTGTTCCACCAGATTGGAGCCTTCCCTTTGAGCTTATGTGTGATGCTTCAGATTATGCTTTAGGGGCTGTTTTGGGGCAACAGAAGGACAAGAAGCCACACGTCATCTACTACGCATCCCGAACCTTGAATGATGCTCAATTAAATTACTCTACCACTGAAAAAGAACTTCTTGCTGTTGTGTTTGCTTTAGATAAGTTTCGTTCTTATTTACTTGGTACTAAAGTAATAATTTACTCTGACCATGCAGCTTTGAAGTATTTACTCACAAAGAAAGAAGCCAAACCAAGGCTTATTCGCTGGATGCTTCTTCTTCAGGAGTTTGACATGGAAATTAGGGACAAAAGAGGATGTGAAAATGTAGTGGCTGACCACTTGAGCCGTTTGATACATGAAGAAGACCCTCTACCTATTCCAGAGGCATTCCCAGATGAACAATTGCTGACCATTGAGGTAAGTGAGCCATGGTATGCTGATATTGTGAATTATATTGTGTCTAAACAAGTACCAAGCACCATAACTAGGCACCAATGCAATAAACTTAAAAAAATGGCACGGTTTTATGTGTGGGATGACCCTTATTTGTGGAAATATAGCCCTGATCAAATTATTCGTAGATGTGTGCATGATTCTGAGTTTAATTCAATCTTAACCTTCTGTCACACTTATGCATGCGGGGGTCACTTTGGTACACAACGCACAGCACTTAAGGTTTTAGAATGTGGATTTTATTGGCCTACTATCTTTAAGGATGCTAGAACTTTTTGTATGACTTGTGATCGTTGTCAAAGAATGGGCAATATAGGTGCAAAAGATCAAATGCCACAAACTCCTATATTTTCTGTTGAGATTTTTGATGTTTGGGGAATTGATTTCATGGGCCCTTTTCCTTCCTCACATGGTTTTAATTATATCTTACTTGCTGTGGATTATGTTTCGAAATGGGTGGAAGCAAAAGCCACCCGTACTAATGATTCCAAAGTGGTTGCAGATTTTGTTAAAACTAACATATTTGCAAGATTTGGAATGCCGCGAGTACTTATAAGTGATGGGGGCTCTCACTTTTGTAATCGGACCATAGAGGCACTGCTTAAGAAGTATAATGTCACACATAAGGTTTCAACACCTTATCATCCCCAAACAAGTGGACAAGCCGAAGTTTCCAATCGGGAAATCAAGCAGATCTTGGAAAAGACAGTTGGACCAACTCGAAAGGATTGGAGCTTACGTTTGAATGATGCATTGTGGGCATATCGTACTGCCTACAAAACACCAATTGGAATGTCTCCTTTTCGGCTCATTTATGGGAAACCATGCCATCTTCCAGTTGAGTTGGAGCATCGTGCACATTGGGCAGTCAAGACTTTCAACATGAACATTGATGCAGCTGGACTTCATAGGAAATTGCAATTGAATGAGCTTGAGGAAATTCGGACTGAAGCTTATGAGAATGCTCATATTTATAAGGAGAAAACAAAGGCTGCCCATGATAAGATGATTCGTAGTAAAACGTTTTCTGTGGGGCAGAAAGTGTTACTTTTCAACTCTCGGCTTCGTTTGTTTCCGGGTAAGTTGCGTTCTAAATGGATTGGTCCTTTTGTTGTTACTAATGTTTTTCCCTACGGTGCAGTCCAAATTCAAAGTTTAAAGACAGGACAAGAATTCAAAGTGAATGGACACCGCTTGAAGCCATACTATGAGTGTTTTGAGGAGCATGTAGTGGAGGATGTACCCCTCCATGCCGTTGGCCCTAGTGAAGCTTAAAGGGAGGTATCGTCCGGCTGAAGACATAAAACTTAGCGCTTCTTGGGAGGCAACCCATGTGTTGAAGAATAAGGTGCTTGGTAGCGGTCGACCTAATTGCATCAAGAGGGAGTTTCTCTAATCTTTTGTCTTAAACTTTCCCCTTATTATTTACATGTTCTCACTCATCTTATATACTTTCACATTGAGGACAATGCTCCATTTAAGTTTGGGGGTAGGGATTGACAATTTTGTTAGGTTTTGTGGTAGAGTTAAGTTGTGTGAGTTTAGTTTTGCTTAGTATAATTTTGTTCAATGTCTTGCAAGCCTTTGAAAAAAAAAAAAAAAAAAAAAAAAGATTTTTCATATGAGTTGACTTCTGGTAACTCCAATAAGCACCTCTGTTAATACAGTGTCTAGGAGTTCTATAGGCGACACCTTCGGTGTCTAAGAAGTTTGGGTTTTAAGCGGGACCATTGTGACCTCTCCAAACTTCCCGGATCCCCTGGCTGTGTTTTCTGAGGTTCTTAACTGGTAATCCATGAGTCACTTGTATATTCGTGTGTTTTATTCTAAAATAAAATAAAATTAAAAAATAATAATAATAATTTTAATATTTATAAATAAAAATAATAAAAATAAAAAAATAAAAAAATAAAACCTTCTCTTTCTCTGAAACACTACATACATTAACCCTAACCCTCCATCTTTCATTTGATCTAGCCGCCCGCTAACCCCTGAAACCAAAACTTCTCTTCCCAAGCCTTCTCCAAATTATTGCTTATTGTAGTGCTCGTCAATGGAGAAACTCAAGGATACCGTCGGTGGAAAGCTCAAGGAGGAGGAGTCCGAATTGAGCATGGTGAAGGTGCCTAGCCCAATGGTTTTGTTGAACTCACTGCCAGCTATCCCACCAGAAGATCCTTTGGGAGAGGACACCATTATGCAACGGGTGTTTGAGGTGATTGAGGTGCTCGTGGTTGTGTTTGCCATGGATCCCTCAGAAGTTAACATAGATGCCTTTCTGTTTCAAAGAGGTAGGGTGATAGGGGAAATTGAAGGCATGATTCCAAATTGGGATATGGATTGTGGATTGGAAGAGATGCAGCTTGCGGCGCTGGCACGTTGTCTATATACTTGGAGGGTATATCTGCTAGATAGGAGGTTTCTGGCAAGAACTGTTGTGTTGAGCAGTCACATGTATTCTACAGGTAACATTCGAGACGAGTTTGGCATTTACTTAAGTGTGCTTGACGAGTTTCACTTCCAATTAGTGTACATGACCACAAGACTCCGAGACTTCGTGGAGCAGATGGAGGAGTTGATGATAGATGGAGCCATATATGATTCTTCTGTTTTAGACCCTTCGGAAAGTGAGTCGGATTGAAAGATGAACCGTCCTAATCGCTTCAAAGGGGAGTTTTTCTAAACTCTAACATTTGGTTATGTCTTTCCCTTCTCTTCTTTCCTTGCATTTATGAGGCATTGCATGTTCTTACGTTCTAAACATTGAGGGCAATGTTTCATTTAAGTTTGGGGGGAAGGATTTGGTTATGTTGTTTTACTGTCAAATTTTAAATTTATTTTTTTATTATTATTATTATTATTATTATTATTTTTTTGTGTTTAGCGTCTAAAAATGCAGGATTTTGTGTGTTGTTTCGTTATCCTTCCAAACACCTATGATAAGACTTGGATTTAATAGTAATATGGTTTATCAGAAATTGAGAGTCATTTTTTAAGGACTTTGTGTGGTTCTGAGTTAACTCTGTCTTGCATGCCACCCTTGCACTTATTGAGCACTTTGCCAAGTTAGTCCAATTTTTTGTTACTTAGAGATGTTATGCAATTCTACTTATCTCATGATCTTGGTTTTGTACTCTAGAACTTATTTGAATATCTCTTGAGACATTTTGTTGCCATACAATGCTTAGGAAGTGATTTAGGCCATGTTTGAACCGTTGAGCCTTTCTAACCATCCCTCTACATGTATTCATCCCTAGTCAACCCATTTGAGCCAATGTTAAGCCTTTCTTTGTGTAAACCATTCCTACCATAATGAACTTCTGTTTTCTTATTCTCATTTATTCTATGAGCAGTTAAAGTTATCTTCAAAAGAGAGTTATAAAGAATGCAAGGTTTTTGGAGCAAAAGTGAATCATTAGTGCCATTACCCAAGTGTTGAAAAGAAATAAGTTTGGGGGTATTGGTAACTAATCAAAAGAGGTAATGAAGTGTGACCAATATAGTCACGGCCCTAGGGTGTTATAAAAGAGAAGAGCATGGTGATCTAGGGTAAAGAGCCACAAAATTAGGCCAAATAAACACATTTGAAGGTGCTGAAATTATGTTGAAAATCTGCTCATGTATGTGTTCCTTGCTTGTTACAAAATTCAAAAATCTCTCATGCTCTTACCTGTGCTTTAATTGTGCTAAAAATATTGTATCTCACATCCCTTCTTTCATTCTACCACTACTCTGAACCTCATTACTACCCTTGTAAAGTCCTTTTGATCCTTGGTGTTGCATGGTATTACTGTGGAGAGCAGATTGGATAATGAGCTTATGGGGTTCAGAATTATTGATTTTGCTCTAAGTGTGTGCGCATATACTTATTTGAGTGGCAGCGGTTGTTCTGATTTGGCATTCACACACTACACTTAAGGGTGTCATTGTGAGCTTTGCTTTCTCGTGAATCATGTGTGGAACTTAGATTGTGATTGTTGTGTTTCTTTGGAACCATATACGTTGGTGATTCTTTGAGGATATTGTTTGGAAGGCTAGTTGCTTATTTCCTGTTTCCTAAGTTGTAATTTTATTTTGTTTTGCTCGAGGACTAGCAAAATCTAAGTTTGGGGGTATTTGATCAGTGCATAATTACATATCTTTTTGTATCCTTCTAACTTATGATTCGGTTATGTTTTTGAGTTAAACTTGTGCTTTTAAAAAAGTTCGTGTATGTTTCAGTTTAATAAGGATGAGACTCATTACATGCATTTTGAAGACAAGTTAGCTCAAAACAGTGTCTGCAGATCAGTCGCATTCACGGATTAACCTGTACTTGCTCAAGAAGAACCAGATAATGAGCCATACATCATTGGAAAGATACGGAAGTCTAGTTTCCGTAGCATTTTACGGTTCATGATTTGGAGTCTTCTAGAGGAAGTTATCCACGATTTAGCAGCTCAAGGTCAAAATTCGGCAGCATCTGCGTTACTGGGCCAAAAATGACATTTGAAGGTCTTTCCTATTTTTCCTTGAGTTGGGCTGCATATGCTTGGAAAGATAAGACAAAGGGCTTAAAGATCCATATTTTTCCAAAATTTTTTGGAGTGAATAACAAGCCCAAAATCGGCCCACAAGCTGACTATGTCATGCATGACTATCTAGTGGATTTGTGGTGAAGTGCACTAGCCAAAAGAATGAGTTTCTAATTACAATGGGATTTGTTGGTGAAATGCACTAGCCAAAAGAATGAGTTTAATTACAAGTGCTATTGGCATAAACCATATTCAATTCAAATATTCCCCTTCCATTCTCCCTATAAATAGCACTCCAATTCTAAACACAATTCATTCAACAATCCATCACTTCACTTCATCCATTACTCATACACATTCAAATAGAGAGAGAGAGCTAGTTGCAAAAGGAGCAAAGCTTGGAGCTGTCTTGGGAATTCCTTGCTGCCATCATCTAGTTCTTTTCTTCTCTTTATCCTATCTTATGTATTTCCATTATATATTGCTTTTCAATTATTAAATATGTGTAACTAAATTTCTTCTTAGTTAGAGGTGAATTCGAAGCCATGGACATATGTTTTATATGAATTGATCACTCCCAGTTATGGTTTCGTAAAGTATGAATGTGATTTACTTTTATGTTTTATTCAGGACTTATTCTTGCATGTTTATTAAGGATGCATACTTAGTTTGCATGCAGGGATTTGATGCTAGGATATAAGGGAATTTCACCTAATCGTTATGAACTTATATTCACAAGTAGTAAAAATCACTAGTCATGATTGTGTTAAGTAAATTCCTGGCAGGAGTATCATGCTTTTCATAGTTACAAATGTTTTGTCAAAGCTTATGATTTTCATAGAACTTAATGATCTTTGATATGTATCTCTATCATGCTGTTCATATAGGGAACTTGATAAGAATAATTTGATTGAGTCGCTAAGTCCAATTCAATGAACTTAGGAAAATCTGAGAGTTAATTAGTGCAGTTCACAATTAATTTGGGGCTTTGTCATTCATACTTTATTGAAAGAGTAACTGGAGATCGATTTGTATGCATATGTTCCATGTGTGGAGAAGAATCCTCTAGCTATCCCTTAATCCATATTTCATTCGCATCTTAGTTATTTGCTGTTGTTAATTTTACTTTGGTCTAAATCATCCAACTCCCCCCAATCATTGTTCCCTCAACTTAATTTCCAGTTTAATGAGTTTAATTTGTGTTAATTTAATTTGTGTTGATTACCATCCCTCCTAATCCCCGGAATAGAACGATCCCTACTTACTCGTACTACGATTGCATATAGGGTTTAATTTGTGCGTTAGTTATTTCTCACGCTAGGGGATTGGCAACATAGTTTGGTTCTATTTCTTTTCCCTACTTGTTTTATTTTTTTTTATTTTTTATTTTTCTCCTTTTCATGTCTTCCTAGGCACTTTCATGTTTTAAAATTAATGATGTTAATTGACAAGTGTGTTTGTTGTCCAACGGAACAGGACAATTGCCTAACAAGCAAGAGAACTGGGTTTAAGTCCCGGCTTACAACACCAAAAAAATAAATAAATAAATACTTTGAAGCATGGAATTAGATGTGTGTTGTTTGTTTTTTTTTCTTTTCATTTTAGTTTTTGTCCTAATCCTTTTAATTCTCTTTCAAGTTTTGTTTGTGTTTGCTTTAGCAATTTAGATAGCTAAATAAAAAGGAAGAAAAGCAACTCCAATCATGATGAAAGTGTGGAGTAGTAGGAGAAGTCGCGACCTCCAAATACATCTATGCTCGACCTAATTGCTTCAAGGGGGAGCATTCTAATCATTCTCTTAATTATTTTCTTATTATTTTAAAGTTTATGTTTTCTTTTATACAAAATTTATAAAAAAAAAAAAAAAGATTTTTCATATGAGTTGACTTATGTAACTCAATGAGCATCTCTGTTAATACAGTGTCTAGGAGTTCTATAGGCGACACCTTCGGTGTCTAAGAAGTTGGGTTTTAAGCGGACCATTGTGGACCTCTCCAAACTTCCCATCCCCTGCTGTGTTTTCTGAGGTTCTTAATTGGTAATCCATGAGTCACTTGTATATTCGTGTGTTTTATTCAAAAAAAAAAAATTTAAATAAATATATATAATAATAATAATTTAAAAAATTAAAAAATTAAAAAAATATAATATAATATATAAAAAAAACCTTCTCTTTCTTTTTCTTATTATTTGAAATTTATTTATTTTTTATTTATTTATTATTTCTTTTTATATTAGTTTTTTTTTTTAATATTTAAATACTATTTTTTGTAAATGTTTATTAGTGGCTGGATTTTAACTTATTGTGGACTGCCAAACACTGAAACACTACCCACATTAACCCTAAAATTAACTCTCTATCTTTCATTTAATCTAGCCGCCCTCTAACCCCTGAACATCTCAGCTTCCTCTTCCTCCCGAACCATACATTCTCCAAATTGTTGTTTATTGTAGATCTTGTCAATGGAGAAACTCTAGGAGGCCATCGGTTGAAAGCTCAAGGAGGAGGAATTCGAATTGAGCATGGTGAAGGTGCCTAGCCCAATGATTTTGTTGAGCTCACTGCCAGCTATCCCACCAGAAGATCCTAAGGGAAAGGACACCATTATGCAACGGGTGTTTGAGGTGATTGAGGTGCTCGTGGTTGTGTTTGCCATGGATCCCTCAGAAGTTACCTTAGATGCCTTTCTGTTTCATAGAGGTAGGGTGATAGAGAAAATTGAAGACATGATTCCAAATTGGGATCTGGATTGTGGATTAGAAGAGATGCAACTTGCGGGGCTGGCACATTGTCTAGATACTTGGAGGGTATATCTGCTAGATAGGAGGTTTGTGGCAAGAACTGTTGTGTTGAGCAGTCATATGTATTGTACAGGTAACATCCGAGTTGAGTTTGATATTTACTTAAGTGTGCTTAACGAGTTTGACTTCCAGTTAGGGTATATGACCACAAGGCTCCGAGACTTCGTGGAGCAAATGGATGAGTTGATGATAGATGGAGCCCTATATGATTCGTCTGTTTCAGACCCTTCGGAAAGTGAGTCAGAAGAAAGAGCCATGGGTGAGCTCAGCCATCGATAGCATTTTGAGAAATGCTATGTTTGAAGGATGAACCATGCAGTGCCAGGTTACCCTTAACCCCTGTTTTCTGTTTTCTTATATGCTTTCACATTGTGGACAATGTCCAATTCAGGTCTTGGGGTATTAATGGAGGTTTTCAATTTTTTTTTTTTTTTTTCATTTGTGTTTTCAATTTTTTTTTTTTGTTCATTTGATTTGTGTTTTCAATTTTTGTTCATTTGTATTTCCAATTTTCGTTCACTTGATTTTTTGTTCAAATTGGATTTCAATTTTCTTATGAAAAAAAAAAAAATTTGAAAAAAAAAAAGAAAAATTGGCATTGTTCTAGCATGATATGTTTGAAACCCTCTTTGCACTTGCCATTTGTTTCGTATTTTCCCAATTAAAGGATTTGCATGATCTAAAGAATTGTATCAAGCATAAATTAGACTTATATAACCATATAAAGTGAGCTTTTGAGCCTTATACTTCAATTCATGAGTGTTATACACATACTCTTATTTTCTTGTCATCAAAGTTGTTGTTTGATCTCATTATTCATTGATTTGGTTGAACACTTAAAAGTCATTCATTATTTTGCAATTTGATTTCATGACATTTATGAAATGATATTTAGGCCCTCTTTGGATCGTTTGAGCCTTTCAAGCTAACCGTATGCATGCTTAAGCATGATTTTCCATTGTCAACCATTTTGAGCCTATTTGTAAACATTTTCTTTCATTTAACCAATTAGATTTCCTTACCTTAGCCTGAAAAACAAATATTTACCTTTCTAAGGAACTCATGAGCTTTAATTAAGATGTGTTTTCATGCTAAGTTTGGGAAGGGGCATTACATTTCAAAAAAAAAAAAAAAGAGAACAAAAAAGAACAAAAAAGAGAACAAAAAAAGAGAAAAAAAAAAAAAGAGTTGTGAATAAGTGGTGGTTAATTGAAAATCCATGTTTGGGCCTTCAAAATAAATTAATGGTTGTTCAATAAGGGAGTATAAGGAGGTTTGATCCTCTAAAAAAAAAAAAAAAAATCTCATTGTGATGATTCGAAGTCTTGAAAGAAAAAAAAAACAATTTATTTTACACTCTTATATGTTGAGTTCCTTAAACTTTGTTTTATCCATACCTTTCATTTCTTACTCACCTTACACCCTTGGCCCCATTACAACCTATGTTAAAGACCTCAATTGATCTTAAATGTTATGTGGTTAAATTGCATCCATTTTCTTACTTTTAAGTGTTTGGCATCCTTCTTGAGATCATATTAATGCAAGTTCTTCAACGTTTTATCTGAGTTAGGTCCCTTCTGGTTTAACTCAATTCTCATGTTTATAACTGAGTGATGCATTATAACCCTTCTCTGAGTGATTCATTTGTGAGAGGAAAACTTTGGTGAGATTTGAAGTAAAATTTGTGCTTGGTATGATATTTGAAGTTGTGTGAAAACTAAGATTGAGAATTTGTTGCATTTGGCTATCACACTACTACATTTTGAGCATGTTGTGTTTTGAACATTGCCACCTTGTAAATAATATCCAAACCTAGGTTTTATTGTAAAAACTTTTGAGTCATGTTGAGTTTTATTTTCTTTGTTGTTTTTTTTGTTTTTGTTTTTGTTTTTGTTGAGTCAGTAAAACGTTTGTGGGTATCGTAACTGTTAAACCCTCAGGAGACACAACTCCTCCTACTAGGGATGCCTAGAGGTTTAAAGGCTTGTTGCATGCGCTCAATGCAATCGAGTTACCTACGAAAGTGGTCTAATAAACTTCTCATTTTGTTTTTATCTTTGTTTTCCTTTTGTTTTACTCGAGGACTAGTAAAATCTAGGTTTGGGGGTATTTGATCGGTGCATAATTACATATCATTTTGTACCCTTCTAACTTATGATTTGGTTATGTTTTTGAGTTAAACTTGTGCTTTTAATAAGTTTTGTGTTTGTTTCAATATAATAAGCTTGAGACTCATTTAATGTATTTTGGAGACAAATTAGCCCAAAACGGTGTCTGCAGATCATTCAATTTCACGGATTAACCTGTACTTGCTCAAGAAGAACCAGATAATGAGCCATACATCATTGGAAAGATACGGAAGTCTAGTTTCCGTAGCATTTTACGGTTCATGATTCTGAGTATTCTAGAGGAAGTTATCAATAATTTAATAGCTCAAGGTCAAAATTCGGCAGCATCTGCGTTACTGGGCCACAAATGACATTTGAAGGTCTTCCCGATTTTTCCTTGAGTTGGGCTGCATATGCTTGGAAAGATAAGACAAAGGGCTTGAAGATCCATATTTTTCCAGATTTGTTCGGAGCAAATACCAAGCCCAAAACCTGCCCACAAGCTGACTGCAATGCAATGTCATTGGATCCTCTTTTGAGCATTGGATCCTCTTTTGAGCATTGGATCCTCTTTTGAGCATTGGATCATCTTTTGAGCTTTGGATCATCTTTTGAGCTTTGGATCCTCTTTTGAGCCTTGGATCCTCTTTTGAGCCTTACATGTTGAGCAATTAAGAGAGCCTTGGATCCTCTCAAACACTAAGTTTAAAGAAAGAAAAATTGTTTTCAAATGTAATGGTGTGTTAGGTGAAGTTGATGAAGTGAGTGGAAAGCAATATTTAATTTAGATTTTCAACTTCCTTAGGCCTATAAATAGTGAGGTTTCCCAAGCTTGTAAACACACCCCAAGGGGGGGAGCTCTCAAACATTTCTCTAGAGCTCCCCTCCCTTCTCTCCCTCAAATTCTCTTAGTTTTCCTTTCTAGTTCTCAATTGTTGTTTTCCTTTTGCTTCTTAGTTGTAATTTATTTTTTGTAATGTAAATTATTTTCTTTAGCAATTCAAGTTTGAGTAGTTTCCAAGTTTCAATTATGGTTTTTGTTCTTATTCATTATGCTTATAAGTTAATATGCTAGTTTGAATGATTGATCACCATTAAGGCTTGCATGTTAGCTATCTTGGTTTGAATTAAGAGTAGACACCATGCTTTAATTCAAATTGAACTATGAATAGGAAGAGTATGTATGGACATTCGACAACAGGGATTAGATACATGCTTGGTTGTTTAAAATATTCTTCTATGCTTAATGGGTTCCTAATGCTTAATTTAGGTTAGACAACAAATGATCAAGTTAGGGAATTAGGAACACAAGGTTAGGACCAGACACCATGGCTTAATCATACTTTAGCTAGAATCAATCCGTTAATCTAAATTGAACTTGGGAACTTATTCGCTTGAGTTAATTTCTTTTCTTTCTTTCTTGTTTGATTTATTTTCTCCTTTCTTTTGCATTTTTGTTTTGTACAGGGAATTGAATTAAATCAATCTATCATCAATCCTCGTGGGATCGACCTCGCACTTACATATGCTAAACTACCAACGGCTCGTGCACTTGCGAGTATCACAAGTTGAGGATGCAGCTGAATCTATTTTGGTGCAGCTGAATCGACGCAACAGGATTCAAGCCTGGCATTTCCTCGTAGCTCCAAGCAAACACATCTCGGAATTCATTTAGTAAAGCTATCAAAGACGCCTTCTCGTCACTTGTCAAATGAACACTAATGGAAATGGGCCTCGGGGCAAAGGGATCTTCACTCAAATCAATTGTTTCCAGCCGCTCATCTACCACTGCTGATCCATCTTGCATGTGTTTGGGTGCTATCATTGGTTCGTGCAAAATACAAGGCATGGGTGCCTTGTCATTGGAACTCCCACAGCTATTTGTTTGCATTACTTCCCCTCCATACTCGGGGCTTTCCCGTAAGACACGGTCAAGCCCCCAACCCCGTCATAAGCGGTAGACGGTACGTCCATCGGGCAGCGTCACCTTTGAGCATTGGGGATGATCATAAGCATGGTTGTTGACTTCCGAGTGCCTTTTCCTCTCTCGATCGACAATGGTGATGAGCTCTTCATTGCTTAAATCACGAATTTCGGTCCACGAAGGAAGGTAGGTGTCGAAATCCTTGGATGGGTTGCTTCCAGCACCTATGTACTCAGTGTAAAATTCTGCCTCGGAGTAGTGAGCTTCATCTTTGTTGAATGGCACTTGATTTCCAGGTATGCGTAGTGGTCTTAGCCCAATCCTTCCTTTTACGCATTGATGATAGGTAGAGACCACAAGTTTATGCTTGTTGAGCCACGGCCTTCCGAGCAATGCATGGTAAGCCACATCCACATCTACAACATAGAACTTAGTAAGTAACAAAATTGGCCCAACCTTCAAATTTACTTGCACATGCCCGACCGTGACCTCACTCTTATTCCCGAAACCGCTGATGTTTGTTTGTGATTGGACAATTTTGGATAATGGGGTACCAGCTGCCGTAAGTATAGACAGAGGCAATATGTTGACAGAGGAACCCGTGTCTACCAAAGCTCTCCTTATGAATACATCATTGATTTGCCCCTCCAGATAAAGTGGCCTCCTATGGTCCGGGTATGGAACCTCCATGTCTTTGTCCGTAAAAACAATAGCATTGTCATTTCCTAAAAATGACCCTTGTGGTTGAGCGGTAAAGCAATAAGAGTTAAACTCCGCAGAGATATTCATCAGAGCTACAGCAGCTGCCTCTCTTGCTTGAGGCCCAAAGCCAAGTTGGTCGAAGAGTGATTTGAACTTCGGGTTTCTTTGAAGGACTTGTGAAGTTGTGGGCCCCTGTTTCAGACTTAAATAGCGCTCCATCACGCTTGTTTCAGCTTCCATGAGATTATGGAATGTCACGGCGGCTGATTCCTACTGCCCTGATAAAGCCCCCGAGTTGCATTCTTCCGGCATGTCCAAAAAAACTTCATTGCCTGAGTTGTTACCCCATCCATCAGCGAGCGGCCATAGTGTGTTGTAACTTGAAGGCCTCGAATATTTACACCAATATGCCTTCTCCATGTTTCCACAAGGTTCCCACATAGCTTCTGGTGGCTTTGGGTCATTCGTCCAAGGATGTCACAGTTCATCATTATCAAGTAAATCATCGGAACATGTAATGACAGCGGCTACCTCTTTTCCCCTTCGTTTTGGCAAGGGGTCTTCATCAATGGTTTGCTTCCTAGAGGGAAGCTCAAGGACTCCCTCATGTATCTTGGCATGTAAAATCTTTCTCAGACTCTGACAGGCAGTAGTTGGATGCCCCACAAATTGATGATAACGGCAGTACCTTGGATCATTCTTTTCCTCCCGGGTAGGAATTTTGTAGGGTCTGACAGGCTTGATTACACCATCAGCTATCATTGTGTCAAGGATAGCATGAAATTCTTCGTCTTTGCATGGTAGTGGTGGATACATCTCCCTATCCTTCCGTTTGGTGAATTGTAGTCATTGGATGGCTTTTCGTCTATTGCTAATGTCTGATGCGCTTCCTTCTTTTCATTCCTCCAATTTCTTTGTCCTGCTGGCTTGACGGACATGCTTGTCTTTCTCACAGCTTCCAGCAGCCGAGAAAATGACTAATGCCAATATTCTCCAAATATACTCTATAATCTGCCACAATATTGTTGATGCAGATTTCAACGAGCGCCTCCTCGTCATTCTCATCGTAGCAATCCAATGCCAAGTCCCGGAACCTACGTACAAAGTCCACGGGATCCTCACCATGCTTTTGACGGGTGTTGTTGAGTTGAGTGGTGGTGACTCGTTCTTCATGTTGGAAATATTTCTTACAAAACCTACTTGCCAAGCTTTCCCAAGAGTGAATAGATCCTGGTGCCAACGTCGTATACCATGTGTAAGCACGATCGGTGAGGCTCTTTGAAAATTCCCTAAGTCGAAGATTTTGATCACCGGCATATGGTCCCAAGGCATCAATGAAGCGATTGACATGTTCCTTCGGGCTCCCCTTCCTTCCGTCAAAGAGGACAAAGGTTGGTGCTTCATAGTCTTTTGGATATGGCTGCTGGAGCAAGCTTGATGGGTACGGCGGCTGAGGAAGATACTTCCAATCCTCCTGACTTCGACTCAGCTCCTTTTCCAGCATGGCAACAACGTCCTCTTGAGTGACAAACGATGGCCCCTTTTGCTCAGACTCTTTTCCAGCAGCAGCAGATTCCTCTTGTGGGTGTTTCTCATTTTCTTCACTTGGCTTTGGAGCCGAATTTTTGAGTTCCTTTATCATCTCTGCCATTTCCCTCTCGGTCTCACCCATAGCATGAATGGCTGCAACGAGGTCTGTGAGGGTAAAAGTTCCCTCACTTGCACGTTCTTCTTCTCTAGAAGAGGCATATTGCCTTAATTCTGAGTCAGCATGGCTTGGCCCATCCTAGGAAGTCATGTTGTTGCTTCTGGTCTTCTTTCTTGGAGGCATTGATGAAGATAATGGCTTAATCCACAGTGAAGTCGCCAATTTATGTAGGGGCCTTTTTCCTCCTGCAGCTAATGGGCTGGGCTGCTACAAAGGTAGGATGAGGAAATTGTCCCTTTTGCTTGGGTTCAGAAATTAAGCCCAAAAATATCTCGAAAAGTTAGTAAAAACTTAGGAAATATTTTTGGTTATCTTCACTAATTGAAAATACAGTGGCTGAGGCATGCTTACAGGTAGTTTCCTTGGCTTAACATGAATGGCATGTGGCATGGGAGCAAAACCAACATGAGTTTAGCATTAAGAGAGAGATTAGACTTGGTTTATGAGAAAAGAAAGTGTTTAAGCAAGGAATGGGGTGTTTTGTGAAGAATTTGACTAGGGAAAAAGAAAAGCTGAGTTCTTCTGGCAGCTGCCAGAAAAACAGATTGGAGAAGAAGATGAACAGTGCACGAGTTGGGTTTTTTGCAAGTGAGAGAGAAAGCTTGCTCTCTGAAGGTTGTGGGTTGTGTTTTGTTAGATAGGGGAAGGCTCAATTTATAGCTGCTGAGAATGGGTTTTCTTCAAGAAACCCTAATGGTTTCTACTTATTTTGGCTAAGTTTTTCCTTCCTTTCTCCTCCTCTTTTCTGACTTTCCTATCCTGGCAAAAATCATCTCTGTCTATTTGCATAAATTCAGGAGATTTGGAAGCTCAACGTCCTCCTTTCCTGCAGCTGCACAGTGGGGGCTTCCATTCTTGGTTGCTGCCTTTTCTCCTTTCCTTCCCCATGCTTTAGCTAAGTCTAATGAGAGAAAGGGGCTGGAAATATATGCTGGTCCAAGGGGTGCTTCTGACAGCATGCAGGATAGCATTCGTTGGTTCTTTGAATGATTCTGACTTGGAACTTGCTCCCAGCAGCCGAGTCTGCCAATCTTCACGTGTTCCCTATTTTCTTTAAATGAGCTGAAGCTGTTGTGGCTTTGTTTTGGGATTTTATATGGGCTAGGGTGATTTCCTAAGCAAATGGGCTTTTTATTAAACATTGGGTCTTTTGATTTTGGCTTATTTTTGGTTGGGTTATTTGGGCTTTTGGGCTACTCTTTCTCCCTTGTGCTTACCCACATATTTTTTCCTCCTGCAGCTAATGGGCTGGGCTGCTACAAAGGTAGGATGAGGAAATTGTCCCTTTTGCTTGGGTTCAGAAATTAAGCCCAAAAATATCTCGAAAAGTTAGTAAAAACTTAGGAAATATTTTTGGTTATCTTCACCAATTGAAAATATAGTGGCTGAGGCATGCTTACAGGTAGTTTCCTTGGCTTAACATGAATGGCATGTGGCATGGGAGCAAAATCAACATGAGTTTAGCATTAAGAGAGAGATTAGACTTGGTTTATGAGAAAATAAAGTGTTTAAGCAAGGAATGGGGTGTTTTGTGAAGAATTTGACTAGGGAAAAAGAAAAGCTGAGTTCTTCTGGCAGCTACCAGAAAAACAGATTGGAGAAGAAGATGAACAGTGCACGAGTTGGGTTTTTTGCAAGTGAGAGAGAAAGCTTGCTCTCTGAAGGTTGTGGGTTGTGTTTTGTTAGATAGGGGAAGGCTCAATTTATAGCTGCTGAGAATGGGTTTTCTTCAAGAAACCCTAATGGTTTCTACTTATTTTGGCTAAGTTTTTCCTTCCTTTCTCCTCCTCTTTTCTGACTTTCCTATCCTGGCAAAAATCATCTCTGTCTATTTGCATAAATTCAGGAGATTTGGAAGCTCAACGTCCTCCTTTCCTGCAGCTGCACAGTGGGGGCTTCCATTCTTGGTTGCTGCCTTTTCTCCTTTCCTTCCCCATGCTTTAGCTAAGTCTAATGAGAGAAAGGGGCTGGAAATATATGCTGGTCCAAGGGGTGCTTCTGACAGCATGCAGGATAGCATTCGTTGGTTCTTTGAATGATTCTGACTTGGAACTTGCTCCCAGCAGCCAAGTCTACCAATCTTCACGTGTTCCCTATTTTCTTTAAATGAGCTGAAGCTGTTGTGGCTTTGTTTTGGGATTTCCTATGGGCTAGGGTGATTTCCTAAGTAAATGGGCTTTTTATTAAACATTGGGTCTTTTGATTTTGGCTTATTTTTGGTTGGGTTATTTGGGCTTTTGGGCTACTCTTTCTCCCTTGTGCTTACCCATATATTTGGGCCCGAAAAATGGGCTTGAGTCTCGAGGCTCCCAAGCAACCCGAGACTTTCCATTTCTCGGCCCATCAATGAGCCTCATGTTGATTTTTTACCATCCATGCCACAACCCATTCAAGCAAGCCCCGGGTTTTTGAGTGGCTTGGGCCCACTTAGGCTTGTAGCGTGGTTGAGATAATAATTTCGGGCTTGGCATGGCACGTTTGCTTGTCATATTCTAATTTATCGCCCTTGGGAAGAATTGTTTTAATTTTAGCATGGGTTAATCATATTTTATCACAGGTCCTGCATGACAATTTATTTATTTTGCGTGGTGTGTGAATTATAACTTGTATGTGGTAGATTTTTCCTCGTGAGATATTATATTGGGCCGGTAATTGCTTGGGCCCAATCCATGGATTTTTTGGGCCTTAACAGAGGTGATAAAGTGTCAATAATAAAAAAAGACTCAAAACCCTCCGTTGTGTCTGTGTTGGTTGCAAGATATGTGCCGAATGGATTTTGGTTCTTTGATAACCACAAACCAAAGATGGAGAGAGAGAGAGAGAGAGAGAGAGAGAGAGAGAGAGGAACATATTGCAGAGTGGGTGGCTTGCAGGGAAGGAGGGTTAACCAGGATGAAAGAGCGTGCTATGCACTTTCAAATTGCCTCTTTGGGTATGGGTAATTTCAACCCGGTTTTACCAAAAAGACAACATTGAAAATTCACCGTTGAATTTTATCCGATGGCTCTTAGATACCCCTTAAACACACCCCTTATAACTTTCCACTCACTATAGAAGCCCCCCCTGCCCCCCTTGTTTGGGCCATTTTTCGTTAAGCATTTTTCAATGTAAGATATGATGGATAATTGCATCTACACATACATGTGATTCTTCGAACCAAAAAAACATGCATGTGATTAATGCAAATTCACAACGCAATACACACTCCCATTTAGAGTTGTAAGGAGATGTGCAATAATATGGTATTATGTTTTTTTCGCCGTAAAATATATAATTTTCATATAATTCTCCCTTAGAAGCTGCATGAGCACTTTAACCAAATAATGTAGGTCATAGCTAAATAAAAGGAGCATTATTTCGAACCAACAAGAAAGAAATCCAATTTGGAGTACCCACCTTAACTATAATTTTCCCAACCCAATACGCGCTCTCAAATTTTAAGTATCAAAAATAATAAAAGGCTTAAATGTCATAATGCTCTCTATGTTTTACCCCCATCAACCAATTTATTAGTCCATGTGTTATCAATTTGGCCAATTTGATCATTGTGTTATAAAGAAAAATATTTAAAGCTGTAATTGATTTTAAAATATTCAAATTCAATCTAAAAATGGAATTGTACAAAAAATAAAAATTCTCTTCCCCCAATTTTACACTCATACTACAAGTTACAACAACCTCTCCAAAACCTGAGCCAAACTAGCCACCACCACTCCAATCCCAACACTTTAATGACATGTTTATTAATCCGTAATTGGATTATGTGGAATTGAATTGAGGAAGAGTTAGATTAAGAAGAATTAGATGCCGGATTCCTATTAAAATTATTTACTAAACCATATAGATTGAGAAGAGTTAGATTTCGGTTTCCTATTAAAATTGTTTACTAAACCCTATGAAATTGGGATAGGAGTGATGCTAATTACTAAACTATCCTCGTTATTGGGTTAAAGTAGATGACAAATTTGAAATTTGTTTAAAATTGTTAGCGTATAATGGGTAAAAAAGATGAATTCCTAATGAGTTAGTTCCATAGGAATTAGAATACCACCTCCCACCCAAGAATTAAATTCCTCCAAAATCAGGAATTTAATTCCTAATTTTGTGTCTACCTCACTTACTTTTTAATTTCTCGATGCGAAATAAACGCAGGAATCCTCCATATGTGTAATTCAATTCCCGATGAGAATTCAAATTTCTAATTAGTAAACACACCATAAAGAGAATCTCATAAACATATTGCGAGCGAGGGATAGAAATTGAATGTGGGAAAATTTAGATAGCCCAAACAGAGAAGCCTTCTCCTTTCTCAACATGGCCACCGCCGATTTTTGCATTATTCACCTTCCCACCTTCCCACTCATAACATATGTACAAGTTAATTTAGTTTGTGTTCAATAATTCAAGCTTAGTTAATCAGAACGACGGCCCACTGTTACAATCTCCAGCTTGATTACCTACATAGATAAGCAAGTGTGATATTTTACCTTGTCAAATTTTTGATATGGTATTTTTACATTCTTCAGCACATAATTAAACATGTTACATAAGAACATAGCTAGCAAAAAAACAAATATATATAAAGACATCTCGGTGTTCATATTAGGACTAATAATACAAACACAAGGTCATTATGCCATCAAAATATTCATAAGTCCTCTTGAGGTGTCCTGCCCATAGGCATTCAAAAATCAAAATATCTCAAAATAAGGGCATGCTGCTAAAGATGCAAAAACAAACCCCTAGTCACTCGGAGAACCTAATGATCTGCATGAGAAAAACAAATTAGTCGTGAGCAAACAACCCACTCAGCTCAATCATGTAAATCTAATAGTTTATAAGATCACATGCCAAGTTCTTAATATCTAAACCCAATACACATCCAGCCTGAACCATACAATTGGCACTCACATTGTTACAATAAACTCGTGCATTAGATTAGTGTTGAAATATAGATTTACCCTCACTCACTTCAAAGCAATACCTTTCACATATCATCTTATATCAACCGAAGTATGTGATATACGATATAAAATTTTCAACATCTTAGTAAAGCCACTCACCTTAAGTCAGATTGGAAGAATAGCGCACAAACCGAGGAGACCCAAACAACATCAACACCTAAGAGAGTACACAAAACTTAATTAACTTAGAATCCTGCGATTGAAAACTATATAATATTGCAAATGCAGAGAAACTATGCTTAACATCACTTCGAAAAGAGAACAAGAATACCATGAAACTGTTTTTCTAGAATAGAAAAGTGTTTTCATTAAACCCTGGAAATAATAAAAAAGAAAGAGTGTCCAAATTATGCAATGACAGCATTTTTAGCATCCAATACACAAAACGAACATAAACGGGGAAATGGAGAAAAAATAGCAAAAGAATAAAAGCCCAACCTTTGATTTGGTTCCTAAGACTCAATTTTTAAAGGATCCGAATTGAACTATGTCTCCCTAATTTATTATTTATTTTTTATAATTGTTGCATATTTTTTTTAGGGGGTATTATTGCAAATTAAAATAGTTAAAATGATTGTTTCGGTAAAATAAGGAGTATACCTAGGGTTTAAACTAGTAGTTATTTATGCTGTTAGATTAATCTAAGGGTCTGTATTGAATAGTAGCTCACATAATATCAGTTTTAGGTTCTTAGGTGAGCGCAACTGCAATTTCAATGACCTAATTTCGTAAAAAATTTCAACAAAATCAGCATGCTGTGTAAAGAAACTGGTATTTCATATATTTGTACAATGTATAATTCTGAATGTACAACAACATATATAGGAGATGAACCTACAATTCTCCTTGTATCTAGATCCTACGAATCAGTGGTTAACCAAAATAGGAATGCTAAATTGTAGCTGTCAATCTTTTATACTAGGAAAGAAATATTCACGTTGACTTCTTATTTCAATACGCCCCTTCAAGTTGGAGAGTGTATGTTGTATACTCCCAACTTGCCTAATAGTGAGCCAAAAGGAACCTTGCCCAAGGGTTTAGTAAATATATCAGCAATCTGCATCTTTGTTGGCGTGTAGGCAGTAGACACCAAGCCTGATTGAATGTTTTGTCTCACCAAGTGACAATCAAGATCAATATGCTTCGTTCGCTCGTGAAATACTGGATTCTTTGCAATATAAAGAGCTGATTGATTATCACAATGCAATACTGCTGGTTCTGAATGTTGAATGCCCAAGTCTTTGAGGATGTAACGTAACCATGTGAGCTCACAACACGCATCTGCCATAGCTCGGTATTCTGCTTCTGTAGAGGAACGTGCCACAGTATTTTGTTTTTTTGTTTTCCAAGAAATCAAAGAATCACCAAGGAAAGTACAATAACCTGTGACAGATCTCCTGGTAGTTGGACAACTTGCCCAATCTGAGTCACAAAATGCCTTTAACTTTAGGTTGTTTTTGGTAGGAAATAAAATGCCTTGTCCTGGAGAGCCTTTCAAATAACGTAGTACACGAAGAGCTGCATCTAGATGAGGTTGGTGCGGCTCATGCATGAAACGACTAAGCACATGGACAGCAAATGAGAGATCTGGCCTCGTTACTGTGAGATAAATGAGGCGACCTACTAATCGCCTGTATCTGGTAGGATCTTGTAGTGGTTTGCCATCAGTAGGGTTGAGTCTAAGCGTCTGCTCCATGGGAAAGGAATAAGGGCGAGCACCCAAAAGTCCAGCGTCGTCAAGTATATCCAGTGCGTACTTGCGTTGAGAGATGAAAATTCCCTTCTTTGATCTTGCTACTTCAATTCCCAAAAAATATTTAAGATTTCCAAGGTCTTTTATGCGGAAGCGAGCATGGAGGAAATCCTTAAGAGACTGAATTGCCTTAGGATCATTCCCTGTAATGACAATATCATCTACATAAATTAATATAATGGTAAATGAATTATCGTGATACCTTGTGAAAAGTGAATAATCTGCTAGGGATTGGACAAATCCGGCATCTTGAAGGGCATTGGTGAACTTGGCAAACCAATTTCGTGATGCTTGCTTCAACCCGTATAATGATTTGTGTAGCCGACAAACCAAGTGCTCCCCCTGTCGGCGAAGGCCGGGTGGAGGAAGCATGTAGACTTCTTCGTCTAAATCTCCATGAAGAAAAGCATTTTGGACGTCTAATTGGTGGAGGGGCCAATTGCGTACAGCGGCAAGAGCAAGCAAGCATCGGAAAGTCACCAATTTAGCTGTGGGAGAGAATGTCTCCGTGTAGTCCAAGCCTTCCTGTTGGGTATATCCCTTGGCCACGAGACGAGCTTTGTAGCGCTCCACGGAACCGTCAGAATTATATTTGACTTTGTACACCCATTTGCAGCCAATTGGGTGTTTTCCTGCAGGTAAAGGTGTTATGGACCAAGTATTATTTTGCTCAAGAGCTTGAATTTCCTTGTCCATGGCTTCTTGCCAAAGAGGGTCAGTCGAAGCTTGGGCAAAAGTAGTTGGCTCAACAACTCGAGAGATGGAAGCTACAAAAGATTTGTGAGTGGATGACAAATTATGATAATTAAGAAATTGGGAAATAGGGTATCGGGTGCCCTTACCTTTTGTATTTGAAGAAGATGACGAATCAGAGTGGGGAGACATGGCGGTGTAACAGTGGTAGTCACGTAGGAGCACTGAAGGTTGTTTAAGGCGTTCAGAATGTCGAAGCAGCGGTGGTGGTTGTGTATCATGTGATGGACTTAGTGGTGGACTAGGTTGAGGGGATATATTAGATTGCGTGTTGGGGCTAAATTGGGTGTGTGTATTTGGACTAGGTTGTGTGCGTGGACTAGGTGGTGGTGTATTTGGAAGAGGTGGTGTAGGTGTGCCAGAGTGTGTGTTTGGGCTAGGTGGATGTATATCTAGATTGGTTGGTGGATTTGGCTTGGAAGATGAAGTGGGTAGTGGGTCTGAGATGTGGACAGGCTCATAATTATAATCATTGGGGGTTAAAGGCAAGACAGGGATAGTGGGTACATCATGTTGATTAGCAAAAGGAAAGACATTTTCATGAAAAGTAACATCTCGGCTACTGAAAAACTTTTTGGTCTCTAAGTCATAAACACGATAAGCCTTTTGACCAAAAGGATAACCCACGAAAATACATTTACGTGCCCGTTTATCAAATTTATGAGAGGGGTGCAAATTAGTTGCATAACAAAGACAACCAAAAACGCGGAGATGTTTATAAATAGGTGGACGGTTAAATAAAAGCTCATAGGGAGTTTTACCAGTTAAAAGTGGAGTGGGGAGACGATTAATCAGATATGCAGCAGTGAGTACGCATTCTCCCCAGAAATTAAGAGGGAGATGTGCATGGAATCGCAAGGCTCGAGCCATCTCTAGAAGGTGTCGGTGTTTACGTTCCACAACCCCATTTTGTTGAGGTGTTGAGACACAGGAATGTTGGTAAACGACACCAAGATCTGCAAAAAACGTTTTTAGAGAAGAAAACTCACCACCATTATCTACACGAATAGCTTTTATTGTTTTGTTAAATTGAGTAGAAACAAAGGCGAAGAAAGATTTAAGAAGACCTTGAGTATCAGATTTATATTGCATTAAATAAACCCATGTGCACCTTGTATAATCGTCAACAATAGTCAAAAAATATCTTGCCCCAGAATGAGAAGGAATTTTATGTGGACCCCATATGTCACAATGAATTAAATCAAAAGAAGCAATACTTGAAATGGAACTTAAAGTAAATGGAAGTCTAGTTTGTTTAGCCAATGGGCAAAAATCACAAGAGTGCTGGGAAAAGAAAATATCAGATTCATGAGCCAAGATACGAAGGCGGGCATCTGATGGATGTCCTAGCCGCAGGTGCCAAAGATTTTGTTGGGATAACACATGGTGTGAGGAGGATGGTGGCTTCTGAGAAATATAGTTTGGATCAAAATAATATAGGTTGCCATGCCGCCTACCCAATCCAATCATCTTCTTCGTAACCAAGTCCTGTAGATAACAAAAATTGGGAAAGAACACAACACAACAATTAAGTGACTCTGTGAGTTTGGGAACTGACATCAAATTAACATTAAAGGATGGAACGCAAAGAACATCAGTTAGACACAAATTTCCATCAAAAGTGATTTTGCCAGTGGATTTTATGGGTGCCTTAGCCCCTGTGGGCAATCCTACTGGGGACATGGAGGATGGAGACGTGTCAGTTAGAAAGTCATGTGAATTAGTGATATGGTCGGTAGCGCCACAGACCTGCAAAATTTACTTGGGTTTGTGAAACATCGTCTTTACCTACCGCGCCCATAATTTGTTGGCATTGGTCTAGTGTAAGGTGGGGCGCAATGGACTGGAGATGATGAACTTGTGAATCTGAGTTTTGGACATTATTGGCAGCATGTGACTTCCTTTGGTTTCCTTGGTGGGAACTGCTTCCTCTATCAGGCAGAGAGACTTCTTTGTTGTGCCACTTATGTCCTGTAGGGAACCCTTTGAGATAATAGCAAGTATCAACGGTGTGAGTATCTCCATTGCAGTGAGTGCAACGCCGAGTCTCTTTTTGGCTCCCTCGAAAAGAGGAACGAGGTTGTGTGTTCTGTCCTTGTTGTGAATTATATCCTTGTTGTGAGCGGAATTGATAAGCGGGTTTAGAAGAACCCCCTTTCTTATTATGGATACTTAACATGGCCATGCTTTCTGTATTTGCATGGGTAGTGGTGATTTCACGTTGTTTCTCTTCCTGTGAAAGTAGGGAATATGCCCTTCTAACTGATGGCAAGGGCTCCATAAGGAGAATCTGCCCTCGGATCGCTGCATAGGATTCATTTAGTCCCATCAAAAATTGCATCAAGTGTTGTTGTTCCTCGCGCTCGGCCAACGACTTCTTTGCTCCACAGGAGCAAACTTCTGTATCGTTGTAGGAACCCAGTTCGTCCCAATAGCTCTTTAGTTTTGAATAATATGTTGCCAGAGGCATCTGATCTTGCGTATGTGTCGCTATGCTGCGTTGAATCTGAAAAATCCTAGGAGCGTTGCTCTGTGAAAATTGTTCTTTTAAATCAGTCCAGACTTCATGAGCTGTCTCAGCATAAATAACACTATTAGCAAGGTCAGGATCCAAAGAATTGAGAATCCACGACAAGATCATGTCGTTACACCTCTGCCATCGTTGATACTCTGTAGGTTTTTTGGTGAGGGATGGCTTCACAATGGACCCATCAATAAAGCCTGTTTTGTTTTTCGCACTCAAGGAAATTCGTACTTTACGGCTCCAAGTGCTGTAGTTATCACCGGTCAGTGGCATGGAAGCCAATACCATGCCGGGATGATCTGAGTGGTGTATGCAGTAGGGATCGGTAGAGTCATATGCATCTCTATCGGTTGTGGATGAGGACTTCTCTCTGTCAACTGGTTTGGCATCGTTGTCTGGTGCCATTGATGTTTATGGTGAAGAAAAAAAAGGGAGGCTCTGGTACCATGTAAAGAAACTGGTATTTCATATATTTGTACAATGTATAATTCTGAATGTACAACAACATATATAGGAGATGAACCTACAATTCTCCTTGTATCTAGATCCTACGAATCAGTGGTTAACCAAAATAGGAATGCTAAATTGTAGCTGTCAATCTTTTATACTAGGAAAGAAATATTCACGTTGACTTCTTATTTCAATATGCTGTGGTTACCAATTTTGGAACATACAACAGTCAAACCCAAAAAAAAATTAAAAATAGAAAGTGGTGTAGTCATTACCAATTTTGTGCTGAAAGGGAGGCTAATAAAAAAAAAATTAAAAGAAAAAAGTGATGCAAACTGACATTGAAATGCAGAGGGAGGTCATCTTTTTTTTCCTTCTGGGTCGAACTTCATCATCATCTAATTCATCTTCACCTTCATTTTCATCATCATCACCATCCTTACCATCCTTTGGCATGCTGATACGAGACAGGTGGGCCCCAAAGCTTTTGAAGAGCCCTCTGCCGCATCTGTAGGAAACATTAATAATTCGATGAATAGACGGCTTTAATTGATCATCACTCTTTCCATCATCATCACCCTTCGGCTTCATGTGAGCTAGTAATGGAATATACCACAGCTCCACATGACCTGCCACTGTCAATCCTTCTGACACTGAGTAATCTTGACCCCAATATCTGCGTGCTCCATCGATCAAATTCGAAACTGCGTGCTCCATTGATTGCTACCTGTAACACAAGACAAGACAAGAGAGGCATATATTAATCACAAGAGAGGCATATATTAATTAGTCATGCGTGCATAGTATAGCATTAACAATACATGTAATGTATGCGTATTAAATAGAAATTAAGAGAAAAAGATATATACGTCACCTGATTCACTAAAATATTTGCCATATTTGCAGCGTCCAACCATATATTATCGCATAGCCTGTGGCAATCGGATAAATTCATGTACCAAATATGTTGCATGTCTCCGTCTTCCAATATCTTTGACAATGTTGAAAATCTTCAGAGATCAAGTTATTTGGAAGTGTGGCAAGTTTCAAGCATCGCTTGAGATTTAAATTGATTAGCTTTTCCAACCCATAAATACTTTGTGGCAGTTTTGCAAGGTTTTCACATCCTTCTAAATCTAAAAATTGAAGCACAATGAGATCTCCAATTGATGAAGGCAACTCTTCTATTGCAGTTCTTTTTAAATTAAACTCTAAGCGCACATAGATTTCCAATTGATTCAGGCAACTCTTTTATAGGACATCCAGATAAGCGCAAAGATGTCAGCCCAATAGGATTTTCAATTGATGCAGGCAACTCCTCTATAGGACATCCAGATAAGTCCAAAGATGTCAACCCAATGAGATTTCCAATTGATGCGGGCAACTCTTTTATAGGACACCCAGATAAGCGCAAAGATTTCAGCCCAATGAGATTTCCAATTGATGCAGGTAACTCTTTTATAGGACATTCACATAAGCGCAAAGAAGTCAGCCCAATGAGATTTCCAATTGATGCAGGCAACTCTTTTATATGACATCCAGATAAGCTACATTCACATAAGCGCAAATAAGTCAGCCCAATGAGATTTCCAATTGATGCAGGCAACTCTTTTATAGGACATCCAGATAAGCGCAAATATATCAGCCCAATGACATTTCCAATTGATGCAGGCGACTCTTTTATAGGACATCCAGATAAGCGCAAATATGGCAGCCCAATGACATTTCCAATTGATGCAGGCGACTCTTTTATAGGACATCCAGATAAGCGCAAATATGTCAGCCCAATGAGATTTCCAATTGATGCAGGCGACTCTTTTATAGGACATTCAGATAAGCGCAAATATGTCAGCCCAATGAGATTTCCAATTGACGCAGGCGACTCTTTTATAGGACATTCAGATAAGCGCAAATATGTCAGCCCAATGAGATTTCCAATTGACGCAGGCCACTCTTTTATAGGACATCCACATAAGTGCAAAGACGTCAGCCCAATGAGATTTCCAATTGACGCAGGCAACTCTTTTATAGGACATCCACATAAGCGCAAAGATGTCAGCCCAATGAGATTTCCAATTGATGCAGGCAACTCTTTTATAGGACATCCACATAAGTCCAAAGATGTCAGCCCAATCAGATTTCCAATTGATGCAGGCAACTCTTTTATAGGACATCCACATAAGCGCAAAGATGTCAGCCCAATCAGATTTCCAATTGATGTAGGCAACTCTTTTATAGGACATCCAGATAAGTCCAAAGATGTCAGCCCAATGAGATTTCCAATTGATGCAGGCAACTCTTTTATATGACATCCAGATAAGCGCAAAGATGTCAGCCCAATGAGATTTCCAATTGATACAGGCAACTCTTTTATAGGACATTGACATAAGCGCAAAGATGTCAGCCCAATGAGATTTCCAATTGATACAGGCAACTCTTTTATAGGACATTCACATAAGTCCAAAGATGTCAGCCCAATGAGATTTCCAATTGATGCAGGCAACTCTTTTATAGGACATCCAGATAAGTCCAAAGATGTCAGCCCAATGAGATTTCCAATTGACGCAGGCAACTCTTTTATATGACATCCAGATAAGCGCAAAGATATCAGCCCAATGAGATTTCCAATTGATGCAGGCAACTCTTTTATAGGACATCCAGATAAGTCCAAAGATGTCAGCCCAATGAGATTTCCAATTGATGCAGGCAACTCTTTTATAGGACATCCAGATAAGTCCAAAGATGTCAGCCCAATGAGATTTCCAATTGATGCAGGCAACTCTCTTATAGGACATCCAGATAAGTCCAAAGATGTCAGCCCAATGAGATTTCCAATTGATGCAGGCAACTCTCTTATAGACATCCAGATAAGTCCAAAGATGTCAGCCCAATGAGATTTCCAATTGAGCAGGAAACTCTTTTATATGACATCCAGATAAGCGCAAATATATCAGCCCAATGAGATTTCGAATTGATGCAGGCAACTCTTCTATAGAACATCCAGATAAGCGCAAAGATGTCAGCGGAATGAGATTTCCAATTGATGCAGGCAACTCTTCTATAGGACATCCATATAAGCACAAAAATGTCAGCCCAATGAGATTTCCAATTGATGTAGGCAACTCTTTTATAGGACATGCACATAAGTCCAAAGATGTCAGCCCAATGAGATTTCCAATTGATGCAGGCAACTCCTTTATAGGACATCCAGATAAGCTCAAATATGTCAGCCCAATGAGATTTCCAATTGATGCAGGCAACTCTTTTATAGGACATTCACATAAGTGCAAAGATGTCAGCCCAATGAGATTTCCAATTGATGCAGGCAACTCTTTTATAGGACGTCCAGATAAGTCCAAAGATGTCAGCCCAATGAGATTTTCAATTGATGCAGGCAACTCTTTTATAGGACATCCAGATAAGCCCAAAAATGTCAGCCCAATGAGATTTCCAATTGATGCAGGCAACTCTTTTATAGGACATCCAGATAAGCTCAAATATGTCAGCCCAATGAGATTTCCAATTGATGCAGGCAACTCTTGTATAGGACGTCCAGATAAGTCCAAAGATGTCAGCTCAATGAGATTTTCAATTGATGCAGGCAACTCTTTTATAGGACATCCAGATAAGCTCAAAAATGTCAGCCCAATGAGATTTCCAATTGATGCAGGCAACTCTTCTATATGACATCCAGATAAGCTCAAATATGTCAGCCCAATGAGATTTCCAATTGATGCAAGCAACTCTTCTATATGACATCCAGATAAGTCCAAAGATGTCAGCCCAATGAGATTTCCAATTGATGCAGGCAACTCTTTTATAGGACATCCAGATAATCTCAAATATGTCAGCCCAATGAGATTTCCAATTGATGCAGGCAACTCCTTTATAGGACATTCACATAAGTGCAAAGATGTCAGCCCAATGAGATTTCCAATTGATGCAGGCAACTCTTTTATAGGACATTCACATAAGTGCAAAGATGTTAGCCCAATGAGATTTCCAATTGATGCAGGCAACTCTTTTATAGGACGTCCAGATAAGTCCCAAGATGTCAGCCCATAAATACTTTGTGGCAGTTTTGCAAGGTTTTCACATCTTTCTAAATCTAAATTTTTAAGCGCACTTAGATTTCCAATTGATTCAGGCAACTCCTTTATAGGACATCTAGATAAGTGCAAATATGTCCGCCCATTGAGATTTCCAATTGATGCAGGCAACTCTTTTATAGGACAACTAGATAAGCTCAAATATGTCAGCCCAATGAGATTTCCAATTGATGCAGGCAACTCCTTTATAGGACATCTAAATAAGTACAAAGATGTCAGCCCAATGAGATTTCCAATTGATGCAGGCAACTCTTTTATAGCAGTTCTGGAAAGGACCAATCTATTTAAGGATTCCACTTTGTCCATAATTTCTGGGAACCTCTCCAATTTTATGCAAAACATAAGATCCAACTGTTCCAGAGATTTCCACCAAACTTCATTTGGAAACTTGGTGAGTTCAAGGCAGCCACCAAAATTCAATACTTGAAGTTTATCAAGAGATCCAACAGATGGATGAATCTCAACTAAACTTTTACAATCACTCGCATACAAGTACCTTAAGTTTGGGCTGCCGGATAGGTCGGGAATTTCAGTTAGGAATTCAGAGCCCATTAAATTCAAAGATGTCAACTTTGTGAAATGCTGTGAAACCAAAAAAGAATTGAAATAATAATAATAATCAAATGGATAGCATTAAAGAAATTTACAACAAATATCAGGTAATAAACAAGAACTCTTAAAGTACCTTCAATCCCTCCCCTAGTTGTTTGATTTGGCTGTAAGGAAGATTGAGCAACCTTAGTCCCTTTGGATGAAATTTGGGTGGAAAAGATTGGAGCGGACATCTATACCAATGAAGCACTCTCAACATGTTTGGGAGATAACCAATGTCTCCAGAAAGACATACGTTATAGTTCATGAAAATTTTAAGATTTTTCATCTTCGAGAAGCAGTCAACATTCAAGAATATCTCATAATCCTTTTTGGGGGAATTTAACATGATGCCTATGATTTTTTTTGTTCCCTGACATAAAAAAGTAAAGGGACCATTGTTACAAAGCATTTAATAAAAAACATGCATGAGTTTCAAATTCTACTTTTTCTTCCAGATAAAAATAAAAATAATAATTATACTTACTGTATCATTAGTCAGAACATGCTCGATATCTTCATGAGACCACAATCTGCTACGACCTCCAAGTTCATTGGGCGACTCTTGCTGAACTATGTCCTTACCCATCTCTTCTAGTAAGTCATGCATCCAAATATAATCTCCTTCAACACTTATGAGTGCCTTTTCTACGTGTACTTCAATGCTATACCTAGCGTTGGGGTCACAAGCTACAAGTATTTTTGTCACATGCATTCTACTTTTACCCTTAAAGAAACATGCAATGTCAAGGAAAACCTGTTGTACGCTATGATCCAATGCATTGTAACTTATTTTGAGAACATTTTGAATTTTCGGGCTTTTGAAACCATGTAATGCAGCTTCCCATTTACCAATACTTCCACCACATAGACAAGAACCGAGAACTCTCAAAGCCAAAGGAAGGCCTTGAGCATAGCGTATTGCACGTCCTGCAAGTTTCACATAATCACCCAAAGGAGGCTCACTTCTTTTGAAGGCATGGCAGCAGAAGAGCTCAAGAGCTTCAGGATCATCTAAAATCTTGACCTCATGTATTAAATTAACATCATGAGCAGTTAACAGTTGCTTATCCCTTGTTGTTATGATAATTCTACTGCCTACACCACACCAATCACATGCCCCAACTAACTTGTGTAACTGTTCCATGTCATCCACGTCATCAAGGACCAAGAGAACCTTTCTATGCCTCAACCATTTCTTTATCATAGTGACTCCTTCATCTTCAATTTTTTTTCCCTTCGAATCTCAGAAAGAAGAGTCTTTTGCAGTTTGGCTAAACCTCCATGCGACATTGAACATTCTCTAACGTTTGCCAAAAAACAACAACCTTCAAATTCACGGGCAATTAAATTATAAACAGCTTTAGTAATTGTGGTCTTACCAATTCCACCAGTTCCCCATACCCCTACCATACGAACATCGTTTTCCCCCAAATCTAAAAGCTTATTCATAACTTGTACTTGAGCTTGCATTCCAACTGGATGCTCTGCCACTTCCAAACACACAAGGTTTGATACGTGTTTTGAAATCTCTTCAATGATGTTTTGGATAAACTAAGATTCAGATTGATACCTGCCAATTGAAAAGAATATGAAGCATTTAGTGAAATGGCATTTCTATATAAAATATAAAATAAAAAAAAAGGGCAAGGAACAATTAACTCTTATAAAAACTGATGAATACATTAACTCTTATAAAACTGATCCCATTTAAAGTTTGTCAACGATGAATAATTTTTCAACTACTTAGTAGTATAATTTTTGAAAAGGAGAAAATTAATTTATTAATAATATTAATAATTTTCACACTATTAATTAATTATTGACATAAAAAAATTATTTTCATTCATTTCTTTTAACAAAAAAAATTGTAATTACTTTTTATTTGGGATCAAAATGAAGAACTTTCTTCTACACTAACAACCAGAGTACAAATATATATAGTGGCTATACTTATTACAAACAACACAAAAGGAAAAGCATTATATAAGGGGGTTAGAAATTTACTCGTCCAAAGTGAACCCTGACAGATCTGCTACTCGTGAAAGAGCTGCCCTCCATTTGTTGACCTTGGGCATATTTTCTTTGTATTTGCACTCCAGTTGTTGACCTTGAGATTTCCAATTGATGCAGGCAACTCCTTTATAGGACATCCAAATAAGTCCAAATATGTCAGCCCAATGAGATTTCCAATTGATGCAGGCAACTCCTTTATAGGACATCGAGATAAGTCCAAAGATGTCAGCCCAATGAGATTTCCAATTGATGCAGGCAACTCCTTTATAGGACATCCAAATAAGTCCAAATATGTCAGCCCAATGAGATTTCTAATTGATGCAGGCAACTCTTTTATAGGACATTCAGATAAGGCCAAAGATGTCAGCCCAATGAGATTTCCAATTGATGCAGGCAACTCTTTTATAGCAGTTCTGGAAAGGTCCAATCCATTTAAGGATTCCACTTTGTCCATAATTTCTGGGAACCTCTCCAATTTTATGCAATTACTAAGATCCAACTGTTCCAGAGATTTCCACCACACTTCATTTGGAAACTTGGTGAGTTCACAGCAGCCATAAAAATTCAATACTTGAAGTTTATCAAGAGATCCAACAGATGGATGAACCTGAACTAAACTTTTACAATGGTTCGCATACAAGTACCTTAAGTTTGGGCTGCCGGATAGGTCGGGAATTTCAGTTAGGAATTCAGAGCCCATTAAATTCAAAGATGTCAACTTTGTGAAATGCTGTGAAACCAAAAAAGAATTGAAATAATAATAATAATCAAATGGATAGGATTAAAGAAATTTACAACAAACATCAGTTAATAAACAAGAACTCTTAAAGTACCTTCAATCCCTCCCCTAGTTGTTTGATGGGGCTGTAAGGAAGATTGAGCAACCTTAGTCCCTTTGGATGAAATTTGGGTGGAAAAGATTGGAGCGGACATCTATACCAATCAAGCACTCTCAACATGTCTGGGAGATAACCAATGTCTCCAGAAAGACATACATTATAGTTCATGAAAATTTTAAGATTTTTCATCTTCGAGAAGCAGTCAACATTCAAGAATATCTCATAATCCTTTTTGGGGGAATTTAACATGATGCCTATGAGTTTTTTTGTTCCCTGACATAAAAAAGTAAAGAGACCATTGTTACAAAGCATTTAATAAAAAACATGCATGAGTTTCAAATTCTACTTTTTCTTCCAGATAAAAATAAAAATAATAATTATACTTACTGTATCATTAGTCAGAACATGCTCGATATCTTCATGAGACCACAATCTGCTACGACCTCCAAGTTCATTGGGCGATTCTTGCTGAACTATGTCCTTACCCATCTCTTCTAGTAAGTCATGCATCCAAATATAATCTCCTTCAACACTTACGAGTGCCTTTTCTACGAGTACTTCAATGCTATACTCAGCTTTGGGGTCACAAGCTACAAGTATTTCTGTCACATACATTTTCCTTACACCCTTAAAGAAACAAGCAATGTCAAGGAAAACCTGTTGTACGCTATGATCCAATGCATTGTAACTTATTTTGAGAACATTTTGAATTTCCAGGCTTTTGAAACCATGTAATGCAGCTTCCCATTTAACAATACTTCCACCATATAGACAAGAACCGAGAACTTTCAAAGCCAAAGGAAGGCCTTGAGCATAGCATATTGCACGTCGTGAAAGTGCAAGTTTCACATAATCACCCAAAGGAGGCTCACTGCTTTTGAAGGCATGGCAGCAGAAGAGCTCAAGAGCTTCAGGATCATCTAAAATCTTGACCTCATGTATTAAATTAACATCATGAGCAGTTAACAGTTGCTTATCCCTTGTTGTTATGATAATTCTACTGCCTACACCAAACCAATCACATGCCCCAACTAACTTGTGTAACTGTTCCATGTCATCCACGTCATCAAGGACCAAGAGAACCTTTCTATGCCTCAACCATTTCTTTATCATAGTGACTCCTTCATCTTCAATTTTTTTTCCCTTCGAATCTCAGAAAGAAGAGTCTTTTGCAGTTTGGCTAAACCTCCATGCGACATTGAACATTCTCTAACGTTTGCCAAAAAACAACAACCTTCAAATTCACGGGCAATTAAATTATAAACAGCTTTAGTAATTGTGGTCTTACCAATTCCACCAGTTCCCCATACCCCTACCATACGAACATCATTTTCCCCCAAATCTAAAAGCTTATTCATAACTTGTACTTGAGCTTGCATTCCAACTAGATGCTCTGCCACTTCCAAACACACAAGGTTTGATACGTGTTTTAAAATCTCTTCAATGATGTTTTGGATAAACTTAGATTCAGATTGATACCTGCCAATTGAAAAGAATATGAAGCATTTAGTGACATGGCATTTCTATATAAAATATAAAATAAAAAAAGGGGCAAGGAACAATTAACTCTTGTAAAAACTGATGAATACATCAACTCTTATAAAACTGATCCCAATTAAAGTTTGTCAACGATGAATAATTTTTCAACTACTTAGTAGTATAATTTTTGAAAAGGAGAAAATTAATTTATTAATAATGTTAATAATTTTCACACTATTCATTAATTATTGACATAAAAAAATTATTTTCATTCATTTCTTTTAACAAAAAAAATTGTAATTACTTTTTATTTGGGATCAAAATGAAGAACTTTCTTCTACACTAACAACCAGAGTACAAATATATAGTGGCTATACTTACTACAAACAAAACAAAAGGAAAAGCATTATATAAGGGGGTTAGAAATTTACTCGTCCAAAGTGAACCCTGACAGATCTGCTACTCGTGAAAGAGCTGCCCTCCATTTGTTGACCTTGGGCATATTTTCTTCGTATTTGCACTCCATGTTAACCAGTGCATCCCAGAAGCTAGCTCTCTGATTCCGTACATCTGATGGATTCACCTTGTAAAAAACTGGGATGACCCGTTGTTGATTTGATTCTTTGCAGTCAAGAATCTTAACAAGTTCATCCAAACACCATTTTGAAGAGGCATAGTTTTTGGAGAACACAATGACAGAAATCTTTGATTCTTCAATTGCTGTGAGAAGCGCAAGTGATATTTCTTCTCCTCTTCTGAGGTCATCATCATCCCTGAAGGTGTTAATGCCTCGTTGACATAAAGCGCTATACAAATGGTCTGTGAAGTTGTGGCGCGTGTCTTCGCCTCTGAAGCTCAGAAATACTTGGTCTTCCCGTGACTTTGGGAAAGAAGCAGAGGAAGAAGAGGCTCGTTGGTTGGCCATGGAAGCCATCATAATTGTTTCAATGTTTGCTTCTCTCTTCAGAAAAAAGATGAGCCTTACTTGGAGAGTTTGGGTGTGCGTGAGCAAAATGTGAATTCATGAAATGGTGAGGAAGTGTCGCTGAAACTTCCAGTCCTCAATTATTGACGCGTTTTCCACCACACATGGTGGAAGAGCCCACAAATTCCCGGACACTAGCTGTCAATCAATTTTGGGCTTGGTTTTATTTTCCTGACTTTCTTCCTTTTCTCAATTACTTTTGAGCTGAAATTAGATAAAGCGTTTATCAACTTGATTTATTGACGTAATAATCCGATGTTTGCTAACACGAAAAAATATATGGTGAGGAAGTGTTGCTGAATCTCCGATGCAAATGTAAAAGCTTTCTCTCTTTTTTTTTCTTTTTTTTTTTAATGAGCATCTGAATTCATGAAAAGCAAAAAAAAAATTTTGGTCCCTAATTTGTCACTTTTATCTCTTTGGTTCCTGTTGTTTCAATGGAAATAGCTCAAAATGCCACCCGTTTAATAATTTTAACTGAAAATACCACCCCTCCCCAATTTTTTTACAATTATCACCTATAAATACATACTTATTGCTCATTTATTGGCCAGATAACACTTTTGGACAATTTTTGGTTTCTCTCTTAGCTCTCTATTCACTCTCTCTCACCTCTATTTCCCAATTCTCTCTCTCTCTCTCTCCACGCCTCTTCTCACAAAGAAGAAGATCAAGAACAACCTACAAAACCCATAGCTTTGCCCTTCTCTACCCAAATCCAAACCCCAACTTCGTCTCTCTTCGAATTCCTTCTACAACCTAAACAAACCCAAACGAAACCATCTTTTCTGAATATGACAGCAGGTCTTGGCATTAGGTGGCCATTGTTTGAGCATTTTGGTCCAATTTTGGGGGGTTTTGAAGTCTGGGTTTACATGCCCTCTTCAAGAACAGCTTCTCCAGAAAATTAATTGTTGGGAATATGTAAGTTTTGATGTTAAATTGAACTAACTCCGCATCTTCTCACGAAGAAGAAGATCAAGAACTACCTACAAAACCCACAACTTTGCCCTCAAAACCCAGTTCTTCCTCTTCCTCTTTGTTTTCTTTTCTACCCAAATCCAAACCCCAATTTCGTCTCTCTTCGAATCCCTTCTGCAACCTAAACAAACCCAAACAAAACCATCTTTTCTGAATATGACAGCATGAATTGGCATTAGGTGGCCATTGTTTTAGCATTTTGGTCCAATTTTGGGGGGTTTTGAAGTCTGGGTTTACATGCCCTCTTCAAAAACAGCAATTGTATTGTGATTTTATTGCGGTTGTATTGTAGTCGTATTGCTTTTGTATTGCTATGGTATTGTTGTTATATTGATTTTTTTTTTTTGGTGTTTTATTGATATGTTACTGTAATTTAATAGGAATATATGTTGATATCATTTTTCTTTATCTGCTTGTGATTTGAGTAGGAGTTGAGATTATTCTTGGCTGAAATATTATTTATGATCTCTCTCTTTCTCTCTCTCTCTCTCTCTCTCTCTCTCTCTCTCTCTCTCAATTATACGGTCTAAAATCATGATTCCACATATTTGAGTTCTTGGTAAGCGTTAAAATCAAAGAACACGAGTGTTATGTTATAGAACATAGTTTAGTGTTTTGGTTTGTTTTGAAACAAAGTTGAGTTTTGGTTATCATTTTCAAATTTTATATGTCAAAATTATATTTTTGGAGTTTGAGGGCCTAGATAATGTCACAAGAAGTTCGTACCAATTTTCGGTGTATTTTTTGGATTTGTATTTAATTTATTATCAATTTGATAAGTTAAATCCTAGAAAAATAGTATTAAATCGTGTGGGGCGACACATGGCAGAAGTTGAATAGGGCGCAGTCAGTGTGTCTGATGGCTGTCCTCCTGTCAACGCGCCACATGTCAGGTTTGCTACTTTAATCAAATTTATGTTTAAAAATTTGATTAAATATCCGAAAAATACACCGAAAATTGCTACAAACTCCTGATAACATTATCTTCGATTATAAAGGTCTAAACCCATGATTCTACATATTTGAGTTCTTGGTAAGCGTTAAAATCAAAGAACACGAATGTTATGTTATAGAACATAATTTATTGTTTTGGTTTGTTTTGAAGCAAAATTGAGTTTTTGTTGTCATTTTCAAATTTTATATGTCAAAATTATATTTTTGGAGGTTGAGGGCGTAGAGAATGTCACAAGAAGTTCGTATCAATTTTCGGTGTATTTTTTATATTTGTATTTCATTTATTATCAATTTTATAAGTTAAATCCTAGAAAAGTAGTATTAAATCATGTGGGGCGACACATGGCGGAAGCTGAATGTGGCGCAGTCAGTGTGTCTCAATGAATTTATTACTTTTTCTTAGAAAATTCATAACTAAATACACAAAAATCACAATAACGTTCCGAAAATTGCTACGAACTCATTGAGACTTCATCTTCCTACTGAATTCCCTATTTCATGGTTATGCTACATTAGTATTTTATTATTATTTATCCTAAATTATTATTATGCGAATACATCATTTCTGGTGCTGATCAGTTTCTCTCTTCTTCAATTTGTTTTTTTTATTTTTATTTTTTTTTTAGGGTTAAGGGATGTTTTGAAAAATAAAATGGAAATATACAAGCCATCGATTCTACAACATCAAGAAAAAATTATTAAAACTCATTCACTGTTCAAGTTTTGCTTAAGAAACGTGTAACCAAATCGTTGAGATATGGTAAGTGGGAAAATGTCAATCCCAAGCACCGATGAAAAGACACCTACTCACTCCATGCATGCCTTTTCGTTTACCAAATATTAAGATTGTAGCTATGCAAAATATATGTGTCAGTAAAATGTCATTCGTAGCCGTCTATGATGTCAGTAATCATTCCACTATATAATATATATTATACATTTATATATAAAATGGTTTATAACAGCACAAACTCCAGACAAAATAGATTAAAACCCAACATTTAAACAACATTTGTACAACGTAGCTAGCCAACCTAGAACTAAAAAGAAGCAAGTCCACAATGCATAAAAATCGAAAAAACAAACTACAACTAATTATAAGGGTATGGATTTCCTAGCACAACATACACATGCATCACCTTGAACCAAAAAATACTCTCACGGTGCCATTTGCATCGATTGCAACAAGTTTAGAAGGCATGATTTATCTTTTCTTCAGTAGGCCAGCCTTGAATAACAAAACACCATTCGTTGTTGTTACAAGCGCTGCAGTGATTGAACTTAATCTTCCCATAGTAAAACATATCTACGATATGTCTTGCAACAGAGAAAACTCGACTTAATCTTCGTCTCAAAGCATCCCTGGTTCCTTTCATATCAATGTTGCTACGTTGATTCAAAGAACACAAGAATTCTAATGCATCCTCTTTTGACTGACCAATTCTGGACATGCCAAGTAGTCCAACTAGATATGCTGCTTCCATATGGCCTGTCGTGGCTGCAATGCTCATCCCATACAACACTTCCACGTTACCCTGCATGAAAAACACTTCCAACGCTTCTCTAAACATCAACTCAAGGTTCTCGCAAGCCCTGCATTGTTGCAAGAAATGTTGGACGCAGGATTGGCATGGTACTAGCTAGGATGGTCTGGGTACTTTGCCATTGAAATGGTGTTCCACACTTGTGGAGTGTTTGTCAACGTATGGAACAATGGGCACACAGATGTCATACAGAAGAGATCTTCCGATGATTGGGTTGCCACGTATAACATCACTTTAAACCAAGCTAACTCCGGGATGAAGACTTGGGGCATATCCAAATTGAGATGCTTCCTTCTCTTTCCTCCGAGTGTAGTGAAATGTTTCGAATTCATTGAAATATTTTTGGAATGGAACGATTTGAGGAGTGGAAGAGGGGAGAAATGAGAATATATGGGGTTTGGGTTTTGTTTTAGCCTCTGTTTATAGTGTTTTGAAAAGGTGTTTCCACTTGGGGTTTTTCCAAGTTGACCCTTTTTAAAGAAACTAAACCCAACACCCTTGATCAGTGCATAATTACATATCTTTTTATACCTTTCTAACTTATGATTTGGTTATGTTTTTGAGTTAAACTTGTGCTCTTAATAAAGTTTGTGTATGTTTCAGTGTAATAAGGATGAGACTCATTACATGCATTTTGAAGACAAGTTAGCAAAACAGTGTCTGCAGATCAGTCACATTCACGGATTAACCTGTACTTGCTCAAGAAGAACCAGATAATGAGCCATACATCATTGGAAAGATACGGAAGTCTAGTTTCCATAGCATTTTACGGTTCATGATTTGGAGTCTTCTAAAGGAAGTTATCCATGATTTAGCAGCTCAAGGTCAAAATTCGGCAGCATCTGCGTTACTGGGCCAAAAATGACATTTGAAGGTCTTTCCTATTTTTCCTTGAGTTGGGCTGCGTATGCTTGGAAAGATAAGACAAAGGGCTTGAAGATCTATATTTTTCCAGGATTTTTTGGAGTGAATAACAAGCCCAAAATCGGCCCACAAACTGATTGCAATGCAATGTCATGCATGACTATCTAGTGGGATTTGTTGGTGAAGTGCACTAGCCAAAAGAATGAGTTTCACCAAAAGAATGAGTTTCTAATTACAATGGGAGTTGTTGGTGAAGTGCACTAGCCAAAAGAATGAGTTTCTAATTACAAGTGCTATTGGCATAAACTATATTCAATTCAAATATTCCCCTTCCATTCTCCCTATAAATAGCACTCCAATTCTAAACACAACATCATTCAACAATCCATCAATTCACTTCATCCATTACTCATACACATTCATATAGAGAGAGAGAGAGAGAGAGAGAGAGAGAGAGAGAGAGAGAGAGAGAGAGCTAGTTGCAAAAGGAGCAAAGCTTGGAGCTGTCTTGGGAATTCCTTGCTGCCATCATCTAGTTCTTTTCTTCTCTTTATCCTATCCTATGTATTTCTTATTCTATATTGCTTTTCAATTATTAAATATGTGTAACTAAATTTCTTCTTAGTTAGAGGTGAATTCGAAGCCATGGACATATGTTTTATATGAATTGATCACTCCAAGTTATGATTCGTAAAGTATGAATGTGATTTACTTTTCTGTTTTATTCAGGACTTATTCTTGCATGTTTATTAAGGATGCATACTTAGTTTGCATGCAGGGATTTGATGCTAGAATATAAGGGAATTTCAGCTAATCGTTATGAACTTATATTCACAAGTAGTAAAAGTCACTAGTCATGATTGTGTTAAGTAAATTCCTGGCAGGAGTATCATGCTTTTCATAGTTACAATTGCTTTGTCAAAGCTTATGATTTTCATAGAACTTAATGATCTTTGATATGTATCTCTATCATGCTGTTCATATAGGGAACTTGATAAGAATAATTTGATTGAGTCGCTGAGTCCAATTCAATGAACTTAGGAAAATCTGAGAGTTAATTAGTGCAATTCACAATTAATTTGGGGCTTTGTCATTCGTACTTTATTAAAAGAGTAACTGGAGATCGATTTGTATGCATATGTTCCATGTGTGGAGAAGAATCCTCTAGCTATCCCTTAATCCATATTTCATTCACATCTTAGTTATTTGCTGCTGTCAATTTTACTTTGGTCTAAATCATCCAACTCCCCCCCAATCATTGTTCCCTTAACTTTGTTCTAGTTTAATAAATTTAATTTGTGTTGATTAGCATCCCTCCTAATCCCCGGAATAGAACGATCCCTACTTACTCGTACTACGATTGCATGATTTATAGGGTTTAATTTGTGCGTTAGTTATTTCTCACGCCAAATTTTGGCGCCGTTACCGGGGATTAGCAAAATTGCTAATCTTCCGTGCGTTTTCGTTGTTCTTGTGTTTCTGATTTTGTTTTGTTTTGTTTTCTTTGTTTTAGGTACAAGTGTATGACTCGAAGTTCACACCGTGTTCATGCGCACATATTGGTCTTTGACGACGATCTCGAAAGAACTTTGAGAAGGAAGAGGAAACAGCCAGAACTCAGTCCCTCTAGTTCTAGTTCCGAACCCGAATCTGAAGCAGAAACGGACTTGGAAGAGGAACAAGACATGGCTGTAGACAATAGATCAATCAAGGAGCTTTCAGCCTCTGAATTGGACAATGCAGTCCCTCTTTGCATTCAATACCCCAGGGCTGCTGCAGGCAAGACCGATGTGTTTGAATTGAAGTCAAGTTTGCTACATCACATTCCCAGATACCATGGGCTGTCCATGGAAGATCCAAACAAGCATTTGAAGGAATTTGAAGTAGTATGTTCAAGTATGACACCCATTAACGTGGATGGAAATATTTTGAAGATGAAAGCCTTTCCATTTTCTCTTATGGACAAGGCTAAGGATTGGCTCTATGAACTAGCACCTGGAACCGTTACTTCTTGGGAAAGTATGAAGAAAGCATTCTTGGAGAAATTCTTCCCAACTTCAAGAATCATTGTTTTGAGGAAGAAAATTAGTGGAATTCAACAAGGCCCGGGAGAATCCTTTCCAGTGTACTATGAGCGTTTTAAGACGTTAGTTGCATCCTGCCCACAACATCAAATGAAGGAAGAGCTTTTAATTCAATATTTCTATGAAGGGCTACTTCCACTGGAGAGACAAATGCTTGATGCTTCAGCAGGAGGTGCTTTGGTTGACAAAACACCAGTTGCTGCAAAGATCTTAATAGCAAACCGAGCTTTGAATGCACAACAATATGAAGGAGTTGGAGGGAGAGATCATGCACAGCCAAGTCAAGTTAATGAGGTAAGTGCTATTTCAGAACTTCAATCTCAAATGGCTAATCTCTCTACTCTTATTTCGCAGGTTGTTGAAGGACCCAAAGTGCAAAGTGCAGCCACTTGTAGCGTGTGCTCTATGCATGGACACCACACTGATCAATGTCCTCAATTAATAGCGAATGGGGGATGGGAAAGTGCCAATGCCATAGGTTATCAAGGCCAAACTCAACCTAGGTATGACCCATTTTCAAACACCTACAATCCAGGCTGGAGAGATCATCCAAATTTTAAGTGGAGGGAGCCTCAACAAACTCAACAACAAGGCGGATATAGACAGCCACCTCCGGGGTTCTATCAAAGGCCATTTGCACCACCACAACCTCAGCCACAAACTGCCCAATCAAATTCAGGTTCAACAATGGATAATGATCAAATGCTTAAAGTACTAACTTCTTTGACTCAGGGTTTACAGAATCAAGCCAAAGAGATGAGCGAAGTGAAGAAGCAAATTGGGCAGATGGCGGAATTCATGGGACAGTTTAGAGAAGAAGGCAAACTACCTAGCTCAACCATTGTCAATCCAAAAGGAGGTTTTGAAACGGCTAAAGCTATCATCTTGAGGAGTGGTAAAGAGATTGGAACCAATCCCAAAATGTCCAAACAAAGCCCAACAGAGAACGAAAAGTTGATTTTCAAAGAGAAAGAGGAGGACAAAGCCACGGCAAGGGAGGAACAACCATTGCTGCAGTCCCCTAAAGCTCCTGCACAACCAAACTCAGGTAAGGTTGTTCCAAATTCAACTCATTCTAACCCTATCCCACCAAATGTGCCTTTCCCTTGCAGGTTTATGCAGTCTAAGAAAGAAGAGAATGAAAAAGACATCTTAGAGACTTTCAGGAAGGTACAAGTAAATATCCCACTTCTTGACGCAATAAAGCAAGTTCCAAAGTATGCTAAATTCTTGAAAGAGCTTTGTACAACAGGGAGGAGGAATTCGAACAAAGAAGTGGTAAGGGTAAGTGAGAATGTTTCTGCAGTTTTGCAACGAAAACTGCCACCTAAATGCAAAGATCCAGGTAGTTTCACAATCCCTTGTGTTATTGGTAACACCAAGTTTGAACATGCCATGTTAAATTTAGGTGCTTCCATTAATGTCATGCCATACTCTATTTATGCATATATGAACTTAGGGGAGCTTAAAAATGATGGAGTTATAATTCAATTAGCCGATCGTTCTAATGCATATCCGAAAGGAGTTTTGGAAGATGTTTTGGTGCAGGTTAACCACTTGATATTTCCAGCAGATTTTTATGTGCTTGAGATGGAGGATTCGGCCCACTCTACACCATTGCCAATCTTACTTGGACGACCTTTCATGAAAACATCCCGAACCAAGATCGATGTATTCAAAGGGACATTGACAATGGAATTTGATGGCGATATCATTGATTTCAATATTTCTGAAGCTATAAGGTACCCTATTGATGATCACTCGTGTTTTTCTATTGATGCATTTGATTCTTTGGTGCAGGAATATCTCGAATCCCTGGATAGGGATGCCCTTGAAACCACCATTGTTCAAGGAATTGAACTCATCAACAATGGGGCCGAACCTAATCATGAAGAAATCTGCAAGATGGTGGCTACCCTTGAGTCATTGCCAAAATATGTTGGTAAGCCTCCAATCCCAATTCCAATTCCCGTTTCTGCTAACAAGTTGTTACCTTCAGTGATTCAGGCACCCACTCTTGAGCTTAAACCGTTACCGAATAATTTGAAGTATGTCTTCTTGGGAGATAAAGAGACTTTGCCCGTCATAGTCTCCTCATCACTCACGACAGTAGAGGAGGAAAAACTAGTTCGGGTGTTGCAAAAGTACAAAACAGCGATTGGATGGACTTTAGCCGACATCAAGGGAATTAGTCCAACAACATGCATGCATCGCATACTTCTAGAGGAAGAGGCTAAACCAACTCGAGAGGCTCAACGCCGACTCAACCCTCCAATGATGGAAGTTGTGAAAAAGGAGATCATTAAGCTTCTCGATTGTGGGGTCATTTACCCAATTTCGGATAGTCGTTGGGTTTCACCAGTTCAAGTTGTACCAAAGAAATTAGGAGTCACTGTGGTAAAAAATGAAGAGAATGAACTTGTCCCGACTCGTATCCAAACAGGCTGGAGAGTTTGCATTGACTATAGGAAGCTCAATGCCACCACAAGGAAAGATCACTTCCCTTTGCCGTTCATTGATCAAATGCTTGAAAGGTTAGCTGGTCATTCTTTTTATTGCTTTCTTGATGGCTATTCGGGATATAATCAGATTGTTATAGCCCCAGATGACCAAGAAAAGACTACTTTTACTTGTCCATTTGGTACTTTTGCTTATCGACGAATGCCATTTGGTTTATGTAATGCGCCAGCCACCTTTCAAAGATGCATGGTAAGTATCTTTTCTGATTTCGTTGAGAAGATTATTGAGGTTTTTATGGATGATTTTAGTGTTTTTGGTGACTCCTTTGATGGTTGTTTAACTAATCTCACGTTGATATTAAAACGTTGCATTGAAACTAACCTTGTTTTAAATTGGGAAAAATGTCATTTGATGGTAAAACAAGGCATAGTTTTAGGACATATAATTTCAGAAAAGGGAATTGAAGTTGATAAATCAAAAATAGGTCTTATACGCCACTTACCCTCTCCCACTTCGGTGAGAGAGGTTCGTTCTTTCCTTGGACATGCAGGATTCTATAGACGTTTTATCAAAGATTTCTCAAAGATTTCAACACCCATGTGTCGACTTCTACAAAAGGATGTGCCGTTTGTGTTTGATGACGAATGTGAGAAGGCGTTCGATCACCTCAAAGAATTGTTAACTTCGGCACCTATCATTGTTACACCAGATTGGAGCCTTCCGTTCGAGCTTATGTGTGATGCTTCAGATTATGCTTTAGGGGCTGTTTTGGGGCAACGGAAGGACAAGAAGCCACACGTCACGCATCCCGAACCTTGAATGGTGCTCAATTGAATTACTCCACCACTGAAAAAGAACTTCTTCCTGTTGTGTTTGCTTTAGATAAGTTTCGTTCTTATTTACTTGGTACTAAAGTAATAATTTACTCTGACCATGCAGCTTTGAAGTATTTACTCACAAAGAAAGAAGCCAAACCAAGGCTTATTCGCTGGATGCTTCTTCTTCAGGAGTTTGACATGGAAATTAGGGACAAAAGAGGATGTGAAAATGTAGTGGCTGACCACTTGAGCCGTTTGGTACATGAAGAAGACCCTCTACCTATTCCAGAGGCATTCCCAGATGAACAATTGCTGACCATTGAGGTAAGTGAGTCATGGTATGCTGATATTGTGAATTATATTATGTCTAAACAAGTACCAAGCACCATAACTAGGCACCAATGCAATAAACTTAAAAAAATGGCACGGTTTTATGTTTGGGATGACCCTTATTTGTGGAAATATAGCCCTGATCAAATTATTCGTAGATGTGTGCATGATTCTGAGTTTAATTCAATCTTAACCTTCTGTCACACTTATGCATGCGGGGGTCACTTTGGTACACAACGCACAGCACTTAAGGTTTTAGAATGTGGATTTTATTGGCCTACTATCTTTAAGGATGCTAGAACTTTTTGTATGACTTGTGATCGTTGTCAAAGAATGGGCAATATAGGTGCAAAAGATCAAATGCCACAAACTCCTATCTCTTCTGTTGAGATTTTTGATGTTTGGGGTATTGATTTCATGGGCCCTTTTCCTTCCTCACATGGTTTTAATTATATCTTACTTGCTGTGGATTATGTTTCGAAATGGGTGGAAGCAAAAGCCACCCGTACTAATGATTCCAAAGTGGTTGCAGATTTTGTTAAAACTAACATATTTGCAAGATTTGGAATGCCACGAGTACTTATAAGTGATAGGGGCTCTCACTTTTGTAATCGGACCATAGAGGCACTGCTTAAGAAGTATAATGTCACACATAAGGTTTCAACACCTTATCATCCCCAAACAAGTGGACAAGCCGAAGTTTGTAATCGGGAAATCAAGCAGATCTTGGAAAAGACAGTTGGACCAACTCGAAAAGATTGGAGCTTGCATTTGAATGATGCATTGTGGGCATATCGTACTGCCTACAAAACACCAATTGGAATGTCTCCTTTTCGGCTCATTTATGGGAAACCATGCCATCTTCCAGTTGAGTTGGAGCATCGTGCACATTGGGCAGTCAAGACTTTCAACATGAACACTGATGCAGCTGGACTTCATAGGAAATTGCAATTGAATGAGCTTGAGGAAATTCGGACTAAAGCTTATGAGAATGCTCATATTTATAAGGAGAAAACAAAGGCTGCCCATGATAAGATGATTCGTAGTAAAACGTTTTCTGTGGGGCAGAAAGTGTTACTTTTCAACTCTCGGCTTCGTTTGTTTCCAGGTAAGTTGCGTTCTAAATGGATTGGTCCTTTTGTTGTTACTAATGTTTTTCCTTATGGTGCAGTCCAAATTCAAAGTTTAAAGACAGGACAAGAATTCAAAGTGAATGGACACCGCTTGAAGCCATACTATGAGTGTTTTGAAGAGCATGTAGTGGAGGATGTACCCCTCTATGCCGTTGGCCCTAGTGAAGCTTAAAGGGAGGTATCGTTCGGCTGAAGACATAAAACTTAGCGCTTCTTGGGAGGCAACCCATGTGTTGAAGAATAAGGTGCTTGGTAGCGGTCGACCTAATCGCATCAAGAGGGAGTTTCTCTAATCATTTGTCTTAAACTTTCCCCTTATTATCTACATGTTCTCACTCATCTTATATACTTTCACATTGAGGACAATGCTCCATTTAAGTTCGGGGGTAGACATTGACAATGTTGTTAGGTTTTGTCGTAGCGTTAAGTTGTGTGAGCTTTGTTTTGCTTAGTATAATTTTGTTCAATGTCTTGCAAGCCTATGAAAAAAAAAAAAAAAAAAAAAGATTTTTCATATGAGTTGACTTCTGGTAACTCCAATAAGCACCTCTGTTAATACAGTGTCTAGGAGTTCTATAGGCGACACCTTCAGTGTCTAAGAAGTTTGGGTTTTAAGCGGGACCATTGTGACCTCTCCAAACTTCCCGGATCCCCTGGCTGTGTTTTCTGAGGTTCTTAACTGGTAATCCATGAGTCACTTGTATATTCGTGTGTTTTATTCAAAAAAAAAAAAATTAATAAAATAATAATAATTATAAAAAAAACAACAAATAAAAAAAAATAAAAAACCTCTCTTTCTCTGAAACACTACATTAACCCTAACTCTCCATCTTTCATTTGATCTAGCCGCCCGCTAACCCCTGAAACCAAACCTTCTCTTCCCAAGCCTTCTCCAAATTATTGCTTATTGTAGGGCTCGTCAATGGAGAAACTCAAGGATGCCGTCGGTGGAAAGCTCAAGGAGGAAGAGTCCGAATTGAGCATGGTGAAGGTGCCTAGCCCAATGGTTTTGTTGAACTCACTGCCAGCTATCCCACCAGAAGATCCTTTGGGAGAGGACACCATTATGCAACGGGTGTTTGAGGTGATTGAGGTGCTCGTGGTTGTGTTTGCCATGGATCCCTCAGAAGTTACCATAGATGCCTTTCTGTTTCATAGAGGTAGGGTGATAGAGGAAATTGAAGGTATGATTCCAAATTGGGATCTGGATTGTGGATTGGAAGAGATGCAGCTTGCGGCGCTGGCACATTGTCTAGATACTTGGAGGGTATATCTGCTATATAGGAGATTTGTGGCAAGAACTGTTGTGTTGAGCAGTCACATGTATTGTACAGGTAACATTCGAGACGAGTTTGGCATTTATTTAAGTGTGCTTGACGAGTTTCACTTCCAATTAGCATACATGACCACAAGGCTCCGAGACTTCGTGGAGCAGATGGATGAGTTGATGATAGATGGAGCCATATATGATTCTTCTGTTTCAGACCCTTCGGAAAGTGAGTCGGATTGAAAGATGAACCGTCCTAATCGCTTCAAAGGGGAGTTTTTCTAAACTCTAACATTTGGTTATGTCTTTTCCTTCTCTTCTTTCCTTGCATTTATGAGGCATTGCATGTTCTTACGTTCTAAACATTGAGGGCAATGTTTCATTTAAGTTTGGGGGGAAAGATTTGGTTATGTTGTTTTACTGTCAAATTTTAAATTTATTTATTTAATTTTTTTTTTGTGTGTTTAGCGTCTAAAAACGCAGGATTTTGTGTGTTGTTTCGTTATCCTACCAAACACCTATGATAAGACTTGGATTTAATACTAATATGGTTTATCAGAAATTGAGAGTCATTTTTTAAGGACTTTGTGTGGTTCTGAGTTAACTCTGTCTTGCATGCCACCCTTGCACTTATTGAGCACTTTGCCAAGTTAGTCCAATTTCTTGTTACTTAGAGACGTTATGCAATTCTACTTATCTCATGATCTTGGTTTTGTACTTTAGAACTTATTTGAATATCTCTTGAGACATTTTGTTGCCATACAATGCTTAGGAAGTGATTTAGGCCATGTTTGAACCGTTTGAGCCTTTCTAACCATCCCTCTACATGTATTCATCCCTAGTCAACCCATTTGAGCCAATGTTAAGCCTTTCTTTGTGTAAACCATTCCTACCATAATGAACTTCTGTTTTCTTATTCTCACTTATTCTATGAGCAGTTAAAGTTATCTTCAAAAGAGAGTTATAAAGAATGCAAGGTTTTTGGAGCAAAAGTGAATCATTAGTGCCATTACCCAAATGTTGAAAAGAAATAAGTTTGGGGGTATTGGTAACTAATCAAAAGAGGTAATGAAGTGTGACCAATGTAGTCACGGCCCTAGGGTGTTATAAAAGAGAAGATCATGGTGAGCTAGGGTAAAGAGCCACAAAATTAGGCCAAATAAACACATTTGAAGGTGCTGAAATTATGTTGAAAATCTGCTCATGTATGTGTTCCTTGCTTGTTACAAAGTACAATAATCTCTTATGCTCTTACCTGTGCTTTAATTGTGCTAAAAATATTGTATATCTCATATCCCTTCTTTCATTCTACCACTACCCTGAACCTCATTACTACCCTTGTAAAGTCCTTTTGATCCTTGGTGTTGCATGGTATTACTGTGGAGAGCAGATTGGATAATGAGTTTATGGGGTTCAGAATTATTGATTTTGCTCTAAGTGTGTGCGCATATACTTATTTGAGTGGTAGGGGTTGTTCTGATTTGGGATTCACACACTACACTTAAGGGTGTCATTGTGAGCTTTGCTTTCTCGTGAATCATGTGTGGAACTTAGATTGTGATTGTTGTGTTTCTTTGGAACCATATACGTTGGTGATTCTTTGAGGATATTGTTTGGAAGGCTAGTTGCTTATTTCCTGTTTACTAAGTTGTAGTTTTATTTTGTTTTGCTCGAGGACTAGCAAAATCTAAGTTTGGGGGTATTTGATCAGTGCATAATTACATATCTTTTTATACCCTTCTAACTTATGATTTGGTTATGTTTTTGAGTTAAACTTGTGCTCTTAATAAAGTTTGTGTATGTTTCAGTGTAATAAGGATGAGACTCATTACATGTATTTTGAAGACAAGTTAGCAAAACAGTGTCTGCAGATCAGTCACATTCACGGATTAACCTGTACTTGCTCAAGAAGAACCAGATAATGAGCCATACATCATTGGAAAGATACGGAAGTCTAGTTTCCGTAGCATTTTACGGTTCATGATTTGGAGTCTTCTAGAGGAAGTTATCCATGATTTAGCAGCTCAAGGTCAAAATTCGGCAGCATCTGCGTTACTGGGCCAAAAATGACATTTGAAGGTCTTTCCTATTTTTCCTTGAGTTGGGCTGCATATGCTTGGAAAGATAAGACAAAGGGCTTGAAGATCCATATTTTTCCAGGATTTTTTGGAGTGAATAACAAGCCTAAAATTGGCCCACAAACTGATTGCAATGCAATGTCATGCATGACTATCTAGTGGGATTTGTTGGTGAAGTGCACTAGCCAAAAGAATGAGTTTCTAATTACAATGGGATTTGTTGGTGAGGTGCACTAGCCAAAAGAATGAGTTTCTAATTACAATGGGATTTGTTGGTGAAGTGCACTAGCCAAAAGAATGAGTTTCTAATTACAATGGGAGTTGTTGGTGAACTGCACTAGCCAAAAGAATGAGTTTCTAATTACAAGTGCTATTGGCATAAACCATATTCAATTCAAATATTCCCCTTCCATTCTCCCTATAAATAGCACTCCAATTCTAAACACAACATCATTCAACAATCCATCAATTCACTTCATCCATTACTCATACACATTCATATAGAGAGAGAGAGAGAGAGAGAGAGAGAGAGAGAGAGAGAGAGAGAGCTAGTTGCAAAAGGAGCAAAGCTTGGAGCTGTCTTGGGAATTCCTTGTTGCCATCATCTAGTTCTTTTCTTCTCATTTCCTATGTATTTCTTATTCTATATTGCTTTTCAATTATTAAATAGGTGTAACTAAATTTCTCCTTAGTTAGAGGTGAATTCGAAGCCATGGACATATGTTTTATATGAATTGATCACTCCAAGTTATGATTCGTAAAGTATGAATGTGATTTACTTTTCTGTTTTATTCAGGACTTATTCTTGCATGTTTATTAAGGATGCATACTTAGTTTGCATGCAGGGATTTGATGCTAGAATATAAGGGAATTTCAGCTAATCGTTATGAACTTATATTCACAAGTAGTAAAAGTCACTAGTCATGATTGTGTTAAGTAAATTCCTGGCAGGAGTATCATGCTTTTCATAGTTACAATTGCTTTGTCAAAGCTTATGATTTTCATAGAACTTAATGATCTTTGATATGTATCTCTATCATGCTGTTCATATAGGGAACTTGATAAGAATAATTTGATTGAGTCGCTGAGTCCAATTCAATGAACTTAGGAAAATCTGAGAGTTAATTAGTGCAGTTCACAATTAATTTGGGGCTTTGTCATTCGTACTTTATTAAAAGAGTAATTGGAGATCGATTTGTATGCATATGTTCCATGTGTGGAGAAGAATTCTCTAACTATCCCTTAATCCATATTTCATTCACATCTTAGTTATTTGCTGCTGTCAATTTTACTTTGGTCTAAATCATCCAACTCCCCCCCAATCATTGTTCCCTTAACTTTGTTCTAGTTTAATAAATTTAATTTGTGTTGATTAGCATCCCTCCTAATCCCCGGAATAGAACGATCCCTACTTACTCGTACTACGATTGCATGATTTATAGGGTTTAATTTGTGCGTTAGTTATTTCTCACGCCAACCCTAAAACTCAAGACAAGAAAAGGGAAAACATCATCGAAATGCAAAGAGAGTCAGACAGTCAAAAAGTCAATTAATAACCTATTTGCATAGCCATTTTTAGGATTTTCCCGCCATCAAATTCATTGATACAAATGTGATGGATTACTGACTAGTCATAGAAGGTCCCCTCAGATACTTTTTCATTTTCCCACACCAAACTACCCCTAGTAATGTTATTAAAATGGAACCAATGATGTTGGATTCTTATTCAACCAGTTGCCTTAATGAAATATAAATAAAATAATATATTTAAAGCAGTGTCCCCTCAATTTTCAAATTAATAAATGGTAGTGAAATATTATATTGGTTTTCTGGGTAAAAGGTGTCACGATTCTGACGGTATAAGTGTCCAAATCGTGACCAACCTACCCACACACAGAAAAGAATGATATAATTCGATTTGGGCAGAGATGAGAGAAAGATGAGTGAGAAGTTTAGGGTTAGGAGTGAAGGGGTATGACTAAGAACTATGAGTGAGAAGGTATGAGTCCGAAGAGGTTTCAGTGAGAAGATCTGAGTGAGAAGAGGTACAACTGAGAAGTTTCAATGTGTCTTCGTCTTCATCTCCCGCTCAAACAAAGAGGTGTCACTATTGTGGAGCTGCAATGGTGCTTCGGGTTTCAAAATCAGATAAAAATCGAGGGAAGCCATTTTGGAAGTGTCTAACCTCCTATGTAAGTTTTCATTTCCAGAATATGTATGTGGGTGAAAAAAAACCTAGGTCTAACTCTGACAGAATTATTTTGCATATATGATGTCTGCAATTAGGGAGCCAACCAGTTGCAATGAATTCGAATGGGTTGATGTAACCTCCGCTGAAGCAAAACAGCAAGACGACACGCATGATGCTAGAGTGTTGAATATATTGAAGTCCTTTAAGGACTTGGTATTAGTTTTATTACTTGTATCAATTGTCATATTATTTGTTCTTTTAATGACCAACTAAGTGCATGGTTTCAAGGATTGTAAAAGTTCTCTCCAAAAAGACATGTTGCAGGCACTACCAATGAGTTTTCAAACCCATTTTGTAATTTTTGTTCTTGAAGTGGATTGGTATTGAGTTTAAATTATTTTTTGAAACAAAAGATCTATTTGTCTGAAACCCAGCAAAAACTTTCCAAGACTGACTTTAAAAAAATAAAGTCATACGAAGACGATAAAATCACAATACAGGGCCAATACGATGCAATAATAAGACAATACATTTTTTTGAAAATTGCATAATTATTCAGTGCATATAGATTGTTTATTTGAGTATACTTAAAGTTTATTGATTGTTTGCTGCATGTATATCGCATGATATTGAATGTTTATTGAAGGTTTATTGATTGTTTACTGCATGTATTTCGCATGTTATTGAACCGATATTGAAGGTTTATTGAAGGTTTATTGAAGGTTTATTGATTGTTTACATGTTTATTGAAGGTTTATTGATTGTTAACTGCATGTATTTCGCTTGTTATTGAACCGATGTTGAATGATTATTGAAGGTTTATTGATTGTTTACATGTTTATTGAAGGTTTATTGGTTGTTAACTGCATGTATTTCACATGTTATTGAACCGATATTGAATGTTTATTGAAGGTTTATTGATTATTTACATATTTATTGAAGGTTTATTGATTGTTAACTGCATATATTTCGCATGTTATTGAACCGATATTGAATATTTATTGAAGGTTTGTTGATTGTTTACTGCATGTATATCGCATGTTATTGCTCCAATATTGCATGTTTATTGGGGGCCAAAAGTACCACTCAAGTAAGATTTAAGGAGTTAGATTTAAGGGGGAAAACGGTCCTTATTCTTTCTTTTAGTAGGAAGAACAACTGTTAAGTAGAATTTCCTATTCAATACGACTTCCTTATGGTTGGTGTAATTGGGGAGTGATGTATATTGCATGTCTATTGCATGTATATTGTATGTTTATTGCGTGTATATTGCTTGTCTGTTGTGTGTATATTGCTTGTATGTTGCCTGTGTATTGTTGTTTATTTCCTTCATAAGCAATAAACAATCAATACACATACAATAAAAGTACGATATGCATGCAATAGACAAGCAATATAGACGCAACAAACATGCAATATAGACGCACCAATATACATTACTTTTATGGAACATAATTTAGTGTTTTGGTTTGTTTTGAAACAAAGTTGAGTTTTTGTTATCATTTTCAAATTTTATAAGTCAAAATTATATTTTTGGAGTTTTGGGGCGTAAAGAATGTCACAAGGAGTTCCTACCAATTTTCGGTGAATTGTTTGGATTTGTATTTAATTTATTATGAATTTTGTAAGTTAAATCCTAGAAATTATTATTAAATGGTATGGAGTGACACATGGCCGAAGTTGAATGGGCGCGGTCAGTGTGGCTGACTGACTGTCCTCCAGCGATTGCACCACTGTCCATTTTGATCCTTCTTTTGTTTTGTTTTTTTTTTTAAAATAAAAAAATTCGTAAATAAATAATTAAAAATCAGAAAAATACATTGAAAATTGTTACAAACTCCTTATGGCATTATCTTCAATTACAAAGGCAATTGGGGCAATACAATGACAATACAAAGGCAATTAGGGCAATACAATGGCAATACGAAGGCAATTGGAGGCTACATAATGGCAATACTGGGGCAATAAGAGGCTATACATTGGCAATATGAAAACTCCAATAGTCCATCTGAGAGAGAGAGAGAGAGAGAGAGAGAGGAGGAGGAGGGAATACAGGGACATAATACACAACGTATACAATGTTCTCTCTTCAATGTGTAATATAAGTAAAAGTAATTTTCCATTGTTCTTTGGAAAAAAAAAAAAAAAGTATGTTTCTATTGCACACACTTGCGAATATAAAAAGAACAGATTCAAGACTGAAATTTCTCAAGTAAATTGAACTCAATTTCATTGAATGAGGACTAAATTACATGACTAAAATATAGTTCCTCAATTACATGTTTTTTTTCCATATAATTACAGCACACTTCCTGTGACAGAATGGAATGTTGTCCCACGCCAAAGTGATGATGGTTCTCAATGACAACAATCTTCCATAAGTCAAAAATCTAGGTCCAACTGTCATTTTAAAATTAAAAAAAAACCTGCAGAAGAGATGGCAAAACAAAAAATCAGCAAAAAGGAGAAACAAAGACCAAAAAAACAAAATAGAAATTGAGACAAGAAAACCGCAATCAGAAACTAAAAGACCTAAGAAACTCATACTAATAGTAAAAGAGCTTCCTAACCTAGAACACCAGAAAGAGAAAATCAGAAAAAGTGGAACACATAAAGCACAAAGAAAATGTTAAACTAAATAAGAGGGACAAAATCAAACATCAAAACACCTCAAGGGTTGAACTTAATCAACCAGCCAATAATCAATATAACCAAACAACATCCATAACATCAATACAAAACCAGATACAACTACAACATTCATAATAGCAATACACAGAACAATGAAACTAAAAAACAGCTGCATTCCAATCCGATAAGATTGAAGAAAAGTAACTATTCCTGTACAAAGTGATATTACGGGAACATGATTAGGAAAAGAAAGAACCATTAAAAAATCATCAGATGGTTTGGCAAAAAATGGGGCAATGTGGAATTGTCTGACTCAAGAAGCCCTACATGTACTTTATATAAGCTTCCTAAAGAAGGCAATAGTGAACAGAACAACCAAAATTTTCTGAAGCAGTCCAATATTCTCCATTTTCTAAAAAACAAACAATTCCTGATAAAATAAAAACAAACCAATCCTATGTTTCTATATAGGTGTAAGAGAATCATGAATTGAAACAAATAATCTACGAGGGCACCGTTTGAACAAGGAAATCATATCCATATTTTACATTTTATAGCAAGCCATATCAAGGGAGGTCTACTTAATGCTCTTGTAATACTTTAAATTTTGCTCAAGCATCTCATGAAGATGCCTATTTTCAACTTTCCCATGTTCCAACACTTCAAATATTAACACCAAAAGATTTGTATTTCAATGGCTGATTAGCATCACACTCACACAAAATCTAATAGCATAAGAAACAAGCACATTCCCATTCATTTCAATTAATAACTCCATTTCCTAATATCAGCAAGTGGGTCCATCGAATAGTAAGCTAATTTTACAATTCATAACAACCATGTCAACCAAGAGCGTAGGTACTGGTAATTTAGTAACACAACTTCCATTAATACTAGAAGAATTTAATAACCTGTCTACACACCCAAGCACTAAAATTGTAAGGCTAAAATCTGAAATATGCAAAGATCAATTAAAAACTACAATAATACCATTATCAATTATCAATTAAAAACAAGTAGTCCACTTGATAATTCATAATGCCACAGCTCATAAATTAGGCATTGAATGAATCCCTAAATTAGAATTTCTAAAATTAATCCCTAAGTTCTAAATGCCCAACTGAATCCCTAATTCCTAAATCCCTAAATTAGAATTTAGAAAGAAAAAAAAATGAAATTGAATGACATGAAGAAGAAGATAATCAGACAAGTAGGTGGTTCAGGTCAGGAGGAGTGCTGAAATTTTAAGATGAAGAAGAAGAGGACTTACAGTTGGAGAGCAAAGGAGAGAAGGTTGCAATAATAAGAAAGGGGGATCAACGAATTTATAACAGACAGAGAGTACAAAACTAATATCAGATCTCACCACTGTGGAGAACAACGACGGAGGTCACGACTATGGCTTGGCTGTGGAGTCGCGATAGTGGCTTCGTGGTGGAGGTCGACGACGGAGGTCGTGAGTTGCGGCGGCTTGGATAGGGTCAAACTAGGGTTCCGAATTTGATGGGTGGAGAACGAGATTGGACAGTAGCGAGATGGCTGGCGAGTTGGAGTTGAGGCAAGATTTGGGAGAGTGCGAGAGAGGATAGGAATTAGGAAAACTTGGGCGTCAGAAAATGAATTTTTGAGGTGATAAAGTGTCAATAATAAAAAAAGACTCAAAACCCTCCGTTGTGTCTGTGTTGGTTGCAAGATATTTGCCGAATGGATTTTGGTCCTTTGATAACCACAAACCAAAGATGAAGAGAGAGAGAGAGAGGAACATATTGAAAGAGCGTGCTGTGCACTTTCAAATTGCCTCTGTGGGTATGGGTAATTTCAACCCGGTTTTACCAAAAAGACAACATTGAAAATTCACCGTTGAATTTTATCCGATGGCTCTTAGATACCCCTTAAACACACCCCTTATAACTTTCCACTCACTATAGAAGCCCCCCTACCCCCCTTGTTTGGGCCATTTTTCGTTAGGCATCTTTTCAATGTAAGATATGATGGATAATTGCATCTACACGTACATGTGATTCTTCGAACCCAAAAAACATGCATGTGATTAATGCAAATTCACAACTCAATACACACTCCCATTTAGAGTTGTACGGAGATGTGCAATAATATGGTATTATGTTTTTTTCGCCGTAAAATATATAATTTTCATATAATTCTCCCTTAGAAGCTGCATGAGCACTTTAACCAAATAATGTAGGTCATAGCTAAATAAAAGGAGCATTATTTCGAACCAACAAGAAAGAAATCCAATTTGGAGTACCCACCTTAACTATAATTTTCCCAACCCAATACGCGCTCTTAAATTTTAAGTATCAAAAATAATAAAAGGCTTAAATGTCATAATGGTCTCTATGTTTTACCCCATCAACCAATTTATTAGTCCATGTGTTATCAATTTGGCCAATTTGATCATTGTGTAAAGAAAAATATTTAAAGCTGTAATTGATTTTAAAATATTCAAATTCAATCTAAAAAAGGAATTGTACAAAAAATAAAAATTCTCTTCCCCCAATTTTACACTCATACTACAAGTTACAACAACCTCTCCAAAACCTGAGCCAAACTAGCCACCACCACTCCAATCCCAACACTTTAATGACATGTTTATTAATCCGTAATTGGATTATGTGGAATTGAATTGAGGAAGAGTTAGATTAAGGAGAATTAGATTCCGGATTCCTATTAAAGTTATTTACTAAACCATATAGATTGAGAAGAGTTAGATTTCGGTTTCCTATTAATATTGTTTACTAAACCATATGAAATTGGGATAGGAGTGATGCTAATTACTAAACTATCCTCGTTATTGGGTTAAAGTAGATGACAAATTTGGAATTTGTTTAAAATTGTGAGCGTATAATGGGTAAAAAAGATGAATTCCTAATTGAGTTAGTGCTATAGGAATTAGAATACCACCTCCCACCCAAGAATTAAATTCCTCCAAAATCAGGAATTTAATTCCTAATTTTGTGTCTACCTCACTTACTTTTTAATTTCTCGATGCGAAATAAACTCAGGAATCCTCCATATGTGTAATTCAATTCCCGATGAGAATTCAAATTTCTAATTAGTAAACACACCATAAAGAGAATCTCATAAACATATTGCGGGCGAGGGATAGAAATTGAATGTGGGAAAATTTAGATAGCCCAAACAGAGAAGCCTTCTCCTTTCTCAACATGGCCACCGCCGATTTTTGCATTATTCACCGACGGCCCATTGTTACAATCTCCAGCTTGATTACCTACATAGATAAGCAAGTGTGATATTTTACCTTGTCAATTTTTGATATGGTATTTTTACATTCTTCAGCACATAATTAAACATGTTACATAAGAACATAGCTAGCAAAACAACAAATATATATAAAGACATCTCGGTGTTCATATTAGGACTAATAATACAAACACAAGGTCATTATGCCATCAAAATATTCATAAGTCCTCTTAAGGTGTCCTGCCCATAGGCATCGAAAATAGAAATATCTCAACATAAGGACATGCTGCTAAAGATGCAAAAACAAACCCCTAGTCACTCGGAGAACCTAATGATCTACATGAGAAAAACAAATTAGTCGTGAGCAAACAACCCACTCAGCTCAATAATGTAATCTAATAGTTTATAAGATCACATGCCAAGTTCTTAATATCCAAACCCAATACACATCCAGCCTGAACCATACAATTGGCACTCACATTGTTACAATAAACTCGTACATTAGATTAGTGCTGAAATATAGATTTACCCTCATTCACTTCAAAGCAATACCTTTCACATATCATCTTATATCAACGGAAGTATGTGATATACAATATAAAATTTTCAACATCTTAGTAAAGCCACTCACCTTAAGTCAGATTGGATTAAGAATAGCGCACAAACCGAGGAGACCCAAACAACATCAACACCTAAGAGAGTACACAAAACTCTAACTTAGAATCCTACGATTGAAAACTATATAATATTGCAAATGCAGAGAAACTATGCTTAACATCACTTCGAAAAGAGAACAAGAATACCATGAAACTATTTTTCTAGAATAGAAAAGTGTTTTCATTAAACCCTGGAAATAATAAAAAAGAAACGAACATAAAGTGTGTCCAAATTATGCAATGACAGTATTTTTAGCATCCAATACACAAAACGAACATAAACGGGGAAATGGAGAAAAAATAGCAAAAGAATAAAAGGCCAACCTTTGATTTGGTTCCTAAGACTCAATTTTTAAAGGATCCGAATTGAACTATGTCTCCCTAATTTATTATTTATTTTTTATAATTGTTGCATATTTTTTTTAGGGGGTATTATTGCAAATTAAAATAGTTAAAATGATTGTTTCGGTAAAATAAGGAGTATAACTAGGGTTTAAACTACTAGTTATTTATGCTATTAGATTAATCTAAGGGTCTGTATTGAATAGTTGCTCACATAATATCATTTTTAGGTTCTTAGGTGAGTGCGACTACAATTTCAATGACCTAATTTCGTAAAAAATTTCAACAAAATCAGCATGCTGTGGTTATCAATTTTGGAACATACAATAGTCAAATCCAAAAAAAAATTAAAAATAGAAAGTGGTGTAGTCATTACCAATTTTGTGCTGAAAGGGAGGCTAATTAAAAAAAATTAAAAGAAAAAAGTGATGCGAACTCACATTGAAATGCAGAGGGGGGTCATCTTTTTTCTCTTTCTGGGTCGAACTTCATCACCTCACATCATCATCATCATCATCATCTAATTCATCTTCACCTTCATTTTCATCATCATCACCATCCTTACCATCCTTTGGCATGCTGATACGAGACAGGTGGGACCCAAAGCTTTTGAAGAGCCCTCTGCCGCATCTGTAGGAAACATTAATAATTCGATGAATAGACGGCTTTAATTGATCATCACTCTTTCCATCATCATCACCCTTCGGCTTCGTCCACATGACCTGCCCCTGTCAATCCTTCTGACACTGAGTAATCTTGACCCCAATATCTGCGTGCTCCATCGATCAAATTCGAAACTGACAATACAGGAAACCACGGCTTATTAAATGATTCCGTAGGTTCACAAAAAGTACACAAATGATCGTTTTTATTTGGAAGAAGTACACCTATGTCTTTGCGAAAACTGAACGACTTCGACTCGGGAACATCACTGCCTGATACATTGCACTCTTCAAAATCCATCTTAGCCCGCATCACTAAGTTGCCATCCGTGGACTGTTTGTGCTGGTTCGAACCTCCAAAGTAAGTGATTTTGCATTCGATAAAACTTCCGAGATCAAGTTATTTGGAAGTGTGGCAAGTTTCAAGCATCGCTTGAGATTTAAATCGACGAGCTTTTGCAACCCACAAATACTTTGTGGCAGTTTTGCAAGGTTTTCAAATCCTTCAAAATCTAAAAAATTGAAGCACAGTGAGATCTCCAACTGATGAAGTGAAATTGGTACTTAGGTGACAAGGGGTAAATTTAATTACTCAAACAAGACACAACAACAAAGCAATCTTCACACACTTTGAACCTTGACCAAATACACATATGACTAGTCAACTGCTAGTCATGAACATTCACAATCAAGAGAACACACAGAGCATGCCACAATGTACCTGCAACCTTAGAAGATTACTAGTGACACCCTAGGCACTCAGAAGGACCCGTCAATCTAGGCATCCCCTGTGCTAGCAACAACTATGGTGAAAGTGTGTGAAATCATCATTATCAAGTAAACAGCACCCAGCAGATAAAGATGACTAGTCAACCACCAAGAACATAAACCCAGAAAAAATTACAGATTTGCAAAACAGATTTTGTTCACCCAGAAACCCACCATTGGGAAAAACTGGGAGTCATCAACCGACCAGGCACTCCACTAAGTATAAAAAGATTCTTACAAAGAAGACACAACCAAGCTCAAGAAACATCTAGGTCTATTTAGGAAAATGAGCAATACCTCCTTTGTGCAATCTTCTTCTCCAACTTAGCAAAGCTTGAAGCTCAGTTCTTCATGGCAATGGCAGCTTCTTCTCCAGCTCGTTCATCCCATGGCACAAGCTTGCAAGCACCAACTCAGACCGAAACCAATATTTGGATTCAAATGAGAATGACCAATTTCTTCAAGAAACTGATCAGTTCACAATTGTATATCATTTTGTACCCTTATAGTTTATGTTTTGCTTTAGTTCTTAAAGAAAAACTTGTGCTTTTAATCTATTTTGGTTTGTTATTCAGTTCATTGGGCCTTAGGTTACAATGGTGGCTTTGGATAGGAAAATATGCAAAGTGGTGCAAAAACGTACAGACTGAGTTAGCAATTCACTTCGGCCTTAACTTCTTTGTCCGAACTTGGATTGGCCCAAATAATATGTGGTTGGAAAGATGAGAATCTGAACTTCAAAATGGACTACTCAAATGCAGCAATTGGTTACGTTGAGCCCAATCCGTGAGCCCATCAAAATACACACCAGGCTGATTGCAGTTTCCACTTGGAGGAGCCTTGGATCCTCTTTTGAGCCATGTGCTTCATCAGCCAAAGGGGAGACAAATCAGATGGGAGGAGCCTTGGATCCTTTTTTGAGCCATGTGCTTCATCAGCCAAAGGGGAGCTTCACACTCTATAAATAGAGAGCTTCACACTCATTCAAGCATATCAAACTCCATTCAACCTAGAATTCTCTTCAGCCATCCTCTAACACTTCCATCCTTCCCCAAACACTCCATTCTGTCCAAAATCACCAAAACAGCTCCAGCAAGCCTTCCTTCCATTTCCCTACGAATTTCCTCTTCCTCTACCATCACCACTCACCCAAACTCATCCCAAATCACCTATCTAGTTGCCATACTCTAGATGTGAGGAAGCTCTTGGAGCAGCATTAGACTTGGAGAAGCACTTGGAGAAGCCTTGGACACCACAAGTAACTTCAGAAATGGGTTTTTCCACTCTTATTGCATTCATTATGTTTTCTCATTTCTGTTTAAGTTTCATTTCCATTATGAGTAGCTAAATTCATAACTAGGGCTTCGATGTAATCTAACATGAATATTCTGGGTTTATAAGTTGAAGTTTTGAGTTTCAAGTTTGATTCATGATTCATATTCCTATTATTTATGCTTATCAGTTAATATACTTGTTTGGATGATTGATCACCATTAGAACTTGTTTATTAGCTACCTTTGTTTGAATCAAGAGTAGACACCATGCTTTGATTCGAATTGAACTATGAATAAGAAAAGTATGTATGGACATTCGACAACAGGAATTAGATACATGCTTGGTTGTTTAAATTGTTCTTCTATGCTTAATGGGTTCCTAATGCTTAATTGAGGTTAGACAACAAATAATCAAGTTAGGGAATTTGGAACACAAGGTTAGGACCAAACACCATGGCTTAATCATACTTTAGCAAGAATCAATCTTTGAATCCGAATTAGACTTGTCACTTGACTCCTTATAACCCAGAATTGAATTGTTATGGTGAATCGAATGCCCTAGTCTCTCAATCTATTTTCCAGCCTACAAAAATACTCTTTGTTGCATTTGCTCACTTTGCTTTTGTTTGGAATTTTTTTTGCCTCATTTGTTCAACACTTACAATCCCTCTTGCTTTAAATTCTGTTTTAGACTTAACTTCCTACTTCCTTGAATTTGGTAATCTAAGCACATAACTAGTTTTAACTTCTCAGTCTTCGTGGGTACGACCTCGTACTTGTCTTGCTATACTACTAATTGGCCCGTACAATTGCGAGTTAACATTTTTAACAACAAATTTTGGCGCCGTTGCCGGGGACTGAACGAAAGTTCTTTCCTGGTTATGTGCCCAAGGTTACCCTATTCTTTTTAGTACTAACTAACTCAAGTTATTTTCTGTTTCAGGTAGTTTATGTCTGGAAATCCTTTCCTTGATCAAGTGAGGTCTTCATTCCAACGTTCGAGACCTTTGAACACAGGGCCATCTTTGCAACCAAACCGGGTGATCTCTGACCTCCCAGGTTCTTCACCTTCCAATTCGGAAACAAGTTCAGACCAAGAAAAAGAAGAAGAGATGGCTGCCAATGACTTCATGGGAGACCTTGATATCCCGACAATTCCAGCATCCCCTTCAAGCATCTTGCTGCCCACTGCAGCTCTAAACTATGAGCTTAAATCTTCTCATCTTAATATGTTGCCTTACTTTTATGGTTCACCTAATGAAGATCCATTAACCCATATAAAGGATATTTTTAATGCTGTGAGCTCTTTCCCCTTGACAGGTGTGACGGAAGATCAACTTCGAATGAGAGTGTTTCCTTACACTTTGAAAGATAAGGCGAAATATTGGTTGAATTCCTTGAAGCCTGGTTCACTCACGACTTGGGGAGCCATTCAAAAGAAGTTCTTGGAGAAATACTTCTCTACGCAAAAAACCGACATGCTTAGGGACAAGATCTTACTATTTGCACAGCAAGATGATGAGTCGTTTTGTGAAGCGTGGGAGAGATTCAATGGTCTGCTCAATCAATGTCCTCATCATGGGATTCCATTGAAGCTTCAGATGCGTATGTTCTATAAAGGACTAACCCCCTCTAGCCATAATATTGTCACTAATTTTGCAGGTGGTTCTTATAAGACTAAGACTCCCGAAGAAACATATGAACTCTTTGAGGCGATAGCAATGGAGACCTAACACACCGATACAAGAGGTAAACGTATTGTTGGTGGTTCTAATGATTCTTCTAGTGTGCAGATAAATTGGAACAAAAGCTAGATGCCCTCCTTGCATTGAGCTCAAGAAACCCTTCAAAGGAAGTGTGTAGCATCTGCTAACTCATGATCATCCTACCATTTCTTGTCCCCTTGGGGCTGCATATCCAGAATTTGTGCAAGAGCAAGCTAAGTTGGTAAATTCCTACAACCGAGGTCCAATAAATGATCCATATTCTCAAAGTTATAATCCAGGTTGGAGGAATCATCCAAACTTTTCATGGAGGAATACACAGAATCAAGCAAATCCCCCTTCACTCCAAAGGCCACAACAATCATCATCATTGGAGGATATAGTGAAGCAAATGGCAATCAACCAATCCAATTTCCAGCAAACTACACAAGCTGCCATCTCCAAGTTGGAAGTCCAATTAGGCCAGATAGCTGCTGAAATAGCTCAAAGGGAGCCTGGGAAATGGCCAAGCCAAACCGTGATCAATCAGAAAAACCAAGAAGCCAAGGCCGTTCATGTGCTCAGATCAGGTAAGATTGTTGATAACAAAGTTAGTTCTGATCTATCAAATGATGTTGTGGTTGTAGAGAATGAAGATGAAGAGAAAACCACAGCTACGGAAGGAGAACAACCCAAAATGTCCCAATCTGCTCCTGAGGCCAAATCTGATTCTCAGGAACCCAATCCATTCCAATTGCATAAAAGAGATGACAAATTTGTGCCATCACATCTTCATCAAGATAGATACATCCCACCTCCTCCATATATTCCACCGATTCCATTTCCAGGCCGTTTGAAGAAAGCAAATCAAGATAAGGCTTTTAAAGAGATTTATGATATTTTGAGTAAAGTTAATATCAATTTGCCCTTGCTTGATGTTGTTAAACAGATTCCTGCATATGGAAAGTTCATCAAGCACTTGATGACTCACAAGCTCAATTTTGCTCCAAGTGAAGAAGTAAAGCTCAACAAGAATGTGAGTGCTGTGTTGCAAAGGAAGCTTCCACCAAAACTAGAAGATCCTGGCAGCTTTGACATTCCCATTAACATCGGAGATAAGAAGGTTGGAAGAGCCATGTTGGACTTGGGAGCAAGCATCAATGTAATGCCATATTCAGTTTATCAGGAGCTTGGCTTAGAAGGGATGAAGAAAACCTCAATTCGTCTTGAACTAGCTGATCATTCTATCAAATATCCAAAAGGTATTGTAGAAGATATTTTAGTTCAAGTTAATACACTCATTCTTCCGGCTGATTTTGTAGTGATGGATATGGAGGATAACCCATATGGAGACCGTGTTGATCCCATTCTCCTCGAACGATCATTCATGGCCACTGCAGACACAATCATCAAAGTGAAAGATGGCACCCTCTCCATGACTGTTTTGGGTGAAACTGTTGAATTTAAAGTGTTTGATGCTCTCTCTCAACCTTCTATCACTCATGATACTTGTTTTTCAATTGATGTTGTGGATCATGAGGTTTCTTCTAAAATTGTGCAGAAAAAGTCTAATGATGCTCTAGAAGCGGTCCTAACACAAGAAGAGGAAGATATCTATGAATCAGAGTTCCAAGAAGTGATGGCTGCCTTAGAAGTGTTTCAGCCATACCCACCATCCTTTAGGCCACCACTCAAGCCTCTTGGACCATCCTCCACAAAATTGGAGCCATCCATTATCACCCCACCAAAGCTAGAACTTAAACCTCTACCCAATCATCTTAAGTATACTTATTTGGGTGCTAATGAAACTCTCCCTGTTATAATTGCTGCAGGTCTCACCACACATGAAGAGGACAACTTAATTGAAGTTCTAAAAGAGCATAAAACAACCATTGGATGGACCATAGCAGACATCAAAGGAATTAGTCCAAGCATGTGCATGCACCGAATTTTAATGGAAGAAGACAGCAAACCATCTCGTGATGCACAAAGGAGGCTAAATCCCAACATGAAAGAGGTGGTTAGGACTGAAGTTTTAAAGCTACTTGATGTGGGAATCATCTACCCAATTTCAGATTCTAAGTGGGTGAGTCCTGTGCAAGTTGTTCCAAAGAAGTCCGGAATCACCGTTGTAAAGAATGAGAAGAATGAGCTAGTTCCAACACGAACTACCACCGGTTGGAGAGTTTGCATTGATTACAGGAAGTTGAACACATCCACGAGAAAAGATCATTTTCCCTTGCCTTTCATTGATCAAATGCTTGACCGTTTATCTGGCCATTCTTACTACTGTTTTCTTGATGGATTTTCAGGTTATAATCAAATTCCTATTGCTCCGGAAGACCAGGAGAAAACCACATTCACATGCCCATTTGGTACGTTTGCTTATAGAAGGATGTCATTTGGTTTGTGCAATGCTCCAGCAACTTTCCAAAGATGCATGATGGCAATCTTTTCTGATATGGTGGAACAATTCATGGAGGTATTTATGGATGATTTTTCAGTTTTTGGTTCATCTTTTGATGATTGTCTTCACCACTTGTCTCTAGTGCTTAAAAGATGTCAGGAAACAAATCTGATTTTGAATTGGGAGAAGTGTCACTTCATGGTAAGACAAGGACTTGTGCTAGGCCATGTTGTTTCAAGCAAGGGAATTGAAGTGGACAAAGCCAAGATAAATATCATCTCAAATCTACCACCCCCTTCCTCTGTTAAAGGAGTTAGAAGCTTTCTGGGTCATGCCGGATTCTATAGAAGGTTCATCAAAAAATTTTCAAGCATCTCAAGACCATTGTGCAATCTCCTTGCTAAGGATGCTGTTTTTGAGTTTCACAAAACTTGCATGGAAGCTTTTACGACCTTGAAGAAAGAGCTAACTTCAGCCCCTATTATCATAGCTCCAGATTGGTCTTTACCATTTGAAATAATGTGTGATGCCTCTGACTTTGCTATTGGTGCAGTTTTAGGTCAAAAGAAGAACAAGCTTCCCCATGTGATTCATTATGCAAGCCGGACCTTGAATGATGCCCAACTCAATTACTCCACAACAGAGAAAGAGTTGCTTGCTGTTGTTTTTGCTTTAGAAAAATTTCGTTCTTACCTTGTTGGTTCTAAAGTAATTGTTTATTCTGACCATGCTGCTCTTAGATACTTGCTCACTAAGAAGGACGCCAAACCACGCTTGATCAGATGGATTCTCTTGCTGCAAGAGTTCGATTTGGAGATTCAAGATAAGAAGGGATGTGAAAATGTGGTGGCTGACCATTTGAGCAGAATTGTGGTTGAAGAGCAAGGAGAAGCTGTGCTACCATTGAATGAGACTTTTCCAGATGAACAACTATATGTTGTCCAAGTCAAAGAACCATGGTATGCTGATTTTGTTAATTATCTTGCTTGTGGTGTTCTTAGAAATGATCTAACTTATCAGGACAAAAAGAAGTTCTTTTCCATGGTGAAACATTATGTCTGGGATGAACCTTTCTTATTCAAGCATTGCCCAGATCAACTCATTAGAAGATGTGTTCCAGAAGAAGAACAAGAAAGTATCCTTAGGCATAGCCACGAATTGGCTTGTGGAGGCCACTTTGGAGCTAAGAAAACAGCACTTAAAATTCTGCAATCAGGTTTCTTTTGGCCTACTCTATTCAAAGATGCATTTAATTTTTGTGTTAAGTGTGATAGGTGTCAAAGGATGGGAAACATAAGCCGCAGGAATGAAATGTCATTGAAGAACATACTCTTTGTGGAACTCTTCGATGTATGGGGTATTGATTTCATGGGACCATTCCCATCTTCCTTTGGTTATACCTACATACTTGTTGCTGTTGATTATGTGTCTAAATGGGTGGAAGCCATAGCCACCAAAACCAATGATCATAAGGTGGTGCTGAAGTTCTTGAGGGACAATATTTTCACAAGGTTTGGTACTCCAAGGGCTGTCATTAGTGATGGAGGCAGCCACTTCTGCAACAAGCCATTTGAAGCACTCATGAAGAAGTACAACATCACCCACTGAGTCTCTACACCATATCATCCTCAAACTTCTGGTCAAGTAGAAATAAGCAACAGAGAAATTAAGCAGATCCTAGAGAAGGTGGTGAATAGTACAAGGAAAGATTGGGCTACCAAGCTCAATGATGCATTATGGGCTTATAGGACTGCATATAAGACTCCCATCGGAATAAGCCCTTATCGTCTTGTGTTTGGGAAAGCCTGTCACTTGCCAATGGAGCTTGAACACAATGCTTTTTGGGCCATCAAGAAGTTGAATTTTGATCTGGACAAAGCCGGCCATGTTAGAAAGTTTCAGCTCAATGAATTGAAAGAAATTAGACATGAGTCCTATGAGAATGCAAGGCTTTACAAAGAACGAACCAAGAGTTACCATGATAGGAACATTCAACGGAAAGAGTTCACCAAAGGTATGTCAGTTCTTTTGTTTAACTCACGTTTGCGTCTCTTTCCAGGAAAATTGAAGTCTAGGTGGCTTGGCCCATTCACCGTGGTCAATGTTTCTCCCTATGGAGCTGTGGAGATTAAAAACCCTAAAGGTGGCTCGACTTTCAAAGTAAATGGACAATGTTTAAAGCCATTCTATGAGGGAGTGTCAGTTGGAATTCAAACTCGTCATGTGGTGGATCATCTTCCCTTTGTACAATCAAGTTAGCTAATCACATAATGTCTTGCCAAGACATTAACTAAGGCGCTTCTTGGGAGGCAACCCATGTGTTGAAGAATAAGGTGCTTGGTAGCGGTCGACCTAATCGCATCAAGAGGGAGTTTCTCTAATCCTTTGTCTTATACTTTCCCCTTATTATTTACATGTTCTCACTCATCTTATATGCTTTCACATTGAGGACAATGCTCCATTTAAGTTTGAGGGTAGGGATTGACAATTTTGTTAGATTTTGTGTTAGAGTTAAGTTGTGTGAGCTTCGTTTTGCTTAGTATAATTTTGTTCAATATCTTGCATGCCTATGAAAAAAAAAAAGAGAGATTTTTCATATGAGTTGACTTCTGGTAACCCCAATGAGCACCTCTGTTAATACAGTGTCTAGGAGTTCTTTAGGCAACACCTTCGGTGTCTAAGAAGTTTGGTTTTTAAGAAGGACCATTGTGACCTCTCCAAACTTCCCGGATCCCCTGGCTGTGTTTTCTGAGGTTCTTAATTGGTAATCCGTGAGTCACTTGTATATTCGTGTGTTTTTAAAATAAATTTTTCTCTTTCTTTTCTTATTATTTGAAGTTTATGTTTCTTTTATATGTAAATGTTTATTAGTGGCTGGATATTAAGTTATTGTGGACTGCTAAACACTGAAACACTACCCACATTAACCCTAAAATTAACTCTCCATCTTTTAGTTTATCTAGCCGCCTCTAACCCCTGAACATCTCAACTTCCTCTTCCTCCCGAACCAAACCTTCTCCAAATTGTTGCTTATTGTAGATCTCGCCAATGGAGAAACTCCAGGAGGCCGTCGGTGGAAAGCTCAAAGTGGAGGAGTCCGAATTGAGCATGCTGAAGGTGCCTATCCCAATGGTTCTGTTGAACTCACTGCCAGCTATCCCACCAGAAGATCTTTTGGGAAAGGACACCATTATGCAACCAGTGTTGGAGGTGATTGAGGTGCTCGTGGTTGTGTTTGCCATGGATCCCTCAGAAGTTACCATAGATGCCTTTCTGTTTCATAGAGGTAGGGTGATAGAGGAAATTGAGGACATGATTCCAAATTGGGATCTGAATTGTGGATTGGAAGAGATACAGCTTGCAGCGCTGGCACGTTGTTTAGATACTTGGAGGGAATATCTGCTAGATATGAGGTTTGTGGCAAGAACTGTTGTGGTGAGCAGTCACATGTATTGTACAGGTAACATTCGAGACGAGTTTGGCATTTACTTAAGTATGCTTGACGAGTTTCACTTCCAATTAGTGTACATGACCACAAGGCTCCGAGACTTCGTGGAGCAGATGGATGAGTTGATAATAGATGGAGCCCAATATGATTCTTCTGTTTCAGACCCTTCGGAAAGTGAGTCAGAAGAAGAGCCATGGGTGAGCTCAGCCATCGATAGCATTTTGAGAAATGCTATGTTTGAAGGATGAACCGTGCAGTGCCAGGTTACCCTTAAATCCTTGTTTTCTATTTTCTTATATGCTTTCACATTGGGGGCAATGTTCAATTCAGGTCTGGGGGGGAGGTTTTCAATTTTTGTTCATTTGATTTGTGTTTTCAATTTTTGTTCATTTGATTTGTGTTTCCAATTTTCGTTCGGTGTCGCTATTTTTTTTAAGAATGTCATACAATCAATGCTATGGAGCGGCCATTTCGATTTTCATATGAGACATATTACACTTCACAAAGCGGTAGCTCTTAGAATTCTGGTGGATAAAGTACCATGCTCAGATTCTTGAAGGAGAATAGTGGAGACTACCCTAGTTAGCTATTTCGAGCCTAATTGCTTTCTTGAGAGGGTTTAAAGTGTTTCTATTCCTCATCTCTACTTATTTTCTTCAATTCACTCTAAATGATCTCATTGTTCCATTTTGATTGAATACTAAGGATGATTCTCTTTGCAGATATCAGGTGCATGCTATCACTCATGAATGAACTCATTGAAGTGATGCTAGGCTACGTGTGTATAACAATTCTCTGTGCTTTCTTTTCACCCTACCCATTTGTGTGTTCCATCAGCCCTCTTGCAGCCAAACACTTTAACCCATTTTCTTCTATCACCCTCATGATTCCCCTAACTTTGTATCTCAATCTGAGATATTTAACCTATTATAGCCATACCCTATAGCTTAGAAATATACCAAGGTGTGCCAAGATAAAGTTTGAAGCAAGGAAGTTGCTGCCACATGCCTAAATGTAAATTGGTGTGAATCTGTGTAATAAGTTAAAGAAGAAGTAGATCAAGTCAGCAAATAAGAAAAGAGAAAGTGTTTCGATTTGATCTAAATGTGAAATATAAGTTCTATGCCAGATGATGCTATGAAGTTGCAGCCATACCATTCTAAATCAATGATACCTTGCAGATCAATGAAGAATGCAACCTTGGTGTGTTCTTAAGTTAATTGTGTTCCTTCCAATTCTTCCATTTCCCCTAACCCTAGCCTTTCATTACAACCTTGTGAAAGACCTAGCTGATCTTTGAGGATGTATTCATGGGTGCTGGTATGTATGTGTGTATCTCTATTCTTAGTATTTCATTCCCTTCATGAGATCTAACCAAATATTGTGCTTCTATTTCATATACTCATTTTGCTTGTTTGAGAGAATAAAACCATAGGTTCTGAGTGATTGAGTGCTTTATGTGAGAATTAGAGTTGAAGCATGTTCTCCCTTCAAGATTTGAGTATGTTTACTTTGAAGCCGTGTGCCTTTGAGCTATAGCTTCCACTGTACACACTTATTGATCATCTATCTTGGCAACTCTATGGTGTTGGAGGTATGACTAAAGTTTTCTTTCATTGTCATTAGTTGTTTTCAAAGTTAGTTTTCTAACCTTTTGTTTTGTAGAGTCAATAAAGCGTTTGTGGGTATCGTTTCTATTAAACCCTCAGGAGACACAACTCCTCCTGCTAGGGATACCTAGAGGTTTAAAGGCTTGTTGCATATGCTCAATGCAATTGTGTTACCTACAGAAGTGGTTTAGTGAACTTCTTGTTTTGTTTACTTTGTTTTCTTTTGTTTTGCTCGAGGACTAGCAAAATCTAGGTCTGGGGGTATTTGATCAGTTCACAATTGTATATCATTTTGTACCCTTATAGTTTATGTTTTGCTTTAGTTCTTCAAGAAAAACTTGTGCTTTTAATCTATTTTGGTTTGTTATTCAGTTCATTAGGCCTTAAGTTACAATGGTGGCTTTGGATAGGAAAATATGCAAAGTGGTGCAAAAACGTGCAGACTGAGTTAGCAATTCACTTCGGCCTTAACTTCTTTGTCCGAACTTGGATTGGCCCAAATAATATGTGGTTAGAAAGATGAGAATCTGAACTTCAAGATGGACTACTCAAATACAGCAATTGATTACGTTGAGCCCAATCCGTGAGCCCATCAAAATACACACCAGGCTGATTGCAGTTTCCACTTGGAGGAGCCTTGGATCCTCTTTTGAGCCATGTGCTTCATCAGCTAAAGGGGAGACAAATCAGATGGGAGGAGCCTTGGATCCTCTTTTGAGCCATGTGCTTCATCAGCCAAAGGGGAGATTCACACTCTATAAATAGAGAGCTTCACACTCATTCAAGCATATCACACTCCATTCAACCTAGAATTCTCTTCAGTCATCCTCTAACACTTCCATCCTTCCCAAAACACTCCATTCTGTCCAAAATCACCAAAACAGCTCCAACAAGCCTTCCTTCCATTTCCCTATGAATTTCCTCTTTCTCTACCATCACCACTCACCCAAACTCATCCCAAATCACCTATCTAGTTGCCATACTCTAGATGTGAGGAAGCTCTTGGAGCAGCATTAGACTTGGAGAAGGACTTGGAGAAGCCTTGGACACCACAAGTAACTTCAGAAATGGGTTTTTCCACTCTTATTGCATTCATTATGTTTTCTCATTTCTGTTTAAGTTTCATTTCCATTATGAGTAGCTAAATTCATAACTAGGGCTTCGATGTAATCTAACATGAATATTCTGGGTTTATAAGTTGAAGTTTTGAGTTTCAAGTTTGATTCATGATTCATATTCCTATTCTTTATGCTTATCAGTTAATATACTTGTTTGGATGATTGATCACCATTAGAACTTGTTTATTAGCTACCTTTGTTTGAATCAAGAGTAGACACCATGCTTTGATTCGAATTGAACTATGAATAAGAAAAGTATGTATGGACATTCGACAACAGGAATTAGATACATGCTTGGTTGTTTAAATTGTTCTTCTATGCTTAATGGGTTCCTAATGCTTAATTGAGGTTAGACAACAAATAATCAAGTTAGGGAATTTGGAACACAAGGTTAGGACCAAACACCATGGCTTAATCATACTTTAGCAAGAATCAATCTTTGAATCCGAATTAGACTTGTCACTTGACTCCTTATAACCCAGAATTGAATTGTTATGGTGAATCGAATGCCCTAGTCTCTCAATCTATTTTCCAGCCTACAAAAATACTCTTTGTTGCATTTGCTCACTTTGCTTTTGTTTGGAATTTTGTTTTGCCTCATTTGTTCAACACTTACAATCCCTCTTGCTTTAAATTCTGTTTTAGACTTAACTTCCTACTTCCTTGAATTTGGTAATCTAAGCACATAACTAGTTTTAACTTCTCAGTCTTCGTGGGTACGACCTCGTACTTGTCTTGCTATACTACTAATTGGCCCGTACAATTGCGAGTTAACATTTTTAACAACAAATTTTGGCGCCGTTGCCGGGGACTGAACGAAAGTTCTTTCCTGGTTATGTGCCCAAGGTTACCCTATTCTTTTTAGTACTAACTAACTCAAGTTATTTTCTGTTTCAGGTAGTTTATGTCTGGAAATCCTTTCCTTGATCAAGTGAGGTCTTCATTCCAACGTTCGAGACCTTTGAACGCAGGGCCATCTTTGCAACCAAACCGGGTGATCTCTGACCTCCCAGATTCTTCACCTTCCAATTACAAAGATGTCAAGGCCATCTTTGCAATCTAATCAAGAGCTTGGTAAATTACAATTCACATCCTATTACAAAGATGTCAAGGGAAGCCAAAAGAAGAATACAAAAAACCATACATTAACATGAAGGCAACTCCTCTATTGCAGTTCTTTCTAAATTTAACTCTTTAAGCGCAATTAGATTTCCAATTGATGCAGGCAACTCCTTTATAGGACATTCAGACAAGGCCAAAGAAGTCAGCCCAATGAGTTTTCCAATTGATGCAGGCAACTCCTTTATAGGACATCCAGATAAGTCCAAAGATGTCAGCCCAATGAGATTTCCAATTGATGTAGGCAACTCCTTTATCGGACATCCAGATAAGCCCAAAGATGTCAGCCCAATGAGATTTCCAATTGATGCAGGCAACTCCTTTATAGGACATCCAGATAAGTGCATATATGTCAGCCCAATGAGATTTCCAATTGATGCAGGCACCTCCTTTATAGTACATCCACATAAGCCCAAAGATGTCAGCCCAATGAGATTTCCAATTGATGCAGGCACCTCCTTTATAGGACATCCACATAAGGCCAAAGATTTCAGCCCAATGAGATTTCCAATTGATGCAGGCAACTCCTTTATAGGACATCCAGATAAGTCCAAATATGTCAACCCAATGAGATTTCCAATTGATGCAGGCAGCTCCTTTATAGGACATCCAGATAAGTCCAAATATGTCAGCCCAATGAGATTTCCAATTGATGCAGGCAGCTCCTTTATAGGACATCCAGATAAGTCCAAATATGTCAGCCCAATAAGATTTCTAATTGATGCAGGCAGCTCCTTTATAGGACATCCAGATAAGTCTGAAGATGTCAGCCCAATGAGATTTCCAATTGATGCAGGCAACTCTTTTATAGGACATTCAGATAAGGCCAAAGATGTCAGCCCAATGAGATTTCCAATTGATGCAGGCAGCCCAATGAGATTTCCAATTGATGCAGGCAACTCTTTTATAGTAGTTCTGGAAAGGTCCAATCCATTGAAGGATTCCACTTTGTCCATAATTTCTGGGAACCTCTCCAATTTTATGCAATTACTAAGATCCAACTGTCCAGAGATTTCCACCACACTTCATTTGCAAACTTGGTGAGTTCACGGCAGCCATAAAAATTCAATACTTGAAGTTTATCAAGAGATCCAACAGATGGATGAACCTGAACTAAACTTTTACAATGGTTCGCATACAAGTACCTTAAGTTTGGGCTGCCGGATAGGTCAGGAATTTCAGTTAGGAATTCAGAGCCCATTAAATTCAAAGATGTCAACTTTGTGAAATGCTGTGAAACCAAAACAGAATTGAAATAATAATAATAATCAAATGGATAGCATTAAAGAAATTTACAACAAACATCAGTTAATAAACAAGAACTCTTAAATTACCTTCAATCCCTCCCCTAGTTGTTTGATGGGGCTGTAAGGAAGATTGAGCAACCTTAGTCCCTTTGGATGAAATTTGGGTGGAAAAGATTGGAGCGGACATCTATACCAATCAAGCACTCTCAACATGTTTGGGAGATAACCAATGTCTCTAGAAAGACATACGTTATAGTTCATAAAGATTTTAAGATTTTTCATCTTCGAGAAGCAGTCAACATTCAAGAATATCTCATAATCCTTTTTGGGGGAATTTAACATGATGCCTATGATTTTTTCTGTTCCCTGACATAAAAAAGTAAAGGGACCATTGTTACAAAGCATTTAATAAAAAACATGCATGAGTTTCAAAATCTACTTTTTCTTCCAGATAAAAATAAAAATAATAATTATACTTACTGTATCATTAGTCAGAACATGCTCGATATCTTCATGAGACCACAATCTGCTACGACCTCCAAGTTCATCAGGCGACTCTTGCTGAACTATGTCCTTACCCATCTCTTCTAGTAAGTCATGCATCCAAATATAATCTCCTTCAACACTTATGAGTGCCTTTTCTACGAGTACTTCAATGCTATACTCAGCTTTGGGGTCACAAGCTACAAGAATTTCTGTCACACGCAGTTTACTTTCACCCTTAAAGAAACATGCAATGTCAAGGAAAACCTGTTGTACGCTATGATCCAACGCATTGTAACTTATTTTGAGAACATTTTGAATTTTCGGGCTTTTGAAACCATGTAATGCAGCTTCCCATTAACCAATACTTCCACCATATAGACAAGAACCGAGAACTTTCAAAGCCAAAGGAAGGCCTTGAGCATAGCGTATTGCACGTCGTGCAAGTTTCACATAATCACCCAAAGGAGGCTCACTTCTTTTGAAGGCATGGCAGTAGAAGAGCTCAAGAGCTTCAGGATCATCTAAAATCTTGACCTCATGTATTAAATTAACATCATGAGCGGTTAACAGTTGCTTATCCCTTGTTGTTATGATAATTCTACTGCCTACACCAAACCAATCACATGCCCCAACTAACTTGTGTAACTGTTCCATGTCATCCACGTCATCAAGAACCAAGAGAACCTTTCTACGCCTCAACCTTTCCTTTATCATAGTGACTCCTTTATCAACATTGGTCACCTCCAATTTTTCTACCCTTAGAATCTCAAAAAGAAGAGTCTCTTGTAGTTTGGCTAAACCTCCATGCGACATTGAACATTCTCTAACATTTGCCAAAAAACAACAACCTTCGAATTCACGGGCAATTAAAATATAAACAGCTTTAGTAATTGTGGTCTTACCAATTCCACCAGTTCCCCATACCCCTACCATACGAACATCGTTTTCCCCCAAATCTAAAAGCTTATTCATAACTTGTACTTGAGCTTGCATTCCAACTGGATGCTCTGCCACTTCCAAACACACAAGGTTTGATACGTGTTTTAAAATCTCTTCAATGATGTTTTGGATAAACTTAGATTCAGATTGATACCTGCCAATTGAAAAGAATATGAAGCATTTAGTGACATGGCATTTCTATATAAAATATAAAATAAAAAAAGGGGCAAGTAACAATTAACTCTTATAAAAACTGATGAATACATCAACTCTTATAAAACTGATCCCAATTAAAGTTTGTCAACGATGAATAATTTTTCAACTACTTAGTAGTATAATTTTTGAAAAGGAGAAAATTAATTTATTAATAATATTAATAATTTTCACACTATTAATTAATTATTGACATAAAAAAATTATTTTCATTCATTTCTTTTAACAAAAAAAAATTGTGATTACTTTTTATTTGGGATCAAAATGAAGAACTTTCTTCTACACTAACAACCAGAGTACAAATATATATAGTGGCTATACTTATTACAAACAAAACGAAAGGAAAAGCATTATATAAGGGGGTTAGAAATTTACTCGTCCAAAGTGAACCCTGACAGATCTGCTACTCGTGAAAGAGCTGCCCTCCATTTGTTGACCTTGGGCATATTTTCTTTGTATTTGCACTCCATGTTAGCCAGTGCATCCCCGAAGCTACCTCTCTGATTCCGTACATCTGATGGATTCACCTTGTAAAAAACTGGGATGACCATTTTGAAGTTGTTGATTTGATTCTTTGCAGTCAAGAATCTTCACAAGTTCATCCAAACACCATTTTGAAGAGGCATAGTTTTTGGAGAACACAATGACAGAAATCTTTGATTCTTCAATTGCTGTGAGAAGCGAGCGTGATATTTCTTCTCCTCTTCCGAGGTCATCATCATCCCTGAAAGTGTTAATGCCTCGTTGACATAAAGCGCTATACAAATGGTCTGTGAAGTTGTGGCGCGTGTCTTCGCCTCTGAAGCTCAAAAATACTTGGTCTTCCCGTGACTTTGGGAAAGAAGCAGAGGAAGAAGAGGCTCGTTGGTTGGCCATGGAAGCCATCATAATTGTTTCAGTGTTTGCTTCTCTCTTCAGAAAAAAGATGAGCCTCACTTGGAGAGTTTGGGTGTGCGTGAGCAAAATGTGAATTCATGAAATGGTGAGGAAGTGTCGCTGAAACTTCCAGTCCTCAATTATTGACGCGTTTTCCACCACACATGGTGGAAGAGCCCACAAATTCCCGGACACGAGCTGTCAGTCAATTTTGGGCTTGGTTTTATTTTCCTAACTTTCTTCCTTTTCTCAATTACTTCTGAGCTGAAATTAGATAAAGCATTTATCAACTTGATTTATTGACAAAATAATCCGATGTTTGCTAACACGAAAAAATATATGGTGAGGAAGTGTCGCGGAATCTCCGATGCAAATGTAAAAGCTCTTTTTTTTTTTTTTTTCTTTTTTTATGAACATCTGAATTCATGAAAAGCAAAAAGATATTTTTGATCCCTAATTTGTCACTTTTATCACTTTGGTTCCTATTGTTACAAGGGAAATAGCTCAAAATGCCACCTTTTTAATAATTTTAGGGACATAGCCTAAAATGCCACCCATTTCATAATTTTAACTAAAAATACCACCCCATCCTAATTTTTGTACAACTACCACCTATAAATATAAAATTATTGTCCACTTGTTGTACCCATATCAGTTTTTCAGAAATTGGCTTCTCTCTCTAATTCTCTTCGCTCTATCTCTTAGGCCCGTCTCTCTCCCTCATGTACCTCTCTCTCTTCGACTCAATCGTCTTTCTCCCTCAACGGTGGCTGTTCATCCAAGCGTAACTCCATCATTGACATCCACGAGGTACTGTTTATAACCCTTTTCTTTGAAATTTGGGGCTTTTGTGAGTTTAGTTTATGGTGTACGGATTTGTAAGAAATTGGTTTAGGGTTTTAGAGTTTAGGGGTTGCTCAGAAATTGGGTTTGGGTTTATGGGTTTCTATGAACTGGGTAATAACCGGATGTTTGCTAACACGAAAAAATATATGGTGAGGAAGTGTCGCTGAATCTCCGATGCAAATGTAAAAGCTTTCTCTCTTTTTTTTTAATTATTTTTTTTTATTTTTATGAACATCTGAATTCATGAAAAGCAAAAAAATATTTTTGGTCCCTAATTTGTCACTTTTATCACTTTGGTTCCTGTTGTTTCGAGGGAAATAGCTCAAAATGCCACCCTTTTAATAATTTTAACTGAAAATACCACCCCTCCCCAATTTTTTTACAATTATCACCTATAAATACTTACTTTTTGCTCATTTATTGGCCAGATAACACTTTTGGTCAGTTTTTGGTTTCTCTCTCAGCTCTCTCTCAAATCTATCTCACAGTTCTCTCTTTCTCTCTCAACTCTCTCTCTCTCTCTCTCTCTCTCTCTCTCTCTCTCTCTCTCTCTCTCTCTCTCTCTCTCTCTCTCACGAAGAAGAAGATCAAGAACAACCTACAAAACCCATAGCTTTGCCCTTCTCTACCCAAATCCAAACCCCAACTTCGTATCTCTTCGAATTCCTTCTACAACCTAAACAAACCCAAATAAAACCATCTTTTCTGAATATGACAGCATGTCTTGGCATTAGGTGGCCATTGTTTGAGCATTTTGGTCCAATTTTGGGGGGTTTTGAAGTCTGGGTTTACATGCCCTCTTCAAGAACAGCTTGTCCAAAAAATTAATTGTTGGGAATATGTAAGTTTCGATGTTAAATTGAACTAACTCCGCATCTTCTCACGAAGAAGAAGATCAAGAACAACCTACAAAACCCACAGCTTTGCCCTCAAAACCCAGTTCTTCCTCTTCCTCTTTGTTTTCTTTTCTACCCAAATCCAAACCCCAATTTCGTCTCTCTTCGAATCCCTTCTGCAACCTAAACAAACCCAAACAAAACCATCTTTTCTGAATATGACAGCATGAGTTGGCATTAGGTGGCCATTGTTTTAGCATTTTGGTCCAATTTTGGGGGGTTTTGAAGTCTGGGTTTACATGCCCTTTTCAAAAACAGCAATCGTATTGTGATTTTATTGCGGTTTTATTGTAGTCGTATTGCTTTTGTATTGCTATAGTATTGTTGTTATATATATATATTTTTTTTTTGGTGTTTTATTGATATGTTACTGTAATTTAATAGGAATATATGTTGATATCATTTTTCTTTATCTGCTTGTGATTTGAGTAGGAGTTGAGATTATTCTTGGCTGAAATTTTATTTATGATCTCTCTCTTTCTCTCTCTCTCTCTCTCTCTCTCAATTATACGGTCTAAAATCATGATTCCACATATTTGAGTTCTTGGTAAGCGTTAAAATCAAAGAACATGAGTGTTATGTTATAGAACATAGTTTAGTGTTTTGGTTTGTTTTGAAACAAAGTTGAGTTTTGTTGTCATTTTCAAATTTTATATGTCAAAATTATATTTTTGGAGGTTGAGGGCGTAGAGAATGTCACAAGAAGTTCGTATCAATTTTCGATGTATTTTTTATATTTGTATTTCATTTATTAACAATTTTATAAGTTAAATCCTAGAAAAATAGTATTAAATTGTGTGGGGCGACACATGACGGAAGCTGAATAGGGCGTAGTCAGTGTGTCTCAATGAATTTATTACTTTTTCTTATAAAATTCATAACTAAGTACACAAAAATCACAATAACGTTCCGAAAATTGCTACGAACTCATTGAGACTTCATCTTCCTACTGAATTCCCTATTTCATGGTTATGCTACATTAGTATTTTATTATTATTTATCCTAAATTATTATTATGCGAATAGACCATTTCTGGTGCTAATCGGTTTCTCTCTTCTTCAATTTGTTAATTTTTTTTCTTTTTTAGGGTTAAGGGATGCTTTGAAAATTAAAATGGAAATATACAAGCCATCCATTCTACAACATCAAGAAAAAATTATTAGAACTCATTCACTGTTCAAGTTTTGGTTAAGAAACATGTAACCAAATCGTTTGAGATATGGTAAGTGGGAAAATGTCATTCCCAAGCCCCGATGAAAAGACACCTACTCACTCCATGCATGCCTTTTCGTTTACCAAATGTTAAGATTGCAGTTATGCAAAATATCTGTGTCAGTAAAATGTCATTCGTAGCCGTCTATGATGTCAGTAATCATTCCACTATATAATATATATTATACATTTATATATAAAATGGTTTATAACAGCACAAACATGGCGTGAGAAATAACTAACGCACAAATTAAATCCTATAAATCATGCAATCGTAGTACGAGTAAGTAGGGATCGTTCTATTCCGGGGATTAGGAGGGATGCTAATCAACACAAATTAAATTTATTAAACTAGAACAAGTTAAGGGAACAATGATTGGGGGGGGGGGGGGGAAGTTGGATGATTTAGACCAAAGTAAAATTGACAGCAGCAAATAACTAAGATGTGAATGAAATATGGATTAAGGGATAGCTAGAGGATTCTTCTCCACACATGGAACATATGCATACAAATCGATCTCCAGTTACTCTTTCAATAAAGTATGAATGTCAAAGCCCCAAATTAATTGTGAATGCACTAATTAACTCTCAGATTTTCCTAAGTTCATTGAATTGGACTCAACGACTCAATCAAATTATTCTTATCAAGTTCCCTATATGAACAGCATGATAGAGATACATATCAAAGATCATTAAGTTCTATGAAAATCATAAGCTTTGACAAGGCATTTGTAACTATGAAAAGCATGATACTCCTGCCAGGAATTTACTTAACACAATCATGACTAATGACTTTTACTACTTGTGAATATAAGTTCATAACGATTAGGTGAAATTCCCTTATATCCTAGCATCAAATCCCTGCATGCAAACTAAGTATGCATCCTTAATAAACATGCAAGAATAAGTCCTGAATAAAACAGAAAAGTAAATCACATTCATACTTTACGAAACCATAACTGGGAGTGATCAATTCATATAAAACATATGTCCATGGCTTCGAATTCACCTCTAACTAAGAAGAAATTCAGTTGCACATATTTAATAATTGAAAAGCAATATAGAATAAGAAATACATAGGATAGGATAAAGAGAAGAAAAGAACTAGATGATGGCAGCAAGGAATTCCCAAGACAGCTCCAAGCTTTGCTCCTTTGCAACTAGCTCTCTCTCTCTCTCTCTCTATCTGAATGTGTATGAGTAATGGATGAAGTGAATTGATGGATTGTTGAATGATGTTGTGTTTAGAATTGGAGTGCTATTTATAGGGAGAATGGAAGGGTAATATTTGAATTGAATATGGTTTATGCCAATAGCACTTGTAATTAGAAACTCATTCTTTTGGCTAGTGCTCTTCACCAACAACTCCCACTAGATAGCACTTGTAATTAGAAACTCATTCTTTTGGCTAGTGCACTTCACCAACAACTCCCACTAGATAGTGCTTGTAATTAGAAACTCATTCTTTTGGCTAGTGCACTTCACCAACAAATCCCACTAGATAGTCATGCATGACATTGCATTGCAGTCAGCTTGTGGGCCGATTTTGGGCTTGTTATTCACTCCAAAAAAATCCTGGAAAAATGTGGATCTTCAAGCCCTTTGTCTTATCTTTCCAAGAATATGCAGCCCAACTCAAGGTAAAATAGGAAAGACCTTCAAATGTCATTTTTGGCCCAGTAACGCAGATGCTGCCGAATTTTGACCTTGAGCTGCTAAATCATGGATAACTTCCTCTAGAAGACTCCAAATCATGAACCGTAAAATGCTACGGAAACTAGACTTCCGTATCTTTCCAATGATATATGGTTCATTATCTGGTTCTTCTTGAGAAAGTACAGGTTAATCCGTGAATATGACTGATCTGCAGACACTGTTTTGAGCTAACTTGTCTTCAAAATGCATGTAATGAGTCTCATCCTTATTACACTGAAACATACACAAACTTTATTAAAAGCACAAGTTTAACTCAAAAACATAACCAAATCATAAGTTAGAAGGGTACAAAAAGATATGTAATTATGCACTGATCAAATACCCCCAAACTTAGATTTTGCTAGTCCTCGAGCAAAACAAAATAAAACTACAACTTAGGAAACAGGAAATAAGCAACTAGCCTTCCAAACAATATCCTCAAAGAATCACCAACGTATGTGGTTCCAAAGAAACACAACAATCACAATCTAAGTTCCACACATGATTCACGAGAAAGCAAAGCTCACAATGACACCCTTAAGTGTAGTGTGTGAATGCCAAATCAGAACAACCCCTGCCACTCAAATAAATATATGCGCACACACTTAGAGCAAAATCAATAATTCTGAACCCATAAGCTCATTATCCAATCTGCTCTCCACAGTAATACCATGCAACACCAAGGATCAAAAGGACTTTACAAGGGTAGTAATGAGGTTCAGGGTAGTGGTAGAATGAAAGAAGGGATATGAGATATACAATATTTTTAGCACAATTAAAGCACAGGTAAGAGCATAAGAGATTATTGAACTTTGTAACAAGCAAGGAACACATACATGAGCAGATTTTCAACATAATTTCAGCACCTTCAAATGTGTTTATTTGGCCTAATTTTGTGGCTCTTTACCCTAGATCACCATGATCTTCTCTTTTATAACACCCTAGGGCCGTGACTACATTGGTCACACTTCATTACCTCTTTTGATTAGTTACCAATACCCCCAAACTTATTTCTTTTCAACTCTTGGGTAATGACACTAATGATTCACTTTTGCTCCAAAAACCTTGCATTCTTTTTAACTCTCTTTGGAAGATAACTTTAATTGCTCATAGAATAAGTGAGAATAAGAAAACAAAAGTTCATTATGGTAGGAATGGTTTACGCAAAGAAAGGCTTAACACTGGCTCAAATGGGTTGACTAGGGATGAATACATGTAGAGGGATGGTTAGAAAGGCTCAAACGGTTCAAACATGGCCTAAATCACTTCCTCAGCATTGTATGGCAACAAAATGTCTCAAAAGATATTCAAATAAGTTCTAGAGTACAAAACCAAGATCATGAGATAAGTACAATTGCATAATGTCTCTAAGTAACAAGAAATTGGACTAACTTGGCAAAGTGCTCAATAAGTGCAAGGGTGGCATGCAAGACAGAGTTAACTCAGAACCACACAAAGTCCTTAAAAAAATGACTCTCAATTTCTGATAAACCATATTAGTATTAAATCCAAGTCTTATCATAGGTGTTTGGAAGGATAACGAAACAACATACAAAATCCTGCGTTTTTAGACGCTAAACACACAAAAAGAAAAAATTTAAAATTTGACAGTAAAACAACATAACCAAATCCCTCCCCCCAAACTTAAATGAAACATTGCCCTCAATGTTTAGAACGTAAGAACATGCAATGCCTCATAAATGCAAGGAAAGAAGATAAGGAAAAGACATAACCAAATGTTAGAGTTTAGAAAAACTCCCCTTTGAAGCGATTAGGACGGTTCATCTTTCAATCCGACTCACTTTCCGAAGGGTCTGAAACAGAAGAATCATATTGGGCTCCATCTTTCATCAACTCCTCCATCTGCTCCACGACGTCTCGGAGTCTTGTGGTCATGTACACTAATTGGAAGTGAAACTCGTCAAGCACACTTAAGTAAATGCCAAACTCGTCTCGAATGTTACCAGTACAATACATGTGACTGCTCAACACATCAGTTCTTGCCACAAACCTCCTATCTAGCAGATATACCCTCCAAGTATCTAGACACTGTGCCAGCGCCGCAAGCTGCATCTCTTCCAATCCACAATCCAGATCCCAATTTGGAACCATGTCTTCAATTGCCTCTATCAGCATACCTCTATGCGACAGATAAGCATCTGTGAAAACTTCTGAGGGTTCCAGGGCAAACACAAGGACGAACACCTCAATCACCTCAAACACCCGTTGCATATTGGTGTCCTCTCCCAAACGATCTTCTGGAGGGATAGCTGGCAGTGAGTTCAACAAAACCATTGGGCTAGGCACCTTCACCATGCTCAATTCGGACTCCTCCTCCTTGAGCTTTCCACCGACGGCATCCTTGAGTTTCTCAATTGACGAGCCCTACAATAAGCAATAATTTGGAGAAGGCTTGGGAAGAGAAGGTTTGGTTTCAGGGGTTAGCGGGCGGCTAGATCAAATGAAAGATGGAGGGTTAGGGTTAATGTAGGTAGTGTTTCAGAGAAAGAGAAGGTTTTCTTTTTTCTTTTTTTTCTTTTTTTTTTTTTTTTAAAAAAATTATTATTATAATTATTATTATTAATTTTTTTTTTTAATAAAACACACGAATATACAAGTGACTCATGGATTACCAGTTAAGAACCTCAGAAAACACAGCCAGGGGATCCGGGAAGTTTGGAGAGGTCACAATGGTCCCGCTTAAAACCCAAACTTCTTAGACACCGAAGGTGTCGCCTAAAGAACTCCTAGACACTGTATTAACAGAGGTGCTCATTGGAGTTACCAGAAGTCAACTCATATGAAAAATCTTTTTTTTTTTTTTTTTTTTTTTTTTCATAGGCTTGCAAGACATTGAACAAAATTATACTAAGCAAAACAAAGCTCACACAACTTAACTCTACCACAAAACCTAACAAAATTGTCAATCCCTAATAAATGCAAGGAAAGAAGATAAGGAAAAGACATAACCAAAGGTTAGAGTTTAGAAAAACTCCCCTTTGAAGCGATTAGGACGTAAGCAGCTCCTTGCAGGTTCTATCTTCTCCTCATCACCTTGGGTTGCCTCCCAAGAAGTGCTAAGTTTTATGTCTTCAGCTGGACGATACCTCCCTTTAAGCTTCACTAGGGCCAACGGCATGGAGGGGTACATCCTCCACTACATGCTCCTCAAAACACTCATAGTATGGCTTCAAGCGGTGTCCATTCACTTTGAATTCTTGTCCTGTCTTTAAACTTTGAATTTGGACTGCACCATAGGGAAAAACATTAGTAACAACAAAAGGACCAATCCATTTAGAACGCAACTTACCTGGAAACAAACGAAGCCGAGAGTTGAAAAGTAACACTTTCTGCCCCAAAGAAAACGTTTTACTACGAATCATCTTATCATGGGCAGCCTTTGTTTTCTCCTTATAAATATGAGCATTCTCATAAGGTTCAGTCCGAATTTCCTCAAGCTCATTTAATTGCAATTTCCTATGAAGTCCAACTGCATCAATGTTCATGTTGAAAGTCTTGATTGCCCAATGTGCACGATGCTCCAACTCAACTGGAAGATGGCATGGTTTCCCATAAATGAGCCGAAAAGGAGACATTCCAATTAGTGTTTTGTAGGCAGTACGATATGCCCACAATGCATCATTCAAACGCAAGCTCCAATCCTTTCGAGTTGGTCCAACTGTCTTTTCCAAGATCTGCTTGATTTCCCGATTGGAAACTTCGGCTTGTCCAGTTGTTTGGGGATGATAAGGTGTTGAAACCTTATGTGTGACATTATACTTCTTAAGTAGTGCCTCTATGGTCCGATTACAAAAGTGAGAGCCCCCATCACTTATAAGTACTCGTGGCATTCCAAATCTTGCAAATATGTTAGTTTTAACAAAATCTGCAACCACTTTGGAATCATTAGTACGGGTGGCTTTTGCTTCCACCCATTTCGAAACATAATCCACAGTAAGTAAGATATAATTAAAACCATGTGAGGAAGGAAAGGGCCCATGAAATCAATACTCCAAACATCAAAAATCTCAACAGAAAAGATAGGAGTTTGTGGCATTTGATCTTTTGCACCTATATTGCCCATTCTTTGACAACGATCACAAGTCATACAAAAAGTTCTAGCATCCTTAAAGATAGTAGGCCAATAAAATCCACATTCTAAAACCTTAAGTGCTGTGCGTTGTGTACCAAAGTGACCCCCGCATGCATAAGTGTGACAGAAATTTAAGATTGAATTAAACTCGGAATCATGCACACATCTACGAATAATTTGATCAGGGCTATATTTCCACAAATAAGGGTCATCCCACACATAAAATCGTGCCATTTTTTTAAGTTTATTGCATTGGTGCCTAGTTATGGTGCTTGGTATTTGTTTAGACACAATATAATTCACAATATCAGCATACCATGGCTCACTTACCTCAATGGTCAGCAATTGTCCATCTGGGAATGCCTCTGGAATAGGTAGAGGGTCTTCTTCATGTACCAAACGGCTCAAGTGGTCAGCCACTACATTTTAACATCCTCTTTTGTCCCTAATTTCCATGTCAAACTCCTGAAGAAGAAGCATCCAGCGAATAAGCCTTGGTTTGGCTTCTTTCTTTGTGAGTAAATATTTCAAAGCTGCATGGTCAGAGTAAATTATTACTTTAGTACCAAGTAAATAAGAATGAAACTTATCTAAAGCAAACACAACAGCAAGAAGTTCTTTTTCAGTGGTGGAGTAATTCAATTGAGCATCATTCAAGGTTCGGGATGCGTAGTAGATGACGTGTGGCTTCTTATCCTTCCGTTGCCCCAAAACAGCCCCTAAAGCATAATCTGAAGCATCACACATAAGCTCGAACGGAAGGCTCCAATCTGGTGGAACAATGATAGGTGCCGAAGTTAACAATTCTTTGAGGTGATCAAACGCCTTCTCACATTCGTCATCAAACACAAACGGCACATCCTTTTGTAGAAGTCGACACATGGGTGTTGAAATCTTTGAGAAATCTTTGATAAAACGGGTCTATAGAATCCTGCATGTCCAAGGAAAGAACGAACCTCTCTCACCGAAGTGGGAGAGGGTAAGTGGCGTATAAGACCTATTTTTGATTTATCAACTTCAATTCCCTTTTCTGAAATTATATGTCCTAAAACTATGCCTTGTTTTACCATCAAATGACATTTTTCCCAATTTAAAACAAGGTTAGTTTCAATGCAACGTTTTAATATCAACGTGAGATTAGTTAAACAGCCATCAAAGGAGTCACCAAAAACACTAAAATCATCCATAAAAACCTCAATAATCTTCTCAACGAAATCAGAAAAGATACTTACCATGCATCTTTAAAAGGGGGCTGGCGCATTACATAAACCAAATGGCATTCATCGATAAGCGAAAGTACCAAATGGACAAGTAAAAGTAGTCTTTTCTTGGTCATCTGGGGCTATAACAATCTGATTATATCCCGAATAGCCATCCAGAAAGCAATAAAAAGAATGACCAGCTAACCTTTCAAGCATTTGATCAATGAACAGCAAAGGGAAGTGATCTTTCCTTGTGGTGGCGTTGAGCTTCCTATAGTCAATGCAAACTCTCCAGCCTGTTTGGATACGAGTCGGGACAAGTTCATTCTCTTCATTTTTTACCACAGTGACTCCTGATTTCTTTGGTACAACTTGAACTGGTGAAACCCAACGACTATCCGAAATTGGGTAAATGACCCCACAATCGAGAAGCTTAATGATCTCATTTTTCACAACTTCCATCATTGGAGGGTTGAGTCGGCGTTGAGCCTCTCGAGTTGGTTTAGCCCCTTCCTCTAGAAGTATGCGATGCATGCATGTTGTAGGACTAATTCCCTTGATGTCGGCTAAAGTCCATCCAATCGCTGTTTTGTACTTTTGCAACACCCGAACTAGTTTTTCCTCCTCCACTGCCGTGAGTGATGAGGAGACTATGACGGGCAAAGTCTCTTTATCTCCCAAGAAGACATACTTCAAATGATTCGGTAACGGTTTAAGCTCAAGAGTGGGTGCCTGAATCACTGAAGGTAACAACTTGTTAGCAGAAACGGGAATTGGAATTGGGATTGGAGGCTTACCAACATATTTTGGTAATGACTCAAGGGTAGCCACCATCTCGCAGATTTCTTCATGATTAGGTTCGGCCCCATTGGTGATGAGTTCAATTCCTTGAACAATGGTGGTTTCAAGGGCATCCCTATCCAGGGATTCGAGATATTTCTGCGCCAAAGAATCAAATGCATCAATAGAAAAACACGAGTGATCATCAATAGGGTACCTTATAGCTTCAGAAATATTGAAATCAATGATATCGCCATCAAATTCCATTGTCAATGTCCCTTTGAACACATCGATCTTGGTTCGGGTTGTTTTCATGAAAGGTCGTCCAAGTAAGATTGGCAATGGTGTAGAATGGGCCGAATCCTCCATCTCAAGCACATAAAAATCTGCTGGAAATATCAAGTGGTTAACCTGCACCAAAACATCTTCCAAAACTCCTTTCGGATATGCTTTAGAACGATCGGCTAATTGAATTATAACTCCATCATTTTTAAGCTCCCCTAAGTTCATATATGCATAAATAGAGTATGGCATGACATTAATGGAAGCACCTAAAGTATGGCATGCATAAACTGGAAATTAAGTTAAGGGAAAAATGATTGGGGGGGAAGTTGGATGATTTAGACCAAAGTAAAATTGACAGCAGCAAATAACTAAGATGTGAATGAAATATGGATTATGGGAAAGCTAGAGGATTCTTCTCCACACATGGAACATATGCATACAAATCGATCTCCAGTTACTCTTTCAATAAAGTATGAATGTCAAAGCCCCAAATTAATTGTGAATGCACTAATTAACTCTCAGATTTTCCTAAGTTCATTGAATTGGACTCAGCGACTCAATCAAATTATTCTTATCAAGTTCCCTATATGAACAGCATGATAGAGATACATATCAAAGATCATTAAGTTCTATGAAATTCATAAGCTTTGACAAGGCATTTGTAACTATGAAAAGCATGATACTCCTGCCAGGAATTTACTTAACACAATCATGACTAGTGACTTTTACTACTTGTGAATATAAGTTGATAACGATTAGGTGAAATTCCCTTATATCCTAGCATCAAATCCCTGCATGCAAACTAAGTATGCATCCTTAATAAACATGCAAGAATAAGTCCTGAATAAAACAGAAAAGTAAATCACATTCATACTTTATGAAACCATAACTGGGAGTGATCAATTCATATAAAACATATGTCCATGGCTTCGAATTCACCTCTAACTAAGAAGAAATTCAGTTACACATATTTAATAATTGAAAAGCAATATAGAATAAGAAATACATAGGATAGGATAAAGAGAAGAAAAGAACTAGATGATGACAGCAAGGAATTCCCAAGACAGCTCCAAGCTTTGCTCCTTTGCAACTAGCTCTCTCTCTCTCTCTCTCTCTCTCTCTCTCTCTCTCTCTCTCTCTCTATCTGAATGTGTATGAGTAATGGATGAAGTGAATTGATGGATTGTTGAATGATGTTGTGTTTAGAATTGGAGTGCTATTTATAGGGAGAATGGAAGGGGAATATTTGAATTGAATATGGTTTATGCCAATAGCACTTGTAATTAGAAACTCATTCTTTTGGCTAGTGCTCTTCACCAACAACTCCCACTAGATAGCACTTGTAATTAGAAACTCATTCTTTTGGCTAGTGCACTTCACCAACAACTCCCACTAGATAGTGCTTGTAATTAGAAACTCATTCTTTTGGCTAGTGCACTTCACCAACAAATCCCACTAGATAGTCATGCATGACATTGGGCTTGTTATTCACTCCAAAAAATCCTGGAAAAATATGGATCTTTAAGCCCTTTGTTTTATCTTTCCAAGCATATGCAGCCCAACTCAAAGTAAAATAGGAAAGACCTTCAAATGTCATTTTTGGCCCAGTAACGCAGATGCTGCCGAATTTTGACATTGAGCTGCTAAATCATGGATAACTTCCTCTAGAAGACTCCAAATCATGAACCGTAAAATGCTACGGAAACTAGACTTCTGTATCTTTCCAATGTTATATGGTTCATTATCTGGTTCTTCTTGAGCAAGTACAGGTGAATCCGTGAATGTGACTGATCTGCATACACTGTTTTGAGCTAACTTGTCTTCAAAATGCATGTAATGAGTCTCATCCTTATTACACTGAAACATACACAAACTTTATTAAAAGCACAAGTTTAACTCAAAAACATAACCAAATCATAAGTTAGAAGGGTACAAAAAGATATATAATTATGCACTGATCAAAACACCAGACAAAATAGATTAAAACCCAACATTTAAACAACATTTGTACAACGTAGCCAGCCAACCTAGAACTAAAAAGAAGCAAGTCCACAATGCATAAAAATTGAAAAAACATACTACAACTAATTATAAGGGTATGGATTTCCTGGCACAACATACACACGCATCACCTTGAACCAAAAAATACTCTCACGGTGCCATTTGCATCGATTGCAACAAGTCTAGAAGGCATGATTTATCTTTTCTTCAGTAGGCTAGCCTTGAATAACAAAACATCATTCGTTGTTGTTACAAGCGCTGCGGTGATTGAACTTAATCTTCCCATCGTAAAACATATCTACGATATGTCTTGCAACAGAGAAAACTCGACCTAATCTTCGTCTCAAAGCATCCCTGGTTCCTTTCATATCAATGTTGTTACATTGATTCAAAGAACACAAGAATTCTAATGCATCCTCTTTTGACTGACCAATTCCAGACATGCCAAGTAGTCCAACTAGATATCCTGCTTCCATATGGCCTGTCGTGGCTGCAATGCTCATCCCATACAATACTTCCACGTTACCCTACACGAAAAACACTTCCAACGCTTCTCTAAATATCAACTTAAGGTTCTCGCAAGCCCTGCATTGTTGCAAGAAATGTTGGACACAGGATTGGCATGGTACCAGCTAGGATGGTCTGGGTACTTTGCCATTGAAATGGTGTTCCACACTTGTGGAGTGTTTGCCAACATATGGAACAATGGGCACACAGATGTCATACAGAAGAGATCTTCCGATGATTGGGTTGCCACGTATAACATTACTTTAAACCAAGCTAACTCCGGGATGAAGACTTGGGGCATATCCAAATGGAGATGCTTCCTTCTCTTTCCTCCGAGTGTAGTGAAATGTTTCGAATTCATTGAAATATTTTTGGAATGGAACGATTTTAGGAGTGGAAGAGGGGAGAAATGAGAATATATGGGGTTTGGGTTTTGTTTTAGCCTCTGTTTATAGTGTTTTGAAAAGGTGTTTCCACTTGGGGTTTTTCCAAGTTGACCCTTTTAAAGAAACTGAACCCAACACCCTAAAACTCAAGACAAGAAAAGGGAAAACGTCATTGAAATGCAAAGAGAGTCAGACAGTCCAAAAGTCAATTAATAACCTATTTGCATAGCCATTTTTAGGATTTTCCCGCCATCAAATTCATTGATACAAATGTGATGGATTACTGACTAGTCATAGAAGGTCCCCTCAGATACTTTTTCATTTTCCCACACCAAACTACCCCTAGTAATGTTATTAAAATGGAACCAATGATGTTGGATTCTTATCCAACTAGTTGCCTTAATGAAATATAAATAAAATAATATATTTAAAGCAGTGTCCCCTCAATTTTCAGATTAATATATGGTAGTGAAATATTATATTGCTTTTCGGGGTAAAAGGTGTCACGATTATGACGGTACAGGTGTCCAAATCGTGACCAACCTACCCACACACAGAAAAGAAGGATATAATTCGATTTGGGCAGAGCTGAGTGGGAAGTTTAGGGTTATGAGTGAAGGGGTATGAGTAAGAACTATGAGTGAGAAGGTATGAGTCCGAAGAGGTTTCAGTGAGAAGATCTGAGTGAGAAGAGGTACAACTGAGAAGTTTCAACGTGTCTTCGTCTTCATCTCCCGCTCAAACAAAGAGGTGTCTCTATTGTGGAGCTGCAATGGTGCTTCGGGTTTCAAAATCAGACAAAAATCGAGGGAAGCCATTTTGGAAGTGTCTAACCTCCTATGTAAGTTTTCATTTCCAGAATATGTATGTGGGTGAAAAAAAAACCTAGGTCTAACTCTGACAGAATTATTTTGCATATATGATGCCTGCAATTAGGGAGCCACCAGTTGCAATGGATTCGAATGGATTGATGTAACCTCCGCTGAAGCAAAACAGCAAGATGACACGTATACATGTTGCAGGCACTACCAATGAGTTTTCAAACCCATTTTGAAATTTTTGTTCTTGAAATATGTGGATTGGCATTGAGTTTAAATTATTGTTTGAAACAAAAGATTTATTTGTCTGAAACCCAGCAAAAACTTTCCAAGATTGACTTTAAAAAAATAAAGTCATACGAAGACGATAAAATCACAATACAGGGCCAATACGATGCAACAATAAGACAATACATTTTTTTGAAAATTGCATAACTATTCAGTGTATATAGATTGTTTATTTGAGTATACTTAAAGTTCATTGATTGTTTACTGCATGTGTATCGCATGATATTGAATGTTTATTGAAGGTTTATTGATTGTTTACTGCATGTATTTCGCATGTCATTGAACCGATAGTGAAGGTTTATTGATGGTTTATTGATTGTTTACATGTTTATTGAAGGTTTATTGATTGTTAACTGCATGTATTTCGCATGATATTGAACCGATGTTGAATGATTATTGAAGGTTTATTGATTGTTTACATGTTTATTGAAGGTTTATTGATTGTTAATTGCATGTATTTCGCATGTTATTGAACTGATATTGAATGTTTATTGAAGGTTTATTGATTGTTTACATATTTATTGAAGGTTTATTGATTGTTAACTGCATGTATTTCGCATGCTTTTGAACCGATATTGAATATTTATTGAAGGTTTATTGATTCTTTACTGCATTTATATGTTATTGCTCCAATATTGCATGTTTATTGGGGGGCAAAAGTACCACTCAAGTAAGATTTAAGAAGTTAGATTTAAGGGGGGAAACGGTCCTTATTCTTTCTTTTAGTAGGAAGAACAACTATTAAGTAGAATTTTCTATTCAATACGATTTCCTTATGGTTGGGGTAATTGGGGAGTGATGTATATTGCATATCTATTGCGTGTATATTGTATGTTTATTGCATGTATATTGCTTGTCTGTTGTGTGTATATTGCTTGTCTGTTGCCTGTGTATTGTTGTTTATTTCCTTCATAAGCAATAAACAATCAATACACACGCAATAAATGTACGATATGCAGGCAATAGACAAGCAATATAGACACAACAGACATGCAATATAGATGCACCAATATACATTACTTTTATGGAACATAATTTAGTGTTTTGGTTTGTTTTGAAACAAAGTTGAGTTTTTGTTATCATTTTCAAATTTTATAAGTCAAAATTATATTTTTGGAGTTTTGGGGCGTAAAGAATGTCACAAGGAGTTCCTATCAATTTTCGGTGAATTTTTTGGATTTGTATTTAATTTATTATGAATTTTGTAAGTTAAATCCTAGAAATTATTATTAAATGGTATGGAGTGACACATGGCGGAAGCTGAATGGGCGCGGTCAGTGTGGCTGACTGACTGTCCTCCAGTGATTGCACCACTGTCCATTTTGATCCTTCTCTTGTTTTGTTTTTTTTTTTTTATAAAAAAATTCGTAAATAAATAATTAAAAATCAGAAAAATACATTGAAAATTGTTACAAACTCCTTATGGCATTATCTTCAATTACAAAGGCAATTGGGGCAATACAAAGGCAATTAAGGGCAATACAATGACAATACAAAGGCAATTAGGGCAATACAATGACAATACGAAGGCAATTGGAGGCTATATAATGGCAATACTAGGGCAATAGGAGGAAATACATTGGTGTTGAGGCCCAAAAAATCCACGGATTGGGCCCGAGCAATTACTGGCCCAATGCAATATTTCATGAGGAAAAATCTATCACGCGCAATTCACACGCCACGCGAAATAAATAAATTATCATGCCAAGACCCGTGATAAAATATGATTAACCCACGCTAAAAATTAAAAGCGATAAATTAAAAAGCAACGCGCCATGCCGAGCCCGAAATTATTATCTCAAACACGCTACAAGCCTAAGTGGGCCCAAGCCACTCAAAAACCCGGGGCTTGCTCGAATGGGTTGTGGCATGGATGGTAATAAATCAACATGAGGCTCATTGATGGGCCGAAAAATGGAAAGTTTCGGGTTACTTGGGAGCCTCGAAACTCAAGCCCATTTTTCGGGGCCAAATATGTGAGTAAGCACAAGGGAGAAAGATTAGCCTAAAAGCCCAAATAATCCAACCAAAATAAGCCCAAGTCCAAAAGAAACAATACTTGATAAAAGCCCATTTCCCTAGGAAAATATCTTAGCCCATTTAAAACCCCAAAACAAAGCCACAGTAACTTCAGAAAATGGGAAACACGTGAAGATTGGCAGACTTAGCTGCTGGGAGCAAGTTCCAAAGACAGAACCATCCCAAGAACCAACGGATGCTTTCCTGCGTGCTGCCAGAAGCACTCCTTGGACTAGTGGGCATTTTCTCTTCCTTTCCTTCATCAGAATTGGTTAAAACAGAGGAAAGGAAAGAAGAAAAATAGCAAACCAAGAGTGGAAGCTCCCACTGCCCAGCTGCGGGAAAAAGGGATGTTGAGCCCCCAAATCCCCTAAAATCATGCAAGTAATCTTTGTCAAGAAAGGGAAGTCAGAGAAGAGGAGAAGAAAGGAAGGGAAAACTTAGCCAAAATTAGAAGAAACCATTAGGGTTTCTTGGAGAAAACCCATTCCCAGCAGCTATAAATAGAGCCTCCCCCTGTTCAACAAAACCAACAACCGGGGAGAGAGCAAGCTTCCTCTCTAATATGCAAAAAACCAATTCGTGCACTGTTCATCTTCTTCTCCAATTCGTTTTTCTGGCAGCTGCCAGAAGAACCCAGCTTTTCTTATCTTCTTTCCCTAGCCAAAATCTTCACACCTAATTCCTTAACACTTTCTTTTTCTCTTAAACCCAGCCTAACCTCTCTCTTAGTGCTAAACTCATGTTGGTTCTGCTCCCATGCCACATGCCATTCGTGCTAAGCTAAAGAAACTACTTGTAAGCATGCCTCAGCCACTGCATTTTCAACTGATGAAGATAACCAAAAATATTTCCTAAGTTTCTACTAACTTTCGAGATATTTTTCGGCTTAATTTTTGAACCCAAGCAAAAGGGGATAATTTCCTCATTTTTATCTCAGCCCAACCCATTATCTCTGCAGGAGGAAAAAGACCCCTACGTAAATTGGCGACTCTGCTGGGGATTAAGCCATTGTCTTCATCGATGCCTCCAAGGAAGAAAACCAGAAGCAACAACATGACTTCCCAAGAGGGGCCAAGTCACGCTGACTCAGAATCAAGGCAACATGCCTCTTCCAGAGAAGAAGAACGTGCAAGTGAGGGAACCTTTACCCTCACGGACCTTGTTGCAGCCATCCATGCCATGGGTCAGACCCAGAGGGAGATGGCAGAAATGATAAAAGAACTCAAAAGTTCAGCTCCAAAGCCAAGTGAAGAAAATGAGAAACACCCACAAGAGGAATCTGCTGCTGCTGGAAAGGAGTCTGAGCCAAAGGGGCCGTCGTTCGTCACTCAAGAGGACGTTGTCGCCATGCTGGAAAAGGAACTGAGTCGAAGTCAGGAAGACTGGAAATATCTTCCTCAGCCGCCGTACCCATCAAGCTTGCTCCAGCAGCCGTATCCTAAAGGCTATGAGGCACCAACTTTTGTTCTTTTTGACGGAATGAAGGGAAGCCCGAAGGAGCATGTCAATCGCTTCATCGATGCCTTGGGACCACACGCCGGTGATCATAATCTTCGACTTAGAGAATTTTCAAAAAGCCTTACCGATCGTGCTTACACATGGTATACAACGTTGGCATCGGGATCTATTCACTCTTGGGAAAGCTTGGCAAGCAGGTTTTGTAAGAAATATTTCCAGCATGAAGAACGAGTCATCACCACTCAACTCAACAACACCCGTCAAAAGCATGGTGAGGATCCTGTGGACTTTGTGCGTAGGTTCCGGGACCTCGCATTAGATTGCTACGATGAGAAGGACGAGGAGGCGCTTGTTGAAATCTGCATCAGCAATATCGTGGCAGATTATAGAGTGTATTTGGAGAATATTGGCATTAGCCAATTTTCTCGGCTGCTGGAAGCTGTGAGGAAGACAAGCATGTCCGTCAAGCCAACGGGGCAAAGGACTTGGAGGAATGAAAAGAAGGAAGCACATCAGACATTAGCAATATATGACAAGCCATCCAATGACTACAATTCACGCAAACGGAAGGATAGGGAGACGTACCCACCACTACCATGCAAAGACGAAGAATTTCATGCTATCCTTGACACAATGATAGCTGATGGCGTAATCAAGCCTGTCAGGCCCTACAAAATTCCCACCCGGGAAGAAAAGAATGATCCAAGGTACTGTCGTTATCATCAATTTGTGGGGCATCCAACTACTGCATGTCAGAGTTTGAGGAAGATTTTACATGCCAAGATACATGAAGGAGTCCTTGAGCTTCCCTCTAGGAAGCAAACCATTGATGAAGACCCCTTGCCAAAACGAAGGGGAAAAGAGGTAGCTGCTGTCATTACATGTTCTGATGATTTACTTGATGATGATGAATTGTGCCATCCTTGGAAGAATGACCCAAAGCCGCCGGAAGCTATGTGTGGAAACATGGAAAAGGCATATTGGTGTAAATATTCAAGGCCTTCAAGTTATCACACCATGGCCGCTCGCTGATGGATGGGGTAACAACTCAGGCAGCGAAGTTTTTCTAGACATGCCGGAAGAATGCAACTCGGGGGCTTTATCGGGGCAGCAGGAATCGGCTGCCGTGACATTCCATAATCTTACAGAGGCTGAAACAAGTGTGATGGAGCGTTATTTAAGTCTGAAACAGGGGCCCACAGCTTCAGAGGTCCTTCAAAGAAATCCGAAGTTCAAATCACTCTTCGACCAACTCGGCTTCGGGCCTCAAGCAAGAGAGGCAGCTGTTGTAGCTCTGATGAATATCTCTGCGGAGTCTAACTCTTATTGCTTTTCCGCTCAACCACAAGGGTCATTCTTGGGAAATGACAACGCTATTATCTTCACGGACGAAGATATGGAAGTTCCATACCCGGACCATAGGAGGCCGCTTTATTTGGAGGGGCAAATCAATGATGTATTCATAAGGAGAGCTTTGGTGGACACGGGTTCCTCTGTCAACATATTACCTTTGTCTGTGCTTACGGCAGCTGGCATCCCACTATCCAAAATTGTTCAATTACAAACAAGCATCAGCGGTTTCGGGAATAAGAGTGAAGTCACAATCGGGCATGTGCAAGTGAATTTGAAGGTTGGGCCAATTCGGTCACTTACTAAGTTCTATGTCGTAGATGTGGATGTGGCTTACCATGCTTTGCTCGGAAGGCCATGGCTCAATAAACATAAATTGGTGGTTTCTACCTATCATCAATGCGTAAAAGGAAGGATTGGGCTCAGACCACTACGCATACCTGGAAATCAAGCGCCATTCAACAAGGATGAAGCTCACTACTCCGAGGCAGAATTTTACACTGAGTATACAGGTGCTGGAAGCAACCCATCCAAGGATTTCGGGAGCTACCTCCCTTCTTGGACCGAAATTCGTGATTTAAGCAATGAAGAACTCATCACCATTGTTGATCGAAAGAGGAAAAGGCACTCGGAAGTCAACAACCATGCTTACGATCATCCCCAATGCTCAAAGGTGACGCTGCCCGATGGACGTACCGTTTATCGCTTATGACGGGGTTGGGGGCTTGACCGTGTCTTACGGGAAAGCCCCGAGTATGGAGGGAAAATAATGCAAACAAATAATTGTGGAAGTTCCAATGACAAGGCACCCATGCCTTGTATTTTCCAAGAACCGATGGTAGCACCCAGACATATGCAAGATGGATCAGCAGCGGTAGATGAGCGGCTGGAGACAATTGATTTGAGTGAAGATCCCTTTGCCCCAAGGCCCATTTCCATTAGTGTTCATTTAACAAGTGAGGAGAAAGCATCTTTGATAGCTTTGCTAAAGGAGTTCCGAGATGTGTTTGCTTGGAGCTATGAGGAAATGCCCGGCTTGAATCCAAGCTTAGTAAGTCATACTTTGAATATTGAGCTTGGTACAAAGCCTATTGTACAGCCAAGAAGGAATTTTCACCCCGAAATTGAGAAGCAAATCAAGGTGGAGATTGAAAAATTGTTAGCTGCCGGATTCATTAAGCCAATCAAGTACCCCACGTGGTTGGCAAATATCGTACCTGTGAAAAAGAAGACCGGTGTGATTAGAATATGCAAGGATTACCGAGACCTCAACCGAGCTTGCCCAAAGGATGAGTTCCCGCTGCCTAACATGGATATCTTGATCGATTCAACCTCGGGTCAAGGCTTGTTGTCATTTATGGATGGATTTAGCGGCTACAATCAGATCAAAATGTCACCCAAAGATGCTGAGAAGACAGCCTTCCGAACACCATATGGGAATTTTTATTACACGGTTATGCCGTTCGGTCTTAAAAATGCTGGCACCACTTACCAAAGGGCCATGACAGCTGTATTTCATGACATGATGGGGAAGGAAGTCGAAGACTACGTGGATGACCTTGTGGTGAAGTCCAAAACCAGAGAAGGCCATTGGGAAGTTTTGAGGAAGGTGCTGGAACGGTGTCGGTTGTATGGTTTGAAGATGAATCCAAAGAAGTGCGCGTTTGGAGTTTCATCCGGCAAGTTCTTGGGATTTCAAGTACACAAGCGAGGCATAGATGTGGATCCTGAAAAGACTAGAGCCATTAACTCCCTTGCACCTCCAAGAAATCCAAAAGAATTGAAGAGCTTTATGGGAAGATTATCGTATATTCGACGCTTCATCCCGGGTCTTGCTGCCACCATGAGTGCTTTTACTCCATTACTCAAGAAAGGCAAGCCGTACCAATGGAGTGAGAAGTGCCAAGAAGCTTACAAGAAAGTGCAACAAATAATTACCAAGCTGCCCACCATGAAAGCACCCATTCCGGGACTTCCACTCAAGCTTTACTTGGCTGCGACAAGTACAGCGGTGGGAGCTTTGCTTGCTCAAGATGATCACAGCGGGGAAGAGAGTCCTATTTATTATGTAAGTAGGCAACTAAGGGGAGCTGAAATGAGATATCCAAAGACCGAACTCTTATGCCTTGCCCTTGTTTATGCTGCACAGCGCTTGCGACATTATTTCCTTGCTCACAAGCTACATCTCATCGTGAAGTCGGATCCCGTAAGATATTTGCTCACAAGACCGGTGCTATCCGGGCGTCTTGCACGTTGGTTGCTACAGCTGTCCGAGTTTGATATCACATGCACTACCCCAAAAGCCATCAAGGGACAAGCCGTGATTGACATACTGGCCCTATTTCCTGAAGTTGAAGAATCAACAATCTCTAAGGAAGTTCTGGGGGAGCTGCCAGAAATGGATGCTGTAATTACAGAAGCGGAGCCATGGACCCTTTACTTCGATGGGTCTTCTACATTGAAGGGAGGAGGAGCAGGTGTAGTGCTTGTCAATCCCGAGGGGCAAGCCACGGCCCTCTCATTTAAGCTAAATTTCCCATGCACAAATAATATGGCGGAGTACGAAGCTTTTATTGCAGGGATGTCTACGGCAAGGGAAATGGGTGTCGAAAAAATTAAAATTATTGGAGACTCAAACCTGGTGCTGAGTCAATTACAAGGAAATTTCGCTGTAAGGGAACCAACATTGGCGCCGTATCGTACAGCTGCTGAAAGGCTTGTTCGTTCTTTCGAACAGGTTGTGTTGGAACATATCCCGGGGGTTACCAATAGATATGCGATGCATTGGCCACTTTGGGATCCAAGCTCTCATTTGTTGAAGAACAACCCAATATTATAGTAATCAAAAAGGATACACCGGTTATTGAAACAATGGTTCAAGATGAGCAGCTGGAAGATGATGACTAGAGGAAGCCTGTGAAAGAAAAAATAGGCAAAGGAGGCGACATCAAAGAATTAAAAGATTATGCGATCATCTTTGGGGAACTGTACAGACGCCTTCCGGGAGGTATTTTGACCCGCTGCATTGGGACCATAGAAGCACAGGTGAAGCTTCAAGAGGTGCATGAAGTTACTTGCAATTTGGAGCCAATAATCAGCTTGTATCGGCGCCTGCAACGCAAGGGTTATTACTGGCCGGAAATGAGGAAACAAGCAGCTGAAATGCAAGCCAGTTGTCCCAAATGTGCAAAGATACCCTCTACCGAGGAATCATTCACCATCTCGATTGCGGAAGATTGGCGGGCTCCATACTTGGCATCCTTCATCAACGGAGTCTTGCCGACCAATCCCAAGCATGCACGCAAGCTCAAGAGGACAATGAAAAGATACTTCGTAGATGGGTCAACTCTCTACCGCAAGGGATTTAATGGTGAGCCATTAAAATGCTTGGGAAAGTCAGAAGCACAATAAGTCATGCAAGAGATTCATGCTGGAGAATGTGGTGAGCACCAAGGAATGAAGAGACTTTATCGGCAGCTGTTGAGTATTGGGTATTATTGGCCTACAATGAAGAATGATGCTTACAACTTTGTGAAGAAGTGCCACACGTGCCAAGTTCATGCCAACTTAAGTCACAAACCTCCCACGCTACTGCAAGACATGCGCACTCCTTGGCCTTTTCATACTTGGGGGCTTGACTTGATTGGGACTATCCATCCACCATCCGATGGCTACATTTGGATCCTCACAGCCACCGAATACTTCACGAAGTGGGTAGAGGCAATACCTCTTCGAAAGGCCACGGGGGCTGCCATTGCCAACTTCATCCGCGAATATATCGTATGTAGATTTGGGATCCCGTATAAGATTGTCACCAATAATGGCACCCCGTTTGTCAATAAGCAAGTAAGCTCAACGCTTAATGGTTATGGCATCAAGCATCGCCACTCTACACCCTATTACCCACAAGGAAATGGTCAAGCGGAAGCCACGAACAAAACTTTGTTGAGGATCCTAAGTAAAATGGTCTATGAGTATGAAGGAGGTTGGAGTGTTCACCTGCCGGATGCTTTATGGGCTTACCGCACCTCTCCAAGAAGTGCCACAGGTTTCTCACCTTATTCACTTGTATATGGGTCCGATGCCATTTCACCGGTAGAGATTACCATCCCCACTGCCAGAGTATCAGCTGTTAATGACCTGGAATGGGACACAAAGTCATGCTCGGATTGGCGCCTGCTGGACCTCGAAGTTTTGGATGAAAAAAGAGCAGAAGCCGAAATGAGGATATCGTTGTACCACAAAGTTGTAGCCCAAGCTTATAATAGGACAGTCAAGCTTCGAGCCTTCAAACAGGGAGACCTCATGCTAAAAGTTGTGGAGCACGTAAAACGACAAGTGTCGGGACCTTCCAAGTTTGCCCCGTAATGGGCAGGCCTATTCGCAGTCAAGGAGGTCTACATCAGCTTCTATTATCGCCTGGTCTCTGTCAAAGAAGGCACGCTGACGGATCCCATCAACGGGAAGTGACCCAAGCCTTACTACTGTTAATTCAATTTTATGCCCAGCAAATATCATGCCCAGCAAATAACATGCACTTAGCAGTAGAACATGCCAAGCAAAGCTACTTGAATGGGATCCCAAATTGTCGACAAATATCATGCCTATGCAAAATAATATAAGAAAGGCAAAGTCAAGCTGTTACAAAAAAAAAATCATGCACACACTAGTCTAATCCCTCTTAGGCATAACAAGAAGGTGCTTTTTCAGGGCCGGTGGTTATACAAAATTTTGGGCAGCATATACCTTATTTTTTAAGGGTATCCAACCTGTCAGAAAATTTCAAACAGTTCACAAAGACGAATTTTGCCAACCAAACAATATATATATAAGACATGCAACATGCCTCAAGCATTCAGAAATTAATACAAGCTTCAGTGGTTCAATACCAAATTACAAAGTCATAACGATGAAAGAATTCTCTCAATCTCGACAAAACATGTTTTTCTCGGATAAATGCCCTATAGAGGTGAGAGCATCACTGTTCTTGTGGCTGTCATCAACAACCTCACCACGAGGTAGCACTGCCGAAAGCTGTGGAGGGGTGCCGGAAGCTATGTTGGGTATGCTCAAGCAAGGAGGAGTAGGAGGAAGGCCTGCTGGAAACTGTGGAGAAGTGTCGGCGGCTGTGTCGGGCGTGCCCAAGCAAGGTGTCGGCGGCTGTGTCAGGTGTGCCCAGGCAAGAAGAAGTAGGAGGTAGCACTGCTGGAAACTATGGAGAAGTGTCGGCGGCTGTGTCACGTGTGCCCAAGCGAGAAGGAGTAGGAAGTAGCGCTGCTGGAAGCTGTGGGGCAGTGCCGGCAGCTGTGTCGGATGTCCCTAGGAGAGGAGGAGCATGAGGCTGCGTTACAGGAAGGCGCATGGCAGTGTCGGCAGCTACGCTGGACATCCCAAGAGTAGGAGTAGGAAGTGTATTCTCCGCACCTTGTGAGATGCTCTCAACCTGAGAAAGAGGAGAAATACGGGGTATGAGTTGCAAGTCACAACAGGCAGCACGCAATGTGTATATACCAAGTAAAACAAGCAAGAAGGTTATTGGATACTGGTTCAATGTCAACATGCCGCTTATGGTCACTAACAAATTCGGGAGGAATGCCTGAGGCATCCGGTTCCTCCAAACGAATGTTGGAATTTGGTTTCTACAGCCGTGGTTCCGGCCGTCCCTTTCTCAAGAATCTGAACCTGGTCAAGCAAACAGTACAGGTGTCCCAGGAACATGGGGGCTAGAGGGAGCGTGCTGCCATGCGCTGTCGCCAAAGCCAAAGGAAATACCCGCTCATGCAAACAATCTTGAGAAAAATCACAGAAAATAAATCTTCCAATCCATAATGATATAAACGCTGCAAGGCGGCATGACTCATTCCTATTAGCATCTCCGAAGAATTGTACCCAGTTGCTAAACCGTAGAGAAGTGCTAGGAGAAGTCGGGGCACCCTTCCGTAAAGTCTCAAGCTTCAGCTTGTCTTCCGGGGTCAAAGCAATGTGGAAAGGGTCTTGATTGCCTCAAAGTGGGAGCCAGAAAATATTGGCTACATCCTCGAGCATGGGAACAAACTCTCCCCAGGAGCAGATGAAGGTGTGTGTCTCGGTACTCCAGCGCCTAACCACGTGCCGGAGCATCTTGGCTTCAATATGAATTTCGCAAGTTCTAGACATAAAGATAGCATCCAGCACCCCTGCTCGGCTCAGAATGTCACAAGTGGAAGGGTCTCTTAGTTCACGGTCAACCCACTCGGACCAGCCCTTGCTGGTGCCACACGGATATTGGAAGAATAAAGGGACTGCTGGAAATAGGCCCCTCTCTATACAGCATCTTGATATAGATGCAGGATCAATCACTGGAGCTGTTTCCGGCGCTGGCTCCCCGTCAATAATTATATCTTCGTCAGTGCTCTTAAGCAAAGGAGGCGGTCTCCCTCTTTTCAATCTGTCCCTATGGAATAGAGATGATCCCTAAGGATGGATGATGGATTCATGGAGGTCATGATAACTCTTGGTAAAATGATGAATGCCTGTGCATAGAAATATGGAAAGAAGCCAAATAGAATTAATATGCGTAAGATACGTGTCAAGCATGGTTAGTTGAGTTCATCCAAGCAAACATGCAATTTAAAATTCAGGCTCATGACAAGTAAAAGTCTCACTCCGTAATCAACAAGCAGGATAAGCAAGTCCCTTCTCAAAATAAATAAATAAATATTCAACCAGGGAGTACAAAACATGCACTCTGTCAAGTATTGTTCTCCACAAATAACACATGCAAAATCCACATCAGGCATACGTTCTCAAGAAACCTAGGCCAAGCATCAGTCTATACATATTCTAAAAACACCCAAAGTCGGCAGAGTCATTTACCAAAAAGACAAGACAAAATCCAAATTAGAGGATTGAGAAATTCAAAGGTTCCAGCAGCAGAAGTATCAGGAGTTTTCAGCACCTATCCTCACCTATGCCCAAGAGATATACACCTGCACAGAAATAAAGGGAAAACCACATCATGCCAAGAATTACCTTTTTCATATACCAAAGAAGAGCCCGTGCAAGACAAAGGGAGAAGGAAAAGGGGATGGAAACCTAAATCAGTGGTTTCTTCCCACAAAAAAAATGGGTACCTTTCCCGTAACCCTAATGAATCAAAAAGGGAATCTTAGGGGTCTGGAGCAGGCATTCCTTTGCTAGCACCCACGCTAAAAGCATCCACGCTGCTGCAAAGACAAAAAGTCAAAAAAGGATTTGACGCTTGAAAAAGGGGAAATACCTATGGGTATGAGGAACCCAACCAAATTTCACCAAATAAGTCTGAGGGGAAAACAAGAAAAGGCATACCTCATTGAAAATTCCAAGGGACAGCCGTGAATGCACCAAAGGGAGAAGAAAATTGGGGATTCGAAGGCAAAATTCGCACAAGAAAAAGACCTTTCCAGCAATGATGAGCGGGCTCCTTTGGAACGAGGACGAGACGATGGAGTTGGGTCTGACCTGGGTTTTCTTCTTGGCGGCTGGAGAAAGATAATTTTTCTTTGACTTTGCCCTCTCACTTTGTCTGCGTTCGTGGAAAAGCAAGGGAGAACGAAGGAAAACTGAAGAGACTTTGGTCTGATGCGTGAAGAAATTTTTTCAAAGGGATTTATGTCTGGTGCGAAAAAAGAGAAACAAAGGAAGAAAAAAAATATATATATATAATAATAATAAAAGGAGGAGGAAGGCAGTTGGCGTTGGGAAACTGCAAGTAACCATCGGGACCAATCATGGCACGCCGTCATTTTGCACGCAGGAAAAAGAAGAGTTCCATACAAATACAAATTTGATTTTTTGGGTTGAGTTTTAATTATTCAGCCCATTCCAGTACCTGTTCATCGCCCTCATAATTAAGGGGGCTAATGTTGAGGCCCAAAAAATCCACGGATTGGGCCCGAGCAATTACTGGCCCAATGCAATATTTCATGAGGAAAAATCTATCACGCGCAATTCACACGCCACGCGAAATAAATAAATTATCATGCCAAGACCCGTGATAAAATATGATTAACCCACGCTAAAAATTAAAAGCGATAAATTAAAAAGCAACGCGCCATGCCGAGCCCGAAATTATTATCTCAAACACGCTACAAGCCTAAGTGGGCCCAAGCCACTCAAAAACCCGGGGCTTGCTCGAATGGGTTGTGGCATGGATGGTAATAAATCAACATGAGGCTCATTGATGGGCCAAAAAATGGAAAGTTTCGGGTTACTTGGGAGCCTCGAAACTCAAGCCCATTTTTCGGGCCCAAATATGTGAGTAAGCACAAGGGAGAAAGATTAGCCTAAAAGCCCAAATAATCCAACCAAAATAAGCCCAAGTCCAAAAGAAACAATACTTGATAAAAGCCCATTTGTCTAGGAAAATATCTTAGCCCATTTAAAACCCCAAAACAAAGCCACAGTAACTTCAGAAAATGGGAAACACGTGAAGATTGGCAGACTTAGCTGCTGGGAGCAAGTTCCAAAGACAGAACCATCCCAAGAACCAACGGATGCTTTCCTGCGTGCTGCCAGAAGCACTCCTTGGACTAGTGGGCATTTTCTCTTCCTTTCCTTCATCAGAATTGAAAACAGAGGAAAGGAAAGAAGAAAAATAGCAAACCAAGAGTGGAAGCTCCCACTGCCCAGCTGCGGGAAAAAGGGATGTTGAGCCCCCAAATCCCCTAAAATCATGCAAGTAATCTTTGTCAAGAAAGGGAAGTCAGAGAAGAGGAGAAGAAAGGAAGGGAAAACTTAGCCAAAATTAGAAGAAACCATTAGGGTTTCTTGGAGAAAACCCATTCCCAGCAGCTATAAATAGAGCCTCCCCCTGTTCAACAAAACCAACAACCGGGGAGAGAGCAAGCTTCCTCTCTAATATGCAAAAAACCAATTCGTGCACTGTTCATCTTCTTCTCCAATTCGTTTTTCTGGCAGCTGCCAGAAGAACCCAGCTTTTCTTATCTTCTTTCCCTAGCCAAAATCTTCACACCTAATTCCTTAACACTTTCTTTTTCTCTTAAACCCAGCCTAACCTCTCTCTTAGTGCTAAACTCATGTTGAAACTGCTCCCATGCCACATGCCATTCGTGCTAAGCTAAAGAAACTACTTGTAAGCATGCCTCAGCCACTGCATTTTCAACTGATGAAGATAACCAAAAATATTTCCTAAGTTTCTACTAACTTTCGAGATATTTTTCGGCTTAATTTTTGAACCCAAGCAAAAGGGGATAATTTCCTCATTTTTATCTCAGCCCAACCCATTATCTCTGCAGGAGGAAAAAGACCCCTACAATTGGCAATATGAAAACTCCAATAGTCCATCTGAGAGAGAGAGAGAGAGAGAGAGAGAGAGAGAGAGAGAGGAGGAGGGGGGAATACAGGGACATAATACAGAACGTATACAATGTTCTCTCTTCAATGTATAATATATGTAAAAGTAATTTTCCATTGTTCTTTGGAAAAAAAAAAAGTATGTTTCTATTGCACACACTTGCGAATATAAAAATAACAAATTCAAGACTGAAATTTCTCAAGTAAATTGAACTCAATTTCATTGAATGAGGACTAAATTACATGACTAAAATATAGTTCCTCAATTACATGTTTTTTTTCCATATAATTACAACACACTTCCTGTGACAGAATGGAATGTTGTCCCACGCCAAAGTGATGATGGTTCTCAATGACAACAATCTTCCATAAGTAAAAAATCTAGGTCCAACTGTCATTTAAAAAAAAAAAAAAAAAAAACCTACAGAAGAGATGACAAAACAAGAAATTAGCAAAAAGGAGAAACAAAGACCAAAAAAACAAAATAGAAACTAAGACAAGAAAACCGCAATCAGAAACTAAAAGACCTAAGAAACTCATACTAATAGTAAAAGAGCTTCCTAACCTAGAACACCAGCAAGAGAAAATCGGAAAAAGTGGAACACATAAAGCACAAAGAAAATGTTAAACTAAATAAGAGGGACAGAATCAAACATCAAAACACCTCAAGGGTTGAACTTAATCAACCAGCCAATAATCAATATAACCAAACAACATCCATAACATCAATACAAAACCAGATACAACTACAACATTCATAATAGCAATACACAGAACAATGAAACTAAAAAACAGCTGCATTCCAATCCGATAAGATTGAAGAAAAGTAACTATTCCTGTACAAAGTGATATTACGGGAACATGATTAGGAAAAGAAAGAACCATTAAAAAATCATCAGATGGTTTGGCAAAAAATGGGGCAATGTGGAATTGTCTGACTCAAGAAGCCCTACATGTACTTTATATAAGCTTCCTAAAGAAGGCAATAGTGAACAGAACAACCAAAATTTTCTGAAGCAGTCCAATATTCTCCATTTTCTAAAAAACAAACAATTCCTGATAAAATAAAAACAAACCAATCCTATGTTTCTATATAGGTGTAAGAGAATCATGAATTGAAACAAATAATCTACGAGGGCACCGTCAGAACAAGGAAATCATATCCATATTTTACATTTTATAGCAAGCCATATCAAGGGAGGTCTACTTAATGCTCTTGTAATACTTTAAATTTTGCTCAAGCATCTCATGAAGATGCCTATTTTCAACTTTCCCATGTTCCAACACTTCAAATATTAACACCAAAAGATGTGTATTTCAATGGCTGATTAGCATCACACTCACACAAAATCTAATAGCATAAGAAACAAGCACATTCCCATTCATTTCAATTAATAACTCCATTTCCTAATATCAGCAAGTGGGTCCATTGAATAGTAAGCTAATTTTACAATTCATAACAACCATGTCAACCAAGAGCGTAGGTACTGGTAATTTAGTAACACAACTTCCATTAATACTAGAAGAATTTAATAACCTGTCTACACACCCTAGCACTAAAATTGTAAGGCTAAAATCTGAAATATGCAAAGATCAATTAAAAACTACAATAATACCATTATCAATGATCAATTAAAAACAAGTAGTCCACTTGATAATTCATGAAGCCACAGCTCATAAATTAGGCATTGAATGAATCCCTAAATTAGAATTTCTAAAATTAATCCATAAGTTCTAAATGCCCAACTGAATCCCTAATTCCTAAATCCCTAAATTAGAATTTAGAAAGAAAAAAAAAATGAAATTGAATGACATGAAGAAGAAGATAATCAGACAAGAAGGTGGTTCAGGTCAGGAGGAGTACTGAAATTTTAAGTTGGAGAGCAAAGGAGAGAAGGTTGGAGCGGCGCCATGAATGCCCCTACTGTTGCAATAATAAGAAAGGGGGATCAACGAATTTATAACAGACAGAGAGTGTTGAGGCCCAAAAAAATCCATGGTTGGGCCCGAATAAATTTCTAGCCCAAGACGATATATTATTGGAAAAAGATCCGATTTGGAGATCATGAAAATATGACATGCACGAGTCATACTCCGCACGCCATGCTAAATAAAAATCCATCAAGCTAGGAATTGAGATTAAAATTATAAAATGCATTATCTTTGCAAATCCATGCTAATTATCTCGTCAAGCATAATAATTAAAAGCATGCCAAGCGATATGCCATGCCAAGCGACATGCCATGCCAAGCACGAAATCGTTATTTCGCACCCAACCACGCTACAAGCCTAAGTGGGCCCAAGCCACTCAAATACCCGGGGCTTGCTCGAATGGGTTGTGGCATGGATGGTAATAAATCAACATGAGGCTCATTGATGGGCCGAAAAATGGAGAAATTTCGGGTTGCTTGGGAGCCTCGAGATTCAAGCCCATTTTTCGGGCCCAAATATGTGAGTAAGCCCAAGAGAGAAAGATTAGCCCAAAAACCCAAATAATCCAACCAAAATAAGCCCAAGTCCAAAAAGAAACAATATTTGATAAAAGCCCATTTAGGAAAATATCTTAGCCCTTTAAAAATCCCAAAATAAAATCACAGCTTTAGCTCACTTAAAGGAAATAGGGAGCCACGTGGGAAGGTTGGCAGCTTCAACAGGCAAAGTTGCTGGGAGGTTCCATCGGCTGCTGGGAGCAAGTTCCAAAGCCAGAACCATCCCAAGAACCAACGGATGCTTTCCTGCGTGCTGCCAGAAGCACTCCTTGGACTAGTGGGCATTTTCTCTTCCTTTCCTTCATCAGAATTGGTTAAAACAAGGGCAAGAAAAGGAGAAAAATAAGCAAACCAAGAGTGGAAGCTCCACAGCGCAGGCTGCAGGAAAAGAGGATGTTGAGCCCCCAAATCCCCTGAAATCATGCAAGTAATTTTTGTCAAGAATGGGAAGTTAGAGAAGAGGAAAAGAAAGGAAGGGAAAAACTTAGCCAAAATGGGAGAAAACCATTAGGGTTTTCTTGGAAAAACCCATTCCCAGCGGCTATAAATTGAGGCCTCTCCAACCTAACAACCCACAACCTTCAGGGAGTAAGCTTCCTCTCTAATCTGCAAAAACCCAACTCGTGCACTGTTCATCTTCTTCTCCAATTCGTTTTTCTGGCAGCTGCCAGAAGAACCCAGCTTTTCTTATCTTCTTTCCCTAGCCAAAATCCTCACACCTAATTCCTTACCTTAACACTTTCTTTTCTCATAAACCCAGCCTAATCTCTCTCTTAGTGCTAAACTTATGTTGATTTTGCTCCCATGCCACATGCCACTCATGCCAAGCCCAAAAGACCATCTGTAAACATGCCAAGATTATCTGAAAGCCACATTACTTTGGTTGGTGAAGATAGCCAAGATATCTCCTAAGGCCTTGCTGCCCTTTCGAGGTATTTTGGGGTTTAATTTTCGAACCTAAACAAAGGGGACTCTCTCCTCAGTTTGTCTTTTGTAGCAGCCCAGCCCATTTCAGCCGCAGGAAGAAAAAGTCCCCCACAGAGAGTACAAAACCAATATCAAAACTCACCACTGTGGAGAACAACGACGGAGGTCACGACTATGGCTTGGCTGTGGAGTTGCAATAGTGGCTTCGTGGTGGAGGTCGACGACGGAGGTCGTGAGTTGCGGCGGCTTGGATAGGGTCAAACTAGGGTTCCGAATTTGAGGAGAGCTGGATTATGACAATGGATGGGTGGAGAACGAGATTGGATAGTAGCGAGATGGCTGGTGAGCTGGAGTTGAGGCAAGATTTGGGAGAGTGCGAGAGAGGATAGGAATTAGGAGAACTTGGGCGTCAGAAAATGAATTTTTAAGGTGATAAAGTGTCAATAATAAAAAAAGACTCAAAACCCTCCGTTGTGTCTGTGTTGGTTGCAAGATATTTGCCGAATGGATTTTGGTTCTTTGATAACCACAAACCAAAGATGGAGGAGAGAGAGAGAGAGAGAGAGAGAGAGAGAGAGAGAGAGAGAGAGAGGAACATATTGCAGAGTGGGTGGCTTGAGGGGAAGGAGGGTTAACCAGGATGAAAGAGCGTGCTATGCACTTTCAAATTGCCTCTTTGGGTATGGGTAATTTCAACCCGGTTTTACCAAAAAGACAACATTGAAAATTCACCGTTGAATTTTATCCGATGGCTCTTAGATACCCCTTAAACACACCCCTTATAACTTTCCACTCACTATCGAAGCCCCCCCGCTTGTTTGGGCCATTTTTCGTTAGGCATCTTTTCAATGTAAGATATGACGGATAATTGCATCTACACGTACATGTGATTCTTCGAACCAAAAAAACATGCATGTGATTAATGCAAATTCACAACTCAATACACACTCCCATTTGGAGTTGTAAGGAGATGTGCAATAATATGGTATTATGTTTTTTTCGCCGTAAAATATATAATTTTCATATAATTCTACTTAGAAGCTGCATGAGCACTTTAACCAAATAATGTAGGTCATAGCTAAATAAAAGGAGCCTTATTTCGAACCAACAAGAAAGAAATCCAATTTGGAGTACCCACCTTAACTATAATTTTCCCAACCCAATACGCGCTCTCAAATTTTAAGTATCAAAAATAATAAAAGGCTTAAATGTCATAATGGTCTCTATGTTTTACCCCATCAACCAATTTATTAGTCCATGTGTTATCAATTTGGCCAATTTGATCATTGTGTTATAAAGAAAAATATTTAAAGCTGTAATTGATTTTAAAATATTCAAATTCAATCTAAAAATGGAATTGTACAAAAAATAAAAATTCTCTTCCCCCAAATTTACACTCATACTACAAGTTACAACAACCTCTCCAAAACCTGAGCCAAACTAGCCACCACCACTCCAATCCCAACACTTTAATGACATGTTTATTAATCCGTAATTGGATTATGTGGAATTGAATTGAGGAAGAGTTAGATTAAGGAGAATTAGATTCCAGATTCCTATTAAAGTTATTTACTAAACCATATAGATTGAGAAGAGTTAGATTTCGGTTTCCTATTAAAGTTGTTTACTAAACCATATGAAATTGGGATAGAAGTGATGCTAATTACTAAACTATCCTCGTTATTGGGTTAAAGTAGATGACAAATTTGGAATTTGTTTAAAATTGTTAGCGTATAATGGGTAAAAAAGATGAATTCCTAATGAGTTAGTTCTATAGGAATTAGAATACCACCTCCTACCCAAGAATTAAATTCCTCCAAAATCAAGAATTTAATTCCTAATTTTGTGTCTACCTCACTTACTTTTTAATTTCTCGATGCGAAATAAACGCAGGAATCCTCCATATGTGTAATTCAATTCCCGATGAGAATTCAAATTTCTGATTAGTAAACACACCATAAAGAGAATCTCATAAACATATTGCGGGCTAGGAATAGAAATTGAATGTGGGAAAATTTAGATAGCCCAAACAGAGAAGCCTTCTCCTTTCTCAACATGGCCACCGCCGATTTTTGCATTATTCACCTTCCCACCTTCCCACCCATAACATATGTACAAGTTAATTTAGTTTGTGTTCAATAATTCAAGCTTAGTTAATCAGACCGACGGCGCACTGTTACAATCTCTAGCTTGATGACCCACATAAGAACATAGCTAGCAAAACAACAAATATATATAAAGACATCTCGGTGTTCATATTAGGACTAATAATACAAACACAAGGTCAGTATGCCATCAAAATATTCATAAGTCCTCTTGAGGTGTTCAAAAATCGAAATATCTCAAACACAAGGTCAGTAGGCATTCAAAAATCGAAATATCTCAAAATAAGGACGTGCTGCTAATGATCTGCATGAGAAAAACAAATTAGTCGTGAGCAAACAACCCACTCAGCTCAATCATGTAAATCTAATAGTTTATAAGATCACATGCCAAGTTCTTAATATCTAAACCCAATACACATCCAGCCTGAACCATACAATTGGCACTCACATTGTTACAATAAACTCGTGCATTAGATTAGTGTTGAAATATAGATTTACCCTCACTCACTTCAAAGCAATACCTTTCACATATCATCTTATATCAACCGAAGTATGTGATATACAATATAAAATTTTCAACATCTTAGTAAAGCCACTCACCTTAAGTCAGATTGGAAGAATAGCGCACAAACCGAGGAGACCCAAACAACATCGACGCCTAGCTAAGAGAGTACACAAAACTTAATTAACTTAGAATCCTACGATTGAAAACTATATAATATTGCAAATGCAGAGAAACTATGCTTAACAACACTTCGAAAAGAGAACAAGAATACCATGAAACTGTTTTTCTAGAATAGAAAAGTGTTTTTCATTAAACCCTGGAAATAATAAAAAAGAAAGAGTGTCCAAATTATGCAATGACAGTATTTTTAGCATCCAATACACAAAACGAACACAAAACGAACCTAATTTCGTAAAAAATTTCAACAAAATCAGCATGCTTTGGTTACCAATTTTGGAACATACAACAGTCAAACCCAAAAAAAAAAATTAAAAATAGAAAGTGGTGTAGTCATTACCAATTTTGTGCTGAAAGGGAGGCTAATAAAAAAAATTAAAAGAAAAAAGTGATGCCAACTCACATTGAAATGCAGAGGGAGGTCATCTTTTTTCTCTTTCTGGGTCGAACTTCATCACCTCACATCATCATCATCATCATCTAATTCATCTTCACCTTCATTTTCATCATCATCACCATCCTTACCATCCTTTGGCCTGCTGATACAAGACAGGTGGGCCCCAAAGCTTTTGAAGAGCCCTCTGCCGCATCTGTAGGAAACATTAATAATTCGACGAATAGACGGCTTTAATTGATCATCACCCTTCGGCTTCGTGTGAGCTAGTAATGGAATATACCACAGCTCCACATGACCTGCCCCTGTCAATTCTTCTGACACTGAGTAATCTTGACCCCAATATCTGCGTGCTCCATCGATCAAATTCGAAACTGACAATACAGGAAACCACGGCTTACTAAATGATTCCGTAGGTTCACAAACAGTACACAAAACCAAGTTCTCCAATCCGGGAGTCCAAGGAATTTCAATCGGGAAGTCCAACAAATGATCGTTTTTATTTGGAAGAAGTACACCTACGTCTTTGCGAAAACTGAACGACTCGGGAACTTCACTGCCTGGAAGAAAAACACCAATATCACGTCTGGTATTGATTGCTACCTGTAACACAAGACAAGACAAGAGAGGCATATATTAATTAGTCATGCGTGCATAGTATAGCATTAACAATACATGTAATGTATGCGTATTATATAGAAATTAAGAGAAAAAGATATATACGTCACCTGATTCAAAAAAATATCTGCCATATTTGTAGGCAATGAGATTTCCAGTTGATGCAGGCAACTCGTTTATAGGACATCCAGATAAGTCCAAATATGTCAACCCAGTGAGATTTCCAATTGATGCAGGCAACTCATTTATAGGACATCCAGATAAGCCCAAAGATGTCAGCCCAATGAGATTTCCAATTGATGCAGGCAACTTGTTTATAGGACATCCCGATAAGCCCAAATATGTCAGCCCAATGAGATTTCCAATTGATGCAGGCAACTCCTTTATAAGACATCCAGATAAGCCCAAAGTTGTCAGCCCAATGAGATTTCCAATTGATGCAGGAAACTCGTTTATAGGACATCTAGATAAGCCCAAAGCTCTCAGCCGAATGAGATTTCCAATTGATGCAGGCAACTCCGCTATAGGACATCCAGATAAGTCCAAAGTTGTCAGCCCAATGAGATTTCCACTTGATGCAGGCAACTCCTTTATAGGACATCCAGATAAGCCCAAATTTGCCAGCCCAATGAGATTTCCAATTGATGCAGGCAACTCCTTTATAGGACATCCAGATAAGGCCAAAGATGTCAGCCCAATGAGATTTCCAATTGATGCAGGCAACTCCTTTATAGGACATCCAGATAAGTCCAAAGATGTCAGCCCAATGAGATTTCCAATTGATGCAGGCAACTCCTTTATAGGACATTGAGATAAGTCCAAAGATGTCAGCCCAATGAGATTTCCAATTGATGCAGGCAACTCTTTTATAGGACATTCAGATAAGGCCAAAGATGTCAGCCCAATGAGATTTCCAATTGATGCAGGCAACTCTTTTATAGAACATTCAGATAAGGCCAAAGATGTCAACCCAATGAGATTTCCAATTGATGCAGGCAACTCTTTTATAGCAGTTCTGGAAAGGTCCAATCCATTTAAGGATTCCACTTTGTCCATAATTTCTGGGAACCTCTCCAATTTTATGCATTTACTAAGATCCAACTGTTCCAGAGATTTCCACCAAACATCATTTGGAAACTTGGTGAGTTCACGGCAGCCATAAAAATTCAATACTTGAAGTTTATCAAGAGATCCAACAGATGGATGAACCTGAACTAAACTTTTACAATGGTTCGCATACAAGTACCTTAAGTTTGGGCTGCCGGATAGGTCGGGAATTTCAGTTAGGAATTCAGAGCCCATTAAATTCAAAGATGTCAACTTTGTGAAATGCTGTGAAACCAAAAAAGAATTGAAATAATAATAATAATCAAATGGATAGTATTAAAGAAATTTACAACAAACATCAGTTAATAAACAAGAACTCTTAAATTACCTTCAATCTCTCCCCTAGTTGTTTGATGGGGCTGTAAGGAAGATTGAGCAACCTTAGTCCCTTTGGATGAAATTTGGGTGGAAAAGATTGGAGCTGACATCTATACCAATCAAGCACTCTCAACATGTTTGGGAGATAACCAATGTCTCCAGAAAGACATACGTTATAGTTCATGAAAATTTTTAGATTTTTCATCTTCGAGAAGCAGTCAACATTCAAGAATATCTCATAATCCTTTTTGGGGGAATTTAACATGATGCCTATGATTTTTTTTGTTCCCTGACATAAAAAAGTAAAGGGACCATTGTTACAAAGCATTTAATAAAAAACATGCATGAGTTTCAAATTCTACTTTTTCTTCCAGATAAAAATAAAAATAATAATTATACTTACTGTATCATTAGTCAGAACATGCTCAATATCTTCATGAGACCACAATCTGCTACGACCTCCAAGTTCATCGGGCGACTCTTGCTGAACTATGTCCTTACCCATCTCTTCTAGTAAGTCATGCATCCAAATATAATCTCCTTCAACACTTATGAGTGCCTTTTCTACGAGTACTTCAATGCTATACTCAGCTTTGGGGTCACAAGCTACAAGTATTTCTGTCACATGCATTTTACTTTTACCCTTAAAGAAACATGCAATGTCAAGGAAAACCTGTTGTACGCTATGATCCAATGCATTGTAACTTATTTTGAGAACATTTTGAATTTTCGGGCTTTTGAAACCATGTAATGCAGCTTCCCATTTACCAATACTTCCACCATATAGACAAGAACCGAGAACTTTCAAAGCCAAAGGAAGGCCTTGAGCATAGCGTATTGCACGTCGTGAAAGTTTCACATAATCACCCAAAGGAGGCTCACTTCTTTTGAAGGCATGGCAGCAGAAGAGCTCAAGAGCTTCAGGATCATCTAAAATCTTGACCTCATGTATTAAATTAACATCATGAGCAGTTAACAGTTGCTTATCCCTTGTTGTTATGATAATTCTACTGCCTACACCAAACCAATCACATGCCCCAACTAACTTGTGTAACTGTTCCATGTCATCCACGTCATCAAGAACCAAGAGAACCTTTCTACGCCTCAACCTTTCCTTTATCATAGTGACTCCTTTATCAACATTGGTCACCTCCAATTTTTCTACCCTTAGAATCTCAAAAAGAAGAGTCTCTTGTAGTTTGGCTAAACCTCCATGCGACATTGAACATTCTCTAACGTTTGCCAAAAAACAACAACCTTCAAATTCACGGGCAATTAAATTATAAACAGCTTTAGTAATTGTGGTCTTACCAATTCCACCAGTTCCCCATACCCCTACCATACGAACATCGTTTTCCCCCAAATCTAAAAGCTTATTCATAACTTGTACTTGAGCTTGCATTCCAACCGGATGCTCTGCCACTTCCAAACACACAAGGTTTGATACGTGTTTTAAAATCTCTTCAATGATGTTTTGGATAAACTTAGATTCAGATTGATACCTGCCAATTGAAAAGAATATGAAGCATTTAGTGACATGGCATTTCTATATAAAAATATAAAATAAAAAAAGGGGCAAGGAACAATTAACTCTTATAAAAAACTGATGAATACATCAACTCTTATAAAACTGATCCCAATTAAAGTTTGTCAACGATGAATAATTTTTCAACTACTTAGTAGTATAATTTTTGAAAAGGAGAAAATTAATTTATTAATAATATTAATAATTTTCACACTATTAATTAATTATTGACATAAAAAAATTATTTTCATTCATTTCTTTTAACAAAAAAAATTGTAATTACTTTTTATTTGGGATCAAAATGAAGAACTTTCTTCTACACTAACAACCAGAGTACAAATATATATATAGTGGCTATACTTATTACAAACAAAACAAAAGAAATTTACTCGTCCAAAGTGAACCCTGACAGATCTGCTACTCGTGAAAGAGCTGCCCTCCATTTGTTGACCTTGGGCATATTTTCTTTGTATCTGCACTCCATGTTAGCCAGTGCATCCCCGAAGCTAGCTCTCTGATTCCGTACATCTGATGGATTCACCTTGTAAAAAACTGGGATGACCCGTTGTTGATTTGATTCTTTGCAGTCAAGAATCTTAACAAGTTCATCCAAACACCATCTTGAAGAGGCATAGTTTTTGGAGAACACAATGACAGAAATCTTTGATTCTTCAATTGCTGTGAGAAGCGCGCGTGATATTTCTTCTCCTCTTCTGAGGTCATCATCATCCCTGAAGGTGTTAATGCCTCGTTGACATAAAGCGCTATACAAATGGTCTGTGAAGTTGTGGCGCGTGTCTTCGCCTCTGAAGCTCATAAATACTTGGTCTTCCCGTGACTTTGGGAAAGAAGCAGAGGAAGAAGAGGCTCGTTGGTTGGCCATGGAAGCCATCATAATTGTTTCGGTGTTTGCTTCTCTCTTCAGAAAAAAGATGAGCCTTACTTGGAGAGTTTGGGTGTGAGTGAGCAAAATGTGAATTCATGAAATGGTGAGGAAGTGTCGCTGAAATTTCCAGTCCTCAATTATTGACGCGTTTTCACATGGTGAGCTGTCAATCACTTTTGGGCTTGGTTTTATTTTACTGACTTTCTTCCTTTTCTCAATTACTTTTGAGCTGAAATTAGATAAAGCATTTATCAACTTGATTTATTGACGTAATAATCCGATGTTTGCTAACACGAAAACATATATGGTGAGGAAGTGTCGCGGAATCTCCGATGCAAATGTAAAAGCTCTCTCTTTTTTTTTTCTTTTCTTTTTTTATGAACATCTGAAATCATGAAAAGCAAAAAGAATTTTTTTTTTTTTTGGTTTATCAAAAAAAAAGAAGAAGATATTTTTTGTCCCTAATTTGTCACTTTTATCACTTTGGTTCCTGTTATTTCAAGGGAAATAGCTCAAAATGCCACCTTTTTAATAATTTAGGGAAATAGCCTAAAGTGTCACCCATTTCATAATTTTAACTAAAAATACCACCCCTTCCTAATTTTTGTACAACTACCACCTATAAAAATAAAATTATTGTCCACTTATTGTACCCATATCAGTTTTTCAGAAATTGGCTTCTCTCTCTAACTCTCTTCGCTCTATCTCTTCGGCTCGTCTCTCTCCCTCGTGTACCTCTCTCTCTTCGACGCAATCGTCTTTCTCCCTCAACGATGGCTGTTCATCCAAGTGTAACTCCATCGTTGACATCCACGAGGTACTATTCATAACCCTTTTCTTTGAAATTTGGGGTTTTTGTGAATTTGGTTTATGGTGTATGGATTTGTAAGAAATTGGTTTAGGGTTTTAGTGTTTAGGGGTTGCTCAGAAATTGGGTTTGGGTTTATGGGTTTCTATGAAATGGGTAATAACTCACACCTACTCTCACTCACTCACAGGCACTACAAAATAGAATGCCTTTAGTGAGGGTATTTTCTAGTCGCAAAAAGCCTTTTGCCGTCGGAAATTCGCTTTTCCAACAGCAAAAGTTCATCGAAAGTCGTCGGTAAAACGACGGTTGCAAATACTTTTTTTCCGACGTCGGAAATAATGTATTTTCGACACCCATATTTCATCGATATTGCTTATATTTTTATCGGAAATAGATTTTCAAAACGACCATACAAATTCATTTCCAACCATAAATGGTGGCAAATACTTGCGCACCTCTCGGAAATAATTTTGATCGAGATCTTTTGTTCTTGCCATACTATTTTTTCGACCAATGACTATTAGTCAAAAATAGTATCTCTGACCCTATATTACTATTTGTGATAAATATAATTCGTTGGAATTGTGCTTTTTCAACATGGAAGCTTGTCGAAAAAAATGTTTTTCCGACTACATTTATAAGCATTAAATGTACAAATATTTTGTCAAAAAATATAAATAATATTTCAATTGAGAAATTGTTGTTCGAAGAATAGTATATATCATCATTAATAAAAGACAAATGTAATAAATTACAAATATTCATCACAATCCTAAGCTATGTCCTATATCACTAGTCCCAAAGTCTACTTCCAATCGAACATTAAAGAGTTCGAATGCATGCTTCATAACTTCCTTTGAATCTTCACTAATGACAGGCTGCTGCTACTTCCCATTAACAATAACACTGCTTGTTTATCCTGCCAAAACAAGAACAGAGCAAGTTCTATTTCCAAAACAAAGTTTTAGTCAATATGTTAAATCAAATATATCAAGTAAGAAGACAATATATGACAGAGAGTAATGAAATAGGAACAGAAAAATATATACAAGCACGGTAGGTGCCTAGCGAACCTCCTTTGCAAATACAAAATCCTGAAGAGACACCCTTCCAGATAGAATCTGCTTCCATTGACGCTGTAAGTATGCTCTAACCTGTGTAAAAAACAAAGGTGATCATCTAACCATGGAAATCAAGTCAACCACCAGTAAAAGCTATTTTAAGGAAGAAAAAAAACTCAGGGCAAATACAAGATATCCATGAAACTAAAGAGGTAACATGGGAACATGGATTGACTTACAACCAATAGACGTCCTATCTTTTGCTCTTCACCCTTGATTTTATCAAACCAGTTCAAGTACAATCAAAAGGAATAGCACATGCTTTTGTACCTCATACATGTCCTGATGCTTTTGCCCTCCATTGTCTTGGCAACAGCCCCACATGTATACCTGCGAACTGTCTTAATACCTTTAGCGTCAAAAATAGGTTCAATCTGTTCAGGGCTTTCATAACTGTAACCAACATAACGCTTCTTAATAAGGAGGAAGCACGGCTATAAACTTTTTCCATCTTCAGAGCAATTGGATTTGGATTCATAGCAGTAATTTCAGATGCAATCTCATGTCCAATCTGAAAAGAATCTTCAATGCGGCGTCCCTTTAGGAGAACAAACATGCTGCAAACACAAAAGAAAATTAATTTGCCCCATTTACATATGAGAGAAAGAGAGAGAAAAAAAGTGATGGAACAATCTCCATTGACCCACAGGCAATTGACATAAATAGACCACATACAAGAGTCTAAACTCATGATATGTAATTATGCCTAATCAAACACACAGTAATGAAAAAGAACGAATCAGAAGAATTTACTGTTACCAATTATTACCTTATAGGATGACCATGTATAATTTGACTATTATTAACTTGTAGGATGACCATGTATGCTTCTATTCTATGTTTTGGTCTCTCTTTCTAATCTTATTATTTGTATAAAATCGTTTATGTTCTCTGAAATCATAAATTGCTATATAAAAAAAATTAAAATAAAGAGCAAGGATAGGTTGAGATTATTACCTTGATTGGAAGAGCAAACAACATTGTAAGATTGAAAGGCTCAAGCATCTCATGAAGATGCCTATTTTCAACTTTCCCATGTTCCAACACTTCAAATATTAACACCAAAAGATGTGTATTTCAATGGCTGATTAGCATCACACTCACACAAAATCTAATAGCATAAGAAACAAGCACATTCCCATTCATTTCAATTAATAACTCCATTTCCTAATATCAGCAAGTGCTAATATCAGCAAGTGGGTCCATCGAATAGTAAGCTAATTTTACAATTCAGAACAACCATGTCAACCAAGAGCGTAGGTACTGGTAATTTAGTAACACAACTTCCATTAATACTAGAAGAATTTAATAACCTGTCTACACACCCAAGCACTAAAATTGTAAGGCTAAAATCTGAAATATGCGAAGATCAATTAAAAACTACAATAATACCATTATCAATGATCAATTAAAAACAAGTAGTCCACTTGATAATTCATAAAGCCACAGCTCATAAATGAGGCATTGAATGAATCCCTAAATTAGAATTTCTAAAATTAACCCCTAAGTTCTAAATGCCCAACTGAATCCCTAATTCCTAAATCCCTAAAGTAGAATTTAGAAAGAAAAAAAAAATTGAAATTGAATTACATGAAGAAGAAGAAGATAACCAGAGAAGTAGGTGGTTCAGGTCAGGAGGAGTACTGAAATTTGAAGATGGAGAAGAAGAGGACTTACAGTTGGAAAGCAAAGGAGAGAAGGCTGGAGCGGCGCCATGAATGCCCCTACTGTTGCAATAATAAGAAAGGGGGATCAACGAATTTATAACAGATAGAGAGTACAAAACCAATATCAGAACTCACCACTGTGGAGAACAACGACGGAGGTCACGACTGTGGCTTGGCTGTGGAGTCGCGATAGTGGCTTCGCAGTAGCGAGATGGCTGGATTATGCCGATGGATGGGTGGAGAACGGGATTGGACAGTAGCGAGATGGCTGGCAAGCTGGAGTTGAGGCAAGATTTGGGAGAGTGCGAGAGAGGATAGGAATTAGGAGAACTTGGGCATCAAAAAATGAATTTTTGAGGTGAAGTGTCAATAATAAAAAAAGACTCAAAACCCTCCGTTGTGTCTGTGTTGGTTGCAAGATATTTGCCGAATGGATTTTGGTTCTTTGATAACCACAAACCAGAGATGAGAGAGAGAGAGAGAGAGAGAGAGAGAGAGTGGGTGGCTTGCGGGGAAGGAGGGTTAACCAGGATGAAAGAGCGTGCTGTGCACTTTCGGATTGCCTCTTTGGGTATGGGTAATTTCAGCCCAGTTTTACCAAAAAGACAACATTGAAAATTCACCGTTGGATTTTATCCGACGGCTCTTAAATACCCCTTAAACACACCCCTTATAACTTTCCACTCACTATAGAAGGCCCCCTGCCTCCCCCCTTGTTTGGGCCATTTTTCGTTAGGCATTTTTTAAATGCAAGATATGATGGATAATTGCATCTATACGTACATGTGATTCTTCGAACCAAAAAAACATGCATGTGATTAATGCAAATTCACAACTCAATACACACTCCTATTTAGAGTTGTAAGGAGATGTGCAATAATATGGTATTATGTTTTTTTCGCCGTAAAATATATAATTTCCATATAATTCTCCCTTAGAAGCTGCATGAGCACTTTAACCAAATAATGTAGGTCATAGCAAAATAAAAGGAGCATTATTTCGAACCAACAAGAAAGAAATCCAATTTGGAGTACCCACCTTAACTATAATTTTCCCAATCCAATACGCGCTCTCAAATTTTAAGTATCAAAAATAATAAAAGGCTTAAATGTCATAATGGTCTCTATGTTTTACCCCATCAACCAATTTAGTCTATGTGTTATCAATTTGGCCAATTTGATCATTGTGTTATAAAGAAAAATATTTAAAGCTGTAATTGATTTTAAAATATTCAAATTCAATCTAAAAATGGAATTGTACAAAAAATAAAAAATTCTCTTCCCCCAATTTTACACTCATACTACAAGTTACAACGACCTCTCCAAAACCTGAGCCAAACTCGCCACCACCACTCCAATCCCAACACTTTAATGACATGTTTATTAATCCGTAATTGGATTATGTAGAATTGAATTGAAGAAGAGTTAGATTAAGGAGAATTATATTCTGGATTCCTATTAAAGTTATTTACTAAATCATATAGATTGAGAAGAGTTAGATTTCGGTTTCCTATTAAAGTTGTTTACTAAACCATACGAAATTGGGGTAGGAGTGATGTTAATTACTAAACTATCCTCGTTATTGGGTTAAAGTAGATGACAAATTTGGAATTTGTTTAAAATTGTGAGCGTATAATGGGTAAAAAAGATGAATTCATAATGGGTTAGTTCTATAGGAATTAGAATATCACCTCCCACCCAAGAATTAAATTCCTCCAAAATCAGGAATTCAATTCCTAATTTTGTGTCTACCTCACTTACTTTTTAATTTCTCGATGTGAAATAAACGCAGGAATCATCCATATGTGAAATTCAATTCCCGATGAGAATTCAAATTTCTGATTAGTAAACACACCATAAAGAGAATCTCATAAACATATTGGGGGCGAAGGATAGAAATTGAATGTGGGAAAATTTAGATAGCCCAAACAGAGAAGCCTTCTCCTTTCTCAATATGGCCACCACCGATTTTTGCATTATTCACCTTCCCACCTTCCCACCCATAACATATGTACAAGTTAATTTAATTTGTGTTCAATAATTCAAGCTTAGTTAATCAGACCGACGGCCCACTGTTACAATCTCCAGCTTGATTACCTACATAGATAAGCAAGGGTGATATTTTACGTTGTCAAGTTTTTGATATGGGATTTTTACATTCTTCAGCACATAATGAAACATGTTACATAAGAACATAGCTAGCAAAACAACAAATATATATAAAGACATCTCGGTGTTCATATTAGGACTAATAATACAAACACAAGGTCATTATGCCATCAAAATATTCATAAGTCCTCTTGAGGTGTCCTGCCCATAGGCAGTCAAAAATCAAAATATCTCAAAATAAGGGCATGCCGCTAAAGATGCAAAAACAAACCCCTAGTCACTCGGAGAACCTAAGATCACATGCCAAGTTCTTAATATCTAAACCCAATACACATCCAGCCTGAACCATACAATTGGCACTCACATTGTTACAATAAACTCGTGCATTAGATTAGTGCTGAAATACAGATTTACCCTCACTCACTTCAAAGCAATACCTTTCACATATCATCTTATATCAACCGAAGTATGTGATATACAAAATAAAATTTTCAACATCTTAGTAAAGCCACTCACCTTAAGTCAGATTGGATTAAGAATAGCGCACAAACCGAGGAGACCCAAACAACATCAACACCTAAGAGAGTACACAAAACTTAATTAACTTAGAATCCTACGATTGAAAACTATATAATATTGCAAATGCAGAGAAACTATGCTTAACATCACTTCGAAAAGAGAACAAGAATACCATGAAACTGTTTTTCTAGAATAGAAAAGTGTTTTTCATTAAACCCTGGAAATAATAAAAAAGAAAGAGTGTCCAAATTATGCAATGACAGTATTTTTAGCATCCAATACACAAAACGAACATAAACGGGGAAATGGAGAAAAAATAGCAAAAGAATAAAAGGCCAACCTTTGATTTGGTTCCTAAGACTCAATTTTTAAAGGATCCTTTGGCATGCTGATACGAGACAGGTGGGCCCCAAAGCTTTTGAAGAGCCCTCTGCCGCATCTGTAGGAAACATTAATAATTCGATGAATAGACGGCTTTAATTGATCATCACTCTTTCCATCATCATCACCCTTCGGCTTCGTGTGAGCTAGTAATGGAATATACCACAGCTCCACATGACCTGCCCCTGTCAATTCTTCTGACACTGAGTAATCTTGACCCCAATATCTGCGTGCTCCATCGATCAAATTCGAAACTGACAATACAGGAAACCACGGCTTACTAAATGATTCCGTAGGTTCACAAACAGTACACAAAACCAAGTTCTCCAATCCGGGAGTCCAAGGAATTTCAATCGGGAAGTCCAACAAATGATCGTTTTTATTTGGAAGAAGTACACCTACGTCTTTGCGAAAACTGAACGACTCGGGAACTTCACTGCCTGGAAGAAAAACACCAATATCACGTCTGGTATTGATTGCTACCTGTAACACAAGACAAGACAAGAGAGGCATATATTAATTAGTCATGCGTGCATAGTATAGCATTAACAATACATGTAATGTATGCGTATTATATAGAAATTAAGAGAAAAAGATATATAGGTCACCTGATTCACTAAAATATTTGCCATATTTGCAGCGTCCAACCCTATATTATCGCATAGCCTATGGCAATTGGACAAGACAAGTTGACACATTTGCTAATGCACACAGGAAGACTGACAAAATAGCTTTTGGATAGATTTATTTTTTTTAAGTTGGACCAGCAACAAAAATTCTCCAAGGAATCAATGTCTGATACATTGCACTCTTCAAAATCCATCTTAGCCCGCATCACTAAGTTGCCATCCGTGGACTGTTTGCGCTGGTTCGAACCTCCAAAGTAAGTGATTCTGCATTCGATAAAACTTCAGAGATCAAGTTATTTGGAAGTGTGGCAAGTTTCAAGCATCGCGTGAGATTTAAATCGACGAGCTTTTGCAACCAATAAATACTTTGTGGCAGTTTTGCAAGGTTTTCACATCCTTCTAAATCTAAAAATTGAAGCACAGTGAGATCTCCAATTGATGAAGGCAACTCTTCTATTGCAGTTCTTCTAAATTTAACTATTTAAGCGCACTTAGATTTCCAATTGATGCAGGCAACTCCTTTATAGGACATCCAGATAAGCCCAAATATGTCAGCCCAATGAGATTTCCAATTGATGCAGGCAACTCCTTTATAGGACATCCAGATAAGTCCAAATATGTCAGCCCAATAAGATTTCCAATTGATCCAGGCAACTCCTTTATTGGACATCCAGATAAGTCTAAATATGTCAGCCCAATGAGATTTCCAATTGATGGAGGCAACTCCTTTATAGGACATCTAGATAAGCGCAAATATGTCAGCCCAATGAGATTTCCAATTGATGCAGGCAACTCCTTTATAGGACATCCAGATAAGTCCAAAAATGTCAGCCCAATGAGATTTCCAATTGATGCAGGCAACTCCTTTATAGGACATCCAGATAAGTCCAAAGATGTCAGCCCAATGAGATTTCCAATTGATGCAGGCAACTCCTTTATAGGACATCCAGATAAGTCCAAAGTTGTCAGCCCAATGAGATTTCCAATTGATGCAGGCAACACCTTTATAGGACATCCAGATAAGCCCAAAGATGTCAGCCCAATGAGATTTCCAATTGATGCAGGCAACTCCTTTATAGGACATCCAGATAAGCCCAAAGATGTCAGCCCAATGAGATTTCCAATCGATGCAGGCAACTCCTTTATAGGACATCCAGATAAGACCAAAGATTTTGATGCAGGCAACTCCTTTATAGGACATCCAGATAAGCCCAAAGATGCCAGCCCAATGAGCAACTCCTTTATAGGACATCCAAATAAGCCCAAAGATGCCAGCCCAATGAGATTTCCAATTGATGCAGGCAACTCCTTTATAGGACATCCAGATAAGCCCAAAGATGTCAGCCCAATGAGATTTCCAATTGATGCAGGCAACTCCTTTATAGGACATCCAGCTAAGCGCAAATATGTCAGCCCAATGGGATTTCCAATTGATGCAGGCAACTCCTTTATAGGACATCCAGCTAAGCGCAAAGATGTTAGCCCAATGAGATTTCCAATTGATGCAGGCAACTCGTTTATAGGACATCCAGATAAGCCCAAAGATGTCAGCCCAATGAGATTTCCAATTGATGCAGGCAACTCCTTTATAGGACATCCAGATAAGTTCAAAGATGTCAGCCCAATGAGATTTCCAATTGATGCAGGCAACTCCTTTATAGGACATCCAGATAAGTACAAAGATGTCAGCCCAATGAGATTTCCAATTGAGGTAGGCAACTCTTTTATAGGACATTTAGATAAGGCCAAAGATGTCAGCCCAATGAGATTTCCAATTGATGCAGGCAGCTCAATGAGGATTTCATTGCAGCGGCAAACTTTTTATGAGCCGGTAATCCATTCGGCAAAACTTTGACCCTAAATATGGGAACCTCTCCAATTTTATGCAATTACTAAGATCCAACTGTTCCAGAGATTTCCACCAAACTTCATTTGGAAACTTGGTGAGTTCACGGCAGCCATAAAAATCCAATACTTGAAGTTTATCAAGAGATCCAACAGATGGATGAACCTGAACTAAACTTTTACAATGGTTCGCATACAAGTACCTTAAGTTTGGGCTGCTGGATAGGTCTGGAATTTCAGTTAGGAATTCAGAGCCCATTAAATTCAAAGATGTCAACTTTGTGAAATGCTGTGAAACCAAAAAAGAATTGAAATAATAATAATAATCAAATGGATAGCATTAAAGAAATTTACAACAAACATCAGTTAATAAACAAGACCTCTTAAAGTACCTTCAATCCCTCCCCTAGTTGTTTGATGCGACTGTAAGGAAGATTGAGCAACCCTAGTCCCTTTGGATGAAATTTGGGTGGAAAAGATTGGAGCGGACATCTATACCAATGAAGCACTCTCAACATGTTTGGGAGATAACCAATGTCTCCCGAAAGACATACATTATAGTTCCTGAAAATTTTAAGATTTTTCATCTTCGAGAAGCAGTCAACATTCAAGAATATCTCATAATCCTTTTTGGGGGAATTTAACATGATGCCTGTGATTTTTTTTGTTCCCTGACATAAAAAAGTAAAGGGACCATTGTTACAAAGCATTTAATAAAAAACATGCATGAGTTTCAAATTCTACTTTTCCTTCCAGATAAAAATAAAAATAAAAATTATACTTACTGTATCATTAGTCAGAACATGCTCGATATCTTCATGAGACCACAATCTGCTACGTCCTCCAAGTTCATCGGGCGACTCTTGCTGAACTATGTCCTTACCCATCTCTTCTAGTAAGTCATGCATCCAAATATAATCTCCTTCAACACTTATGAGTGCTTTTTCTACGAGTACTTCAATGCTATACTCAGCTTTGGGGTCACAAGCTACAAGTATTTCTGTCACATGCATTTTACTTTCACCCTTAAAGAAACATGCAATGTCAAGGAAAACCTGTTGTATGCTATGATCCAATGCATTGTAACTTATTTTGAGAACATTTTGAATTTTCGGGCTTTTGAAACCATGTAATGCAGCTTCCCATTTACCCATACTTCCACCATATAGACAAGAACCGAGAACTTTCAAAGCCAAAGGAAGGCCTTGAGCATAGCGTATTGCACGTCGTGCAAGTTTCACATAATCACCCAAAGGAGGCTCACTTCTTTTGAAGGCATGGCAACAGAAGAGCTCAAGAGCTTCAGGATCATCTAAAATCTTGACCTCATGTATTAAATTAACATCATGAGCGGTTAACAGTTGCTTATCCCTTGTTGTTACGATAATTCTACTGCCTACACCAAACCAATCACATGCCCCAACTAACTTGTGTAACTGTTCCATGTCATCCACGTCATCAAGAACCAAGAGAACCTTTCTACGCCTCAACCATTCCTTTATCATAGTGACTCCTTTATCAACATTGGTCACCTCCAATTTTTCTACCCTTAGAATCTCAAAAAGAAGAGTCGTTTGTAGTTTGGCTAAACCTCCATGCGACATTGAACATGCTCTAACGTTTGCCAAAAAACAACAACCTTCAAATTCGCGGGCAATTAAATTATAAACAGCTTTAGTAATTGTGGTCTTACCAATTCCACCAGTTCCCCATACCCCTACCATACGAACATCGTTTTCCCCAAATCTAAAAGCTTATTCATAACTTGTACTTGAGCTTGCATTCCAACTGGATGCTCTGCCACTTCCAAACACACAAGGTTTGATACGTGTTTTAAAATCTCTTCAGATTGATACCTGCCAATTGAAAAGAATATGAAGCATTTAGTGACATGGCATTTCTATATAAAATATAAAATAAAAAAAGGGGCAAGGAACAATTAACTCTTGTAAAAACTGATGAATACATCAACTCTTATAAAACTGATCCCAATTAAAGTTTGTCAACGATGAATAATTTTTCAACTACTTAGTAGTATAATTTTTGAAAAGGAGAAAATTAATTTATTAATAATGTTAATAATTTTCACACTATTCATTAATTATTGACATAAAAAAATTATTTTCATTCATTTCTTTTAACAAAAAAAATTGTAATTACTTTTTATTTGGGATCAAAATGAAGAACTTTCTTCTACACTAACAACCAGAGTACAAATATATATAGTGGCTATACTTACTACAAACAAAACAAAAGGAAAAGCATTATATAAGGGGGTTAGAAATTTACTCGTCCAAAGTGAACCCTGACAGATCTGCTACTCGTGAAAGAGCTGCCCTCCATTTGTTGACCTTGGGCATATTTTCTTCGTATTTGCACTCCATGTTAACCAGTGCATCCCAGAAGCTAGCTCTCTGATTCCGTACATCTGATGGATTCACCTTGTAAAAAACTGGGATGACCCGTTGTTGATTTGATTCTTTGCAGTCAAGAATCTTAACAAGTTCATCCAAACACCATTTTGAAGAGGCATAGTTTTTGGAGAACACAATGACAGAAATCTTTGATTCTTCAATTGCTGTGAGAAGCGCAAGTGATATTTCTTCTCCTCTTCTGAGGTCATCATCATCCCTGAAGGTGTTAATGCCTCGTTGACATAAAGCGCTATACAAATGGTCTGTGAAGTTGTGGCGCGTGTCTTCGCCTCTGAAGCTCAGAAATACTTGGTCTTCCCGTGACTTTGGGAAAGAAGCAGAGGAAGAAGAGGCTCGTTGGTTGGCCATGGAAGCCATCATAATTGTTTCAATGTTTGCTTCTCTCTTCAGAAAAAAGATGAGCCTTACTTGGAGAGTTTGGGTGTGCGTGAGCAAAATGTGAATTCATGAAATGGTGAGGAAGTGTCGCTGAAACTTCCAGTCCTCAATTATTGACGCGTTTTCCACCACACATGGTGGAAGAGCCCACAAATTCCCGGACACGAGCTGTCAATCACATTTGGGCTTGGTTTTATTTTCCTGTCTTTCTTCCTTTTCTCAATTACTTTTGAGCTGAAATTAGATAAAGCGTTTATCAACTTGATTTATTGACGTAATAATCGGATGTTTGCTAACACGAAAAAATATATGGTGAGGAAGTGTCGCTGAATCTCCGATGCAAATGTAAAAGCTTTTCTCTCTTTTTTATTTTTTATTTTTTTTTATTTTTATGAACATCTGAATTCATGAAAAGCAAAAGGATATTTTTGGTCCCTAATTTGTCACTTTTATCACTTTGGTTCCTGTTGTTTCAAGGGAAATAGCTCAAAATGCCACCATTTTAATAATTTTAACTGAAAATACCACACCTCCCCAATTTTTTTACAATGATCACCTATAAATACATACTTATTGCTCATTTATTGGCCAGATAACACTTTTGGATAGTTTTTGGTTTCTCTCTTAGCTCTCTCTTCGCTCTCTCTCTCAACTGTATCTCACAGTTCTCTCTCTCTCTCTCTCTCTCTCTCTCTCTCTCTCTCTCTCTCTCTCTCTCTCTCTCTCTCTCCACGCCTCTTCTCACAAAGAAGAAGATCAAGAACAACCTACAAAACCCATAGCTTTGCCCTCAAAACCCAGTTCTTCCTCTTCCTCTCTGTTTTCTTCTCTACCCAAATCCAAACCCCAACTTCGTCTCTCTTCAAATTCCTTTTGCAACCTAAACAAACCCAAACAAAACCATCTTTTCTGAATATGACAGCATGTCTTGGCATTATGTGGCCATTGTTTGAGCATTTTGGTCCAATTTTGGGGGATTTTGAAGTCTGGGTTTACATGCCCTCTTCAAGAACAGCTTATTGTTGGGAATATGTAAGTTTTGATGTTAAATTGAATTTGATTACTGAAATTGGAATTGTGATTGATTTCGTCTGTATTTTGTGTAGAAATTGAAGTATTAGGATTGATTTTGTTTGTCTGAAACAACAAATGTATTTGTTCTTTGTCGATTGATTCTTGCATTTGGTATTGGGATTTTCTGTGAACTTGTTATGATTATATCATAGTGAGGTAGCATCGTTGACTTGCTATTGCAATCGTATTGTGATTTTATTGCGGTTGTATTGTAGTGGTATTGCTTTCGTATTGCTATGGTATTGATGTTATATTGATTTTTTTGGTGTTCTATTGATATGTTATTGTAATTTAATAGGAATATATGTTGATATCATTTTTCTTTATTTGCTTGTGATTTTTTTTTTTTTTGGGGGTCAAAATCAAGTTTCATTAAATAGAAGGTCAAACGTCATATTACATCAAAATGAACTCAAATAATTGAGTTCACACAAAATGCAATACAAACAGACATATAGCCCACTACAAATAAAACTAACAAAATGCATAAAGCATACATAAAGGCATTAAGCCCACATAGAGGCCAAGGGCCCACATAACGGCAAAAAGCATTTGCTTGTGATTTGAGTAGAAGTTGAGATTATTCTTGGCTGAAGTATTATTTACGTTCTCTCTTCTCTCTCTCTCTCTCTCTCTCTCTCTCTCTCTCTAACTCTACTCTTCGTATTTTTCTCAATATTTATGTGTTAATTTAATGCCTGGTATTGTTTTGGAACCATAATCATTGTCAATCTCATTGTTTCTTTAAAAGATTGCTGTGAAATTGTTACTTCATTTTCTTCTTTCCTTTGTTTTAAGATATTTTTGTTTGGAGAAAAAGAACTTTGTTTTTGTAATCTATTATCTATGTCCCGTATCTTGGGACTAATTGAATGTGCTTTTTGATATTCAAAGGAAGCTTAGCATCTTTGGTTGAAAAAATGAAGGTGTTATTGCTGAAGTAATTTCTACTTGATTTCAATTTGCCTATAAGACTTGTTGACTGGTGCTCAACAAGTTGGGTCTTTGTAGCTTGAATTGGCGTATAATTTAGGTTCGCTTTTTGCATGTGAGTGTTTTAATGGATTGGATCTTCTATCTGTATGTTTGTCAAATCTCAATCATGTTTCTGAGATGAGTTGTGTTTGTACCATATCTGACCCCCCACTCACGTCATGACACATGGAATACAAAGAAAGCAGAGACCAGCTCAGTGGGCCACGCCAAATGTTCAATCGGCATGTTCCACCGATTCATACACAGTGGTCAAATCGGCTAAAGGCCTACAAGCTCCCCCACGCTGACCTTCGGTATAGGATAACGAGTGACCAACAGTCACATCAGTCCGATTCTGGAAGATCGGTTCAGAACTCCCACCAGAACCTGTCAGAGCAACGTGTCGACACCCGAAGACACTCCCACGAGTCCCACATCGAAACTAAGTACTAAGAGCATCACAAATGCTCTCTATAAATAGAGCCCCTTGGCCCAGCCAAGAGGTAAGACGGTTTACTTGACTAGTACTTTCACATTGTCGATAAAATAGCTCTTAATCCCTAACTTTGGATTGGAGGGTCTTCGGCAGGCACCACACTGGTGTTCTTGACTGCATCGGCCGTTTCCTCTATTCAGTTCAGATTAGGCATCTACCCGAATCCCAGGACACATCAGGAAGAAAGTCCCTCTGGTCTGCGATCATTAACATACCTGTAAGTTAGCCTAATATCTTATCTATTTAGATTTAGAACGCACAGATTGGTGCCGTCTGTGGGAATCTCGATTGACAATCAGTCCATATCTCTTGTTCCACCTAAACTATGAACCCACCTTCGCCTTTTGCGACCGATAGACTGATCCTCGGCCTCGCCAACCTAGCGAACCCCACTGCGCCGCCCTGCACACCCCTAGTGGAAGCACCTAGTCGGCCGAACACCCTAGAGGAAAGGATGGAAGCCCTGTAGTGGGAAATGGAAAAAATGCAGGAGCACAACAACATCATTTCCTCCAAACTGGACGACACCCAGAAACAGCTTCACGAGCAGCAATCACACTCGGCCCAACTACAGGACGGTTTGGACCAGACCATGCAGCTTCGGCAGGAACAATTGCTCAAAAGCGTGCCAAAGCTGAATGGTCAGGAAAGAGGAAAACAACCAGCCGCAGGCGGGCCGTCAGTCTCTCGAAGGCTGTTCGTGCCTTCTCCAGAACAACAGCACCAGGAATATCGAGTTTACTCCGACTGTCGCGACAGACTCAATGATCGGTGATAAGTCCATAAATTTACACATTTATGTACTCTTTATACTTAGTTTTTGTAGGAGAATTTGATTTTAAAAGGACTTATTACTTTATTTTCTCAATTTTCAGCTTTCCAGAGCAAGTAATTTGTTTTCAATGGAAATATGACTTTTTGGTGGAGTTTTAGTACGAGACCAATCGGAGATGAAAGCTAAGACCTTGAAGATGATTGTGGAATTTTTCTAGAATTTTCGGAGCAGCCAATGAGAGCAGTCTTTGAAGTTAAGTCAGCACAAGGTGCAATCCCGTCAAAACTGTGCTGCTGTGGAAGAATGATTATTTGAAGACTTTCCTGATTTTTCCTCAAGGCGTGTGATATATGGATGGAAAGATAAGACAAAAATCTACACTTTACATATTTTTGCCGAATTTTCTTGGAGGAGGAACAACCCTAAACGGGCCTGCAAAGTAACTGATGTATTATCCCAGTCCAAGTAGGAAGAGGAGTCAATTACTTACCCATTTTGGATTTATGTTTTAATTAGGTTTTTCTTTATTCTTGGGCTGCTGTAAAAGCTCAGCTAGGGTAGGAATAGACGTGGGGTGTTTTATTTAAGCATGAGAAACAACTCCCTGAGAGACACACAAAGACTAGGAGAAATTGGAGACATCGGAAGAGTACCGCAATTGGCTAAGTTTTATTGTTTCTTCCTTATGTCGAATTCTATGATTATGTGTAACTAATTCTCTTTTGTTAGGGCATGATGTAGCCCTAGTATGATAATAATCTAGTTTTCTTATTTTACCTATCTATTGATTGCCGTTTGATGTTGGATTCTTAATCACTGTGCTTAATAACTTGGTTTCTTATCTTGATGCTTGATCACCATCTAGACTTTTAATTGAGTTAATCGGATGCAAATTAGAGTAAATACTATACTTAATTTGAGGCTTGCTTCTTGTGATTAGGATTTGTAATTCGTCTAGGTAATTCATGAAAAAGGAAAACTAAGCGGTGACATCAAATGGTTAGTTAATAGGTAGGTGAATAAGAGGCTAGATCGGATTACTAGTGGTGAATTCATTGTCCTAGTGCTTTTATCAATTTGAATTTCTCATCTTGTGTTTCGTGATCTTTCTACTTATTTTGTCTTTTAATTTCGTTGTTAATTAAATCATTCTTTCAAAAACCCCTTCGTGTTTACGTGCGTATGCTACGTGTTTAATTTCTTGTCTATATAATTAGAGTAGTTAAACTATTTTGTGAAGTAAATTAGGTTAGACTAATTAGTAGTTGAAATCAATCCTCGTGAGAATAACCTCGTATTTGCCATACTATATTACGATTGACCTTGTGCACTTGCGAGTATAATTTGTGTTTAGACTAATCTTTATAATCTCTATTTTTCAGGTTGTCTAAATTTCACAACAAGTTTTTGGCGCCGTTGCTGGGGATTGGCTTCGTCAACTACGATTTAGTTCAATCTTAATTTGGCTTTTCAGTTTTTATTTTATTTTATTTCATTTTTTTTAATTAATTATTTTTCTTTATTAATAGTTACTTTTTTGTTTTATTAGTTTTTATTTATTATTTCGTTTTTATTTATATTTATTGGAAATTTCAAGTTTTTGGAATTGATTTGTGTTTCTTGTTTGTCTTGTTTTTTTTTTAGGTTCAGCTTAGTGTATGACTGGAACACGCTCTCAAGGTCAGGACCTTATACCATTTGATCCTGAGATTGAAAGAACAGTTAGAAAATGAAAAGACAAATTCACTCACTCACTGGAACATCAAGAAGACGGAGGTTCCGTTGAAAATATAAACGAGGAGAGTGACAAGATCATTGGGGAACAACAATTAGCTCAAGAGGAAGCAATGGAACGAGCACAACCTACTCGAGCTATGTATTGTAGTACCAGAAGTTGAAGCAAATTCGTTTCAACTTAAGTCTGGAATGATTCACTTGTTACCATCTTTCTATGGGAAGTCGAACGAAGATCCTAACATGCATATTCAGAAACTCTGGCCTAGCAGCGGCCTGCGAGGCACAAGGACACAATGTTAGCCTCCCAATCAGCCCCCGAGCATCAGAACCCTTCGGCAACGACCTCCCCCCTACCGATCCTACAATTCACCTCCACTTCCAGAAGGTCAGTCGGACCGAGGAAGAACAAAATTAGATCTGTACGCCAACCTGGGGAAAGGTACAGCCAGGACCATTCACTAGCCGGATCTGATTCTACCGACATGAGAAGGAGGTCCAGGCACTCCGAATCTCATTCTACACAGGAGTGGAAGACCCAGTGACACATATCCATACATTCAAGTCAGCCCTGGGTTGCAAAGGACTCACTGACAAAGGTCAGTGCCTGTTATTCCCATCCACCTTGGGCGGGGCAGCCCTGAATTGGTTCTATCGACTGGAGCCAGGTACGATAAACTCTTTCGATCAATTAAAACAGATTTTTCACAATCATTTTATGATACAGACCGATCGCCTCTACTCCGCCGACGACCTTTACACCATTCGGCAGGGTGACAACGAGCCCCTTCGGGAGTACGCTGCCAGATTCAGCCATGAGTACTCTCAGTGCCCGGAAACTGACGACCGAGCCGCCATCGGAGCCTTCAACAGTGGCTTCCGAGCCTCTCAATTCCGCTATCTGGTACATAGTAGCAATTGGACCACCTATGGTGAACTCATGAAACAGGCAGCCATTCACGCCAAGGCGGAGCACTTCCAACTCCAATGGAGTGCCTTCAGCACTAGAGGTGTCAAACGGGCCGTGCCGGGCCGGCCCAACCCATTTAAACTCGTGCCTTTAATGTATTCGTGCCGTGCCGTGCCGGCCCATCTAATTTATCGTGCCGTGCCGTGCTGGCCCATTTAATAAAATCATTGATCCCAGCCCGGCCCAAAGCCCAAGTCCATATTGAAACGGGCCGTGCCGTGCTTGGGCCGTGCCCGTGCTCGTGCTTGGGCCGTGCCCGTGCTCGTGCTCGGGCCATACTCGGGCCCAAGAACAAGCCCATTTAATCTGAATTTTTTTTTTTACTTGATTTTTTTCCCACTATATAATTAAAATTATAAACATAAAACATATAATTAAAAGCAAGGAATGATAAACTATTTGAAAACATTAATAATCAAATCAAAACAATATGAAAAGGTGGAGGGCAAAAATATGGCCTCGTTAAAACCTTGCCTTAAAAAACCCCCAAAGGAGGAAAATCCGGTCAAGGAAAAAGAGTACCACTGCCCTCCCAAATTACACAAAAAGGAAAATAAAACTAATCTAGGACACTGGGTAAAATATCAGCATTTGTCATCTCACGTTCCTGCATCAAGTCAACAGAAAAATAATAATTATTTTATGGGGTAAAAGAAGATACTTAGAGCATTATTTAAGTAGGTATTTTGTTTGCTTAATAAGTTTGAGTATCAACATACAACAAAAACAAAATACCAACCTCAACTAACTTCATTAAGGGAACTTGTGCTATCATCTTCAAAATATGAGAGATCTTCATCTATAAAACTTTGAGTTCGAAAATCAGCATCTTCCCAATCCTTCAAACACATAAGTGCCTCGCATATTTGAGGAGTAAGCCTCGTCCTCTTTTCGTCCAGCACCCGACCACCTGCACTAAAAGCAGACTCCGAAGCTACTGTGGACACCGGAGTTGTTAGTACATCACGTGCCATAATGGAAAGCACAGGAAAGTTCTTTTCATGTGCTTTCCACCAATCCAAAACTTTGAAATTATTTCTTTCTTCCTCGGTCATAAATTCAACAAATTCAGTATCTAAATACTTAAAAACTTCAGTACGAGAACTTATTACATTCTTTTGTTTTCCTTTGCTAGAAAGCATACCAAAAACAGCTGCACTACTAGATGAAGATGAACCAAATAAATGAACAGTTGGAGCAGATTGTGTAGCTATTGTACCAACACTATATTTCTTCTCATACAACAAATAAGCATCATTGAATGTCTTCTGAATATTGGATATTGTAAGTGGTAAATTAATTGATAAATTTTTTGAAATTTCAGTCAATATTACTTCCAAACCACTTACTTTAATTCTAGGATCCATTATTGCACCAAAACAAAAAGTATAAGGAATCTCTGTCCAATACTTTTTATATTTAGTTTCCATTTGCTCACAAATCTTTGCAAAATTACATGTAGTATCAAATCTGTATTTAGCAAAGGTAGCACTAATTGAAAATAAATCATGAAGTGCAATAGGAGATGTCGGATAATAAACACCAGAACAGTTACATGTAGCATCATAAAAAACTTTGAAAAAGTCCACCAAAGTAAAGCATACATTCCACTCTTCATCCCTCAACAAATTGTCATTCATTTTATTATTATAATAAAAATTGATGACATTGGTGTAACCTTTACAACTTTTAAGCATGTGATAAGTTGAGTTCCAACGAATATGCATGTCTTTTTTCAATTTTGTAGGTTTCAAGCCATGAGACATACAAAGGTGAGCAAAGTCTTGCTGCCTAGAGCTACTAGAAGAAATATAACCAATAGCATCCCTAATCAATTGAAGCTGGGTTTTAATAACTTTTAATCCATCTTGCACCATTAGATTAATTATATGACACACACACCTCATATGAAAAAATTTTCCTCCGTAAGGAGGATGTAAAATATGTTTAAACTGCTCAATAGCAGAAGAATTATTAGAAGCATTGTCAAAGGTAATAGAAAATATTTTATGAGTCTGATTGCACCATTAGAAAATATGTTTAAACCGCTCGTGCCGTGCCTGGAGCGGGCTCGTGCCGTGCCTGGAGCGGGCTCGTGCCGTGCCGGGTCCATTGGACCTTTTTTTAAATCCCGGCCCGGCCCAAGCTTTCGTGCCGTGCCGAGCACGGCCCACTAATATTCGTGCCCGTGCCGTGCCGTGCCTCATTTAAATGGGCTGGGCTCGTGCCGTGCTGGGCCGGCCCGTCCCGTTTGACACCTCTATTCAGCACCACCTTGCCCAATGGCAAACATAGGACAGACTCCGGTACCGACTTATGACCATTTCGTGCAAAATCAGACCGCGAATCAAGCCCCCTATTGAACGGCACCCACCCTTTCTGGACCTTACACAACGGGAGACAAGTGACAGGACGAATTTCAAGGTCGATAAGATGGAGGCAAACACAATAAAGAGCCTGGTGGCCGAACCGATTTCCGAAACTCAAAAAGGGCCTGACTGGAGGAGGTCTTCACCACGCTCAACTCAACTTACGAACATGTCCTCATGGCCGAAAATCAAATAATTCCGAAGCCAAGCAGCCGAAAACTCCCTCGGCAAGTAGACAAGGATACCAGAGTATTCTGCCGATACCACCAATACAATGGCCACAACATCGAATAGTGCATCGCGCTTTGAAGAATTGTTGAAAAACTAATCAGCAAAGGCAGGCTAGACCAGTACCTGAATGCACATCCGGCTCCAGAACACCGGGGGAATCTGCAGATCAACGTAATCAGCGGTGGTACACCGATTGCCGATTCCAGCAATCGGTCCGTCAAAAATTACGTATGTGCCGTTCGGAATCTGCAGGTCCTCAGCATTACTGAAAGGCGCAGCAGCAAAATCCGGCATCTCAGACGGGAGCTCATCACCTTTTCTAAAGAAGAAGGGAAGGGCATCATCTTCCCCCATTCCGATCCCATGATCATTCGGGCAGATATTGTCGATTTTGACGTAGGCCGAATCCACATCGACACTGGAAGTTCGGTCAACGTACTCTTCACTGATGCTTTCGCAGGTCTCGGCATCGAACGCCAAAGCCTCAACAAAGACATCACTCCTCTTCTAAGTTTCTTGGGTAATGTGGTGGAGCCGATCGGAAGCATTCAACTCCCCCTTGCAATCGACACCAGCCCCAGAAGGGCGTTCGTCTACACTCACTTTTTGATAGTCGATTGTCCGACGGCTTATAATGCCATCATCGGTAGACTTGCCCTCACCCGAATGAAAGCCATTTTATCGCCGCATAAACTGCTGCTCAAATTCCTGACGCACTCAAGGGTCAGCCAAGTACGAGGAGACCAACTGAGCGAGCGGATATGCTATGTGTCGTCCATAGGGGAATCGACAACCCGGGTATCAGAACGAAAAACGCCCGAATCACTGGCCGTTTCCATCCTGACCATGCCGAACGGCGGGAAGGATCCGAGCGTCCTGATGACCCCCGGGACGACAGTGTCACACCGCAAGCTCAACCTGCCGAAGAGCTAGAAACAATATCCATTTCCGACACACCGGATCCGCATGTCCAAATCGGCAGTTCCCTTAGTCCGTCTCTCCGAACTGAATTAATCACCTTTATTGAGGGCCAATTCGGAGGTCTTTGCCTGGTCCTACAACCACATGCCTAGGATTTCCCCGGATGTCATCTGTCATAAACTCAGCATCTCTCCCTCTTTCAAACCGATTCGGCAAAAGAGACGATCCTATGATGTCGAGTGGTATGAAGCGATGAAAACCGAGGTGGACAAACTTCAGGCAATCAGCTTCATCCGTGAGGTAACCTACCCTATTTGGCTCGCTAATTTGGTTTTGGTAAAGAAATCTGGTGGAGCTTGCTGAATGTGAACATACGGCATTCATCACCGACAAAGGTCTTTATTGCTACAACGTCATGCCGTTCGGCCTGAAGAATGCTGGGGCCACATATGAATGGCTGGTCAACAAGATATTTGCCGAACTCATTGACACTTCAATGGAGGTCTACGTAGACGACGTGTTAGTCAAGAGTAGGACCGCCGGCGATCATCTTCGGAACCTCTCCCTCATGTTCGGCACCTTGAAAAGGTACAACATTCGCCTGAACCCGAACAAATGCGCCTTCGGCGTCTCTTCTGGTAAGTTCCTCGGCTTCATGATCAGCTAAAGGGGCATCCAGGCCAACCCCGAAAAAATCCGGCCTCTAATCAATATGCAGGTGCCAAAGACAAAGAAGGAGGTTCAAAGACTCACCAGCCGAGTCGCCGCCCTGGCCCGCTTCATATCTAAGGCTACCGACCGATGTGCCCCGTTCTTCAAAGCTCTCAAAGGGAGTAAACGGCAGGTCGTTTGGACTTCCAAATTCGACCGAGCGTTCGAAGACCTTAAAGCCTATATGAGTAGGGCCCCTCTGCTGTCCACCCCTCTTCCAGGGGAAAACCTCATCATCTACCTCTCGGTATCGGCCTCGACCTTATTTTCCGTACTCATCCATCGACCGAACGGCATTGAGCTCCCCATCTTTTACACAAGCCATGCACTGCAGGACACAGAGCAACGATACCCCCAAGTTGAACAATTGGCCTACGCTCTCGTCCTCTCCGCACAAAAACTTCAACCCTACTTTTAGGCTCACACCATTGACGTCTTGACCAACCAGCCCCTACGGTTGGTCCTACAGAAGCCAGAGACATCAGGACGACTGATCAAATGGGCCATCGAACTTGACGAATTCGACATCCGGTATCACCCTCGGCCTTCCGAAAAAGGGCAAGCTGTGGCCGATTTCATCTCAAAATTCACACTTTCTTCCGAAAATGATCGACCGATCGATCCTATCACGCCTCCAACATGGCACTATAGTCATAAATGCAACTACCCACGACATACATGCATGCATTAGATAATAGGGGAACAACAAAGCTGATTCAAAATATACTCCGATAAATTAAAACGCCTCAAGATGGGCACTTGTCTTAAACAAAATTAGCCAAATCGACCGAATTGTTCCAAAAAATACTTATATATTACAAACACAAAAGAAGCACGAAATACGTTCAAGGCATCAGAGGATCAGCAGGCATGATGTAAGCAGCTTCGATCGGAGGGGCAGACGCCTCGACTTCAGGAGCGGCCGTCGGCTCGGCAGAGGGAGTGGCTTCTTCCTCTTCACTGCTCGATTCTGAGCCACTTGAGGAATCGGCTTCCACATCTTCCCCAAGGTACGCCTCCACCATTTCTTTGGTCACCCTTTTGTGCAATGGTGGCGGGTCCCGGAGGAAGGTGTGGTTTAGTTTTTTATCGGCATTGAAGCGCTTGAATTGGTATATCAGATCCTCGCATTGCTCCATCACCTCCTTATCCAGCAATGCCGTGAACTCCTCCGTGTTTCGGTATTCGGCTATGGCGTTTTTCTTCGCATCCTTCAGCTCCGTCGCACGAGACCGAAGGACCGTTTCATTTGCCTCCTCTGCCTCCGCCCTCGCCTCTTCGGCATCCAATGCCGCCTTCTCCGCCTCTGCCAACTTGGAAGATAGCTCGAGGATTTTCGCGGCATTTTCCTCGGCATGCCGATCCGCATCTTGGAGTAGCTTCCCAGCCTCGGCAATCTTCGCTCGACCATCCTCGTACTTCTTCTGCACACACTCAGTAGCTTTGACGGCCCGTTTCATGCCAAGCCACAACTCCATGTTAGCCTACAATAAACAGAACATTAGCACACGCCGACCACGTAAACACTTCAAATAAATAAACATACAAGTGAGTACACTTACGGTAGCCTGGAGGCGGAAGGCTCGGCCGGCCTGATCAAGCACCGTCTTCATCGGCAGCTGCTCCAGCTCCGGGAGCTCCATCTGAGTGCCATCAATGAAGCAGTTCATGAACGGCACCACCTTCCGAGGACAGGCCACATTCACCGGCTCAGCGTCGGCATCGTCCTCATTGTCAGGCACGAGGACGGCCGCATCCTCGTTCGGCCCCCTTGGCCTCTTCGAAAGCGGGGTCACATCAAGGGCACCCTCAATCACCCTCTTCCCCGTCGCCTGGAGGTAGGCCTCACGGACGGTTTCGGCCTCGGCCACCCATTTTTCCCGACGACGATCAGCCGCCGTCACCTTCGGTGCCGAAGCCCCCTCGGCCTGAAGAGGCGTTTTCACCCTCGGCCTTTGTGAGCTGTCTTTTTTCTTCTGGGGAGCTCGCGCCTCCAGCCGCCGCCTTGTGGCTTCGTTCATCGCCCTACCACCAGCCACTGAACAAAAATATCAAAGTTGGGGACCGATCGCGACCTGAAACAACAAATATAATGCCGAACAATAGTCACTTACTTTTCCTCCTCTGTTCTTGTTCTTTCTCTTTTCGCCTCTTGGCGTTCTCGGCCTCACTAATTGAGCCAGCCTTGAACAAATTGCCGAAGTCAAGCAAAGTCTTGAAAAACATTCTTCTTTGGCAATTCTCGATCGCACGAGCTCGATTATTTCAATCTCCCTCTTTGTCGCGATCGGTCGTTTCAAGGACACTAACACACAAAAGTACAACTATTGTTAGCCAAAAAATAAAAATAAAAAAAAACTACCAAACGACATTCTATAAGCCTACTGACTGTCTGAAAAGTTGTGGGAATGTGCCTCTCTACGATCACACCTGGTGGCGATTCCCAAGCGCCGATTCCAACCATGAAGTGCCCCCTCTGCTCTGCCGAAAGACAATTCGACTGCACCTACCCCCCTGATCAGCACGCTGTAGAGGTGGGCAAATTGCTCATAGCTCGGCTCTCCCTTGCTAGCCATGCCGAATTCCGTGATTGTCCCCAGAAGTGTAATCCAAAAATTTGGATTAAACTGCTTGGGGGTGTAGCCGATCTGTGCAAGGATCTTCTACACCGAATGCCTCAATGGTAGCCGAAGCTCATGCTTGAAGGCATTAGTGAAGAAGACTACCTCACCGTCTGGATTGCTCAAGGACTCTAACAACCCTGGGGTCCGCATCACTATCGACTCCGGAATATGATATTCAGCACTAATCTTTGCCAGCTCCACCCCGAAGACGAGGCCCTTTGGCTTCGCCATCGGCACCCTTTAACGACTGGTAACCACGGTTAGCACCCATTCTCCGGGATGGGCCACTGACACACTAGCCTCGGTCGCCTCAGCTTGGTGACCGGATGTAGATGGTTGGGCGCCATTCACCTCAACCACCTCCATGCTTGAAGTACTCCCCGATTCGGTAGACACCTCTGCATCCCCCGCCTCTACGAAATCGACACTCTCAAGCCTTGTCGTTGAGCTCTCCGAAGCCGATTCTCCCTCAAAAGCTCTTGGGCTATCACTATAGTCTGATTCAGTGTCTGACATCTACAAACAAAAGCACAACGAAACTAAACGACATGCTCGAATCAAACCTCTATCCTAAAAGCCCAAGAGCTGATTTTCCTCTACGTTCATCTACGTTCTTATATATTCATACATGTTCATACAAAAATTAAAGGCTTTGATTCAGTTCAACCGAAAAAACACAAGCATACCTTGTTTGCACAGTGGTTAGAGCCGCCGGAAATTGCCTCCGCCTTCGAAAACCTCACCTGAAATCGCCGACGCCGCCACAGTACACTCGCCGAAAATCACCTCTCACAAGCTCCGTTTGCTCTCAAAGTTTCAAGTACCCCTCCTACTGTCTCTTCCTTCAAATTTATAGGATGAACCTAGCATCGGGAAATGAAACGACGCGACTCTTCGCAGCCCTCCCGACATGTGTCACCCATGCACAAGGAAGCTCAAGAGTCATTGCATCCCCACTTGAGTGAGCGCTTCCAATTCTCAAATGTCTTTTCAGCAACTTTCCTAGCGAATGGCAGGCACGCTCGGGCAGAGTTTTCACTCACCCCTCGTGCCGAACGGCAGACACGCACCCCTAGTGCCGAATGGCGGGCACACATGGGTAGAGTTTTCACTCACCCCTCGTGCCAAATGGTAGGCAAGCACAAGTAGAGTTCTCACTCACCTCTTGTGCTAGAGCTCAAGGACACAAGCAAGTCCCCAACAAAGAAGTCCCTCCTCAATCGGAAACTTGGGGGACTCATGTTTGTACCATATTTGACCCCCCACTCACATCATGACACGTGGAATACAAAGAAAGCAGAGACTAGCTCAGTGGGCCAGGCCGAATGTTCAATCGGCATGCTCCACCGATTTATACGCAGTGGTCAAATCGGCTAAAGGCCTACAGGCTCCCCCACGCCGACCTTCGGTACAGGATGCCGAGCCACCAACAGTCATGATGAGTAGATTTTATATTATATATTTAACCTCATTCTTAGTATATTTTGGTTAATATTTTGGAAGAATTTTGATACTTTGAATTATATTTCCAATATAGGACTTTCGACTTCCTCTGGAGCAAAACATAATCAAATGGACGAATTTTGGAGTAATTCCAGTTGGAGGACGTTCGTGAGCCACTTAGCTTGATCGTATCAAAATATCAGATGTTTCCACCAAGCGATGATTTCCTGGCGAATAAATGAAGGAGCGATGTGCAGTGTTGGAATAGTGACGTTTGGGGCTTGTATTGCATTTTTGGAGCCCAAGATGACCTCTTATGGGTTCATGGCCTTCTGGAGAAGTGTTTGGAATATTTTTATCTTTAAAACGAGCTATCTTGGGCCAGATTTGGAGGAGATTTGAGGCCAAAACATGGCTGACCAGATTATTGGCAGATTCTCCTAATCCAATTTAGACTTTATTTCCTAGTCTTATTTTATTTTAACTTAGTTTCCTTGTGGAGATTGGGTAGCTAGGTTTTAGGAGGTATTTAAGCTCCTTTTCACAGCAATTTAGGGGACTCCCTTTTTACTTCTCTTTTGGCTTTTGAACGCGACTTTTGCTAGGATTTTGGAAGAACTTCTACTTCAAGGTGTTTTCGATCTTTATTATTTTAATGAAGAACTTGATTATTTTTATTGTGAAAAAAAAGGGGCTTTTATAAAAAAACCCAAAATGGGTGTTGAAATTATAAAAAACCCAAGTACTATTTAAACTTAGAAACACACCCAAAAAGTACTATTACACACATTCAAAACCCCCAAAAAGTACACCCAAAAAATACTATTTTAATACACTTTTTGGGTGTGTTTCTAAGTTTAAATAGTACTTTGGTTTTTTTATAATTTCAACACCCATTTTGGGTTTTTTTATAAATTTGTTAAAAAAAAAAAGGGATAATTTTTGCCTCACCCTAGCAAAAGAGAGTTAGTTACGCATGTTCACAATAAGTCTGATATTTTGATATGATATTTTGATACAATCAAGCTAAGTGGCTCACGAACGTCCTCCAACTGGAATTACTCCAAAATTCGTCCATTTGATTATGTTTTGCTCCAGAGGAAGTCGAAAGTCCTATATTGGAAATATAATTCAAAGTATCAAAATTCTTCCAAAATATTAACCAAAATATACTAAGAATGAGGTTAAATATATAATATAAAATCGACTCATCAAAATACCCCCAAACTTAGCTTTTTGCTTGTCCTCAAGCAAAACAAGACTCAAACAAAATTAAAAACTTAACAAACTAGACATCTAACTAACACTTTAACCAGAACAAAATTTCCACCTTCAAGTTGCAATCCATAGCAAATTTTAAAAACTAGAACATCCGTTCAATAGGTCCAACTAATCCCACCACAGAGCCTACGCTATTTAGAATCAATTAGAAAAGAATTCACAAACTTCCTTCGGTGTAAAGTGAACCATCATAGTTTAGGAGACTCGATAAAAAGCCTTATCTCTCATCCCTTTTATTCAAACTTCACACACTTCACACATTTTTTTTTCTCTTTTTCTTTTTAGACTATTTTTTTTTCTTCTTTTCAGTAACAGTAGCGGTTGTGCAATGTCGGTTCCCTTAAGCTTTCGATCCACCCCATGTAGCGAGCTTTAGGTCAATGACTCCCAAACCACTAAGGCTTTAGGGCACTAGGTGTAGAACACCCCTAAGGACTTATTAACTCAGGATGAAAAGGCTACGAAACCAACTAACCACCCTGCCTCATGCCAAAACTCTACCGTTTGTCTCGAGAATCACTGCTGATTAGGCAAGACTGGCCCAGTTACTAACAAAGCTTTGGGTGAGGCAATTATTACTTGATAATACATACTAACTTTATTTATATAGAACAAAAATTAAAACACACTGGGACAAACAATAAGTATTTCAATCTCACTCCCCACAAACCATATTGGTGTGATGTGTAAATTTCAAAGTATAATTCATGAATTAGTGTCTAAGCAATAATAAATAGGAAAGACTCTATTGTGGGACTAATCTTCACCATGTCTATTTGTTCTAAAGTTTAAAATAATCTATGGATATTAACTTAAAAATGAAAATTTTAGACAAGACTAAAAATCTAAAATTTACTTTCCCACCCCCAAACTTAAATCACACATTGTCCTCAAGGTGTGGAAAATAAACAAAGGAAACAACCAAAGAAGTAAATTAGGAGAGAAAAAAAAAATAACAGAAAAGAACATAAAACAGAAAACATAAAATAAAAGAAAATAAATAAATAAATAATAAACTAACACACCAGCGATGCGGAGGTGACACTGCAGTGATTCGAAGGCAGGACATTGTAGGTGGGAACTGGCGCACATACCAACACGGATAAGTAGGCACTTGTGTCAAAACCTCGCGACAGCTACTATATACCCTGATGTAGCTGCCACATCTGTCAATTAAAAAATATTAGATCCCCTTCTACTAGCCCGAGCTCAGAGCCGCAAGGGTTCTCCTTTGTCCATTCCATTTCGCAGAAGAAAAAGAATATTGCTGGTATAAACCAAAGCCTCTCGATGTGGCTAGAGAATCAGAAAAGCATCTCTGAGTTCTCTCGTCTTCATTCTCTCCAACACTCACAAGCCTTTTCTCTCTTTCAACCGAATCACACCAGCGTTTTCAGTTGTGTGAGGACCCCCAATTGCTACAGAGACGAGACAACAAGAGCAAACCACTCTGAGTTGCCAAACAGAATTTGTTGTGGGTCCTGATCTGTAGATGTGTGAGTATGATTTCGACATGTGCACAGTGTAGGAAGGTTGCAGATCCAAGAGAAGGCAGTCAGCACACAAGCTCAAAGGACAAAACTGCACAAAGCCCTGAGGACCCCCAATCCGTGCATCTCATAGGTATAATTTCGAATTCCTGCAAATTTTGTTGTTGGAAATTTGGTAGACTTGCTGCTGGGTGCATGATTCCAGTGTAGACTTGCTGCTGGGTGCATGATTCCAGCATAGGATTTTGTTTTGTTTTTGATGCTTGCTGCTCATTGTTGTGTCTTTCTGATAAGGTTATAATTTCACACACTTGCATGCCTTCTTTGCTTAGTAATTCTGTTTAGTTTCTCTTTATTTGAATTCTCTTACCTATGTTTGTGTGTTTGTAGGTTAAAACAGCAAGGGGATCACATTTGATACAATACATGCATTTTGAAGACAAGTTAGCTCAAAACAGTGTCTGCAGATCAGTCACATTCACGGATTAACCTGTACTTGCTCAAAAAGAACCAGATAATGAGCCATACATTACTGGAAAGATACGGAAGTCTAGTTTCCGTAGCATTTTACGGTTCATGATTTGGAGTCTTCTAGAAGAAGTTATACATAATTTAGTAGCTCAAGGTCAAAATTCGGCAGCATCTGCGTTACTGGGCCAAAAATGACATTTGAAGGTCTTCCCTATTTTCCCTTGAGTTGGGCTACATATGGCTGGAAAGAAGACATTCTGAACTTCAAGTTTGAGGGTTCAAAGTCATCATTTGCTTAAGGAAAGCCCAATTCGTAAGCCCTTGAAGTTTCTGGTCATGCTGACCTAAGCATGAGCTCAGTGTGCTTGGTCATAATGACATGAGGATGAGGTATTAGTGATTGTGGGAAGTTAGGTGATGCAGATGCATTTCTTATATTTGAGTGGAGTTTTACAGCAACTAAAGGGAATCAATCATAATGAAGTGGGAGCTGCAATATAAAGCCTAAAAAGAAAAAGAATTGTTTTCAAATGCAAGTGTGTTAGGTGAAGTTAGGTGTGGTTGGTGAACATAATTGTATAATCAGATTCCTCTAACCCTTGTGCCTATAAATAGAGTCTCCAAAGAGCTAAGAGGCAGATCATATCAATCCATAACTCACTTCATCCATTACAAAGAGAGAAGAGAGCTACTAGTTGCAAAAGGAAGCAGAGCTTGGAGCTGTTCTGGGAAGTCCTTGCTCAGAAAAGAATTTACATTACAATGGAAAGTTAAGAAGAACTCAGAAAAACTCAAAGAAACATTTAGCAAAAGGATTTTATTACAACAATTGAGAACTAGAAAGGAAAACTAAGAGAATTTGAAGGGGAGAAGGGAGGGGAGCTCTAGAGAAATGTTTGAGAGCTCCCCCCCTTGGGGTGTGTTTACAAGCTTGGAGAACTCACTATTTATAGGCTTAGGGGAGTTGAAATTCTAAATTAAATATGGCCTATGCCAATAGCACTTGTAATTAAAAACTCATCCTTTTGGCTAGTGCACTTCACCAACAACTCCCACTAGATAGCACTTGTAATTAGAAACTCATCTTTTTGGCTAATGCTCTTCACCAACAAATCCCACTAGATAGTGCACTTCACCAACAACTCCCACTAGATAGTGCATTTCATCATGCATATGTCATGCATGACAATGCATTGCACTCTTCTTTGGGGTTCGTTTTGGGCTTGTTAATACATTCATAAAATTCTGGAAAAATATGGGTCTTCAAGCCCTTTGTCTTATCTTTCCAAGCATATGCAGCCCAACTCAAGGAAAAATTGGGAAGACCTTCAAATGTCATTTGTGGCCCAGTAACGCAGATGCTGCCGAATTTTGACCTTGATCTACTAAATCATGTATAACTTCCTCTAGAAGACTTAGAATCATGAACCGTAAAATGCTACGGAAACTAGACTTCCGTATCTTCCCAATGATGTATGGCTCATTATCTGGTTCTTCTTGACCAAGTACAGGTTCTTCTTGACCAAGTACAGGCTAATGCATGTAATGAGTCTCAACCTTATTACACTGAAACATACACGAATTTTATTAAAAGCACAAGTTTAACTCAAAAACATAACCAAATCATAAGTTAGAAGGGTATAAAAAGATATGTATTTATGCACCGATCAAATACCCCAAAACCTAGATTTTACTAGTCCTCGAGTAAAACAAAAGGAAAACAAAGATAAAAACAAAACGAGAAGTTTATTAGACCACTTTCGTAGGTAACTCGATTGCATTGAGCGCATGCAACAAGCCTTTAAACCTCTAGGCATCCCTAGTAGGAGGAGTTGTGTCTCCTGAGGATTTAACAGAAACGATACCCACAAACGCTTTACTGACTCTACAAAACAAAAGGTTAGAAAACTAACTTTGAAAACAATTAATGAAAATGAAAGAAAACTTTAGTCATACCTCCAACACCATAGAGTTGCCAAGATAGATGATCAATAAGTGTGTACAGTGGAAGCTATAGCTCAAAGGCACACGGCTTCAAAGTACACATACTCAAATCTTGAAGGAAGAACATGCTTCAACTCTAATTCTCACATATAGCACTCAATCACTCAGAACCTATGGCTTTATTCTCTCAAACAAGCATAATGAGTATATGAAATAGAAGCACAATATTTGGTTAGATCTCAAGAAGGGAATCAATTACTAAGAATACAGATACACTCATACATACCAGCACCCATGAATACATCCTCAAAGATCAGCTAGGTCTTTCACAAGGTTGTAATGAAAGGCTAAGGTTAGGGGAAATGGAAGAATTGGAAGGAACACGATTAACTTAAGAACATACCAAGGTTGCATTCTTCGTTGATCTGCAAGGTATCATTGATTTAAAATGGTATGGCTGCAACTTCATAGCATCATCTGGCATAGACCTTATATTTCACAGTTAGATCAAATTGAAACACTTTCTCTTTATCTTCCTTTTTTCCTTTTTTTTTGACTTGATCTACTTCTTCTTTAACTTTATTGCACAGATTCACAACAATTTACATTTAGGCATGGGGCAGCACATTCCTTGCTCAAACTTTATCTTGGCATACCTTGGTATATTTCTAAGCTATAGGGTATGACTATAATAGGTTTAAATATCTCAGATTGAGATACAAAGTTAGGTGAATTATAAGGGTGATAGAAGAAAATGGCTTAAAGTGTTTGGCTGCAACAGAGCTGATGGAACACACAAATGGGTAGGGTGAAAATAAAGCACAAAGAATGGTTATGCACACATAGCCTAGCATCACTTCAATGAGTTCATTCATGAGTGAAAGTATGCACCTGATATCTGCAAAGAGAATCATCCTTAGTATTCAATCAAAATGGAACAATGAGATCATTTAGAGTGAATTGAAGAAAATAAGTAGAGATGAGGAATAGAAACACTTTAAACCCTCTCAAGAAGGCAATTAGGCTCGAAATAGCTCACTAGGGTAGTCTCCACTATTCTCTTTCAAGAATCTGAGCATGGTACTCTAGCCACCAGAATTCTAAGAGCAAAAGCTTTGTGAAGTGTAAAATGTTTGATATGAAAATCTCAATGGCACCTCCATAGCATTGGTTGTATGACATTCTAAAAAAAAAATTAGTAACAAGTGAACGAAAATTGGAAACACAAATGACCAAAAATTGAAAACACAAATGGAAAAAAAAATTGAAATACAAGTGAACAAAAATTGAAAACACAAATCAAATGAACAAAAATTGAAAACCTCCATTAATACCCCCAGACCTGAATTGGACATTGTCCCCAATGTGAAAGCATATAAGAAAACAGAAAACAGGGATTAAGGGTAACCTGGCATTGCACGGTTCATCCTTCAAACATAGCATTTCTCAAAATGCTATCGATGGCTGAGCTCACCCATGGCTCTTCTTCTGACTCACTTTCCGAAGGGTCCGAATCAGGAGAATCAGATTGGGCTCCATCTATCACCTGCTCCATGAAGTCTCTGAACCTTGTGGTCATATACCCCTAACTGGAAGTCAAACTCGTTAAGCACACTTAAGTAAATATCAAACTCAACTCGGATGTTACCTGTACAATACATATGACTGCTCAACACAACAGTTCTTGCCACAAACCTCCTATCTAGCAGATATACCCTACAAGTATCTAGACAATGTGCCAGCGCCGCAAGTTGCATCTCTTCTAATCCACAATCCAGATCCCAATTTGGAATCATGTCTTCAATTTCCTCTATCACCCTACCTCTATGAAACAGAAAGGCATCTATGGTAACTTCTGAGGGATCCATGACAAACACAACTACGAGCACCTCAATCACCTCCAACACTGGTTGCATAATGGTGTCCTTTCCCAAAGGATCTTCTGGTGGGATAGCTGGCAGTGAGTTCAACAAAACCATTGGGCTAGGCACCTTCACCATGCTCAATTCGGACTCCTCCTCCTTGAGCTTTCCACCGACGGCCTCCTGGAGTTTCTCCATTGACGAGATCTACAATAAGCAACAATTTAGAGAAGGTTTGATTCAGGAGGAAGAGAAAGTTTAGATGTTCAGGGGTTAGAGGGCGGCTAGATAAACTAAAAGATGGAAAGTTAATTTTAGGGTTAATGTGGGTAGTGTTTCAGTGTTTGGCAGTCCACAATAACTTAATATCTAGCCACTAATAAACATTTACAAATATTAGTATTTTATCAAAAAAATAAAAAAGAAACACTAATATAAAATAAAAAAAAATAAAAATTTTTAAATTGTTTTTAAATTTTTTTAATTCAAAAAGAAAAATGAAATCCAATTTTCATTCAAGTCATGCAAATATTTATTACAATCTCATCAAATGTGTTCAAAAAGTGAAAAACTTATTTTTTAAAAACACACGAATATACAAGTGACTCACGGATTACCAATTAAGAGCCTCAGAAAACACAGCCAGGGGATCCGGGAAGTTTGGAGAGGTCACAATGGTCCTGCTTAAAACCCAAACTTCTTAGACACCGAAGGTGTCGCCTAAAGAACTCCTAGACACTGTATTAACAGAGGTGCTCATTGGAGTTACCATAAGTCAACTCATATGAAAAATCTTTTTTTTTTTAATTTAAAATTTTGTATAAAAAGAAACATAAACTTAAATTAATAAGAAAACAAATTAAGAGAAAAGATTAGAATGCTCCTCCTTGAAGCAATTAGGTCGAGCATAGATGTATTTGGAGGTCGTGACTTCTCCTACTACTCCACACTTCTCATCATGATTGGAGTTGCATTTTCTCTCCTTTTTTATTTAGCTATCTAAATTGCTAAAACAAACACAAACCAAAACTTGAAAGAGAATTAAAAGGATTAGGACATAAAAACTAAAATGAAAAAAAAAAAACAACACACATCTAATTCCATGCTTCAAAGCATTTTTTTTTTTTGGTGTTGTGTAAGCCCGGGACTTAAACCCAGTTCTCTTGCTTGTAAGGCAATTGTCCTATTCCGTTGGACTACAAACACAACTTGTCAATTAACATCATTAATTTTAAAACATGAAAGTGCCTAGTAAGACATGAAAATGAGAGAAAAAAAAAAGAGTAAAACAAGTAGGGAAAAGAAATATAACCAAACTATGTTGCCAATCCCCGGCAACGGCGCCAAAAACTTGTTGCGTCGATTCAGCTGCACCAAAATAGATTCAGCTGCATCCTCAACTTGTGATACTCGCAAGTGCACGAGCCGTTGGTAGTTTAGCATATGTAAGTGCGAGGTCGATCCCACGAGGATTGATGATAGATTGATTTAATTCAATTCCCTGTACAAAACAGAAATGAAAAAGAAAGGAAATGAATAAGATAAGAAAGAAGGAAAAGAAATTAACTCAAGCGAATAAGTTCCCAAGTTCAATTTAGATTAACGGATTGATTCTAGCTAAAGTATGATTAAGCCATGGTGTCTGGTCCTAACCTTGTGTTCCTAATTCCCTAACTTGATCATTTGTTGTCTAACCTAAATTAAGCATTAGGAACCCATTAAGCATAGAAGAACAGTTTAAACAACCAAGCATGTATCTAATCCCTGTTGTCGAATGTCCATACATACTCTTCCTATTCATAGTTCAATTCGAATTAAAGCATGGTGTCTACTCTTAATTCAAACCAAGATAGCTAACATGCAAGCCTTAATGATGATCAATCATTCAAACTAGCATATTAACTTATAAGCATAATGAATAAGAACAAAAACCATAATTGAAACTTGGAAACTACTCAAACTTGAATGCTAAAGAAAAGAATTTACATTACAATGGAAAGTTAAGAAGAACTCAGAAAAACTCAAATAAACATTTAGCAAAATGATTTTATTATAACAATTGAGAACTAGAAAGGAAAACTAAGAGAATTTGAGGGAGAGAAGGGAGGGGAGCTCTAGAGAAATGTTTGAGAGCTCCCCCCCTTGGGGTGTATTTACAAGCTTGGAGAACTCACTATTTATAGGCTTAGGGGAGTTGAAATTCTAAATTAAATATGGTCTATGCCAATAGCACTTGTAATTAAAAACTCATCCTTTTGGCTAGTGCACTTCACCAACAACTCCCACTAGATAGCACTTGTAATTAGAAACTCATCTTTTTGGCTAATGCTCTTCACCAACAAATCTCACTAGATAGTGCACTTCACCAACAACTCCCACTAGATAGTGCATTTCATCATGCATATGTCATGCATGACAATGCATTGCACTCTTCTTTTGGGTTCGTTTTGGGCTTGTTAATACATTCATAAAATTCTGGAAAAATATGGATCTTCAAGCCCTTTGTCTTATCTTTCCAAGCATATGCAGCCTAACTCAAGGAAAAATTGGGAAGACCTTCAAATGTCATTTGTGGCCAATCATACTCGAATCATACTCCCTAGTTTAGGAAGCCATAAATACTATAATTATTTTTTAGTTCAATATAATTTGTCCGTCTCTATAAACAATAATATTAAAAAAATAGTTGTCATTAATTAAAAGTTTAAAATATGCATAAAACAAAGCAACATTAAATTATAGGGAACGACTAGGAGTCCTTTATCTCTCCTCACATTTAGAAGCTCCTAGAGGTCTCCATATTTTAAGAGTTGGATAGGGAGCATGGTTAGAGATGCATTTTTTCAATTCCTCCCTAAAATTTGTCTGAGGAGCTGGTTTAGGGAGCCTATTGTGGATGCTCTTACACCATTTAATTTCTATAAACAAACCCAAAAAACTCAAAAAAGGCCAATGGGTCATGTTGAATTTAACTTTGTTTATTAAACTACTTTGATGCCCTATTTAGTATTTTGAGTCTTTTTTATGAGGTTTTGGGATTGAGCTTGTTTTAATAAATCAATGATAGTTTTGTAATTTATAAGAAGTTCGAAGCCTCTGTATTATGTTGTAAATGGGCTTTGAGTGTATTTCTAAAGTCTATTTTATATATGGTATTTTTATTTTATAATTTGGGCTTATATATTGGTCATTATTGACGCGTCTTCAATGGCAAGGTCTTCCTTGTGGTGAAATTTAAAGGGAAATAGCTCAAAATGCCACCCATTTTATAATTTTTTTGTGAAAATACCACCCCTCCCCATTTTTTTTTGCAACTATCACCTATAAATACATTTTTATTGTTCACTGATTGTACACATATCATTTTTTCAGAAATTTTGTTCTCTCTCACCTCTCTTGGCTCCATCTCTTTCTTGTGGCGTGAGAAATAACTAACGCACAAATTAAACCCTATATGCAATCGTAGTACGAGTAAGTAGGGATCGTTCTATTCCGGGGATTAGGAGGGATGCTAATCAACACAAATTAAATTAACACAAATTAAACTCATTAAACTGGAAATTAAGTTGAGGGAACAATGATTGGGGGGAGTTGAATGATTTAGACCAAAGTAAAATTAACAACAGCAAATAACTAAGTTGTGAATGAAATATGGATTAAGGGATAGCTAGAGGATTCTTCTCCACACATGGAACATATGCATACAAATCGATCTCCAGTTACTCTTTTAATAAAGTATGAATGTCAAAGTCCCAAATTAATTGTGAACTGCACTAATTAACTCTCAGATTTTCCTAAGTTCATTGAATTGGACTCAGCGACTCAATCAAATTATTCTTATCAAGTTCCCTATATGAACAGCATGATAGAGATACATATCAAAGATCATTAAGTTCTATGAAAATCATAAGCTTTGACAAAGCATTTGTAACTATGAAAAGCATGATACTCCTGCCAGGAATTTACTTAACACAATCATGACTAGTGATTTTTACTTCTTGTGAATATAAGTTCATAACGATTAGGTGAAATTCCCTTATATTCTAGCATCAAATCCCTGCATGCAAACTAAGTATGCATCCTTAATAAACATGCAAGAATAAGTCCTGAATAAAACAGAAAAGTAAATCACATTCATACTTTACGAAACCATAACTAGGAGTGATCAATTCATATAAAACATATGTCCATGGCTTCAAATTCACCTCTAACTAAGAAGAAATTTAGTTACACATATTTAATAATTGAAAAGCAATATAGAATAAGAAATACATAAGATAGGATAAAGAGAAGAAAAGAACTAGATGATGGCAGCAAGGAATTCCCAAGACAGCTCCAAGCTTTGCTCCTTTTGCAACTAGCTCTCTCTCTCTCTCTCTCTCTCTCTCTCTCTCTCTCTCTCTCTCTCTCTCTCTCTCTCTCTCTCTATGAATGTGTATGAGTAATGGATGAAGTGAATTGATGGATTGTTGAATGAATTGTGTTTAGAATTGGAGTGCTATTTATAGGGAGAATGGAAGGGAATATTTGAATTGAATATGGTTTATGCCAATAGCACTTGTAATTAGAAACTCATTCTTTTGGCTAGTGCACTTCACCAACAAATCCCATTGTAATTAGAAACTCATTCTTTTGGCTAGTGCACTTCACCAACAAATCCCACTAGATAGTCATGCATGACATAGTCAGCTTGTGGGCCGATTTTGGGCTTGTTATTCACTCCAAAAAATTCTGGAAAAATAAGGATCTTCAAGCCCTTTGTCTTATCTTTCCAAGCATATGCAGCCCAACTCAAGGAAAAATAGGAAAGACCTTCAAATGTCATTTTTGGCCCAGTAACGCAGATGCTGCCGAATTTTGACCTTGAGCTGCTAAATCATGGATAACTTCCTCTAGAAGACTCCAAATCATGAACCGTAAAATGCTACGGAAACTAGACTTCTGTATCTTTCCAATGATGTATGGCTCATTATCTGGTTCTTCTTGAGCAAGTACAGGTTAATCCGTGAATGTGACTGATCTGCAGACACTGTTTTGAGCTAACTTGTCTTCAAAATGCATGTAATGAGTCTCATCCTTATTACACTGAAACATACACAAACTTTATTAAAAGCACAAGTTTAACTCAAAAACATAACCAAATCATAAGTTAGAAGGGTACAAAAAGATATGTAATTATGCACTGATCAAATACCCCCAAACTTAGATTTTGCTAGTCCTCGAGCAAAACAAAATAAAACTACAACTTAGGAAACAGGAAATAAGCAACTAGCCTTCCAAACAATATCCTCAAAGAATCACCAACGTATATGGTTCCAAAGAAACACAACAATCACAATCTAAGTTCCACACATGATTCACGAGAAAGCAAAGCTCACAATGACACCCTTAAGTGTAGTGTGTGAATGCCAAATCAGAACAACCCCTGCCACTCAAATAAGTATATGCGCACACACTTAGAGCAAAATCAATAATTCTGAACCCCATAAGCTCATTATCCAATCTGCTCTCCACAGTAATACCATGCAACACCAAGGATCAAAAGGACTTTACAAGGGTAGTAATGAGGTTCAGGGTAGTGGTAGAATGAAAGAAGGGATATAAGATATACAATATTTTTAGCACAATTAAAGCACAGGTAAGAGCATAAGAGATTTTTTTTTTTTTTTTTGTTGAACTTTGTAACAAGCAAGGAACATATACATTATCAGATTTTCAACATAATTTCAACACATTCAAATGTGTTTATTTGGCCTAATTTTGTGGCTCTTTACCCTAGATCACCATGCTCTTCTCTTTTATAACACCCTAGGGCCGTGACTACATTGGTCACACTTCATTACCTCTTTTGATTAGTTACCAATACCCTCAAACTTATTTCTTTTCAACACTTGGGTAATGGCACTAATGATTCACTTTTGCTCCAAAAACCTTGCATTCTTTATAACTCTCTTTTGAAGATAACTTTAACTGCTCATAGAATAAGTGAGAATAAGAAAACAGAAGTTCATTATGGTAGGAATGGTTTACACAAAGAAAGGCTTAACATTGGCTCAAATGGGTTGACTAGGGATGAATACATGTAGAGGGATGGTTTAGAAACGCTCAAACGGTTCAAACATGGCCTAAATCACTTCCTAAGCATTGTATGGCAACAAAATGTCTCAAGAGATATTCAAATAAGTTCTAGAGTACAAAACCAAGATCATGAGATAAGTAGAATTGCATAACGTCTCTAAGTAACAAAAAATTGGACTAACTTGGCAAAGTGCTCAATAAGTGCAAGGGTGGCATGCAAGACAGAGTTAACTCAAAACCACATAAAGTCCTTAAAAAATGACTCTCAATTTCTGATAAACCATATTAGTATTAAATCCAAGTCTTATCATAGGTGTTTGGAAGGATAACGAAACAACACACAAAATCCTGCGTTTTTAGACGCTAAACACAAAAAATAAAAATAAAAATAAAAATAAAAATAAAAAATTTAAAATTTGACAGTAAAACAACATAACCAAATCCTTCCCCCCAAACTTAAATGAAACATTGCCCTCAATGTTTAGAACGTAAGAACATGCAATGCCTCATAAATGCAAGGAAAGAAGAGAAGGAAAAACCATAACCAAATGTTAGAGTTTAGAAAAACTCCCCTTTGAAGCGATTAGGACGGTTCATCTTTCAATCTGACTCACTTTCCGAAGGGTCTGAAACAGAAGAATCATATATGGCTCCATCTATCATCAACTCATCCATCTGCTTCACGAAGTCTCGGAGCCTTGTGGTCATGTACGCTAATTGGAAGTGAAACTCGTCAAGCACACTTAAGTAAATGCCAAACTCGTCTCGAATGTTACCTGTACAATACATGTGACTGCTCAACACAACAGTTCTTGCCACAAACCTCCGATCTAGCAGATATACCCTCCAAGTATCTAGACCATGTGCCAGCGCCGCAAGCTGCATCTCTTCTAATCCACAATCCAGATCCCAATTTGGAATCATGCCTTCAATTTCCTCTATCACCCTACCTCTATGAAACAGAAAGGCATCTATGGTAACTTCTGAGGGATCCATGGCAAACACAACCACGAGCACCTCAATCACCTCAAACACCCGTTGCATAATGGTGTCCTCTCCCAAAGGATCTTCTGGTGGGATAGCTGGCAGTGAGTTCAACAAAACCATTGGGCTAGGCACTTTCACCATGCTCAATTCGGACTCCTCCTCCTTGACCTTTCCACCGACGGCATCCTTGAGTTTCTCCATTAACGAGCCCTACAATAAGGAATAATTTGGAGAAGGCTTGGGAAGAGAAGGTTTGGTTTCAGGGGTTAGCGGGCGGCTAGATCAAATGAAAGATGGAGAGTTAGGGTTAATGTAGTGTTTCAGAGAAAGAGAAGGTTTATTTATTTATTTATTTATTTTTATTTATTATTATATTTATTATTTATTTATTATTTTTATTATTATTTTATTAAAATTTTTTTTTTTTGAATAAAACACACGAATATACAAGTGACTCATGAATTACCAGTTAAGAACCTCAGAAAACACAGCCAGGGGATCCGGGAAGTTTGGAGAGGTCACAATGGTCCCGCTTAAAACCCAAACTTCTTAGACACCGAAGGTGTCGCCTATAGAACTCCTAGACACTGTATTAACAGAGGTGCTTATTGGAGTTACCAGAAGTCAAGTCATATGAAAAATCTTTTTTTTTTTTCAAAGGCTTGCAAGACATTGAACAAAATTATACTAAGCAAAACAAAGCTCACACAACTTAACTCTACCACAAAACCTAACAAAATTGTCAATCCCTACCCCCAAACTTAAATGGAGCATTGTCCTCAATGTGAAAGTATATAAGATGAGTGAGAACATGTAAATAATAAGGGGAAAGTTTAAGACAAAGGATTAGAGAAACTCCCTCTTGATGCGATTAGGTCGACCGTTACCAAGCACCTTATTCTTCAACACATGGGTTGCCTCCCAAGAAGCGCTAAGTTTTATGTCTTCAGCCGGACGATACCTCCCTTTAAGCTTCACTAGGGCCAACGACATGGAGGGGTACATCCTCCACTACATGCTCCTCAAAATACCCATAGTATGGCTTCAAGCGGTGTCCATTCACTTTGAATTCTTGTTCTGTCTTTAAACTTTGAATTTGGACTGCACCATAGGAAAAAACATTAGTAACAACAAAAGGACCAATCCATTTAGAAAGCAACTTACCCGGAAACAAACGAAGCCGAGGAGAGTTGAAAAGTAACACTTTCTGCCCCACAGAAAACGTTTTACTACGAATCATTTTATCATGGGCAGTCTTTGTTTTCTCCTTATAAATATGAGCATTCTCATAAGCTTCAGTCCGAATTTCCTCAAGCTCATTCAATTGCAATTTCCTTTGAAGTCCAGCTGCATCAATGTTCATGTTGAAAGTCTTGACTGCCCAATGTGCACGATGCTCCAACTCAACTGGAAGATGGCATGGTTTCCCATAAATGAGCCGAAAAGGAGACATTCCAATTGGTGTTTTGTAGGCAGTACGATATGCCCACAATGCATCATTCAAACGCAAGCTCCAATCCTTTCGAGTGGTCCAACTGTCTTTTCCAAGATCTGCTTGATTTCCCGATTGGACTTCGGCTTGTCCACTTGTTTGGGGATGATAAGGTGTTGAAACCTTATGTGTGACATTATACTTCTTAAGCAGTGCCTCTATGGTCCGATTACAAAAGTGAGAGCCCCCATCACTTATAAGTACTCGTGGCATTCCAAATCTTGCAAATATGTTAGTTTTAACAAAATCTGCAACCACTTTGGAATCATTAGTACGGGTGGCTTTTGCTTCCACCCATTTCGAAACATAATCCACAGCAAGTAAGATATAATTAAAACCATGTGAGGAAGGAAAAGGGCCCATGAAATCAATACCCCAAACATAAAAAATCTCAACAGAAAAGATAGGAGTTTGTGGCATTTGATCTTCTGCACCTATATTGCCCACTCTTTGACAACGATCACAAGTCATACAAAAAGTTCTAGCATCCTTAAAGATAGTAGGCCAATAAAATCCACATTCTAAAACCTTAAGTGCTGTGCGTTGTGTACCAAAGTGACCCCCGCATGCATAAGTGTGACGAAGGTTAAGATTGAATTAAACTCAGAATCATGCACACATCTACGAATAATTTGATCAGGGCTATATTTCCACAAATAAGGGTCATCCCACACATAAAACCGTGCCATTTTTTTAAGTGTATTGCATTGGTGCCTAGTTATGGTGCTTGGTACTTGTTTAGACACAATATAATTCACAATATCAGCATACCATGGCTCACTTACCTCAATGGTCAGCAATTGTTCATCTGGGAATGCCTCTGGAATAGGTAGAGGGTCTTCTTCATGTATCAAACGGCTCAAGTGGTCAGCCACTACATTTTCACATCCTCTTTTGTCCCTAATTTCCATGTCAAACTCCTGAAGAAGAAGCATCCAGCGAATAAGCCTTGGTTTGGCTTCTTTCTTTGTGAGTAAATACTTCAAAGCTGCATGGTCAGAGTAAATTATTACTTTAGTACCAAGTAAATAAGAACGAAACTTATCTAAAGCAAACACAACAGCAAGAAGTTCTTTTTCAGTGGTGGAGTAATTTAATTGAGCATCATTCAAGGTTCGGGATGCGTAGTAGATGACGTGTGGTTTCTTGTCCTTCCGTTGCTCCAAAACAGCCCCTAAAGCATAATCTGAAGCATCACACATAAGCTCGAACGGAAGGCTCCAATCTGGTGGAACAATGATAGGGGCCGACGTTAACAATTCTTTGAGGTGATCGAACGCCTTCTCACATTCGTCATCAAACACAAACGGCACATCCTTTTGTAGAAGTCGACACATGGGTGTTGAAATCTTTGAGAAATCTTTGATAAAACGTCTATAGAATCCTGCATGTCCAAGGAAAGAACGAACCTCTCTCACCGAAGTGGTAAGTGGTGTATAAGACCTATTTTTGATTTATCAACTTCAATTCCCTTTTCTGAAATTATATGTCCTAAAACTATGCCTTGTTTTACCATGAAATGACATTTTTCCCAATTTAAAACAAGGTTAGTTTCAATGCAACGTTTTAATATCAACGTGAGATTAGTTAAACAGCCATCAAAGGAGTCACCAAAAACACTAAAATCATCCATAAAAACCTCAATAATCCTCTCAACGAAATCAGAAAAGATACTTACCATGCATCTTTGAAAGGTGGCTGGCGCATTACATAAACCAAATGGCATTCGTCGATAAGCAAAAGTACCAAATGGACAAGTAAAAGTAGTCTTTTCTTGGTCATCTGGGGCTATAACAATCTGATTATATCCCGAATAGCCATCAAGAAAGCAATAAAAAGAATGACCAGCTAACCTTTCAAGCATTTGATCAATGAACGGCAAAGGGAAGTGATCTTTCCTTGTGGTGGCGTTGAGCTTCCTATAGTCAATGCAAACTCTCCAGCCTGTTTGGATACGAGTCGGGACAAGTTCATTCTCTTCGTTTTTTACCACAGTGACTCCTGATTTCTTTGGTACAACTTGAACTGGTGAAACCCAACGACTATCCGAAATTGGGTAAATGACCCCACAATCGAGAAGCTTAATGATCTCCTTTTTCACAACTTCCATCATTGGGGGTTGAGTCGGCGTTGAGCCTCTCGAGTTGGTTTAGCCCCTTCCTCTAGAAGTATGCGATGCATGCATGTTGTAGGACTAATTCCCTTGATGTCGGCTAAAGTCCATCCAATCGCTGTTTTGTACTTTTGCAACACCCGAACTAGTTTTTCCTCCTCCACTGCCGTGAGTGATGAGGAGACTATGACGGGCAAAGTCTCTTTATCTCCCAAGAAGACATACTTCAAATGATTCGGTAACGGTTTAAGCTCAAGAGTGGGTGCCTGAATCACTGAAGGTAACAACTTGTTAGCAGAAACGGAATTGGAATTGGGATTGGAGGCTTACCAACATATTTTGGCAATGACTCAAGGGTAGCCACCATCTCGCAGATTTCTTCATGATTAGGTTCGGCCCCATTGGTGATGAGTTCAATTCCTTGAACAATGGTGGTTTCAAGGGCATCCCTATCCAGGGATTCGAGATATTCCTGCGCCAAAGAATCAAATGCATCAATAGAGAAACAAGAGTGATCATCAATAGGGTACCTTATAGCTTCAGAAATATTGAAATCAATGATATCGCCATCAAATTCCATTGTCAATGTCCCTTTGAATACATCGATCTTGGTTCGGGCTGTTTTCATGAAAGGTCGTCCAAGTAAGATTGGCAATGGTGTAGAGTGGGCCGAATCCTCCATCTCAAGCACATAAAAATCTGCTGGAAATATCAAGTGGTTAACCTGCACCAAAACATCTTCCAAAACTCCTTTCGGATATGCATTAGAACGATCGGCTAATTGAATTATAACTCCATCATTTTTAAGCTCCCCTAAGTTCATAGATGCATAAATAGAGTATGGCATGACATTAATGGAAGCACCTAAATCTAACATGGCATGTTCAAACTTGGTGTTACCAATAACACAAGGGATTGTGAAACTACCTGGATCTTTGCATTTAGGTGGCAGTTTTCGTTGCAAAACTGCAGAAACATTCTCACTTACCCTTACCACTTCTTTGTTCGAATTCCTCCTCCTTGTTGTACAAAGCTCTTTCAAGAATTTAGCATACTTTGGAACTTGCTTTATTGCGTCAAGAAGTGGGATATTTACTTGTACCTTCCTGAAAGTCTCTAAGATGTCTTTTTCATTCTCTTCTTTCTTAGACTGCATAAACCTGCGAGGGAAAGGCACATTTGGTGGGATAGGGTTAGAATGAGTTGAATTTGGAACAACCTTACCTGAGTTTGGTTGTGCAGGAGCTTTGGGGGACTGCAGCAATGGTTGTTCCTCCCTTGCCGTGGCTTTGTCCTCCTCCTTCTCTTTGAAGAGCAACTTTTCATTCTCTGTTGGGCTTTGTTTGGACATTTTGGGATTGGTTCCAATCTCTTTACCACTCCTCAAGATGATAGCTTTAGCCGTTTCAAAACCCCTTTTGGGTTGACAATGGTTGAGCTAGGTAGTTTGCCTTCTTCTCTAAACTGTCCTATGAATTCCGCCATCTGCCCAATTTGCTTCTTCACTTCGCTCATCTCTTTGGCTTGATTTTGTAAACCCTGAGTCAAAGAAGTTAGTACTTTAAGCATTTGATCATTATCCATTGGGGAACCTGAATTTGATTGGGCAGTTTGTGGTTGAGGTTGTGGTGGTGCGAATGGCTTTTGATAGAACCCCGGAGGTAGCCGTCTATATCCGCCTTGTTGTTGAGTTTGTTGAGGCTCCCTCCACTTAAAATTTGGATGATCTCTCCCTTCAACTCCTTCATATTGTTGTGCATTCAAAGCTCGGTTTGCTATTAAGATCTTTGCAGCAACTGGTGTTTTGTTAACCAAAGCACCTCCTGCTGAAGCATCAAGCATTTGTCTCTCCAGTGGAAGTAGCCCTTCATAGAAATATTGAATTAAAAGCTCTTCCTTCATTTGATGTTGTGGGCAGGATGCAACTAACGTCTTAAAACGCTCATAGTACATATACATGAGCAGATTTTCAACATAAGGAACATATACATGAGCAGATTTTTTTTTTTTTTTTTTTTTTTTTTTTTTTTTTTTGTTGTTGAACTTTGTAACAAGCAAGGAACATATACATGAGCAGATTTTCAACATAATTTCAGCACCTTCAAATGTGTTTATTTGGCCTAATTTTGTGGCTCTTTACCCTAGATCACCATGCTCTTCTCTTTTATAACACCCTCGGGCCGTGACTACATTGGTCACACTTCATTACCTCTTTTGATTAGTGGTATTATATTGGTATCGTAGTTCTGTTTTATTACTAGTTTATTATGGTTTTATTCCCGTTCCATTGTGGTTTTAATGGTTTTGGCAATTTATGCAATTGGATTATGTGTTTGTTTGTTGTTTTGTTTCATCCAAAGAAGGGAAATTGTAGGTGTTCATTTATAGTCTCTACATTAGGCACCCTTCGAAGATCACATATTACCGACTCAAGCTTGCGATTGAGGCTTTAAGGGGGGAGGCATATATATGAGGTAAATATGATAATGTCAGTGAATTGAGTTCAATCTTCACTTATCACTTGGGAATTCACTGTGCTCCTTAATTATGTTAGGAAATCTTTTATATGAAGATGCAAACATCGAAGCTGTGCTAGAGGTGCTTTCTATGGTCATCCATCCATTTTGATAGAGCTATTTGGTTTAGGTATTCTGTGTAGCAAGGTGAAATAATTTCTAGGGTCTTCAGCCATGTTGTACATGGTGAAATGTAATATTGTACAATCAGTGGCGATGGCTAATTGCCTTACATGGCACATGAACTGTTTCCATTTTTGGGTTTTGTTTTTGAGTTGCAATCGTGGTTAGCATACTTATTCTTTATATTGTGAAGTTCAACTATTTTGTACTGCTCGATATATAAACATACTTGCTCTTTATGGAGGTATAACAGTTTACTTGTTTGAAACGACTTGTTCGTTTCCACTGACTTCTACTCTTTTTTGCATTCATTTTTCACATTTGGTCCGTGTAGTTTTCTTCATTTTTTTGTGCTCAATCCAATCATATACATAATACAAAATTTGCATAATGGGTAGAAAACTTAAAGGTCAAAAAATGGACGTATGGCAAAACTGAAAAACAGAGGAAGTGCATAATTTGTTTCTGCCTGAAGCGCAATAAAATAGCGATACCTTGGTGATACATGAGTGATATAGTGGCGATAAAAGGGTACTAGAAATTGTTGTTTGTGTTTATTTTGGGTTTCTTGTTTTGTTTCATTTCATTTACTTATCTTGACTCATTACTAGTTAATAATTGGATGATTACGAGATTAATTTGTGTCAATTATTAATACAAGAATTACATATATGAAGATTAAGCCGAACAACATCCATATTTTAGATATGCAAAATAAATCGCCATCGAACCCTAACAATACTATCCCATGAAGGGAAAACCAAGGCTACACTTTCAGATCGCTTCACAAAAAATTTGACATCATCATCATCCTCAATCTTTATGTGCTTCCACTCATTTGAGGCCGCCAAAACTGAGAACTTTAAGCAAACATTGTCTTCCCTGCTGTTTGTATTACCAATCTAATGCACACGATCTAACAGTTCAGCAAATGTGATGATCCATGGAACTATTAAGTCTTTTGAGTCACCCTCTTTGTATTTGCACATCTTCTTTGAGGTTACCTATTTTCTATTGTAGAAAACCAGAATAACAATTGTCTCCATTTCTGACCATGACAAAGCAACATTTTATTACCACAGTACAACCACAATAACTAGGCAATACAATAGCAATATAAAATTAATATAAACACAATATAACAACAATATAACAGCAACATAACGACAATACAACAGCAAAATAACAGGAACACAACAACATTCACTACATCAAATGGAAAATATCAAGTTTCAAGATTCACATATCCAGATCAATCTAAATGCAATTGGTAAAAACCCAGATGGATGAGCATGAAGATTCAAAAAACCTAACTGAAAGCAATTAAACCCAAAACCAATTTAATAGAAACCTAAGCAATCAAAACAAAACCAATTTCACATAATCCCACAGATATTAAGAAAATAACCGTCAACCCTACCTTTTCGAGGTCGGCAATCCAGTAGAACTTCAAGGTTGCAAGCAGCTATTCAGAAGACATACCTAAAATATGGGGTCCAGGGAGGGGTTCGTGATTCAGAACAAAGAGTGAGACAGAGCTGCTTGAGAGGAGAGAGAGAGAGAGAGAGAGAGAGAGAGAGAGAGAGAGAGAGCTACGCTAGAGAAAGAGTGAGAGAGCTGCGCTAGAGAGAGAGATAGCAAAGAGAGACACATATCTGATCTAGAGCAAAGGGAGACACAAGGAGTTGCGCTAGAGAGAGCAAAGAGAAAGAGAGAGACAGACAGAGAGAGAAAAGGGGGTTGAGCGAGCTGAGAGAGAACCAAATTTCTGAAAATGTGATATGGGTGCAATCAGTCTACAATAAAGATGTATTTATAGGTGATAGTTTTAAAATTTTTGGAGAGGGTTGGTATTTTGACAAAAAATTATAAAATGGGTGGTATTTTGAGCTATTTCCCTTTATAAAAGCACTAGGGTTTCACCATCACCTAGCAATCCTATGAATTTTTACCAATTACTTATGATTTGCACATGCCACTTTGAAGGTTAGGTTTTCCTAATTTATATTCTACTTGGAACCTCCAACATAGAACGTATATCCAACATGCAACCCGTTCGGATGTTTGAATCAAATCTGAACATGAAAGACTCATTAAGTTCTGTGAAAACCCTTTGAAAAACCATGCAACCCTTAAGACGTGATGTTCATCTTAAGTGAAATTACAATTATTAATCACAAGAAGCCAACGTCAATTTCATGGAACCTTTCGACCAAAATTGCATCCAATTACTTTTCTAAAGATCCTAATGGTGATCAGGCATTAAGACGATTAGATAGTTTAAAACAGTGATTAACAATTCAAAGTATGCATGCACTCAATCATAAGCAATTAAATTAAAATCACATATTCATGCTAAGGTTCAAGGCTTCACCCTAGCAAAAGAAAATTAGTTACGCATATTCATAATCGAAATCCAAGAAAATATCATTCGAATGAATAAGAATGAAAACACCTTAAAGTCGCAAAAACTGCAAAACCCTAGCAATTGCTCTCCACAATGTCACATTCAAAAGCCAAAAAGAAGTCCCCAAAAATTGCTGTGAAAACGAACTTAAATACTTCCTAAAACCTAGCTGCCCCACAAGGAAACTAAGTTAAAATAAAATAATACTAGGATATAAAATTCAAAATTGGATTTGGAGAATCTGCCCACAATCTACCCAGCTACGTTTGGGCCTCAAATCTCCTCCAAATCTGGCCCAAGATAGCTTGTTTTAAAGATTAAAATATTCTGAACACTTCTCCAGAAGGCCACGAACCCATCCGAGGTCATCTTGGGCTCCAAAAACCCAATTAAAGCCCAAAATGTCACTATTCCAGCACTGCACACTGCTCATTTATTTTATTTCCAGAAAATAACCGCTCTATAGAAAAATCTGGAATTTTGATAGGATCAAGCTAAGTTACTCACGTACGTCCTCCAACTGGAATTACTCCAAAATTCATCCATTTGATTAAGTTTTGCTCCTTAGAGAGTCGAAAGTCCTATATTGAAAATATAATTCAAGTATCAAAATTCTTCCAAAATATTAACCAAAATATATTAAGAATGAGGTTAAATATATAATATAAAATATACCCATCAATTACTATTCACATGAGATAATTATTTTTTATTTTAATTTTTTGGTAATGTTTCAGACATTTTTTCGAATTAAAAAAAAAAAAATCTTTGCTGATATCACTGCCTATCTTGCCTTGGGCCTTGCTCGGGCTGGATATCACAGCTGGAGCAGATTTTGGGAGACCGGTGGGCCTTTTGCTTGGGCTAGGCTGTCCACTGGAACTACTTTTACGCCTATCCATTTACGCTCAGACTATAATGAGGGCTAAGATATAAGGGGTAAGTTATAAGGGGTTCACTTTATAGTCATTAGATCAATCCAAGGGCTGGGGAGAATTGGGATAAAGTTGTGCAATCGGGTAGGTGAGGAACCCAAACCCGAATTTAATATCCAGCAATGAAGTTGGTCCCAAAAAAAAAAAAAAAAAAAAAAAAAAAGAGGCAAGTTCGAAGTTTGAACAGAAAAAACCCATTGATCTAAAAACCCAAAGCTGAGAGAAACCGCTAAGCTCTGAGAAACGGTTGAAGGCAACGGGCAACGATGGTTGAAGGCAAAGGTTAACGACGGTTGAAGGCAAGGGTTGAATGCAACTCCATTATCTAAACCGTGAAAAAGTATTTACTTTGAGTGGAAGGAGCAAGTGGATTCTAAAACAGTGAAAGACGAATCAGTGGAAGAAGAAGGAGAGAAGCCGTATTCGTTGGAAGTGATAGGTTCCATTTGTGGAGCAAAGCCGCACAAAGACCCAGCACAGACACGTTGCGATTGTTCAATAACCAGCATTTGGTGAGTAATTTATAGAATTTGAGTTAAGGGTTAGAGTAACCGTTTTCCCCAAATTGTACCATGAATGTTGTTGGATTTGGCATCTCTTCTTTGTGCTTCACTTGCATGTTAATTTTTTCTTGGGTATATGTTAAAAAACGAATGAAAATCAATTAAATAACATGTAAATAATATGTCAATAATGATATGAATAAGGTAATGGTGTTGAATTGGAGGAGGCCCTCAAAACCTTCCACATTTGAAGCAGTGCAGAGTGCAGATTATCTCTCTGGCACTAGAATATATATAATTTTTGGAATAAATATTATTTCCGTTGTTACTAAATTTGCCTGTGAAAAATGAGAACAGATAATAATAAACTCATGAAAAAAAGTGCAAAGCAGTTGAAAAAGTTTGATCTATGACGATTATGGCTGACTGAAGAAAAAGCTTGAAAGAAAGAAGGATGTGGCAATGGCTTAGCAAGCAGATAGCAGAGCAGATGCTTTGCTTTGCTTCCTTTCACCATCTTTCTTATTTATTTATTTATTTTGTGTTGTGTATGAGATGACAATAATTGACATATGTGTGAAGTGCAGAACTTGCCTAGATTGCACTCACACTCACTCATGCATCAAGCATTGATTGGAGTTTGGATCATAAATAAAACACATGCTATTGCTTGTAATTCACAGAATGATTGCATTAACAGGTATTTGCACAAAATTTGTCATATTGCCTTGATGATGTTAAAGCCTGTGATCAGTAATCCCTATGCGCATGTACTTTGTAAAATTTGTAATGTGCTGGTTGACTGGTTGTGTAAATACCAATGTGATTGTGCAAATACGTGGTAGTATATGTGTTCAGGTTATTTCATCTTGTATGTCAGGAAATGGGATCCAACGTGGAGCTGGTATGGCCAGAGTCAGAGGCATATTCCTCACGGGTGAACAACTGCTCACATGCAAATTCATCCTAGCAGCAATTCGAGCGAAGTTGAGTGCTGAACAATTAGAACAATTCAAGACATCATGCTTTGGCCATGTTCTGAATATAGATAAGATTCAGTTTAGCGGGCAGATTGTGCATGGGGTTGTGTTGCGTAGAGTAGCGGGGCAGGGTGTGAAAGACTTGGATGGACTGAGTTTCTTAATAGGGTGCGACGTTGCTCAGTTCACTCGTCAGGATTTCTGTTTGATCACAGGGCTTCGTTTTGGGGAAGTGCCTGAAGTTTCCAGTGGAGAAAGTGATGAAATTAGACTTCAGAAAAGGTATTTTATAGACGAAGGAATTACATGTAATGCTTTAGAAGAAGCATTTCTGAGGTGCACAGTGGAAGATGACATCTACAAGCTAGCTCTTGTTTACTTTGCTGAGTTAGTGGTTTTGGGTAGGGACAAACATTTGAACATCAATCTAAATTACCTGACCCTTGTAGAGGACTTGGATGCGTTCAACAGGTATCCGTGGGGTTCGGTATCCTTTGACAAAACCCAAGACGGTCTGTTTTCTGCACCAACAAAGTATGTGAAAAGCTTTGAAAATGAAGAGGGAAGAGGGAAGGGGAAAAGTAAGGTAACGGGAACAAGTCGGAGAAATGAGAAGGGCAAGAAGGATGGTGAAGTGCAAAGGGGTGGCTGGAGTTTTAAAGGTTTCACGTATGCTTTGCAGGTACATGGTAATAATGTTCATGTCAGTTATGTGTTGTGGACTTTAAAACTTAAATAATAACTTTTGTCCTGTTAAATGTGTAGATTTGGGTATATGAATTAATTCCTAGAATGGGAGACCTGAATTACAGCAAGGTTGTTGATCCGACAGCTTTCCTGCGTATTTTGCGATGGAGAATTACCACAGCTGTTCCGGAGATGAGAAAGTTGAACAATTATTTTTTCCAGAGCAAAGAGGTTTGGTTTGCAGCCCTTGGAACTATTTATAAGATTCAATGAAATTATGAAGTAGAATGATTGCATATGACTCTTGTCTGTATTCTGAAACAGTCAGTTCAGTTGCGGGCGCTATGTCCGAGTGAAGAGGAAATTAGACAACCATATTGGAGTTGGCCACAGGATCGCCCTGCTGTTGTCTCGGCAGAGTCAATTCCTTCTTCATGTGCTGACCTTGATGAGTTGAACAAGGCGGTAAGCTTGTTGAGGTCCGAGTTGTTTCAAGTAAAGCGGGAAAAGGACGTCCTTGAGTTAAAGGTCATACGGATGGAAAAAAATTTAGACCACTGTTTAGGTCCTCATTTTGAGCAGGAAGTGAGAAGGGACATAGCTTTACTGAAAGAGAGGACGAATCGTTGTGTCGTGTCACATCTATTTAAAGGATATGAGGAAGTGGATGGCATGCAATGGGATGAAGGGCCAAGTAACAGAAATGAGGGAGAGGAAAATGAAGAGGAGGACATTGAAGGGGGTGAAGGGCCAAATAACAGAAATGAGGGAGAGGAAAACGAAGAGGAGGGGTGATCGGTGCATAATTACATATCTTTTTTGTACCATTCTAACTTATGATTTGGTATGTTTTTGAGTTAAACTTGTGCTTCTAATAAATTTTTGTGTATGTTTCAGTATAATAAGGTTGAGACTCATTATTTACATTATGAAGACAAGTTAGCTCAAAACAGTGTCTGCAGATCAGTCATATTTACGGATTAACCTGTACTTGCTCAAAAAGAACCAGATAATGCGCTATACATCATTGGAAAGATACGGAAGTCTAGTTTCCGTAGCATTTTACGGTGCATGATTTGGAGTCTTCTAGAGGAAGTTATACATGATTTAGTAGCTCAAGGTCAAACATTCGAGCCTCAGTCCAGTTTCCGTGGGTCACTTTGCAGGCCTCCGTTCAGCTACTTGCACAGGTCCCATGGGGTGACACCCTTGATATAAGTTGTTCCAATGGGTGTCTACTATAACATATCCAAATTGCAGCCCCATTGGATAAGTCTGGAGCCCTCAGTATGTCCAATACCGAACCTGGTTCACAGACAATCCAGGCCTCAGTCCAGTTTTCATGGGTCAGTTTGCAGGCCTCAGTTCAGCTACTTGCACAAGTCAGATGGGGTGACACCCTTGATAGAAGTTGTTCCAATTGGATAAGTCTGGAGCCCTCAGCATGTCAAAAACCGAACCTGGTTCACAGACAAACCTTTGTTGTCATTGTTTTAACCTCAATCAAATTCTATTTTTAATCAAACGCTGTTTTCAATATTTAGTATTTAAATTTTCAGTTTTCAATACCATCATAAGAAAATCATTATTTTGAACACCTTGTCTACACCGAATGCCATTTAGTTTAAGGAAAATAAATTAAGCACAAATTAATCCAATCCTCGTGGGAACGATCTCGTATTTGCTTTCTATACTATTTATCTGATCTTGTGCACTTGCGAGTTAAAACGTGCATATAGTTGCTTAATTTTTAGGTTACTATTTGTTCAACAAGGGGATTGAAAGGGGTGAACGGGCAAGTAAGAGAAATGAGGGAGAAGAAAAGGAAGAGGAGGGGATTGAAGGGGGTGAAGGGGCAAGTAAGAGAAATGAGGGAGAGGAAAAGGAAGAGGAGGGGATTGAAGGGGGTGAAGGGGCAAGTAAGAGAAATGAGGAAGAGGAAAAGGAAGATGAGGGGATTGAAGGGGCAAGTAAGAGAAATGAGGGAGAGGAAAAGGAAGAGGAGGGGATTGAAGGGGGTGAAGGGGCAAGTAAGAGAGGAAAAGGAAGATGAGGGGATTGAAGGGGGTGAAGGGGCAAGTAAGAGAAATGAGGGAGAGGGAAAGGAAGATGAGGGGATTGAAGGGGGTGAAGTGTAAAGAAAACCAAGTGAGGTAGAGGAAGCTCAAAGGAAAACAAGTGAAGGAGAGCAAGTGAAAATAAAAAGCAGCAAGGGAGAGGAAGTGCAAAGAAAGAGCATTGAGGGAGAGAAAGTGAAAAGAAAAAGCAATGAGGGAGAGGAACTGCAAAGAAAAAGCAGTGAGGGAGAGGATCCGTAAAAAAAAAAACAAGGAAGGGCAAGGAAGTGAAAAGAAAGCAATGTGAGCAAGCGAATGATGAAGTTATGTTGCTTGGCGATGACATTGGCGAGAGCATGGAGGGGACAAAGGTTGAGTTTACTCTCGGGGCCATTGATTTGGATCAACCTACAGCTGTGCTATCTCAGTTGAACGTTTGGTTGAATGCTGAAGGTAAAGCAGTGGAACGAGGGGTCCAATTACGGAAGAGGAAGAGGATTATTCCTATGTGGAAGATGGTTGAAGCTAGAGAATTGGTTCCAAAAAATTTGCCAGAGACAACCTGACTTCGGACGTTAGACCCAATGAAGGCAATTCCGCATGATGATATGGTGAAATTGCTGAAACTTTGTTGGGAATGGCGCCATAACCCAAAATAAGTCCCTTGTTTTTTGAGATAGAAGGCATGAGTGTGTATAGATTTTTAAATTTTTGTGTTCTAAAACTTTTTTTGTATTCATAGTTTGGTGATGCAATTTGGCAACGTGGAAGTTGAGATTGATTTCTTCGCTTCCCTCGTCAAAGCTGACGGTTGGCTGAAAGGAGATGTAAGTTTAATTGATTATGCAATTGTTAGAATGTACATAGATTATGAGATTGACAAGAAAAACATGTGCAGCACATTGATTTGGGGTTGTATCTCATCCAGAAGCGACAACAGGTGTTGGAGGAAGTAGAAATATCGGACTGGACAACGACCGATGTATTTTTTATGGTATGTGATGCAGGATGCATAGGACCTAAATTGTTTAGTTTCATAATTGATTTGTTAGTTTCCTATATTCTTTAATTTTCCAAATCGTAGTAGGATTTCTAAGTTAGTTTTCGAAATCCTATTAGGATTTCTAAGTTTCCTATTTTATTAGGAATAGGATTTCTGTTTTACCTGGGGATTTTAATTCTATTGTCTCTAGGTTTTAGTTTGCTATAAATACCCCTATGTAGTTCTTTACAATTCAGATTTGAATATTGATTAAACATTCCTTTAAACTCTCTGATTTCTGCCTGCCTTCTACCTTTTCTTCCCTTCAACTTTTCTTATTTGTTCTGTCTTATTCCTCAAAGTGTTTAAACTAACACACCCAGGGCTGTGCTACATCACTATGGCATAGGCCTTGACCAAGTGCAGTTAATAATTACAAATTTGTATACAAATTATCCATACTTGCTTTGTGGAGGTGTGTAACCATTGATTGTTTTCTATTTCACAGAATCACATCCATACTTGCTTTGCGGATAATAAAAGGAAAAAAGAGCAAGTTGGGTGGAAAATTAGAAGCAGTTTAGTGAACGTTGTAAATGGCAAGGTTCCGGCGTGTGGATTGGATTTGCAGCACACGTATAAGGTGTATGTACCTTGTATCTTGCCAAAATATAAGCATTGGGTGGCTTTAGAGATTGATCTGATTCAGTGTGAAATCAAAGTGTACGATTCAATGGTTTCACTCATTCCAGATGAGAGCTTAAAGGAAAAACTCGATCCCCTGTCAATTACGATTCCAAATCTTCTGAACACCCTTGACTTTTATGAAGAAGGTGTTTACGCGAACGAGTGCACCCGAGATTGGTGGTGTCCATGGCCAATACATCGTGTGGATGTTCCACAACAGGCTAATGAGTGAGCACAACTTTTTATTTAATTTTATTACTTTAATTTGTCAATTACGGTAGAATGTCATTAGTTGAATTGATCGAGTTCTTGTTTTGCTTCAGAGGCAATTGTGGTATGTTCGTGTTGAAGTACATTGAGCTGTTGACTGCTGAGATTCCCTTAGCTACTTGCACCGCGCAGAACATGCCATTTTTTCGGGTGAAGTTGGCTGCAGAAATTGCACGGGGAGATGCTTACATGCCATGATATGGGTTGAACTTGGTTTAGGCAGATGATGATGAAATAGGTTTTGGGAATGTCCAATTTCAAAGTCATGTAAATACACAATAGAGACCCACAGGTCCTTTTCGAATTCTACCTATGCTCCTAAATTCTTCTTCATCTTTCTGAATCTTAGTGTATTTGTGTACAGAAATTTAGATTTAAGTTATTGGACATTAACAATTAGAACCACAATAGTGGCAACTATTATAGCGGATGCATGCTTTCATTTCGATTAGTGTGATATTACACTATGTTTATTCTCATATTGTCCGAAATGTATATGGAGCTGGATGCAGAGCATAGAGAAATGAAGATTCTGAAATGGAGATGCTGAGAGTTGGTGAGGAGAAAAGTAAATGGATCTGTAAATCTATTGCACGTGGGTAATCTAAATGGATAGGCAGATGCGTTTTTGAAGTTAGACACATGCCATTCCCATACATAGAATGTGCATATGGAGTGTAAAGTTTTTTTGGATGTAATGAAACAAACATCTGTGTAATACTGGCCTAACTGCTTCACGACATTTACCTAACCTCAACCAAACTGCATTGAATTGGGATTTGAAGACTGCATATGTGAATTGGGATTTGAAGAATGCATATGTGAATGGGGACTAATGGCTTTTTAAGTGTATTACATCATTGCAAAGTGATATGTCATCATTTATCCAAGCCACCATTCCAAATATCAGATCCCAATCTTTAAGCCGTTCAACATGCCTTAACTTAATCGCAATGGGTTGCATCTTAATAAGGTAATTCTGTAAGGGGAATAGGCCACTATGGCCTCGCCTCCAATATTTTATTCAACCATGCCCTCTTCATAAAAACACATGAAAAAATGTCCCCAGGTGCAATGCTCTAAAAACTCCCTATTGGTTCCGCACTGCCCCTCGGGTTTGAATCCCTCTCTCCTTTATAATCGATTAATAAATTGGTTGATTTTCTTCATTTTATTGGTTTTGGGCAGCTGAGTAGCATAAAAGTAATGTATATTACTGCGTCTATATTGCATGTCTGTTGGGTTTATATTGCAATAGACATGCAACAGACAAGCAATATACACGCAATAGACAAGGAAATAAATAACAATACACAGGCAACAGACACGCAATATACAAGCAATAGACATGAAATATACACGCAATAGACATGCAATATACATCAGTCCCAAATTACATCAACCATAAGGAAGTCGTATTGAATAGGAAATTCGACTTATCAGTTGTTCTTTCTACTAAAACAAAGAATAAGGACCGTTTCCCCCCTTAAATCTAACTCCTTAACTCGTATTGAACTGGAGCAATAACATGCGATATACATGCACTAAACACTGATTCAACCATCAATAAACTGTCAATATCCATTCAATAACATGCGAAATACATCCAGTTAACAATCATTAAACCTTCACTAAACATGTAAACAATCATTAAACTTTGAATTAACACTTAATATTGGTTCAATAACATGCGAAATACATGCAGTTAACAGTCATTAAACCTTCACTAAACATGTAAACAATCAATAAACCTTCAATAAACAATCAATATCGGAGTAATAACATGGGAAATACATGCAGTAAATAATCATTCAATAAACATTCAATACCATGCGATTTACATGCAGTAAACAATCAATAAACAATCTATATACACTGAATAATGATGCAATCTTAAAAAAAAAGGAATTGTCTTATTATTGCATCGTATTGGCCATGTATTGTCATTTTATCGTCTTCGTATGACTTTATTTTTTTTAAAGTAAGTCTACGAAAGTTTTTACTGGGTTTCAGACAAATAAATGCTTTTGTTTCAAAGAATAATTTAAAGCCAATGCCAATCCACCTATTTGAAGCACAAAAATTACAAAATGGGTTTCAAAAGTCATTGGTGGTGCGTGCAACATGTGTTTTTGGGGAGAACTTTTACAATCCTTGAAACCGTGCACTTAATTGGTCATTAAAAGAACAAATAATGTGACAATTGATAGAACTAATAAGACTAATACCAAGTCCTTAATGGACTTCAGCATATTCAGTACTGTAGCATCATACGTGTCAGGTTACTGATCTGCTTCAGCCGAGGTTACATCAACCCATTCGAATCCATTGCAACTGGTGGCTTCCTAATTGCAGGCATCATATATGCAAAATAATTCTGTCAGAGTTAGACCTAGGTTTTTATTTTTTTCACCCACATACATATTCTGGAAATGAAAACTTACATAGGAGGTTAGACACTTCCAAAATGGCTTCCCTCGATTTTTATCTGATTTTGAAACCCGAAGCACCATTTCAGCTCCACAATACTGACACCTCTTTATTTGAGCGGGAGATGAAGATGAAGACATGTTGAATCTTATCACTTGTACCTCTTCTCACTCAGATCTTCTCAGTGAAACCTCTTTGGACTCATACCTTCTCAGTCATACCCCTTCACTCATAACCCTAAACTTCTCACTCACCTCTTTCTCATCTCTGCCCAAATCGAATTATATCCTTCTTTTCGGTGTGTGGGTGGGTTGGTCACGATCTGGACACCTGTACCATCAGAATTGTGACACCTTTTACTCCGAAAAGCGATATACTATTTCACTACCAGATATTAATCTTAAAATTCAGGGGAGACTGCTTTAAATATATTATTGTCTTTATATTTCATTAAGGCAACTAGTTGGATAAGCATCCGTCATTTACTAGGGGTCGTGGGGTGTGGGAAAATGAAAAAGTAGGTGATGGGACCTTCTGTCACTAGTCAGTAATCCATCACATTTGTATCCATGAATTTAATGGCGAGAAAAGCTAAAGAACGGCTACGGAAATAGGTTTTTAATTTACATTTGGACGGTTTCACTCCCTTTGCATTTCGATGACGTTTTCCCTTCGCCTGCCTTGCTTGTGGACTGTTGGGTTCAGTTTCTTTAAAAAGGGTCAACTTGGAAAAACCCCAAGGAAACACCTTTTCAAAACACTGCAACCAGCGCCTAAAACAAACCCCAAGGAAACACCTTTTCAAAACACTGCAACCAGCGCCTAAAACAAACCCAAAACCCCTTATATTTTGATTTCTTCCCTCTTGCAGTCCTCAACTCGTTCCATTCGAAAAAAATTTCAATGACTTCGAAACAGTACACTGCAGTCGGAGGAAAGAGAAGGAAGCATCTCCATCTTGATGTGTCTCAAGCCTTCATCCCGGAATTAGCTTGGTTCAAAATGATGTTATACGTGGTAACCCAATAATCGGAAGATCTCTTTCGTATGGCATCCGTGTGCCCATTCTTCAATACGTTGGCAAACAGTCCACAAGTGTGGAACACCATTTCAATGGAAAAGTACCGAGACCATCCTAACTGGTATAACTCAACGGAGGTCCGGCTTTTCGTGGAACAATGCAGGGCTTGCCAGAACCCTGAGGCGATATTTAGAGAAGCGTTCGACGCGTTTTTCAGGCAAGGTAATGTGGAAGCATTGTCTGGGATGCGCGTTGCAGCCACGGCAGGCCATATGGAAGCGGCATATGTTGTTGGACTACTTGGCATGTCCGGAATTGGTCAGTCAAAAGAGGATGCATTAGAATTCTTGTGTTCTTTGAATCAACGTACCAACATTGATATGAAAGGAACCAGGGATGCTTTGAGACGAAGATTACGCGGAATTTTCTCTGTTGGCAGACATATCGTAGAGATGTTTAACTATGGGAAGATTAAGTTCAATCAGTGCAGCGCTTGTAACAACAACGAGTGGTGTTTTGTTATTCCAGGGTGGCCTAGTGAAGACAAGATCAATCCTGCCTTCTGGAATTGTTGCAATCGATGCAAATGGCACCGTGAGAGTGTTTTTTGGTTTAAGGTGATGCGTGTCTATGTTGTGCCAGGGAATCCATACCCTTATAATTAGTTGTAGTATGTGTCTACAGTTTTTATGCGTGTCTATGTTCTACAAATGTTGTTTTCTATTTCATGTTTGTATGTATTTTGTCTGGTATTTGTGCTGTCCTAAACCGTTTTATAGTGGAATTATTACTAACACAATTGACGGCTACGAATGACACTTTACTGACGCAGATATTTTGCACAACTGCAATCTTAATATTTGGTAAACGAAAACGCATGCATGAAGTCAGTATGTAAATGTATAATATATGTTATATAGTGGAATTATTACTGACATAATTGACGGCTACGAATGACACGTTACTGACGCAGATATTTTGTACAACTGCAATCTTAATATTTGGTAAACGAAAATGCATGCATGAAGTCAGTATGTGTCTTTTCACCGGTTCTTGGGAATGACATTTTCCCACTTAGCATATCCCAAATGATTTGGTTACACGTTTCTTAAGCAAAATTTGAACACTGACATTTTCCCACTTAGCATGCATGAAGTCAGTATTAGTTCCTGATGTTGTAGAATGGATGGCTTGTATATTTCCATTTTATGTATGAAAACATCCCTTAAACCTAAAAAGGAAAAAACTGAAGAACAGAGAAACTGATTAGCACCAGAAATGGTCTATTCGCACGGAAAATATAAAAATAAAAATTTGGAGTAAATATTATTAACAAATGTACAAGATAAAAAGTAATACAACAATAATAAAACAAATAATTTTGGATAAATAATATTAAAATAATAATGTAGCGTAACCATGAAACAGGGATTTCAGGAGGAAGATGAAGTCTCAATGAGCTCGTACCAATTTTCAGAACATTATTGTGATTTTTGTGTATTTAGTTATGAATTTTCTAAGAAAAAGTCGTAAAATAATAAATTAGAGTAAAAGGCAATGATGTGGCCATGTTGACTGACGCCCACTTGTCAAGGGGTGAAAGGTGAGGGGCTAAGATCACGCCAGGTGTCCATTTGGCAATTATTTTGCCTTTTTTAGTGCAAAAATCTTTGAAAATAGGTAATAAATAGTAGGAAAATCCCAAAAATGCCCCGAAAATTACTCTGGCCTCCTTGTCACGTTATAAACCTAGGGGAACCTATAAATCATCCGTTTCGCAATGAAAACATCCAAATTGGTTTACATAACTCACTTTCCCCTTAACCCCAAGTATATATGTTTGTTAACTTTAACTTAAATAACCTACTTCAACAAGCATCTCCCGTTAATGTTCGGAATTGTTTTTTAAAATGCGTAACCATGAATCGGGGAATTCAGCAAGGAAGATGGAGTCTCTATGAGCTCGTACCAATTTTCGGATCATTTTTCTGATTTGTTTTTATTTAGTTATGAATTTTCTAAGAAAAAGTCATAAAATAATAATTTAGGGTAAAAGGCAATGATGTGGCCTAGTTGACTGACGCCCACTTGTCAAGGGGTGAAAGGTGAAGGGTCTGAGATCGTGCCAGGTGTCCATTTGGCAATTATTTTGCCTTTTTTAGTGCAAAAATCTTTGAAAATAGGTAATAGTAGGAAACTCCCAAAAATGCCCCGAAAATTACTCCGGCCTCCTTGTCACGTTATAAACCTAGGGGAACCTATAAATCATCCGTTTCGCAATGAAAACTTCCAAATTGGTTTACATAACTCACTTTCCCCTTAACCCTAAGTATATATGTTTGTTAACTTTAACTTCAATAACTTACTTCAACAAGCATCTCCCGTTAATGTTCGGAATTGTTTTTTAAAATGCGTAACCATGAATCGGGGAATTCAGCAAGGAAGATGGAGTCTCTATGAGCTAGTACCAATTTTCGGATCATTTTTCTGATTTTTTTTTATTTAGTTATGAATTTTCTAAGAAAAAGTCATAAAATAATAATTTAGGGTAAAAGGCAATGATGTGGCCTAGTTGACTGACGCCCACTTGTCAAGGGGTGAAAGGTGAAGGGGCTGAGATCGCGCCAGGTGTCCATTTGGCAATTATTTCGCCTTTTTTAGTGCAAAAATCTTTGAAAATAGGTAATAAATAGTAAGAAACTCCCAAAAATGCCCCGAAAATTACTCCGGCCTCCTTGTCACGTTATAAACCTAGGGGAACCTATAAATCATCCGTTTCGCAATGAAAACATCCAAATTGGTTTACATAACTCACTTTCCCCTTAACCCTAAGTATATATGTTTGTCACTTTAACAAGTATATTTCCTTAATATTCGTTATATAATTTGTACTAATACAACAATTAGTTTCCTTTCATTTATAAGGATGTAAAATAATCTGTTTTGGTTATAATAATGTACATATATAATAAATGCACCACTACTTCGAAGCCATCATTGGAACTGCGCATGTGCCTAGAGCTTTGAAGACGTCAGCGATATTCAATAAGTTGTCCATATGCACCTGCACCTAGAGTTTTGAACACGTCGGCGGTATTCAATAAGTTGTCCTTATCACACCGCATTGGGAATCAGTAATATATTTTCTATCATGTCCAATTGCAGAAACATATAATATAAAGAAATAAAGCAATAGTAGGAGATGAACCAGTACAAAAAACAATATATAACTGGTACAAAATAATGCCATAACCTTGTCACAAAAGCACTCACACATGCTTTTCCATAAAGCTTACCCTAACATATAATACATAAAGGCAACATTGCATATGATGCAACCATGTCCAAATCTGATACGTGATCACAAAAAAATGGACATGGCAGCAACATATGACTGAAGTACATGGGCACTTTGCATCATGTTATCGTAATTAAATACATCAAAATATTAAGGTTGAAATATTCTATAGTAGTAAGCATCAAAATAGGTTTCAAGCAGAGTTTAACGAAAATTACAGTTCCTCTGATTTGCCTCTACTCAAACACGATAACCAAAATGGTTACTTCCCTTGCTGAGTATATTTGTTAACGTCGGAAACGGTAATAGATGACCAATCAAACCCGGGTACGACGAGTTTTGCATAGAACCGGAAGTAGTCGAATCCAGCTTGCATCACACGCTTCTTTGACTCCATTGCATTAGATGAGTTCTTGTATTTTTGAACAGCTACACTCCAAAGTCATTTGTGTCTACGCTTCATGCGCTGCAACTTCGCCCTATCCAGATTGGCCTGCCTTTTGTCATCTTCAATTTGGCCTTCAACAAATTCCAAACGTGCCCTTGCCCTTTGGATTTCATCACCAACTTGAAGATGCCTCTCCTTCCAGAAAGCAAGAACTCTTTCAGACTCAAAACTTCCAGCAAAATGGTCATTCTGTCTAGGAATGTGACATTGCTTGTCTGGTGACTCACTTGCGTTTCGAAGGCGGTCTTTGTTTGGAGGGGTGTTTATTATGCTCACATCAAACTTGGTTAGTAAATCCATTCAATGGGGGGAGAGGTTTCTGTGGAGGAGAGTTTCAGTAGATGGAGACAGATTCGGTGGAGGAGTGAGTTTTTGTGGACGGAGAATTTCTATGAAGGGGGTGATAGTAATACCAATAAAAAAGGGTTCCCGCCAAAAAAAACATTTGGTTGACAATGTATAAATTAAAACAAGTGTCATACAATCTAAGTTTAATCCTAACTAGTTTGGTTAGTTTGGTTGGGTTCACTAACTAGATGTCACTTCCATTGAGTTTCTTTCAACCACTAACAGTGGTGTAAGGACAGTGTGAGGTTGACATGCTTGAAAAGCAAAACCTGACACCTCTTTTTTTAAATTGAAATAAAGTACATATGTTGACTACACGCAAGCTTTGGTATGTTGGCTATAAAGCTATTTCCATTTCTCAAACGAAATTGCATATGCAATCCTCAGCCTCTAAAACAAATAGGATTATTCAAGCATGTCAACCTCTTCAGGCGCCAACAACACAATGGAAGATGAAAAATTGGAGTCGCAGGTTCCGTTTCCACGTTGTACTCGCCGACCCCTTCCATTTTCAACATCATTTGGGAGTGAGGGGGACTCCGATGATCCATTAGAGGCAATAGATGCAGTCAGTACCAAGTTGGATAATTCCAGACTGATCAATTCATGGCACAAGAAATGTGTTGAAGACGAGGCCATTTTGGCTGATCTTAACATTAGAGTGAACAAAGCGTTCTCCCAAAAGAACAAGTACTTGAAGCTGAGTCGTAAAAAGAAGCTGAAAGCTGAGGAGTTGGATGCAGTAATGAATGATGAAATTAAAGGTTGTTTGATGAACCATATGCGATGCGAAGAGCACCATAGTGAACTGGAGTTGGCATTCAACGAAGGATTCGAAAAATTCCGAGCATTCGCGGCAACTACTCATACAAGTTATAATTGGGACTGTGTCCCCTGATGCTGTGAGAGAAATACTAGACGATGGTGGTGACATGAATGAGCATAAGCACGTCAAAGCTGCTCGGAAGAAGCCGACCGATACGACTAAGTGATTGCGGCTACAGCTGTTCTGTTGGTTGGGGGTGATCGTGGTATTGCACAAATTAGAACTATATTCCCTTAATGTCATTATCTAATATAAAATAATACAAATATCAGTTTCATTTGCTTCATATATAATTATTGGGACTATGTCTTGCAAGTCATCATGTGTTCCTTCTGTCTAACATTATATTTTGCAAATATGGAAATAGTATTCAATAAGCAGTCAATATCACAGCACGTTGGGAATCAGTAAAGCCCCATTATCATGACACGTGAGTCATAAGTAAAATACCATGTGCTATACATTGTTTACTGAATGGTTTGTGGTTTATGTATATATAATAAAATTCCAAATATTGCTGAATATTTATTTTGGCTATATCACTGGGGACATGAGTGACCATAACCACGTGAGACCTGCTAAGAAGAAGCTGACCAATACGACCTAGTGATTGTGGCTACCGTTGTTCAGTTGATTGGGGAGATCGTGGTATTGCTAAGAGGGAGCACATAAAATGCTTTGCAATCAAATTTTCTTTTGTGTGTGGAATTATGAGTACTTCAAATGTTAGTGTACCCTTTAATATTATCCAACCATTCGAAATGTGATTAGCCGCAATGTACTTTTTTACACGCTGCTTTCTAATCTTTCTGTTCCAACAAAGTGCTTCAAGTATCCTTCATTTACGAATGTTTGCAAAATCGTGCACCTAATAACCAGTGGAGCTCAGATCTTAATCACCAGTAAAACCCTAGAACATAACATTCGCAAAAAGTGGGTGCTGCTAGAAATGATGCGTGCTGCTGGAAATCATTACTGGTAATGGAAACAACAGCTGGCTGCTGCAAATGCTGCATTACCCTGTCATATAATCAATGAATCTCTGTTCAAACATAATTCACCATAAACTACCCATTTTACAAGGGAAAAGTCATTGCTTCTTCACATAAATCAAAATTTGATACTTTATCTAAGGTCTATGAAAATTTCTAAATAGGGAGAAGATGTAAAATTAACATGTGTCCAAATTTCATGCAAGAATGAAACCAAGCAAATTTTCATTTCAATTATCAATGGACATAGTAAGAGCTCATCGGTGGACATGAACAAAAAAATAATAATAATAAAACTGCATCTAGAAAACTTCACCTGATCATTAGTCTTCATAATAACCGGGCTTCGTATAATAGAAACCTAAATCATTGAGTTGGTCTGTGCATCCTGTAAAATTCGTCGAAAAATGGGTCACTAAGATCTATTGGACTTGATTCGTCATTGTTCGACGGTGATGTCCTGCATAAACATCAAACAAAAGCACATAAGAACTTTACCTATTCAAATTTTAGGTCTTATTATAAATTGTGTTAACATCTTACGGTGTGTTTAAATTTCTTGGGCATTGTCTTCTATCATGACCAATGTGTCCACACTCCCGACAGTGTCTAATCCCTCGCTTCATTGCCTTTTCCTTTGCTCCCGTTACTCGTTTCGACCCTCCATTGCACCTGACTCTCTTAGGGTGTTTCATATATTGTGTTTGAGAGCTGGACCCTCCAACTTCGTTATTACTTGGTCCATCCTTCAACAACTTCAACTTCACCCGCAAACTTTTTAGAGTCTTTGACAGTAGCTCACATCCTTCTTCACACATTAATGCTGTGGGGGCCTTTTTCCTCCTGCAGCTAATGGACTGGGCTGCTGTAAAGGTAAAGTGAGGAAATTATCCCCTTTGCTTGGGTTCAGAAATTAAGCCCAAAAATATCTCGAAAAGTCAGCGAAACCTTAGGAAATATTTTTGGTTATCTTCACCAATTGAAAATACAGAGATTTACAGGTGGTTGAGGCATGCTTACAGATAGTTTTCTTGGCTTAGCATGAATGGCATGTGGCATGGGAGCAAAACCAACATGAGTTTAGCAACTAGAGAGAGATTAGACTTGGTTTGTGAGAAAAGAGAGTGTTTAAGTAAAGAATGTGGTGTTTTAGGAAGAATTTGAAAAGAAAAGCTAAGTTCTTCTGGCAGTTGCCAGAAAAACAAATTGGAGAATAAGATGAACAGTGCACAAGTTGGGTTTTTGCAAATTGGAGAGGAAGCTTGCTCTCTGAAGGTTGTTGTTATTGAATAGGGGAAGGCTCCATTTATAGCTGCTGGGAATGGGTTTTCTTCAAGAAACCCTAATGGTTTCTTCCTATTTTGGCTAAGTTTTCCCTTCCTTTCTTCTCCACTTCTCTGATTTTCCTATCTTCGGCAAAAATCATCTCTGTCTATTTGCATAAATTCAGGAGGTTTGGAAGCTTAACGTCCTCCTTTCCTGCAGCTGCACAGTGGGGGCTTCCATTATTGGTTGCTGCCTTTTCTTCTTTCCTTTCCCTTGTTTTAACTAAATCTAATGAAGGAAAGGAAGTGAAGATGCCCACTAGTCCAAGGGATGCTTCTGACAGCATGCAAGCTAATTCTCCTTGGTTCTTTGGGCGTCTCTGACTTGGGACTTGTTTTCAGCAGCTGATGGAACCTCCCAGCAGCTTTGCTTGCTGAAGCTGCCAAACTTCCCCAAGTGGCTCCCTATTTTCTTCAAGTGGGCTGAAGCTGTTGTGGCTTTGTTTTGGGGTTTTAAATGGGCTAGGGTAATTTCCTAAACAAATGGGCTTTTATCAAATATTGGGTCTTTTGATTTGGGCTTATTTTGGTTGGATTATTTGGGCTTTTGGGCTAATCTTTCTCCCTTGTGCTTACTCACATATTTGGGCCCGAAAAATGGGCTTGAGTCCCGAGGCTCCCAAGCAACCCGAAACTCTCCATTTTTCGGCCCATCAATGAGCCTCATGTTGGTTTATTACCATCCATGCCACAACCCATTCGAGCAAGCCCCGGGTTTTTGAGTGACTTGGGTCCACTTAGGCTTGTAGCGTGGTTGAGATAATAATTTCGAGCTTGGCATGGCACGTTGCTTGTCATATTTTAATTTATCACCCTTGGAAAGAATTGTTTTAATTTTAGCGGGGGTTAATCATATTTTATTACAGGTCCTGGCATGATAATTTATTTATTTCGCGTGGCATGTGAATTGCGCGTGGTAGATTTTTCCTCATGAAATATTGCATTTGGCCGGTAATTGCTCGGGCCCAATCCATGGATTTTTTGGGCCTTAACATTAGCCCCCTTAATTATAAGGGCCAAGAACAGGTGCTGGAATGGGCCGAGTAATTAAACCCAACCCAAAAAATCAAATTTGTATCTGCATAGAACTCTTCTTCTTCCCGCGTACAAAATGACGGCGTGCCATGATTGGTCCCAGCGGTTATTTGTAGTTTCCCAACGCCAACTGCCTTCCTTTCCCTTTTTTTATTATTTTCTTCCTCCTTTGTTTCTCTTTTCTCGCACCAGACACATTCTTCTAGCGTTCTTTCTTTTTTTACGCACCAGCCCAAAACCTTTTCAACTTTTCTTCGCTCTTTCTTGCTCCTTCACGAACTCGGACCAAGTGAGAGAACAAGATCAGAGAAAAATTATTTTTTTTCTCCAGCCACCAAGAAGAAAACCCAGGTCAGACCCATCTCCGTCGTCTCGTCCTTGTTCCAAAGGAGCCCGCTCATCGTTGCTGGAAAGGCCTTGTTCTCGCGTGAATTTTGCCCTTGAATCCCCAATTTTCTTCTCCCTTTGGTGCATTCACGGTTATCCCTTGGAATTTTTAATGAGGTATGCCTTCTCTTTTTTCCCCTCAGATTTATTTGGTGAAATTTGGTTGGGTTCTTCATACCCATGGGTATTTCCCTTTTTTCAAGCGTCAAAATCCCCTTTTGACTTTTTCTGTCTTTGCAGCAGCGTGGATGCTTTTAGCGTGAGTGCCAGCAAAGGCATGCTTACTTCAGACCCCTAAGATTTCCTTTTGCTTCATTAGGGCTACGGGAAAGGTACCCCCCCCCCCCCCCCTCCATTTTTCTATGGGAAGAAACCATTGATTTGGGTTCCTTTCCGTTTTTTCCTTCTGACTTTGTCTTGCACGGGCTCTTCTTTGGTATATGAAAAAGGTAATTCTTGGCATGACGTGCTTCTCCCTTTGTTTATTTCTGTGCAGGTGTACACATAGGTGAGGATAGATGCTGGAAACTCCTGATACTTCTGCTGCTGGAACCTTTGAATTTCTTAATCTTCTGATTTGGATTTGTCTTGACTTTTGGCAAACAACTCTGTCGACCTTGGATATTTTTAGAATATGTGTAGACTGATGCTTGGCCTAGGCTTTCTTGAGAACGCATGTCTTGATTGAGTGTGGATTCTTGCGTGTGTTGTCTGACAGAGTGCTTGTTTTGTACTGCTTGGTCGAATATTTCTTTACTTTATTATTATTATTTTGAGAAAGGTCGCTCCTCCTGCTTGTTGATCACGAAGTGGGACTTTTACTGGTCATGAACTTGAATTTTAAATTGCATGTTTGCTTTAACTACCCATACTTGATGCGTATTCCACGCGTGCTAATTCTATTTTGCTTCTTTTCATATTCCTATGCGCAGGATCTATTATGGCATCTGGTAATCCGCCATCTATCATAAGAGATCATCTTTATTCCATAGATGATAGGTTGAAGAGAGGGAGGCCACCTCCTCTGCTTAAGGGTGCCGATGAGGATATAATCATTGATGAAGAACCAGCGCCAGAAGCTATTCCAATGATCAATCCCGCATCTATATCAAGGTGCTGCATAGAGAGGGGTCTGTTTCCGGCAGTTCCTTTATTCTTTCAATATCCCTGCAGCACCAGCAAGGGTTGGTCAGAGTGGGTTGACCATGAACTGAAGAACCCGTCTACCCGTGATATCCTAAGCCGGGCAGGTGTGTTGGAAGCCATCTTTGCTTCTAAGGCTTGCGACATTCATATTGAAGCCAAGACGCTTCGACACTTGGTTAGACGGTGGAGTATCGAGACACACACTTTCATTTGTTCGTGGGGAGAGTTCACTCCCACGCTTGAGGATGTAGCAAATATTTTCCGACTCCCACTTTGCGGCAGTCAAGATCCTTTCCATATTTCATTAACTCCAGAAGATGGGCTAAAGCTTGAGACTTTACAGAAGGGTGCTCCGACCTCTCCTAGCACTTGTTTAAGATTCAGTAATTGGATTCAATTTTTTGGGAACAACGACCGAGATGAGCCGTGTCGCCTCGCTGCGTTTATATCATTATGGCTCGGGAGGTTCCTCTTTTGTGATTTTTCCCAAGACTGTTTTCATGGGAGAGTGTTTCCATTGGCCTTGGCAATTGCAAGGGGTAGCATGATTCCCTTAGCCCCCATGTTCTTGGGGCACTTATATCGCTTGCTTGACCAGATTCAATTTCTTGATAAGGGGGCGGCTGGAACCATGGCTGTGGAAACTTTTGCAAATTCCAGTTTTCTGCAAATCTTTTTATGGGAACGCTTCAAAGGGATTGAGGTATCTCCACTTCCTTATTCAAAGGCTGAGTCGCTGGTTGCTTCGGACAAGAATTCCTACATGCCGGGTAGTCTTCCTCTAATCTGTAGATGGTTCCGTCGTATGCAACGGAAGGGTCAAAACTTTTTAGAGCTACTGGATGATGTTGAGAAATTCATCTTCCGCCCATACTGTGTTTTATTGGAGGGATTCAGCAGTACACCTCTTTATGCAGATTCTGTTGTCTTGGTTGAAGCCCTAGCCACGTCTGCTCAAGGTTCCCCACTTTGTAAGGAAGCATTACTAAGCGCTGCATGTCTCCCTTTGCCCACGTTTGGTGACGATCACTTGGAGGTTCCCGTGCGCTATTCTCCTTATCGGGTTAGACGACAAATCAGATTTGACCAGGGAGTACCTTCCTGTCCTAGCTATGGAGATTCCTTGGCATTATACAAGATTTTCTGGACCAATGACAGCGTGCCGAGAGATGGCAGACCTCTTGCTTTAGCCCTAGCTAACCGGCAGCGCGTTGGTAATCTCTCAAAGGCCTATCAAATTTATTGGAACCGCTGCTTCGCATCATTTAGTCGATTCCATGCTGCCCATTGTGATAGATTGATCCCTACCATCATTCACCATGCCCGCTTACTGTCGAAGATAAAGCCATTTCGCTGAGCGAGAAGCGAAATCTGCCTTTTACTTCCAAAAGCGGAGAGATTGTTGGTGACTTTTTGAAGCTAAGGCGGAAATTAGAAAGGTCAGGTTCTTACAGCACCGGGAAAAGCGTCGCACATGGGAAACGGAAACGAGAGGAAAGCTGTAGTGCTGAGAAAGAACCAGCTGTAAAGGGACCAAAAAGATTTATCCCTAAGGTAGCAGCAAGTGGTCCTCCTAGCTCAAGAAAAATTGCCTTGCCCGAGCCTCCACCACAGCAGCAGCCCGTTGCTTCCGGCAGCAGCAGGCAAGCGGCACCAAGGACTTCATCTCCTCGCAGTAAGTATTGCCGTTTGCTTGCTTTCATTTGCTCCCCCATCTTTTTTTATATATGCGTATACATAATATATATATATATAAGCATGCTTCTTATTATTTTTTTTTTAGGTGCCTCCCAAAGTAAAGGCAAGGGTACGGACGTCTCCATAACCCCGAAGCGTCGAAGCATGCGTATTCTTGAAACACGGTTTGCTAACACCCGCAAGAATAGAGGTGAAGACTCGGGACCTAAAGTGGTGGTAACGGTTGATGATAACAGTGATGACGGTAGTGATGGGAATAGGGCCATGGAAACCGGGATTAGCATCCATGAGCAGGAGAGTACCCACAATACAAGTGGCACGGATGAAAACCTTGATGAAGACCAATATTATGGCCATGATGAAGACACATATCCAGACTTTGATACTAACTTGGAGGAGCCCGACGCCTCGGATGCACCTCCTACTTTGGCTGGTGACGATAAGCAGCTTGTTGATATTAGATTGGTATCAAAAGACTCTCTTGCCTGTTTTACTTGTCATATTGACGTTGCATGCTGCCCGTTGTGCCTTATAGTTTATATTCTTGTTTTTCTGCAGGTTGTGCCCTTTATTGAGGACACGGCAGGTGCTTCACTGGAGGCTGGTTTTGCTTCTCCCACCGCTGTCGTCGATGTTGTCCTGAGCCTTCCGGCAGCTCAGCCTCCTTCTTATCCTACTTTTGACATGGCTGCCGACGCCTCTTCGCCACTTCCGGCAGTTCCTCTTCCTATTTCTCCAATCCCGAGCACACCTGTCATAGCTGCTGGCACCTCTCCGCCACTTTCAGTGGCTCCACCTTCTACTTCTCCAACCCCGAGCACATCCGTCATAGCTGCTGGCACCTCTCCGCCACTTCCAGCAGCTCCACCTTCTACTTCTCCAACCCCGAGCACATCCGTCATAGCTGCTGGCACCTCTCCGTTACTTCTAGCGGCTCCACCTTCTACTTCTCCAATCCTGAGTACACCTATCATAGTTGCCGGTAACTCTCTGCCACTTCCAGCAGCTCAACCTTTCACTGAAACTTTTTTTATATTAATCATAAGGATGGTGATGTCTTTATCGCAGGTTCCTCCGAAGGGCATTCTCCCGAGAAAGGCATATCTTGGCAAGATTGGGAGAATTCCTACATGGCATTCAGAGCCTTTTTCGATGGTGGTGTTACTACTCTTAGATCCGTTGATGAGCTTCTCCCCCTTTGCCACAAATTTGACGGCTATGCAACATTTCATGGTGCCCTCGTATATCCAGAGACAGTTGAAGCCTTAAAAAGGGTCATGGACAAGTATGGAAGTCTGATGGGAGCTATAGATGTCACTTCCTCCTTCTCAAGGTGCACTGCTCTCCGAGCCCTTGGCTTAGTACTCCACGGGATGGATACCATGCAGCTCCTCGATATCACAGATCACAAACTACTCTGTTGGCGAGATGCAATATGTGAGGCCATGATTTTAGGTTTTCGCATGGAATTTCTTCTCGAGCTTGTGAAGAACTTAGCACGTGCCGTCTTTTGAGCGCGAGCCATTCATGGTATGCAATCATCGCATGATTCCGACGAAGTAAAAGTTGCTGCAGATGCCTTAAATCTTAAACAGCAGGAATTGGAGAACCAGCGCCGAGAGATGCATGCCCTCCTTCTTGCTAAGGGTGTCTCTACTGACAGTGCCGAGTGCGTGACGGAGGCAGCGGTCAGGTTATCTTCTGAGGCCTCCTTTGTGCTTTTCGGACATTCTCCATAGCTTCCAGGTACTCAGCCCATTCATCATCTCCTTTTTCTTTGTTCGTATTCCAGCAGCAACTATTTTTGACACACATTCTCCCCTTTCTTTTTCTGCAGATTGTCTCTCTTTGGTTTGGTAACCGGTTGACTTGGTGCATGACTCCACCTTCTTCGCGACTCAAGGATGCATGAATTCCCAGCATGTGTAGTTTTATTTTGTTTTGTTTGTAGTGTTTTTATTTTTGAAACTCTAACGACTACGTCGTTATGCCTTTGTAAGTTGATATTAAACTATTGAAGTTTGTATGGATTTTTGAATGCTTGGGACGTGTTGCATGTCTCTCATATATATACATGTTCTGCTTTGTTGGCAAGAGTTGTCTTTGTGGATTGCTTGAAGTCTTCTGACAGGTTGGATATCATTGAAAACAGGGTTTATGCTGCCAAATTTTTTTTCTCTTTTTTTTTTTTTGAAGCAAAACTTTCGAGAGTTCCTTTTGCATGGCTTATCTAAATTCTAAGCTTGACAATCTAGTTTTCCACCTTGCCTAAAGAGTCAGGCTAACATGTGCATGCTTTCTACTTAGGCTTTGTAGAGCCTCCTGATGTTATATTGTGTTGTTCCAGCACCTCAAAATCGCATGTCTCTTCGCAATGCACCTTTCACTATTATATTTTTTGCTTAAGCGTGATGCTTGAGGACCCCATCTAAGTAACTTTGCCCGGCATGTCTTACTACTAAGTGGCATGTTTTTTTTTTTTTTTTTTTTTTTTTTTTTTTAAGAGACAATTTGAGAAGGTGTAAATAACAGTAAAACTTTTGGAGACACAATGTATTTTTTTTCAAAATACTCCTTCATTTTCATTGCAAAGCCCTTGCTACCATAATGGTGCATCATACAAAAGTGTCCTTTTTCAAAACATGAAAATAAGACAAGAGGAGCTTTTTTTTTTTTTTTTTTGACAGAGGGAAAACATAAAAGTACTAGGCACAAAGTTAACTTAGCAGTAGTAGAGCTTGAGCCACTTTCCATTGACGGGGTCCGTCAGCGTGCCTTCCTTGACAGAGACCAAGCGATAATAGCCGCTGCTGTAAACTTCTTTGACTGCAAACGGACCTTCCCATTGCGGTGCAAACTTGGAAGGTCCCGACACTTGTCTTCTCACATGCTCTACGACTTTTAGCACGAGGTCTCCTTGCTTGAAGGCGTGAGGTTTGATGTCCTGTTGTAAGCTTGGGTTATCGTTTTGTGGTACAATGTTGTCCTCCTTTCGGCATCTGCTCTTTTTTCATCCAAAGCTTCAAGGTCCAGTAGGCGCCATTCCGAGCATGCCTTTGTATCCCATTCGAGGTCGTTAACAGCTGCTATCCTGGCAGTGGGAACGGTAATCTCTACTGGTGAAATGGCATTGGATCCATACACAAGTGAATAAGGTGAGAAACCTGTGGCACTTCTTGGAGAGGTGCGGTAAGCCCATAAAGCATCCGGCACACTCCAACCTCCTTCATACTCATAGACCATTTTGCTTAGAATCCTCAATAAAGTTTTGTTTGTGGCTTCCGCTTGACCATTTCCTTGTGGATAATAGGGTGTAGAGCGACGATGCTTGATGCCATAACCACTAAGCGTTGAGCTTACTTGCTTATTGACAAACGGGGTGCCATTGTCGGTGACAATCTTATATGGGATCCCAAATCTACATACAATATATTCGCGGATGAAGTTAGCAATGGCAGCCCCCGTGGCCTTTCGAAGAGGTATTGCCTCTACCCACTTTGTGAAGTATTCAGTGGCTGTGAGGATCCAAATGTAGCCATCGGATGGCGGATGGATAGTCCCGATCAAGTCAAGCCCCCAAGTATGAAAAGGCCAAGGAGTGCGCATGTCTTGCAGCAGCGCGGGAGGTTTGTGACTTAAGTTGGCATGAACTTGGCATGTGTGGCACCTCTTCACAAAGTTGTAAGCATCATTCTTCATTGTAGGCCAATAATACCCAATACTCAACAGCTGCCGGTAAAGTCTCTTCATTCCTTGGTGCTCACCACATTCTCCAGCATGAATCTCTTGCATGACTTGCTGTGCTTCCGACTTTCCCAAGCATTTTAATGGCTCACCATTAAATCCCTTGCGGTAGAGAGTTGACCTGTCTATGAAGTATCTTTTCATTGTCCTTTTGAGCTTGCGTGCATGCTTGGGATTGGTTGGCAAGACTCCGTTGATGAAGGATGCCAAGTATGGAGCCCTCCAATCTTCCGCAATTGAGATGGTGAATGATTCCTCGGTAGAGGGTATCTTTGCGCACTTGGGACAATTGGCTTGCATTTCAGCTGCTTGTTTCCTCATTTCCGGCCAGTAATAACCCTTGCGTGCGTCGATACAAGCTGATTATTGGCTCCAAATTGCAAGTAACCTCATGTATCTCCCGAAGCTTCACTTGTGCTTCTGTTGTCTCTATGCGGCAGGTCAAAATACCTCCCGGAAGGCGTCTGTACAGCTCCCCAAAGATGATCGCATAATCCTTTAATTCTTTGATATCACCTCCTTCGCCTATTTTTTCTTTCACAGGCTTCCTCCAATCATCCTCTTCCAGCTGCTCCTCTTGAGCCATTGCTTCAACAACCGGCATGTCCTTCTTGATTACTGCAATATTGGGTTGTTCCTCAACAAAGGAGAGCTTGGATCCCAAAGTGGCCAATGCATCGGCATATCTATTAGTAACCCCCGGGATATGTTCCAACACGACTTGTTTGAAAGAACGAACAAGCCTTTCAGCAGCTGTACGATACGGCGCCAATGCTGGCTCCTTCACCAAGTTTGAGTCCCCAATAATTTTAATTCTTTCGACACCCATTTCCCTTGCCGTAGACATCCCTGCAATAAAAGCTTCATACTCCGCCATATTATTTGTGCATGGGAAATTTAGCTTCAATGAGAGGGCCGTGGCTTGCCCCTCGGGATTGACAAGCACTACACCTGCTCCTCCTCCCTTCAATGTAGAAGACCCATCGAAGTAAAAGGTCGATGGCTCTGTTGAGCTTTTTTCTTAACAACTAAAATGAGTTATTAAAAATAGCAACTTTTAATTCTCGCAAGTGCACGAACCGTTTATAATATAGCTTATGTAAATACGAGGTCGATCCCACGGAGAATGGTAACTTGGTTCCAAGTTGAATTACTTAGAGTGCTAGCAAACAGAGAAATAATTAAACAATAGAGGCAAACAAAACTTCAAACAAAAACAAAGTAAGCAAATGTAACAAAGGTGTTTTTGTGGGCTAGAAAACAGATTGGGAGATTATTTCAATTCCGGTTTATAAGGCGTAAAGTGACAAGTCTAATTTGGATTCAAAGATTGATTCTAGCTAAAGTATGATTAGGCCATGGTGTCTGGTTCTAACCTTGTGTCCCTAATTCCCTAACTTGATCATTTGTTGTCTAACCTAAATTAAGCATTAGGGACCCATTAAGCATAGAAGAACAATTTAAACAACCAAGCATGTATCTAATCCCTGTTGTCGAATGTCCATACATACTCTTCTTATTCATAGTTCAATTCAAATCAAAGCATGGTGTCTACTCTTGATTCAAACCAATATAGTTAATATACAAGTTCTAATGGTGATCAATCATCCAAACAAGCATAATAACTTATAAGCATAATGAATAAGAACATGAATCGTAAATCAAACTTGAAACTCAAATCTTCAACTTATAAACCCAGAATATTCATATAAGCAATGTAGTTCCCAACAGAAAAACAAAGTAAAGGAAAGGAAAGGAAATACAAGAAGAAAATAAAAGACAAAGGGAGGAGAAGAAGATAAGGACAACATGCTAGAGATGGAAAAGATTCATCTCCATGGCTGCCAGGAGGCCAAAGCCTCCCAGCTGCTGCCTTCCCTCTTCTCTCCCTTTGTGACTCTCAACCTTCCCTCTCTTTGTGTACAATAAATATGTAAAATGATGGAATGAAAGATGATTTGTGAATGAGCTGCAACTCTCTATTTATAGAGTGCAAATTCGTCCTCCCCTTGGTTGGTGTAGACAACCTACCATAAATCATGGAAAACAAGGCTCCTTAATTTGTGCAAACATGTTTTCCATTAATTATGCCATGTTTTGCTCCTTTTGACTTCTTTAGCTGAAATGCTTCCTTAATTTGCTCCATATTTCAGGTCCAAAAGAGTATCCAAAGCTCAAAAGAGGATCCAATGCTCAAAAGAGGATCCAAGGCTTCAAAGAGGAAATTGGAATCCTGAGCCTGGTTCTGTGTTTGACGTGCTGAGGGCTCCAAACGTAACCAATTGGGCTGCAATTTGGATATGTTATAGTAGACACCCATTGGAACAACTTTCATGAAGGAGTCGACCTCATACGAGCTGTGTAGGTGGCCGAAATGAGGCCTGCAAGATGACCTACGAAACTGGACTGGCAAGGGGTTGTGGCCCAAATTGGGTTTGTCTTTAAGCTTTTCTTCCATTCATCCAAATCAGGCCTTAACATGCTTGAATTGCATGAATTATGCTCTTTTGATCTATGGGCCTATAAAACACACAAAGAGAGACAAATAACTCAGAATTCCAAGAACTTAAGCAAAATAATTAAGTAAATTGGGCATGTAAATGTATGAAATTATGAGCTTAACAGGCTCCGCTTCTGTGATTACAGCAGCCATTTCTGGCAGCTCCCCCAAAACTTCCTTAGAGATTGTTGATTCTTCATCTTCAGGAAATAGGGCCAGCATGTCAATCACGGCTTGTCCCTTGATGGCTTTTGGGGTAGTGCATGTGATATCAAACTCGGACAGCTGTAGCAACCAACGTGCAAGACGCCCGGATAGCACTGGTCTTGTGAGCAAATATCTTACGGGATCCGACTTCACTATGAGATGTAGCTTGTGAGTAAGGAAATAATGTCGCAAGCGTTGTGCAGCATAGACAAGAGCAAGGCACAAGAGTTCGGTCTTTGGATATCTCATTTCAGCTCCCCTTAGTTGCCTACTTACGTAATAAATAGGACTCTCTTCCCCGCTGTGATCATCTTGAGCAAGCAAAGCTCCCACCGCTATGCTTGTTGCCGCCAAGTAAAGCTTGAGTGAAAGTCCCAGAATGGGTGCTCTCATGGTGGGCAACTTGGTGATTATTTGCTGCACTTTCTTGTACGCTTCTTGACACTTCTCGCTCCATTGGTACGGTTTGCCCTTCTTGAGTAATGGAGTAAAAGCACTAATGGTGGCAGCAAGACCCGGGATGAAGCATCGAATATACGATAATCTTCCCATAAAGCTCTTCAATTCTTTTGGATTTCTAGTAGGTGCAAGGGAGTTGATGGCTCTAGTCTTTTCAGGATCCACATCTATGCCACGCTTGTGTACTTGAAATCCCAAGAACTTGCCGGAGGAAACTCCAAATGCGCACTTCTTTAGATTCATCTTTAAACCGTACAGCCGACACCGTTCCAGCACCTTCCTCAAAACTTCCCAATGGCCTTCTCTGGTTTTGGACTTCACCACAAGGTCATCCACATAGTCTTCGACTTCCTTTCCCATCATGTCATGAAATACAGCCGTCATGGCCCTTTGGTAAGTGGCGCCAACATTCTTGAGGCCGAACAGCATGACCGTGTAATAAAAATTCCCATATGGTGTTCGAAAGGCTGTCTTCTCAGCATCTTTAGGTGACATTTTGATCTGATTGTAGCCGCTGAACCCATCCATAAACGACAACAAGCCTTGACCCGAGGTTGAATCGATCAAGATATCCATGTTAGGTAGCGGGAACTCATCTTTTGGGCAAGCTCGGTTGAGGTCTCGGTAATCCGTGCATATTCTGATCACACCGATTTTCTTTTTCACAGGGACGATATTTGCTAGCCACGTGGGGTGCTTGATTGGCTTGATGAACCCGGCAGCTAATAACTTTTCAATCTCCACCTTGATTTGCTTCTCGATTTCGGGATTAAAATTCCTTCTTGGCTGTACAATAGGCTTTGTACCAAGCTCAATATTCAAAGTATGACTTACTAAGCTTGGATTCAAGCTGGGCATTTCCTCGTAGCTCCAAGCAAACACATCTCGAAATTCCTTTAGTAAAGCCATCAAAGACGCCTTCTCATCACTCGTCAAATGAACACTAATGGAAATGGGCCTCGGGGCAAAGGGATCTTCACTCAAATCAATTGTTTCCAGCCGCTCATCTACCGCTGCTGATCCATCTTGCATGTGTCTGGGTGCTATCATCGGTTCTTGGAAAATACAAGGCATGGGTGCCTTGTCATTGGAACTCCCACAGCTATTTGTTTGCATTACTTCCCCTCCATACTCGGGGCTTTCCCGTAAGACACGGTCAAGCCCCCAACCCCGTCATAAGCGATAGACGGTACGTCCATCGGGCAGCGTCACCTTTGAGCATTGGGGATGATCATAAGCATGGTTGTTGACTTCCGAGTGCCTTTTCCTCTCTCGATCGACAATAGTGATGAGCTCTTCATTGCTTAAATCATGAATTTCGGTCCACGAAGGAAGGTAGGTCCCGAAATCCTTGGATGGGTTGCTTCCAGCACCTGTATACTCAGTGTAAAATTCTGCCTCGGAGTAGTGAGCTTCATCTTTGTTGAATGGCGCTTGATTTCCAGGTATGCGTAGTGGTCTTAGCCCAATCCTTCCTTTTATGCATTGATGATAGGTAGAAACCATCAATTTATGCTTGTTGAGCCATGGCCTTCCAAGCAAAGCATGGTAAGCCACATCCACATCTACGACATAGAACTTTGTAAGTGACCTAATTGGCCCAACCTTCAAATTCACTTGCATATGCTCGACTGTGACCTCACTCTTATTCCTGAAACCGCTGATGCTCGTTTGTGATTGGACAATTTTGGATAGTGGGATGCCAGCTGCCGTAAGCACAGACAGAGGTAATATGTTGACAGAGGAACCCATGTCCACCAAAGCTCTCCTTATGAACACATCATTGATTTGCCCCTCTAAATAAAGTGGCCTCCTATGGTCTGGGTATGGAACCTCCATGTCCTCGTCCGTGAAAACAATAGCATTGTCATTTCCCAAGAATGATCCTTGTGGTTGAGCGGTAAAGCAATAAGAGTTAGACTTCGCAGAGATATTCATCAGAGCTACAGCAGCTGCCTCTCTTGCTTGTGGTCCAAAACCGAGTTGGTCGAAGATGATTTGAACTTCGGGTTTCTTTGAAGGACCTGTGAAGCTATGGGCCCCTGTTTCAGATTTAAATAGCGCTCCATCACACTTGTTTCAGCTTCCGTAAGATTATGGAATGTCACGGCAGCTGATTCCTGCCTCCCCGATAAAGCCACCGAGTTGCATTCTTCCGGCATGTCCAAAAAAACTTTGCTGCCTGAGTTGTTACCCAATCCTTCAGCGAGTGGCCATGGTGTATTGTAACTTGAAGGCTTCGAATATATACACCAATATGCCTTTTCCATGTTTCCGCAAGGCTCCCACATAGCTTCCGGCGGCTTTGGGTCATTCTTCTAAGGATGGCACAATTCATCATCATCAAGTAAATCATCAGAACATGTAATGACAGCAGCTACCTCCTTTCCCCTTCGTTTTGGCAAGAGGTCTTCATCAATGGTTTGCTTCCTAGAGGGAAGCTCAAGGACTCCTTCATGTATCTTGGCATGTAAAATCTTTCTCAGACTCTGACAGGCAGTAGTTGGATGCCCCACAAATTGATGATAACGGCAGTACCTTGGATCATTCTTTTCCTCCTGTGTAGGAATTTTGTAGGGCCTGACAGGTTTGATTATGCCATCAGCTATCATTGTGTCAAGGATAGCATAAAATTCTTCGTCTTTGCATGGTAGTGGTGGATACGTCTCCCTATCCTTCCGTTTGCGTGAATTGTAGTCATTGGATGGCTTGTCCTTTATTGCTAATGTCTGATATGCTTCCTTCTTTTCATTCCTCCAAGTCCTTTGTCCCGTTGGCTTGACGGACATGCTTGTCTTCCTCACAGCTTCCAGCAGCCGAGAAAATTGGCTAATGCCAATATTCTCCAAATACACTCTATAATCCGCCACGATATTGCTGATACAAATTTCAACAAGCGCCTCCTCGTCCTTTTCATCGTAGCAATCCAATGCCAGGTCCCGGAACCTACGCACAAAATCCACGGGATCCTCACCATGCTTTTGACGGGTGTTGTTGAGTTGAGTAGTGGTGACTCGTTCTTCATGCTGGAAATATTTCGTACAAAACCTACTTGCCAAGCTTTCCCAAGAGTGAATGGATCCTGGTGCTAACGTTGTATACCATGTGTAAGCACGATCGGTGAGACTCTTCGAAAATTCTCTAAGTTTGAGATTATGATCACCAGCATATGGTCCCAAGGCATCAATGAAGCGATTGACATGCTCCTTCGGGCTCCCCTTCCTTCCGTCGAAGAGAACAAAAGTTGGTGCCTCATAGCCTTTAGGATACGGCTGCTGGAGCAAGCTTGATGGGTACGGCGGCTGAGGAAGATACTTCCAATCTTCCTGACTTCGACTCAGTTCTTTTTCCAGCATGGCAACAACGTCCTCTTGAGTAATAAAAGATGGCCCCTTTTGCTCAGACTCTTTTCCAGCAGCAGCAGATTCCTCTTGTGGGTGTTTCTCGTTTTCTTCACTTGGCTTTGGGGCTGAACTTTTGAGTTCTTTTATCATTTCTGCCATCTCCCTCTGGGTCTCACCCATGGCATGGATGGCTGCAACAAGGTCCGTGAGGGTAAAAGTTCCCTCACTTGCATGTTCTTCTTCTCTGGAAGAGGCATGTTGCCTTGATTCTGAGTCAGCGTGACTTGGCCCATCTTGGGAAGTCATGTTGTTGCTTCTGGTTTTCTTCCTTGGAGGCATCGATGAAGACAACGGCTTAATCCCCAGTGAAGTCACCAATTTATGTGGGGGCCTTTTTTCTCCTGCAGCTAATGGACTTGGCTGCTGTAAAGGTAAAGTGAGGAAATTATCCCCTTTGCTTGGGTTCAAAAATTAAGCCCAAAAATATCTCGAAAAGTCAGCGAAACCTTAGGAAATATTTTTGGTTATCTTCACCAATTGAAAATACAAAGATTTACAGGTGGTTGAGGCATGCTTACAGATAGTTTTCTTGGCTTAGCATGAATGGCATGTGGCATGGGAGCAAAACCAACATGAGTTTAGCATTTAGAGAGAGATTAGACTTGGTTTGTGAGAAAAGAGAGTGTTTAAGTAAAGAATATGGTGTTTTAGGAAGAATTTGGAAAGAAAAGCTAAGTTCTTCTGGCAGCTGCCAGAAAAACAAATTGGAGAAGAAGATGAACAGTGCACGAGTTGGGTTTTTGCAAATTGGAGAGGAAGCTTGCTCTCTGAAGGTTGTTGTTATTGAATAGGGGAAGGCTCCATTTATAGCTGCTGGGAATGGGTTTTCTTCAAGAAACCCTAATGGTTTCCTCCTATTTTGGCTAAGTTTTCCCTTCCTTTCTTCTCCTCTTCTCTGATTTTCCTATCTTTGGCAAAAATCATCTCTGTATATTTGCATAAATTCAAGAGGTTTGGAAGCTCAACGTCCTCCTTTCCTGCAGCTGCACAGTGGGGGCTTCCATTATTGGTTGCTGCCTTTTCTTCTTTCCTTTCCCTTGTTTTAACCAAATCTGATGAAGGAAAGGAAGTGAAGATGCCCACTGGTCCAAGGGATGCTTCTGACAGCATGCAAGCTAATTCTCCTTGGTTCTTTGGGCGTCTCTGACTTGGGACTTGTTTTCAGCAGCTGATGGAACCTCCCAGCAGCTTTGCTTGCTGAGGCTGCCAAACTTCCTCACGTGGCTCCCTATTTTCTTCAAGTGGGCTGAAGCTGTTGTGGCTTTGTTTTGGGGTTTTAAATGGGCTAGGGTAATTTCCTAAACAAATGGGCTTTTATCAAATATTGGGTCTTTTGATTTGGGCTTATTTTGGTTGGATTATTTGGGCTTTTGGACTAATCTTTCTCCCTTGTGCTTACTCACATATTTGGGCCCGAAAAATGGGCTTGAGTCCCGAGGCTCCCAAGCAACCCGAAACTCTCCATTTTTCGGCCCATCAATGAGCCTCATGTTGGTTTATTACCATCCATGCCAAAACTCATTCGAGCAAGCCCCGGGTTTTTGAGTGGCTTGGGTCCACTTAGGCTTGTAGCGTGGTTGAGATAATAATTTCGGGCTTGGCATGGCACGTTGCTTGTCATATTTTAATTTATCACCCTTGGAAAGAATTGTTTTAATTTTAGCGGGGGTTAATCATATTTTATTACGGGTCCTGGCATGATAATTTATTTATTTCGCGTGGTGTGTGAATTGCGCATGGTAGATTTTTCCTCATGAAATATTGCATTGGGCCGGTAATTGCTCGGGCCCAATCCATGGATTTTTTGGGCCTTAACAAATGCATCCTCAACCACATCTGAAGCAAGTCGGGACATTGTACTCCGCTTTATTAAAAGACCAGGATCTGCAGAGTCTTTAATTTCGTTGCCATTTGCATCTGACACCAATCCAGATTTCGTAGTTTTCTTCCACCTCTTCAAAATGTATTTATCGGGCATATATTCAATCTGGTCCCTTCTGAACAATGCTAGGATGTGCTTGCAAATAATTCCAACAAATTCAAATCTTTTGCAGCTACACGATGCGTGGTCAGAATCTTTGACATATACGACTTCTGCCATTCTTGTTTCCCAATTTTTGCTTTCGCTCACATTAAACACAACTTTAGAAGCATCCTCTGTTTTCAGCTCTAGGAAACATGCTGTACTTTGTATTAGTTCTTGCTCAAACTTTTTAAACATTGTCCTTGTGTACAAGGTAGCCATTTGTTTGTTCATTGGCATCGGTAGAATACATTGAACCGCTTCAAATGCATCTACGTGATCAGCAACTAACTCTTTTTGACGTTGATGAGAAAATGCCCTCTCAAATCTTATTATGAAATCCATCAACGAATTTCTCCTTGATATGTATTGCTTGAAGAAACCATGAGAACATTCCGCTCTTTGGCTGCTTTTCCGCTCTTTGGCTGCTTGACATTCCAGTGGCAAAAAAGTGTCGTGCGTAGGCTGGAACCCAAGATTTCCTTAAATCAAACATTGAACTTAGCCATGGATGGTCAGTCAAACCAGCCTTTGTAACCACAATATTCCATTTTGCATCAAACTCATCCTTATTGTCAGTATCCCATATGGCTTTTTGGAATTCACGCCAATACTCCTTATAAGCAGAATGTGGTAACTTAACAGAGAACTTTGATGTGATGTGCCATATGCAAAGTCGATGAAATGTAGTCGGGAAGGCTATTGAAATCGCTCTGGTCATTGCCGCATCTTGATCTGTAATGATCGTTTTAGGTTCGCCACCTGACATGGCTTTCTTAAACTCCTCAAATCCAAATAAACGACTCAGTCGTTTCCTTGCTAAAAAATGCGCATGCTAGGACAATTGTTTGACCATGGTTATTAACTCCCAACATTGGTGCAAATGTCAAGTCGTATCTATTCGTGTTGAATGTGGTATCGAATACAACAACATCCCCATAAAACCCGTATGCTCGTCTAGAAGTTGCATCTGCCCAAAAATATCGACTAAACCTGTTATCGCCATCTCCCTCAATCCTGAAATAAAAAGCCTCATTTTTTTTTCTGTTCAGCCATAAAATACTCGGTCACTAGTTCAACATCGTGGTTCCTCAGCTTCTCATTCACACTACATTCAAAATTGTACATATCCTTTTTCATAAAACCGATTTTATCCATTCCTCCGGATTGCACCTCGAAAATACTTACCTTCTGATTAATGGGAATATTAACCGAACCCAACTATTTTGTGAGTACTTTTGTAGAATCTGAAATACGACGGTGTGATCTCAGTAAATGTATTCTTCCTGAGGGTGTCATCTTATGATTGTGTCCCTCTGCAAAAAGAGAGATGGTATACTTCTTGCTCCCATGTGTCTTCACAACCACAATCTTAGCTTTGCAATTGCATCTACTTATTCCCCGCTGTCTTTTTCTCTCCCGAGTTTCATCCTTCCGGTATGCACCTTGTTTGCAACATACAAATTCTTTTCTCAGAATCTCTTTCTTATTTTTCCCCCAAAAGCTGGAATGAAGTCGAATACCAAAGCCAGCCAAGAATGCATATCTATTATAGAAATTATAAACGAGGTCAAGCGAGTCGAACTTCATCCCAATAGCTGGTGTTTCCTCATTTCTTACTTCAGGAATGTAAACCCTCCCATTAGCTGTTACAGAGTCATCACTCTCTGAGCCCCCAGCCATTTTATCCACGTATATTATTGATTTACTTCTATATTACTGCATACCAAATGTTAATTCATTACTCAATCATTAGTGCATCACAACTTATCAATGCATTCCACTCACACAAAACATTGCCCAAATTGACACAATACACGCATAGACTAGCTTGTTGGATTTTGATTACACAAAACACAAGCAAAATTTAATAATAGTTACGTCATCTCTTGTGAAATAATCTGGAAAAAATAACATTAGAACCAACATGTTCAACTAAGAACTCAAATGTAATTCAAACCAGCAATTACAGAACTTCACCCAATATCCTCTCCAAATGCTTACTCCTACCATTAAGCCTAAGTTTAGGATCTTTTACCTACATTTCATAATTGTTCGTTAAAAACGTTAACTCGCAATTGTACGGGTCAATTAGTAGTATAGCAAGACAAGTACGAGGTCGTACCCACGAGGACTGAGAAATTAATATTAGTTATGTACTTAGATTACCAAATTCAAGAAAGTAGGAGGTTAAGTCTAAAATAGAATTTAAAGCAAGAGTGATTGTAATTGTTGAACAAATGAGGCAAAACGAAGTTTTAAACAAAAGCAAAGTGAGCAAATGTAACAAAGAGTATGTTTGTAGGTTGGAAAATAGATTGGGAGACTAGGGCATTCGATTCACCATAACAATTCAATTCTGGGTTATAAATTAGTTAAGTGACAAGTCTAATTCGGATTCAAAGATTGATTCTAGCTAAAGTATGATTAGGCCATGGTGTCTGGTCCTAACCTTGTGTTCCTAATTCCCTAACTTGATCATTTGTTGTCTAACCTAAATTAAGCATTAGAAACCCATTAAGCATAGAAGAACAATTTAAACAACCAAGCATGTATCTAATCCCTATTGTCGAATGTCCATACATACTTTTCTTATTCATAGTTCAATTCGAATCAAAGCATGGTGTCTACTTTTGATTTAAACCAAGATAGCTAATAAACAAGTTCTAATGGTGATCAATCATCCAAACAAGCATATTAACTGATAAGCATAATGAATAAGAACATGAATCATGAATCAAACTTGAAACTCAAAACTTTAACTTATAAACCCAGAATATTCATGTTAGGTTACATCGAAGCCCTAGTTATGAATTTAGCTATTCATAATGGAAATGAAACTTAAACATAAATGAGAAGACATAATGAATGCAACAAGAGTAGAAAAACCCATTTATGAAGTTGTTTGTGGTGTCCAAGGCTTCTCCAAGTGCTTCTCCACGTCTAATGCTGCTCCAAGAGTTTCCTCACATCTAGAGTATGGCAACTAAAGAGGTGATTTGGGATGAGTTTGGGTGAGTGGTGATGGAAAAGAAAGAGGAAATTCGTAGGGAATTGGAATGGAGGCTTGTTGGAGCTATTTTTGGTGTTTTGGGGATGAATGGAGTGTTTGTGGAAGGATGAAGTGAATGAGATGAATTGTGAATGATTTGTGTTTAGAATTGGAGTGCTATTTATAGGGAGAATGGAAGGGGAATATTTGAATTGAATATGGTTTATGCCAATAGCACTTGTAATTAGAAACTCATTCTTTTGGCTAGTGCATTTCACCAACAAATCCCATTGTAATTAGAAACTCATTCTTTTGGCTAGTGCACTTCACCAACAAATCCCATTGTAATTAGAAACTCATTCTTTTGGCTAGTGCACTTCACCAACAAATCCCACTAGATAGTCATGCATGACATAGTCAGCTTGTGGGCCGATTTTGGGCTTGTTATTCACTCCAAAAAATTCTGGAAAAATATGGATCTTCAAGCCCTTTGTCTTATCTTTCCAAGCATATGCAGCCCAACTCAAGGAAAAATAGGAAAGACCTTCAAATGTCATTTTTGGCCCAGTAACGCAGATGTTGCCGAATTTTAACATTGAGCTGCTAAATCGTGGATAACTTCCTCTAGAAGACTCCAAATCATGAACCGTAAAATGCTACGGAAACTAGACTTCCGTATCTTTCCAATGATGTATGGCTCATTATCTGGTTCTTCTTGAGCAAGTACAGGTTAATCCGTGAATGTGACTGATCTGCAGACACTGTTTTGAGCTAACTTGTCTTCAAAATGCATGTAATGAGTCTCATCCTTATTACACTGAAACATACACAAACTTTATTAAAAGCACAAGTTTAACTCAAAAACATAACCAAATCATAAGTTAGAAGGGTACAAAAAGATATGTAATTATGCACCGATCAATAATTTTCCAACCCCCCTCCAAAAAAAAAATAATCAACTAAGTATATTGAATATTCATAAGGAAATGACGCATTATTGATAGCAGAGCAAATGACGCATTATTGATGCAACAAATGACAAATTTCTCACCCTCACAAACAACAAATCAAACCCAACAAAATCAATCCAGCAAGAGTGAACTTACCTCTCAAAGTCAATCGGGAGCTTCGAAGTCAGTCAGCTTGAGAGAATGTGGTGGACATTAGAGAGGATTCTTTCGTAGTGGAGACTCCATCTCTACCAAAATCGAGGAACAACTGCAGCAGCACGAAAAAGAGATGCTACTTTGCTTTCATCTAGAATCTCTTCTGCTGAACAAAAAAGAGAAGGGGTTTTCACTTGAATCATAGAATCAAAACAGGGCAATAGCTAGGTAAAAGTCATTATTCGTCATACCAAGGATATCGTAGATCGCAGGCCTCCCAAGGAGCTGATGACAATGGAGCGATTCTAGAGTTTGGGAGCTTTGGATCTTTCTAATTGTGGATTTGCATTACATTAAAAAAAAAAGAGGATTGTGTTCTTCAGTTTTTCACAGAGAAGGAAAAATCTTCAACTGAAGTTGGGTTTCCAAACGGGTCAGATTTCAACCCGGTTCTACATGCACCCTCTTTTAAAAACTCACCGTTGGATGAAATCCAACGGCTCTTACATACCCCACAAAAAAACCCCTTGTAACTTTCCACTCACTACAGACTCACTCATCCATTTATCACGCATCCCATCTCTTGGAATCCATTGTCCAAAAAATTCCTCTCCGAACCCAATATCTTCAAGAGACCCAGAATCAAACGTGGGCTCATCAGCTATAGCACTCTCCCTCATGTGCTCGCGATTGCTCGTGTGCTGTCGGCGGTCAGGTACTGCTCTGTAGCAGCGACGTCGTCTATCAGGTACTGTTCTCTCCTCTGGAACTGAGTCGTTAAATCTTTCGTTCCAGATCGAAATTCGTATGGCGCTGAGCGAATTAGGCAACTATGTTCCGGAGCAGTGGAGCTTCTCACATTCTCCATAAGTGGGACTTGATCCATAAGTTATGGCAATTGATTACCTGAACTGAATTAGAAGAGGTGCACACAAAAATGGCCGCTACTTCCAGTGGTTCCAATATATATTTGCCCAAGTTTGAGTATAAAGTTGATAGTGTTGGTTGGTCGGATGAGCTTGACTATCTTCCATTGATACGACGGCGTGATTTGTTACTGGCCAGTAAGCAAAAATCAAAGTGAGCTCTTTTTCTTTTTTCTTTTGTTTTTGTTTTAGGTTTTTGTTCCTTTTAAAACATGTCAATAATATTTTAGGATTAGTGATTGAAGCTTTGTCTTTGGGACATGCATGCAGATCCCTCATTGGTGCTGCTCTTAAAGAAGACGATGAGCTCTCTGAGTCACAAGTAATTTGTTTATCTCCTCGTTTTATTTTTATCATAGTTCATATTGTTTTAATTTTGAATAATTGGTTTGAAAGTTCTTAAAGCCTTACAAAGGTGAAAGTTTCAAGCCTTGTCTTATTAAAGCTCAGTAGTACGATTTCAAATTCCGTGTTATCTAGTGTCGTCGTGAACATTTAGAGACGAGATATAGTTAGGCAATAACAAATTTCCTTGGCCCTGTTTTTGATTTTGGAAAGTTCTATAACCATTGGCGTAAACAGTTTGCATGTTATTTATCATGTAAATCCTTATTTTAGTGTTTGATTGATGATTGTCTTTAGGCTATGAAGATGTTTTACAAAATGCCTTCGCTAGATATGTCATGGTTGAATAATAGGGTGATAGGTTGATGCATGAATTTTTCTTCTTGTGAAAAACGCCTCTTGCAGTTGAAAATAATGACCCATAGGAGGAAACTAGTGAAGAACAATTTCTTGAAGAATGTGTGCAAAGAAGATTGTGAATATCATATTAATTTTCAGAGAATTTATTTATTGTTGTGACATTGAAGATTACGGATATTTGAAGTTTATTTGGGGAATCTGAAATTAAGGCAACTATGAAATTGTATGCCAAAGTTTTTAGGATTTATTATTAGGTCATTGGAAATTATAGGAGTTATCATGGCTATGGCCTAATTATTTGACAAAAGTCACAGAATCATCGCAGGCACCAGACGAATGCCAAGTTGTTATGCATGAAATATGAGCTACTGAATTTTAGCAAATTATCTTTATTGGCAAAACTTACAAAGTCCTTGCAAATGCTAGATGAATGTGGAGAAAAGTACATTTGTGTTTATATGTAACATATAGGAGGTACTAGATTTTAAAAAATTGTCTTGGTTGGAGGGGAGAGTGGTTTAATTTTCCTTATGTTGTTTGATCCACCTATGCTTCATTATTATGAACATGATGAGAATCCAGTTAGAATCTGGTGGAAATGAAATCCAAGAAAGCAACAAAGCCCCTTCGGAGATGAAGACCAACAGGCTTCATCATGCAGCATGGTAACATAACAGTGGGCCTTGCTTTGGCAAAGAAAGAGTAAAGGCTAAGAATGTTATACAATGAGAAATCTTAGAGATTTGACTTGAAAAGAGAATTGATTAGAAATTTGAATGTACCTATAAGTATAGGTGAGACACTGGATATATACCATGAAAATAAGAAACTATTGAGGATTTTTCTTTAGAAGATAATTGACTAGGAATTAGAATCTACCGAAAACTCTAAAAGTACAGGTGAGGCACTGTAGATGGTCTACATGATCAAAGCGGACAATATGACACGCTTAGGCAGCCTATAGTTATGTTTGAAGAGAAAGTGCAATGACATAATTTTGTGAGGCATTTGCCTTGTCAGAGTTTTTGTCAGACATTTTAACAATATGCTGTATGGCACTAGAAGTAGTCAAGTTATATTGATGTGCCTCGATGAAATAGGAAGCAGCATGCTAGGAAAAGAATGATTTGAAATAATTTCATTGCAAGCAGTTTGAGTTGGCAACTTGGCATCTATTCTTTGTCATATGTGATGTTTGTTCTTCCCTCTGCCTTTTTTTTTACTTTTTGGGTCAGTTAATAGAATATGTGTATGTTTTGTAGGATGTTTCCTCTGTTCTTTTTGCTGCCCGAGAAGTGGGAGTTCAATTATTGGAAGAAGAAAAAAATCAGTATTCTATAATTCCTAGGGGAACTACGCCTGGATTATTGTCCAGTAAAACTGTGGTAGATTCCTCATTTGATCAATGTTTACAAAATGACGTTTGCAGCCAAAATGCGGAAATGCCTGGTGATAGTCACTACAATGGGACAGAAGTAAATACTTTAACTTCCTCAAAGCAGATTGCCTGTACTGAATCTGATACAAATGTTGGTCAACCAGAGAAAATTGATGTCAATATTTTAACTCTAGCTGAAAATCCATCACTATCAGAAGTTCATGCTGAAGAAAAGGCTGCTTCCTCTGGCAGCTTGTTGAGTTCTTTTGGAGATGGTATGGATTGCTTTGCCGGTTCTCCTGTGTCAGCAGTTAAGGTGAAAAGGGAGATGTCTGATCACTGTACTTATGATCCTCTGGACCACATTTCCTTGAAAGAGCGACAGAAGATGCTGCAATCAAGGTGCCATTTTCTCCTTGATGATTTTTATGTCTTGGCACAAATATATATATATATATATATATTTTCAAGTTCATCCCTTCTACACAAACACATTGCAGACATCAAAATTTCAGTTAAAAAATTCACTAGCAATTTGATCACGATCAACTCAAAAGTTTGACCTTTTGACTAGTAAAACTTTACTTATCTAAGTTGGGGGTCATAGGAAGTGACATGTGCTAACATCTAGGAGGCCACATCAGTATAAATTAAGTCTTTCTTTGAATGAAATCAAAATGAAGTGTATCAAATCAAGAACAAATCTTGAATTTAGAAGGATTCAACTTCAAGGATTCCAAATTAAAAAACCCATTTGTTAAGGTTTGAGTTTGGGGAAGAAAAAAAAACCCCTCGTTGGACCAAAGGCCCAAGAAAGGTGTTTCAGCAAAAGTTAGAGATAAAAAGAAAAAAGAAAAAGATAAAAAGAAGGCATAGTCCTTTTAGTTGAAAACCCACAAGGTTGGCTCACTAAAAGGTTAGGCAAGAAAACCCCTTGAATTATGTTATGGTGCGATCTTTCATTTTGAGGGGTATGCAGGAAGCTTTGAGAATTTAATTGTAAAGTTCAGTCACATGAAGAAAAAAATGTGGTTATTTGTTAATTGTGATATATGTGTATGTTGTGAGATCAATCACCTCAGTCATGAAAATTAAATCAGTGAAAGAAAATAAAAGTAAAGCACCTAGATGACAAAGAGTAAATAAAATAAAGCACAGCAAGAATCAACATGGTTGTATCTATGTCCCAACTTATTTATGTAATTCATATTGCTGGAAAGGGAATAATTTATTAGTTTGTTTTTTATGGCATTTTGCAGGAAACTCTCGGGGATGGAAAAAGCAGTTTTCAAGGTGATTTATTATCCTTCTAGTGATTGTTAGAATTCTAAGATTGCATTAATTATTGAGAAGCTTGTGGCTATTATGGCTGCAACATTCTTCATCTCTTATGTAGCCCAAGTTTAGGAATAACTGTCTTAATGGGCAATGTCAAAGCTTACCATACTCTTTTGCCTTCAACACTTACGAAATATGAAATGGTACCTGGATCCTCACTTTTGAAAAGTGAGATCAATTCGGTATTTGGCTATTGCCAATCAATCAAAATCTGTTGCTCTGCTTTCTATTCTTTAAGTTGCCCAGTGGGTTTTTCCTTTTCTTTTTTTGTTTGAGAAATAAAATTTTATTGAAAATAATACAAACACAGTACAGGACTTGGTGAACAAGAGGTCCACCAATAATGTACAACTCTCATTTAAAAAATAAAAAAAATTCTATATTTCGAGGAATACTTGCATTCAGCGGTTTCGTACATGAAGGGGTTTATGAAACTAGGATAGGTAAGTTTTTCTCGCATAAACTGGGATTGGTAAGTCTTTCTCCCATAAACCTCTGACAAAATGCGAAAGGATGCCCATAACCTAAGAAGAAAATTTATAGAAAGTGAAAGATCCCTAAAGGCTGGAGACAGAGAAGCCATAAGGATGCCCATAACCTGACTTTTTCCCAAGATCTCTCCTCTTCATTCCCATTATAGTTCTAAAAACTTCTTTCATTCATCCCCACTACCAAGAGACATATACTTCTCACAAAGAATGTTTTGAGGGTGATTGAGGAATCACCCAACTACCCCGGCAACCTCACAACTGCCACCACAGCCCCTCAAAACATGTGGACAATTTAAGAACATGTGAGTGCCAAATTCTGCCTCATCTTTTGCACAAAATGTACCACTGAGGAGACAGACAGCATTCGATCTTCTTCTTTGCACCAAATTGCCAGTGTTTGATCTTCCATGAGCAATGATCCATGCCAAAAACAAACGTTAGGAGGAAAACTAGATTTCCAAATCATTTTATCACACAGAGAATTGAATGTCTTACAAGAGAACCCCTGATGAATGCAGTTTCCAGTTCCTCCTTTTTGGATTATGTGCTGAAAAACCTGAATACTCTCCAGTTCCTCCTTGTTTTCAGCAGCTGATGGAACCTCCCAGCAGCTTTGCTTGCTGAAGCTGCCAAACTTCCCCAAGTGGCTCCCTATTTTCTTCAAGTGGGCTGAAGCTGTTGTGGCTTTGTTTTGGGGTTTTAAATGGGCTAGGGTAATTTCCTAAACAAATGGGCTTTTATCAAATATTGGGTCTTTTGATTTGGGCTTATTTTGGTTGGATTATTTGGGCTTTTGGGCTAATCTTTCTCCCTTGTGCTTACTCACATATTTGGGCCCGAAAAATGGGCTTGAGTCCCGAGGCTCCCAAGCAACCCGAAACTCTCCATTTTTCGGCCCATCAATGAGCCTCATGTTGGTTTATTACCATCCATGCCACAACCCATTCGAGCAAGCCCCGGGTTTTTGAGTGACTTGGGTCCACTTAGGCTTGTAGCGTGGTTGAGATAATAATTTCGAGCTTGGCATGGCACGTTGCTTGTCATATTTTAATTTATCACCCTTGGAAAGAATTGTTTTAATTTTAGCGGGGGTTAATCATATTTTATTACAGGTCCTGGCATGATAATTTATTTATTTCGCGTGGCATGTGAATTGCGCGTGGTAGATTTTTCCTCATGAAATATTGCATTTGGCCGGTAATTGCTCGGGCCCAATCCATGGATTTTTTGGGCCTTAACATTAGCCCCCTTAATTATAAGGGCCAAGAACAGGTGCTGGAATGGGCCGAGTAATTAAACCCAACCCAAAAAATCAAATTTGTATCTGCATAGAACTCTTCTTCTTCCCGCGTACAAAATGACGGCGTGCCATGATTGGTCCCAGCGGTTATTTGTAGTTTCCCAACGCCAACTGCCTTCCTTTCCCTTTTTTTATTATTTTCTTCCTCCTTTGTTTCTCTTTTCTCGCACCAGACACATTCTTCTAGCGTTCTTTCTTTTTTTACGCACCAGCCCAAAACCTTTTCAACTTTTCTTCGCTCTTTCTTGCTCCTTCACGAACTCGGACCAAGTGAGAGAACAAGATCAGAGAAAAATTATTTTTTTTCTCCAGCCACCAAGAAGAAAACCCAGGTCAGACCCATCTCCGTCGTCTCGTCCTTGTTCCAAAGGAGCCCGCTCATCGTTGCTGGAAAGGCCTTGTTCTCGCGCGAATTTTGCCCTTGAATCCCCAATTTTCTTCTCCCTTTGGTGCATTCACGGTTATCCCTTGGAATTTTTAATGAGGTATGCCTTCTCTTTTTTCCCCTCAGATTTATTTGGTGAAATTTGGTTGGGTTCTTCATACCCATGGGTATTTCCCTTTTTTCAAGCGTCAAAATCCCCTTTTGACTTTTTCTGTCTTTGCAGCAGCGTGGATGCTTTTAGCGTGAGTGCCAGCAAAGGCATGCTTACTTCAGACCCCTAAGATTTCCTTTTGCTTCATTAGGGCTACGGGAAAGGTACCCCCCCCCCCCCCCCCCCCCCCCCCCCCCCCCCCCCCCCCCCCCCCTCCATTTTTCTATGGGAAGAAACCATTGATTTGGGTTCCTTTCCGTTTTTTCCTTCTGACTTTGTCTTGCACGGGCTCTTCTTTGGTATATGAAAAAGGTAATTCTTGGCATGACGTGCTTCTCCCTTTGTTTATTTCTGTGCAGGTGTACACATAGGTGAGGATAGATGCTGGAAACTCCTGATACTTCTGCTGCTGGAACCTTTGAATTTCTTAATCTTCTGATTTGGATTTGTCTTGACTTTTGGCAAACAACTCTGTCGACCTTGGATATTTTTAGAATATGTGTAGACTGATGCTTGGCCTAGGCTTTCTTGAGAACGCATGTCTTGATTGAGTGTGGATTCTTGCGTGTGTTGTCTGACAGAGTGCTTGTTTTGTACTGCTTGGTCGAATATTTCTTTACTTTATTATTATTATTTTGAGAAAGGTCGCTCCTCCTGCTTGTTGATCACGAAGTGGGACTTTTACTGGTCATGAACTTGAATTTTAAATTGCATGTTTGCTTTAACTACCCATACTTGATGCGTATTCCACGCGTGCTAATTCTATTTTGCTTCTTTTCATATTCCTATGCGCAGGATCTATTATGGCATCTGGTAATCCGCCATCTATCATAAGAGATCATCTTTATTCCATAGATGATAGGTTGAAGAGAGGGAGGCCACCTCCTCTGCTTAAGGGTGCCGATGAGGATATAATCATTGATGAAGAACCAGCGCCAGAAGCTATTCCAATGATCAATCCCGCATCTATATCAAGGTGCTGCATAGAGAGGGGTCTGTTTCCGGCAGTTCCTTTATTCTTTCAATATCCCTGCAGCACCAGCAAGGGTTGGTCAGAGTGGGTTGACCATGAACTGAAGAACCCGTCTACCCGTGATATCCTAAGCCGGGCAGGTGTGTTGGAAGCCATCTTTGCTTCTAAGGCTTGCGACATTCATATTGAAGCCAAGACGCTTCGACACTTGGTTAGACGGTGGAGTATCGAGACACACACTTTCATTTGTTCGTGGGGAGAGTTCACTCCCACGCTTGAGGATGTAGCAAATATTTTCCGACTCCCACTTTGCGGCAGTCAAGATCCTTTCCATATTTCATTAACTCCAGAAGATGGGCTAAAGCTTGAGACTTTACAGAAGGGTGCTCCGACCTCTCCTAGCACTTGTTTAAGATTCAGTAATTGGATTCAATTTTTTGGGAACAACGACCGAGATGAGCCGTGTCGCCTCGCTGCGTTTATATCATTATGGCTCGGGAGGTTCCTCTTTTGTGATTTTTCCCAAGACTGTTTGCATGGGAGAGTGTTTCCATTGGCCTTGGCAATTGCAAGGGGTAGCATGATTCCCTTAGCCCCCATGTTCTTGGGGCACTTATATCGCTTGCTTGACCAGATTCAATTTCTTGATAAGGGGGCGGCTGGAACCATGGCTGTGGAAACTTTTGCAAATTCCAGTTTTCTGCAAATCTTTTTATGGGAACGCTTCAAAGGGATTGAGGTATCTCCACTTCCTTATTCAAAGGCTGAGTCGCTGGTTGCTTCGGACAAGAATTCCTACATGCCGGGTAGTCTTCCTCTAATCTGTAGATGGTTCCGTCGTATGCAACGGAAGGGTCAAAACTTTTTAGAGCTACTGGATGATGTTGAGAAATTCATCTTCCGCCCATACTGTGTTTTATTGGAGGGATTCAGCAGTACACCTCTTTATGCAGATTCTGTTGTCTTGGTTGAAGCCCTAGCCACGTCTGCTCAAGGTTCCCCACTTTGTAAGGAAGCATTACTAAGCGCTGCATGTCTCCCTTTGCCCACGTTTGGTGACGATCACTTGGAGGTTCCCGTGCGCTATTCTCCTTATCGGGTTAGACGACAAATCAGATTTGACCAGGGAGTACCTTCCTGTCCTAGCTATGGAGATTCCTTGGCATTATACAAGATTTTCTGGACCAATGACAGCGTGCCGAGAGATGGCAGACCTCTTGCTTTAGCCCTAGCTAACCGGCAGCGCGTTGGTAATCTCTCAAAGGCCTATCAAATTTATTGGAACCGCTGCTTCGCATCATTTAGTCGATTCCATGCTGCCCATTGTGATAGATTGATCCCTACCATCATTCACCATGCCCGCTTACTGTCGAAAGATAAAGCCATTTCGCTGAGCGAGAAGCGAAATCTGCCTTTTACTTCCAAAAGCGGAGAGATTGTTGGTGACTTTTTGAAGCTAAGGCGGAAATTAGAAAGGTCAGGTTCTTACAGCACCGGGAAAAGCGTCGCACATGGGAAACGGAAACGAGAGGAAAGCTGTAGTGCTGAGAAAGAACCAGCTGTAAAGGGACCAAAAAGATTTATCCCTAAGGTAGCAGCAAGTGGTCCTCCTAGCTCAAGAAAAATTGCCTTGCCCGAGCCTCCACCACAGCAGCAGCCCGTTGCTTCCGGCAGCAGCAGGCAAGCGGCACCAAGGACTTCATCTCCTCGCAGTAAGTATTGCCGTTTGCTTGCTTTCATTTGCTCCCCCATCTTTTTTTATATATATGCGTATACATATATATATAATATATATAAGCATGCTTCTTATTATTTTTTTTTTAGGTGCCTCCCAAAGTAAAGGCAAGGGTACGGACGTCTCCATAACCCCGAAGCGTCGAAGCATGCGTATTCTTGAAACACGGTTTGCTAACACCCGCAAGAATAGAGGTGAAGACTCGGGACCTAAAGTGGTGGTAACGGTTGATGATAACAGTGATGACGGTAGTGATGGGAATAGGGCCATGGAAACCGGGATTAGCATCCATGAGCAGGAGAGTACCCACAATACAAGTGGCACGGATGAAAACCTTGATGAAGACCAATATTATGGCCATGATGAAGACACATATCCAGACTTTGATACTAACTTGGAGGAGCCCGACGCCTCGGATGCACCTCCTACTTTGGCTGGTGACGATAAGCAGCTTGTTGATATTAGATTGGTATCAAAAGACTCTCTTGCCTGTTTTACTTGTCATATTGACGTTGCATGCTGCCCGTTGTGCCTTATAGTTTATATTCTTGTTTTTCTGCAGGTTGTGCCCTTTATTGAGGACACGGCAGGTGCTTCACTGGAGGCTGGTTTTGCTTCTCCCACCGCTGTCGTCGATGTTGTCCTGAGCCTTCCGGCAGCTCAGCCTCCTTCTTATCCTACTTTTGACATGGCTGCCGACGCCTCTTCGCCACTTCCGGCAGTTCCTCTTCCTATTTCTCCAATCCCGAGCACACCTGTCATAGCTGCTGGCACCTCTCCGCCACTTTCAGTGGCTCCACCTTCTACTTCTCCAACCCCGAGCACATCCGTCATAGCTGCTGGCACCTCTCCGCCACTTCCAGCAGCTCCACCTTCTACTTCTCCAACCCCGAGCACATCCGTCATAGCTGCTGGCACCTCTCCGTTACTTCTAGCGGCTCCACCTTCTACTTCTCCAATCCTGAGTACACCTATCATAGTTGCCGGTAACTCTCTGCCACTTCCAGCAGCTCAACCTTTCACTGAAACTTTTTTTATATTAATCATAAGGATGGTGATGTCTTTATCGCAGGTTCCTCCGAAGGGCATTCTCCCGAGAAAGGCATATCTTGGCAAGATTGGGAGAATTCCTACATGGCATTCAGAGCCTTTTTCGATGGTGGTGTTACTACTCTTAGATCCGTTGATGAGCTTCTCCCCCTTTGCCACAAATTTGACGGCTATGCAACATTTCATGGTGCCCTCGTATATCCAGAGACAGTTGAAGCCTTAAAAAGGGTCATGGACAAGTATGGAAGTCTGATGGGAGCTATAGATGTCACTTCCTCCTTCTCAAGGTGCACTGCTCTCCGAGCCCTTGGCTTAGTACTCCACGGGATGGATACCATGCAGCTCCTCGATATCACAGATCACAAACTACTCTGTTGGCGAGATGCAATATGTGAGGCCATGATTTTAGGTTTTCGCATGGAATTTCTTCTCGAGCTTGTGAAGAACTTAGCACGTGCCGTCTTTTGAGCGCGAGCCATTCATGGTATGCAATCATCGCATGATTCCGACGAAGTAAAAGTTGCTGCAGATGCCTTAAATCTTAAACAGCAGGAATTGGAGAACCAGCGCCGAGAGATGCATGCCCTCCTTCTTGCTAAGGGTGTCTCTACTGACAGTGCCGAGTGCGTGACGGAGGCAGCGGTCAGGTTATCTTCTGAGGCCTCCTTTGTGCTTTTCGGACATTCTCCATAGCTTCCAGGTACTCAGCCCATTCATCATCTCCTTTTTCTTTGTTCGTATTCCAGCAGCAACTATTTTTGACACACATTCTCCCCTTTCTTTTTCTGCAGATTGTCTCTCTTTGGTTTGGTAACCGGTTGACTTGGCGCATGACTCCACCTTCTTCGCGACTCAAGGATGCATGAATTCCCAGCATGTGTAGTTTTATTTTGTTTTGTTTGTAGTGTTTTTATTTTTGAAACTCTAACGACTACGTCGTTATGCCTTTGTAAGTTGATATTAAACTATTGAAGTTTGTATGGATTTTTGAATGCTTGGGACGTGTTGCATGTCTCTCATATATATACATGTTCTGCTTTGTTGGCAAGAGTTGTCTTTGTGGATTGCTTGAAGTCTTCTGACAGGTTGGATATCATTGAAAACAGGGTTTATGCTGCCAAATTTTTTTTCTCTTTTTTTTTTTTGAAGCAAAACTTTCGAGAGTTCCTTTTGCATGGCTTATCTAAATTCTAAGCTTGACAATCTAGTTTTCCACCTTGCCTAAAGAGTCAGGCTAACATGTGCATGCTTTCTACTTAGGCTTTGTAGAGCCTCCTGATGTTATATTGTGTTGTTCCAGCACCTCAAAATCGCATGTCTCTTCGCAATGCACCTTTCACTATTATATTTTTTGCTTAAGCGTGATGCTTGAGGACCCCATCTAAGTAACTTTGCCCGGCATGTCTTACTACTAAGTGGCATGTTTTTTTTTTTTTTTTTTTTTTTTTTTTTTAAGAGACAATTTGAGAAGGTGTAAATAACAGTAAAACTTTTGGAGACACAATGTATTTTTTTTCAAAATACTCCTTCATTTTCATTGCAAAGCCCTTGCTACCATAATGGTGCATCATACAAAAGTGTCCTTTTTCAAAACATGAAAATAAGACAAGAGGAGCTTTTTTTTTTTTTTTTTTGACAGAGGGAAAACATAAAAGTACTAGGCACAAAGTTAACTTAGCAGTAGTAGAGCTTGAGCCACTTTCCATTGACGGGGTCCGTCAGCGTGCCTTCCTTGACAGAGACCAAGCGATAATAGCCGCTGCTGTAAACTTCTTTGACTGCAAACGGACCTTCCCATTGCGGTGCAAACTTGGAAGGTCCCGACACTTGTCTTCTCACATGCTCTACGACTTTTAGCACGAGGTCTCCTTGCTTGAAGGCGTGAGGTTTGACTGTCCTGTTGTAAGCTTGGGTTATCGTTTTGTGGTACAATGTTGTCCTCCTTTCGGCATCTGCTCTTTTTTCATCCAAAGCTTCAAGGTCCAGTAGGCGCCATTCCGAGCATGCCTTTGTATCCCATTCGAGGTCGTTAACAGCTGCTATCCTGGCAGTGGGAACGGTAATCTCTACTGGTGAAATGGCATTGGATCCATACACAAGTGAATAAGGTGAGAAACCTGTGGCACTTCTTGGAGAGGTGCGGTAAGCCCATAAAGCATCCGGCACACTCCAACCTCCTTCATACTCATAGACCATTTTGCTTAGAATCCTCAATAAAGTTTTGTTTGTGGCTTCCGCTTGACCATTTCCTTGTGGATAATAGGGTGTAGAGCGACGATGCTTGATGCCATAACCACTAAGCGTTGAGCTTACTTGCTTATTGACAAACGGGGTGCCATTGTCGGTGACAATCTTATATGGGATCCCAAATCTACATACAATATATTCGCGGATGAAGTTAGCAATGGCAGCCCCCGTGGCCTTTCGAAGAGGTATTGCCTCTACCCACTTTGTGAAGTATTCAGTGGCTGTGAGGATCCAAATGTAGCCATCGGATGGCGGATGGATAGTCCCGATCAAGTCAAGCCCCCAAGTATGAAAAGGCCAAGGAGTGCGCATGTCTTGCAGCAGCGCGGGAGGTTTGTGACTTAAGTTGGCATGAACTTGGCATGTGTGGCACCTCTTCACAAAGTTGTAAGCATCATTCTTCATTGTAGGCCAATAATACCCAATACTCAACAGCTGCCGGTAAAGTCTCTTCATTCCTTGGTGCTCACCACATTCTCCAGCATGAATCTCTTGCATGACTTGCTGTGCTTCCGACTTTCCCAAGCATTTTAATGGCTCACCATTAAATCCTTGCGGTAGAGAGTTGACCTGTCTATGAAGTATCTTTTCATTGTCCTTTTGAGCTTGCGTGCATGCTTGGGATTGGTTGGCAAGACTCCGTTGATGAAGGATGCCAAGTATGGAGCCCTCCAATCTTCCGCAATTGAGATGGTGAATGATTCCTCGGTAGAGGGTATCTTTGCGCACTTGGGACAATTGGCTTGCATTTCAGCTGCTTGTTTCCTCATTTCCGGCCAGTAATAACCCTTGCGTGCGTCGATACAAGCTGATTATTGGCTCCAAATTGCAAGTAACCTCATGTATCTCCCGAAGCTTCACTTGTGCTTCTGTTGTCTCTATGCGGCAGGTCAAAATACCTCCCGGAAGGCGTCTGTACAGCTCCCCAAAGATGATCGCATAATCCTTTAATTCTTTGATATCACCTCCTTCGCCTATTTTTTCTTTCACAGGCTTCCTCCAATCATCCTCTTCCAGCTGCTCCTCTTGAGCCATTGCTTCAACAACCGGCATGTCCTTCTTGATTACTGCAATATTGGGTTGTTCCTCAACAAAGGAGAGCTTGGATCCCAAAGTGGCCAATGCATCGGCATATCTATTAGTAACCCCCGGGATATGTTCCAACACGACTTGTTTGAAAGAACGAACAAGCCTTTCAGCAGCTGTACGATACGGCGCCAATGCTGGCTCCTTCACCAAGTTTGAGTCCCCAATAATTTTAATTCTTTCGACACCCATTTCCCTTGCCGTAGACATCCCTGCAATAAAAGCTTCATACTCCGCCATATTATTTGTGCATGGGAAATTTAGCTTCAATGAGAGGGCCGTGGCTTGCCCCTCGGGATTGACAAGCACTACACCTGCTCCTCCTCCCTTCAATGTAGAAGACCCATCGAAGTAAAAGGTCGATGGCTCCGCTTCTGTGATTACAGCAGCCATTTCTGGCAGCTCCCCCAAAACTTCCTTAGAGATTGTTGATTCTTCATCTTCAGGAAATAGGGCCAGCATGTCAATCACGGCTTGTCCTTGATGGCTTTTGGGGTAGTGCATGTGATATCAAACTCGGAAGCTGTTAGCAACCAACGTGCAAGACGCCGGATAGCATGGTCTTGTGAGCAAATATCTTACGGGATCCGACTTCACTATGAGATGTAGCTTGTGAGCAAGGAAATAATGTCGCAAGCGTTGTGCAGCATAACAAGAGCAAGGCATAAGAGTTCGGTCTTTGGATATCTCATTTCAGCTCCCTTAGTTGCCTACTTACGTAATAAATAGGACTCTCTTCCCCGCTGTGATCATCTTGAGCAAGCAAAGCTCCCACCGCTATGCTTGTTGCAGCCAAGTAAAGCTTGAGTGAAGTCCCAGAATGGGTGCTCTCATGGTGGGCAGCTTGGTGAATTATTTGTGCACTTTCTTGTAAGCTTCTTGACACTTCTCACTCCATTGGTACGGTTTGCCTTCTTGAGTAATGGAGTAAAAGCACTATGGTGGCAGCAAGACCCGGGATGAAGCGTCGAATATACGATAATCTTCCCATAAAGCTCTTCAATTCTTTTGGATTTCTAGGAGGTGCAAGGGAGTTATGGCTCTAGTCTTTTCAGGATCCACATCTATGCCACGCTTGTGTACTTGAAATCCCAAGAACTTGCCGGAGAAACTCCAAATGCGCACTTCTTGATTCATCTTTAAACCACAGCCGACACCGTTCCAGCACCTTCCTCAAAACTTCCCAATGGCCTTCTCTGGTTTTGGACTTCACCACAAGGTCATCCACATAGTCTTCGACTTCCTTTCCCATCATGTCATGAAATACAGCCGTCATGGCCCTTTGGTAAGTGGCGCCAACATTCTTGACCGAACGCATGACTGTAATAAAAATTCCCATATGGTGTTCGAAAGGCTGTCTTCTCAGCATCTTTAGGTGACATTTTGATCTGATTGTAGCCGCTGAACCCATCCATAAATGACAACAAGCCTTGACCCGAGGTTGAATCGATCAAGATATCCATGTTAGGTAGCGGGAACTCATCTTTGGGCAAGCTCGGTTGAGGTCTCGGTAATCCGTGCATATTCTGATCACACCGATTTTCTTTTTCACAGGGACGATATTTGCTAGCCACGTGGGGTGCTTGATTGGCTTGATGAACCGGCAGTAACTAATTTTTCAATCTCCACCTTGATTTGCTTCTCATTTCGGGATGAAAATTCCTTCTTGGCTGTACAATAGGCTTTGTACCAAGCTCAATATTCAAAGTATGACTTACTAAGCTTGGATTCAAGCCGGGCATTTCCTCGTAGCTCCAAGCAAACACATCTCGGAATTCCTTTAGTAAAGCTATCAAAGACGCCTTCTCATCACTTGTCAAATGAACACTAATGGAAATGGGCCTCGGGGCAAAGGGATCTTCACTCAAATCGATTGTTTCCAGCCGCTCATCTACCGCTGCTGATCCATCTTGCATGTGTCTGGGTGCTATCATCGGTTCTTGGAAAATACAAGGCATGGGTGCCTTGTCATTGGAACTCCCACAGCTATTTGTTTGCATTACTTCCCTCCATACTCGGGGCTTTCCCGTAAGACACGGTCAAGCCCCCAACCCCGTCATAAGCGATAGACGGTACGTCCATCGGGCAGCGTCACCTTTGAGCATTGGGGATGATCATAAGCATGGTTGTTGACTTCCGAGTGCCTTTTCCTCTCTCGATCGACAATGTGATGAGCTCTTCATTGCTTAAATCACGAATTTCGGTCCACGAAGGAAGGTAGGTCCCGAAATCCTTGGATGGGTTGCTTCCAGCACCTGTATACTCAGTGTAAAATTCTGCCTCGGAGTAGTGAGCTTCATCTTTGTTGAATGGCTTGATTTCCAGGTATGCGTAGTGGTCTTAGCCCAATCCTTCCTTTTATGCATTGATGATAGGTAGAAACCACAATTTATGCTTGTTGAGCCATGGCCTTCCAGCAAAGCATGGTAAGCCACATCCACATCTACGACATAGAACTTTGTAAGTGACCTAATTGGCCCAACCTTCAAATTCACTTGCATATGCCGATTGTGACTCACTCTTATTCCTGAAACCGCTGATGCTTGTTTGTGATTGGACAATTTTGGATAGTGGGATGCCAGCTGCCGTAAGCACAGACAGAGGTAATATGTTGACAGAGGAACCCATGTCCACCAAAGCTCTCCTTATGAACACATCATTGATTTGCCCCTCTAAATAAAGTGGCCTCCTATGGTCTGGGTATGGAACCTCCATGTCTTCGTCCGTGAAGACAATAGCATTGTCATTTTCCAAGAATAACCTTTGTGGTTGAGCGGTGAAGCAATAAGAGTTAGACTTCGCAGAGATATTCATCAGAGCTACAGCAGCTGCCTCTCTTGCTTGTGGTCCAAAACCGAGTTGGTCGAAGATGATTTGAACTTCGGGTTTCTTTGAAGGACCTGTGAAGCTATGGGCCCCTGTTTCAGATTTAAATAGCTCCATCACACTTGTTTCAGCTTCCGTAAGATTATGGAATGTCACGGCAGCTGATTCCTGCTCCCCGATAAAGCCACCGAGTTGCATTCTTCCGGCATGTCCAAAAAACTTTGCTGCCTGAGTTGTTACCCATCCTTCAGCGAGTGGCCATGGTGTATTGTAACTTGAAGGCTTCGAATATATACACCAATATGCCTTTTCCATGTTTCCGCAAGGCTCCCACATAGCTTCCGGCGGCTTTGGGTCATTCTTCTAAGGATGGCACAATTCATCATCATCAAGTAAATCATCAGAACATGTAATGACAGCAGCTACCTCCTTTCCCCTTCGTTTTGGCAAGAGGTCTTCATCAATGGTTTGCTTCCTAGAGGGAAGCTCAAGGACTCCTTCATGTATCTTGGCATGTAAAATCTTTCTCAGACTCTGACAGGCAGTAGTTGGATGCCCCACAAATTGATGATAACGGCAGTACCTTGGATCATTCTTTTCTCCTGTGTAGGAATTTTGTAGGGCCTGACAGGTTGATTATGCCATCAGCTATCATTGTGTCAAGGATAGCATAAAATTCTTCGTCTTTGCATGGTAGTGGTGGATACGTCTCCCTATCCTTCCGTTTGCGTGAATTGTAGTCATTGGATGGCTTGTCCTTATTGCTAATGTCTGATATGCTTCCTTCTTTTCATTCCTCCAAGTCCTTTGTCCCGTTGGCTTGACGGACATGCTTGTCTTCCTCACAGCTTCCAGCAGCCGAGAAAATTGGCTAATGCCAATATTCTCCAAATACACTCTATAATCCCACGATATTGCTGATACAAATTTCAACAAGCGCCTCCTCGTCTTTTCATCGTACAATCCAATGCCAGGTCCCGGAACCTACGCACAAAATCCACGGGATCCTCACCATGCTTTTGACGGGTGTTGTTGAGTTGAGTAGTGGTGACTCGTTCTTCATGCTGGAAATATTTCGTACAAAACCTACTTGCCAAGCTTTCCCAAGAGTGAATGGATCCTGGTGCTAACGTTGTATACCATGTGTAAGCACGATCGGTGAGACTCTTCGAAAATTCTCTAAGTTTGAGATTATGATCACCAGCATATGGTCCCAAGGCATCAATGAAGCGATTGACATGCTCCTTCGGGCTCCCTTCCTTCCGTCGAAGAGAACAAAAGTTGGTGCCTCATAGCCTTTAGGATACGGCTGCTGGAGCAAGCTTGATGGGTACGGCGGCTGAGGAAGATACTTCCAATCTTCCTGACTTCGACTCAGTTCTTTTTCCAGCATGGCAACAACGTCCTCTTGAGTAATAAAATGGCCCCTTTTGCTCAGACTCTTTTCCAGCAGCAGCAGATTCCTCTTGTGGGTGTTTCTCGTTTTCTTCACTTGGCTTTGGGGCTGAACTTTTGAGTTCTTTTATCATTTCTGCCATCTCCCTCTGGGTCTCACCCATGGCATGGATGGCTGCAACAAGGTCCGTGAGGGTAAAAGTTCCCTCACTTGCATGTTCTTCTTCTCTGGAAGAGGCATGTTGCCTTGATTCTGAGTCAGCGTGACTTGGCCCATCTTGGGAAGTCATGTTGTTGCTTCTGGTTTTCTTCCTTGGAGGCATCGATGAAGACAACGGCTTAATCCCCAGTGAAGTCACCAATTTATGTGGGGGCCTTTTTTCTCCTGCAGCTAATGGACTTGGCTGCTGTAAAGGTAAAGTGAGGAAATTATCCCCTTTGCTTGGGTTCAAAAATTAAGCCCAAAAATATCTCGAAAAGTCAGCGAAACCTTAGGAAATATTTTTGGTTATCTTCACCAATTGAAAATACAAAGATTTACAGGTGGTTGAGGCATGCTTACAGATAGTTTTCTTGGCTTAGCATGAATGGCATGTGGCATGGGAGCAAAACCAACATGAGTTTAGCATTTAGAGAGAGATTAGACTTGGTTTGTGAGAAAAGAGAGTGTTTAAGTAAAGAATATGGTGTTTTAGGAAGAATTTGGAAAGAAAAGCTAAGTTCTTCTGGCAGCTGCCAGAAAAACAAATTGGAGAAGAAGATGAACAGTGCACGAGTTGGGTTTTTGCAAATTGGAGAGGAAGCTTGCTCTCTGAAGGTTGTTGTTATTGAATAGGGGAAGGCTCCATTTATAGCTGCTGGGAATGGGTTTTCTTCAAGAAACCCTAATGGTTTCCTCCTATTTTGGCTAAGTTTTCCCTTCCTTTCTTCTCCTCTTCTCTGATTTTCCTATCTTTGGCAAAAATCATCTCTGTATATTTGCATAAATTCAAGAGGTTTGGAAGCTCAACGTCCTCCTTTCCTGCAGCTGCACAGTGGGGGCTTCCATTATTGGTTGCTGCCTTTTCTTCTTTCCTTTCCCTTGTTTTAACCAAATCTGATGAAGGAAAGGAAGTGAAGATGCCCACTGGTCCAAGGGATGCTTCTGACAGCATGCAAGCTAATTCTCCTTGGTTCTTTGGGCGTCTCTGACTTGGGACTTGTTTTCAGCAGCTGATGGAACCTCCCAGCAGCTTTGCTTGCTGAGGCTGCCAAACTTCCTCACGTGGCTCCCTATTTTCTTCAAGTGGGCTGAAGCTGTTGTGGCTTTGTTTTGGGGTTTTAAATGGGCTAGGGTAATTTCCTAAACAAATGGGCTTTTATCAAATATTGGGTCTTTTGATTTGGGCTTATTTTGGTTGGATTATTTGGGCTTTTGGACTAATCTTTCTCCCTTGTGCTTACTCACATATTTGGGCCCGAAAAATGGGCTTGAGTCCCGAGGCTCCCAAGCAACCCGAAACTCTCCATTTTTCGGCCCATCAATGAGCCTCATGTTGGTTTATTACCATCCATGCCAAAACTCATTCGAGCAAGCCCCGGGTTTTTGAGTGGCTTGGGTCCACTTAGGCTTGTAGCGTGGTTGAGATAATAATTTCGGGCTTGGCATGGCACGTTGCTTGTCATATTTTAATTTATCACCCTTGGAAAGAATTGTTTTAATTTTAGCGGGGGTTAATCATATTTTATTACGGGTCCTGGCATGATAATTTATTTATTTCGCGTGGTGTGTGAATTGCGCATGGTAGATTTTTCCTCATGAAATATTGCATTGGGCCGGTAATTGCTCGGGCCCAATCCATGGATTTTTTGGGCCTTAACAAATGCATCCTCAACACACATCTGAAGCAAGTCGGGACATTGTACTCCGCTTTATTAAAAGACCAGGATCTGCAGAGTCTTTAATTTCGTTGCCATTTGCATCTGACACCAATCCAGATTTCGTAGTTTTCTTCCACCTCTTCAAAATGTATTTATCGGGCATATATTCAATCTGGTCCCTTCTGAACAATGCTAGGATGTGCTTGCAAATAATTCCAACAAATTCAAATCTTTTGCAGCTACACGATGCGTGGTCAGAATCTTTGACATATACGACTTCTGCCATTCTTGTTTCCCAATTTTTGCTTTCGCTCACATTAAACACAACTTTAGAAGCATCCTCTGTTTTCAGCTCTAGGAAACATGCTGTACTTTGTATTAGTTCTTGCTCAAACTTTTTAAACATTGTCCTTGTGTACAAGGTAGCCATTTGTTTGTTCATTGGCATCGGTAGAATACATTGAACCGCTTCAAATGCATCTACGTGATCAGCAACTAACTCTTTTTGACGTTGATGAGAAATGCCCTCTCAAATCTTATTATGAAATCCATCAACGAATTTCTCCTTGATATGTATTGCTTGAAGAAACCATGAGAACATTCCGCTCTTTGGCTGCTTTTCCGCTCTTTGGCTGCTTGACATTCCAGTGGCAAAAAAGTGTCGTGCGTAGGCTGGAACCAAGATTTCCTTAAATCAAACATTGAACTTAGCCATGGATGGTCAGTCAAACCAGCCTTTGTAACCACAATATTCCATTTTGCATCAAACTCATCCTTATTGTCAGTATCCCATATGGCTTTTTGGAATTCACGCCAATACTCCTTATAAGCAGAATGTGGTAACTTAACAGAGAACTTTGATGTGATGTGCCATATGCAAAGTCGATGAAATGTAGTCGGGAAGGCTATTGAAATCGCTCTGGTCATTGCCGCATCTTGATCTGTAATGATCGTTTTAGGTTCGCCACCTGACATGGCTTTCTTAAACTCCTCAAACATCCAAATAAACGACTCAGTCGTTTCCTTGCTAAAAAATGCGCATGCTAGGACAATTGTTTGACCATGGTTATTAACTCCCAACATTGGTGCAAATGTCAAGTCGTATCTATTCGTGTTGAATGTGGTATCGAATACAACAACATCCCCATAAAACCCGTATGCTCGTCTAGAAGTTGCATCTGCCCAAAAATATCGACTAAACCTGTTATCGCCATCTCCCTCAATCCTGAAATAAAAAGCCTCATTTTTTTTTCTGTTCAGCCATAAAATACTCGGTCACTAGTTCAACATCGTGGTTCCTCAGCTTCTCATTCACACTACATTCAAAATTGTACATATCCTTTTTCATAAAACCGATTTTATCCATTCCTCCGGATTGCACCTCGAAAATACTTACCTTCTGATTAATGGGAATATTAACCGAACCCAACTATTTTGTGAGTACTTTTGTAGAATCTGAAATACGACGGTGTGATCTCAGTAAATGTATTCTTCCTGAGGGTGTCATCTTATGATTGTGTCCCTCTGCAAAAAGAGAGATGGTATATTTCTTCGCTCCCATGTGTCTTCACAACCACAATCTTAGCTTTGCAATTGTCTACTTATTCCCCGCTTCTTTATTCTCTCCCGAGTTTCATCCTTCCGGTATGCAACCTTGTTTTGCAACATACAAATTCTTTCACGAAATCTCTTTCTTATTTTTCACCCAACTAAGCAGAATGAAGTCGAATACCAAAGCCAGCCAAGAATGCATATCTATTATAGAAATTATAAACGAGGTCAAGCGAGTCGAACTTCATCCCAATAGCTGGTGTTTCCTCATTTCTTACTTCAGGAATGTAAACCCTCCCATACTGTTACAGAGTCATCACTCTCTGAGCCCCCAGCCATTTTATCCACGTATTTATTGATTTACTTCTATTTACTGCATACCAAATGTTAATTCATTACTCAATCATTTGTGCATCACAACTTATCAATGCATTCCACTCACACAAAAACATTGCCCAAATTGACACAATACACCATAGACTACTTGTTGGATTTTGATACACCAAAACACAAGCAAAATTTAATAATAGTACGTCATCTCTTGTGAAATAATCTGGAAAAAATAACATTAGAACCAACATGTTCAACAAAGAACTCAAATGTAATTCCAAACCAGCAATTACAGAACTTCACCCAATATTCCTCTCCAAATGCTTACTCCTAATGCCATTAAGCCTAAGTTTAGGATCTTTTACCTACATTTCATAATTGTTCGTTAAAAACGTTAACTCGTCGCAATGTACGGGTTCAATTAGTAGTATAAGCAAGACAAGTACGAGGTCGTACCCACGAGGACTGAGAAATTAATATTAGTTATGTACTTAGATTACCAAATTCAAGAAAGTAGGAGGTTAAGTCTAAAATAGAATTTAAAGCAAGAGTGATTGTAATTGTTGAACAAATGAGGCAAAACGAAGTTTTAAAACAAAAGCAAGTGAGCAATGTAACAAAGAGTATGTTGTAGGTGGAAAATAGATTGGGAGACTAGGGCATTCGATTCACCATAACAATTCAATTCTGGGTATAAAATTGTTAAGTGACAAGTCTAATTCGGATTCAAAGATTGATTCTAGCTAAAAGTATGATTAGGCCATGGAGTATCTGGTCCTAACCTTGTGTTCCTAATTCCCTACTGTGATCATTTGTGGCTAACCTAAATTAAAGCATTAAAACCCAATTAAGCATAGAAGAACAATTTAAACAACCAAGCAGTATCTAATTCCCATTGTCGAATGTCCATACATACTTTTCTTATCATAGTTCATTCGAATCAAAGCATGGGTCTACTTTTGATTTAAACCAAGAAGCTAATAAACAAAGTTCTAATGGAGATCAATCATCCAAACAAGCAATTAACTGATAAGCATAATGAATAAGAACATGAATCATGAATCAACTTGAAACTCAAAACTTTAACTTATAAACCCAGAATATTCATGTTAGGTTACATCGAAGCCCTAGTTATGAATTTAGCTATCATAATGGAAATGAAACTAAACATAAATGAGAAGACATAATGAAATGCAACAAGAGTAGAAAAACCCATTTATGAAGTGTTTGTGGTGTCCAAGGCTTCTCCAAGTGCTTCTCCACTCTAATGCTGCCCAAGAGTTTCCTCACATCTAGAGTATGTGCAACTAAAGAGGTGATTTGGGATGAGTTTGGGTGAGTGGTATGGAAAAGAAAGAGGAAATTCGTAGGGAATTGGAATGGAGGCTTGTTGGAGCTATTTTTGGTGTTTTGGGGATGAATGGAGTGTTTGTGGAAGGATGAAGTGAATGAGATGAATTGTGAATGATTTGTGTTTAGAATTGGAGTGCTATTTATAGGGAGAATGGAAGGGGAATATTTGAATTGAATATGGTTTATGCCAATAGCACTTGTAATTAGAAACTCATTCTTTTGGCTAGTGCATTTCACCAACAAATCCCATTGTAATTAGAAACTCATTCTTTTGGCTAGTGCACTTCACCAACAAATCCCATTGTAATTAGAAACTCATTCTTTTGGCTAGTGCACTTCACCAACAAATCCCACTAGATAGTCATGCATGACATAGTCAGCTTGTGGGCCGATTTTGGGCTTGTTATTCACTCCAAAAAATTCTGGAAAAATATGGATCTTCAAGCCCTTTGTCTTATCTTTCCAAGCATATGCAGCCCAACTCAAGGAAAAATAGGAAAGACCTTCAAATGTCATTTTTGGCCCAGTAACGCAGATGTTGCCGAATTTTAACATTGAGCTGCTAAATCGTGGATAACTTCCTCTAGAAGACTCCAAATCATGAACCGTAAAATGCTACGGAAACTAGACTTCCGTATCTTTCCAATGATGTATGGCTCATTATCTGGTTCTTCTTGAGCAAGTACAGGTTAATCCGTGAATGTGACTGATCTGCAGACACTGTTTTGAGCTAACTTGTCTTCAAAATGCATGTAATGAGTCTCATCCTTATTACACTGAAACATACACAAACTTTATTAAAAGCACAAGTTTAACTCAAAAACATAACCAAATCATAAGTTAGAAGGGTACAAAAAATATGTAATGCACCGATCAATAATTTTCCAACCCCCCTCCAAAAAAAAAATAATCAACTAAGTATATTGAATATTCATAAGGAAATGACGCATTATTGATAGCAGAGCAAATGACGCATTATTGATGCAACAAATGACAAATTTCTCACCCTCACAAACAACAAATCAAACCCAACAAAATCAATCCAGCAAGAGTGAACTTACCTCTCAAAGTCAATCGGGAGCTTCGAAGTCAGTCAGCTTGAGAGAATGTGGTGGACATTAGAGAGGATTCTTTCGTAGTGGAGACTCCATCTCTACCAAAATCGAGGAACAACTGCAGCAGCACGAAAAAGAGATGCTACTTTGCTTTCATCTAGAATCTCTTCTGCTGAACAAAAAAGAGAAGGGGTTTTCACTTGAATCATAGAATCAAAACAGGGCAATAGCTAGGTAAAAGTCATTATTCGTCATACCAAGGATATCGTAGATCGCAGGCCTCCCAAGGAGCTGATGACAATGGAGCGATTCTAGAGTTTGGGAGCTTTGGATCTTTCTAATTGTGGATTTGCATTACATTAAAAAAAAAAGAGGATTGTTTCTTCAGTTTTTCACAGAGAAGGAAAAATCTTCAACTGAAGTTGGGTTTCCAAACGGGTCAGATTTCAACCCGGTTCTACATGCACCCTCTTTTAAAAACTCACCGTTGGATGAAATCCAACGGCTCTTACATACCCCACAAAAAAACCCCTTGTAACTTTCCACTCACTACAGACTCACTCATCCATTTATCACGCATCCCATCTCTTGGAATCCATTGTCCAAAAAATTCCTCTCCGAACCCAATATCTTCAAGAGACCCAGAATCAAACGTGGGCTCATCAGCTATAGCACTCTCCCTCATGTGCTCGCGATTGCTCGTGTGCTGTCGGCGGTCAGGTACTGCTCTGTAGCAGCGACGTCGTCTATCAGGTACTGTTCTCTCCTCTGGAACTGAGTCGTTAAATCTTTCGTTCCAGATCGAAATTCGTATGGCGCTGAGCGAATTAGGCAACTATGTTCCGGAGCAGTGGAGCTTCTCACATTCTCCATAAGTGGGACTTGATCCATAAGTTATGGCAATTGATTACCTGAACTGAATTAGAAGAGGTGCACACAAAAATGGCCGCTACTTCCAGTGGTTCCAATATATATTTGCCCAAGTTTGAGTATAAAGTTGATAGTGTTGGTTGGTCGGATGAGCTTGACTATCTTCCATTGATACGACGGCGTGATTTGTTACTGGCCAGTAAGCAAAAATCAAAGTGAGCTCTTTTTCTTTTTTCTTTTGTTTTTGTTTTAGGTTTTTGTTCCTTTTAAAACATGTCAATAATATTTTAGGATTAGTGATTGAAGCTTTGTCTTTGGGACATGCATGCAGATCCCTCATTGGTGCTGCTCTTAAAGAAGACGATGAGCTCTCTGAGTCACAAGTAATTTGTTTATCTCCTCGTTTTATTTTTATCATAGTTCATATTGTTTTAATTTTGAATAATTGGTTTGAAAGTTCTTAAAGCCTTACAAAGGTGAAAGTTTCAAGCCTTGTCTTATTAAAGCTCAGTAGTACGATTTCAAATTCCGTGTTATCTAGTGTCGTCGTGAACATTTAGAGACGAGATATAGTTAGGCAATAACAAATTTCCTTGGCCCTGTTTTTGATTTTGGAAAGTTCTATAACCATTGGCGTAAACAGTTTGCATGTTATTTATCATGTAAATCCTTATTTTAGTGTTTGATTGATGATTGTCTTTAGGCTATGAAGATGTTTTACAAAATGCCTTCGCTAGATATGTCATGGTTGAATAATAGGGTGATAGGTTGATGCATGAATTTTTCTTCTTGTGAAAAACGCCTCTTGCAGTTGAAAATAATGACCCATAGGAGGAAACTAGTGAAGAACAATTTCTTGAAGAATGTGTGCAAAGAAGATTGTGAATATCATATTAATTTTCAGAGAATTTATTTATTGTTGTGACATTGAAGATTACGGATATTTGAAGTTTATTTGGGGAATCTGAAATTAAGGCAACTATGAAATTGTATGCCAAAGTTTTTAGGATTTATTATTAGGTCATTGGAAATTATAGGAGTTATCATGGCTATGGCCTAATTATTTGACAAAAGTCACAGAATCATCGCAGGCACCAGACGAATGCCAAGTTGTTATGCATGAAATATGAGCTACTGAATTTTAGCAAATTATCTTTATTGGCAAAACTTACAAAGTCCTTGCAAATGCTAGATGAATGTGGAGAAAAGTACATTTGTGTTTATATGTAACATATAGGAGGTACTAGATTTTAAAAAATTGTCTTGGTTGGAGGGGAGAGTGGTTTAATTTTCCTTATGTTGTTTGATCCACCTATGCTTCATTATTATGAACATGATGAGAATCCAGTTAGAATCTGGTGGAAATGAAATCCAAGAAAGCAACAAAGCCCCTTCGGAGATGAAGACCAACAGGCTTCATCATGCAGCATGGTAACATAACAGTGGGCCTTGCTTTGGCAAAGAAAGAGTAAAGGCTAAGAATGTTATACAATGAGAAATCTTAGAGATTTGACTTGAAAAGAGAATTGATTAGAAATTTGAATGTACCTATAAGTATAGGTGAGACACTGGATATATACCATGAAAATAAGAAACTATTGAGGATTTTTCTTTAGAAGATAATTGACTAGGAATTAGAATCTACCGAAAACTCTAAAAGTACAGGTGAGGCACTGTAGATGGTCTACATGATCAAAGCGGACAATATGACACGCTTAGGCAGCCTATAGTTATGTTTGAAGAGAAATGCAATGACATAATTTTGTGAGGCATTTGCCTTGTCAGAGTTTTTGTCAGACATTTTAACAATATGCTGTATGGCACTAGAAGTAGTCAAGTTATATTGATGTGCCTCGATGAAATAGGAAGCAGCATGCTAGGAAAAGAATGATTTGAAATAATTTCATTGCAAGCAGTTTGAGTTGGCAACTTGGCATCTATTCTTTGTCATATGTGATGTTTGTTCTTCCCTCTGCCTTTTTTTTTACTTTTTGGGTCAGTTAATAGAATATGTGTATGTTTTGTAGGATGTTTCCTCTGTTCTTTTTGCTGCCCGAGAAGTGGGAGTTCAATTATTGGAAGAAGAAAAAAATCAGTATTCTATAATTCCTAGGGGAACTACGCCTGGATTATTGTCCAGTAAAACTGTGGTAGATTCCTCATTTGATCAATGTTTACAAAATGACGTTTGCAGCCAAAATGCGGAAATGCCTGGTGATAGTCACTACAATGGGACAGAAGTAAATACTTTAACTTCCTCAAAGCAGATTGCCTGTACTGAATCTGATACAAATGTTGGTCAACCAGAGAAAATTGATGTCAATATTTTAACTCTAGCTGAAAATCCATCACTATCAGAAGTTCATGCTGAAGAAAAGGCTGCTTCCTCTGGCAGCTTGTTGAGTTCTTTTGGAGATGGTATGGATTGCTTTGCCGGTTCTCCTGTGTCAGCAGTTAAGGTGAAAAGGGAGATGTCTGATCACTGTACTTATGATCCTCTGGACCACATTTCCTTGAAAGAGCGACAGAAGATGCTGCAATCAAGGTGCCATTTTCTCCTTGATGATTTTTATGTCTTGGCACAAATATATATATATTTTTTCAAGTTCATCCCTTCTACACAAACACATTGCAGACATCAAAATTTCAGTTAAAAAATTCACTAGCAATTTGATCAACGATCAACAACTCAAAAGTTTGACCTTTTGACTAGTAAAACTTTACTTATCTAAGTTGGGGTCATAGGAAGTGACATGTGCTAACATCTAGGAGGCCACATCAGTATAAATTAAGTCTTTCTTTGAATGAAATCAAAATGAAGTGTATCAAATCAAGAACAAATCTTGAATTTAGAAGGATTCAACTTCAAGGATTCCAAATTAAAAAACCCATTTGTTAAGGTTTGAGTTTGGGGAAGAAAAAAAAACCCCTCGTTGGACCAAAGGCCCAAGAAAGGTGTTTCAGCAAAAGTTAGAGATAAAAAGAAAAAAGAAAAAGATAAAAAGAAGGCATAGTCCTTTTAGTTGAAAACCCACAAGGTTGGCTCACTAAAAGGTTAGGCAAGAAAACCCCTTGAATTATGTTATGGTGCGATCTTTCATTTTGAGGGGTATGCAGGAAGCTTTGAGAATTTAATTGTAAAGTTCAGTCACATGAAGAAAAAAATGTGGTTATTTGTTAATTGTGATATATGTGTATGTTGTGAGATCAATCACCTCAGTCATGAAAATTAAATCAGTGAAAGAAAATAAAAGTAAAGCACCTAGATGACAAAGAGTAAATAAAATAAAGCACAGCAAGAATCAACATGGTTGTATCTATGTCCCAACTTATTTATGTAATTCATATTGCTGGAAAGGGAATAATTTATTAGTTTGTTTTTTATGGCATTTTGCAGGAAACTCTCGGGATGGAAAAAGCAGTTTTCAAGGTGATTTATTATCCTTCTAGTGATTGTTAGAATTCTAAGATTGCATTAATTATTGAGAAGCTTGTGGCTATTATGGCTGCAACATTCTTCATCTCTTATGTAGCCCAAGTTTAGGAATAACTGTCTTAATGGGCAATGTCAAAGCTTACCATACTCTTTTGCCTTCAACACTTACGAAATATGAAATGGTACCTGGATCCTCACTTTTGAAAAGTGAGATCAATTCGGTATTTGGCTATTGCCAATCAATCAAAATCTGTTGCTCTGCTTTCTATTCTTTAAGTTGCCCAGTGGGTTTTTCCTTTTCTTTTTTTGTTTGAGAAATAAAATTTTATTGAAAATAATACAAACACAGTACAGGACTTGGTGAACAAGAGGTCCACCAATAATGTACAACTCTCATTTAAAAAATAAAAAAAATTCTATATTTCGAGGAATACTTGCATTCAGCGGTTTCGTACATGAAGGGGTTTATGAAACTAGGATAGGTAAGTTTTTCTCGCATAAACTGGGATTGGTAAGTCTTTCTCCCATAAACCTCTGACAAAATGCGAAAGGATGCCCATAACCTAAGAAGAAAATTTATAGAAAGTGAAAGATCCCTAAAGGCTGGAGACAGAGAAGCCATAAGGATGCCCATAACCTGACTTTTTCCCAAGATCTCTCCTCTTCATTCCCATTATAGTTCTAAAAACTTCTTTCATTCATCCCCACTACCAAGAGACATATACTTCTCACAAAGAATGTTTTGAGGGTGATTGAGGAATCACCCAACTACCCCGGCAACCTCACAACTGCCACCACAGCCCCTCAAAACATGTGGACAATTTAAGAACATGTGAGTTCCAAATTCTGCCTCATCTTTTGCACAAAATGTACCACTGAGGAGACAGACAGCATTCGATCTTCTTCTTTGCACCAAATTGCCAGTGTTTGATCTTCCATGAGCAATGATCCATGCCAAAAACAAACGTTAGGAGGAAAACTAGATTTCCAAATCATTTTATCACACAGAGAATTGAATGTCTTACAAGAGAACCCCTGATGAATGCAGTTTCCAGTTCCTCCTTTTTGGATTATGTGCTGAAAAACCTGAATACTCTCCAAAGTTGTAATTATTGTGCAGCAAACTCTTGAATCTCTTCTTCTCATAAAGTTCTTCAAAAGAGAAAATTGAGTATAATATACTTGTTTGTATAACATTTTATCTCCTATTGTAGAAGCGTCTTCTGACATTGTATTATACAGGGTATTCCAGGGCCACTGTCAAAAGACCTTATCCAACAACTTGCCGATAAAGGACAGGGAGACACTAGTAGTGTCAGTGGAGAAGCTTTAGTTGCTACCCATTCGCTCTATGACAATCCTGCAAGACATGATTCAGTTCTTTGTAGAAATTCTATGATTAGATCGCCAAAAAAAATCATTGTTGGATCATCATTTACGACTGATCAATATTCAATTAACTCCAATAAGTCAAATGATGGCGGAAAAGAATCTGAAAGTGACAGGAAATGCTCATCTGAGAGAATGCCTCCTAATGCCAATGAATTCAGTTCATGTGGGGGACAGGACTATGTGCCTACATGCACAACTAGAGCACATTGTTCAACTTTGTCAACATCTGTCAAAGTAAAGGATGAGCCTTGGGATGGTGGTGTCTTGCACAATCTGGACACAAATGTTAGGGGTAACTTCTCCCTTAACATACTGCCAGTAAAGAATGAACCTAGAGCTTTCAATGAACTTAATGAAGATGTGGTAGATCATATGCCACTGCGAGATCGGATGAATCTGTTGTCATCTGGATATGGCTCTGAATCGAGTATGTATACGAACTATGGCTCAACCAAGTGCAGCGCTATTGCCTCAGAATCTGCTAAGCCAATAAGCCTCATTCGTCCACGAAAAAGGAAAAAGACTGCCACGTATGCTGTGATGTTTATGTAGATATTTTTCCACTTAGTTTTCTGCCCACTTTTCTTAAGGAAATAAGTGCCAAATTAATTGCAGGGATTCTGTTGAAACAGCGTTGGAGGAGGATGCGCCGGGACTCCTGCAGGTACTCCATGTTTCTCACAGTTGCATTTTCAATTTCATTGGGATCAAGACCCGTAACATGCAAATTGGCAGGTATTAATTGAAAAAGGGGTGCTGGTTAATGAAATAAGGCTTTACGGCGAGATGGAGTGTGATGAAGCTCTAGACGAGTCTTTATGTGAAGACAGCTTTGCAAAGCTTGAAGCTGTGATATCTAAGGTTTGCAACAATTCTAATATTATGATATTTTCCACTTGTCTTAGCCTTGTTACAACAATGTCATGTATCGTTCTTGCGGCCTCCGTGTAGCATGACACTTTGAATCATTTCAAAATCATTCTTAAGATCAATGTCAAAAACATTTGCTCCCTAGCTGCATCACTATTGGTGATTTTGCTCAGCAGGGGGTTGTTCATTTCAAATTCATAAGAGTTCCACATAAGATCGAATATGTACCTCCTATTGGAAAACATTGCTGCTTTTATTTATGGGCATAGCAGATGTGCTATTGCACATTGTGAATCATATGTATGGAAACTTCCAGGGATTGTAGTTCTTGGGAAAAAGAATATTAATGAGTGATTAACTGAGGGAATAAAGGCTCATTTTATAATTTTGAAGTTGGAAAATAGGTCCATTTTAGAATACAAATTAGTTAATAAAGTAATTGATGAGGACATGACCAGAGATAAGTGGAATACATGTGGTTGCTAGTCAAAATGATGGGCTATTTTCAAAATCAACTATCTTATTAGAGTTTTTCACAATGAATTTTCTGATTTGGTTACTATGGGGGTTGATCCTGTAGACAAGCCTAAGAACTTGCTTTCCTTTGGTTATCATGAAGGGCTTGTCTTGGTAGAAGGCACCTTCTTTTTGTGTGTGTGTGTGTGTGTTTTTTTTTAATTTTTAAATGTTGTGTCTTTTAAATGATGACAATGTATAATTGGTTGTATTGAATTAATGAATATGAAGTACAAGCGAGATGCTTCACAAGAGAAGACGGCGGGCATGCTTTCTGGTGTGCTGTGTGTAAAGAGCGTGTGGAGTCGACTTATCATTTTCTCCACTATTAAGAATATGGTGGAACTTGGTTAGGAAGTTTGGGATGGTTTGGATGTGTGAGAGTTTGCAGTGATCAGGAATGAAAGCGAAATATAATGGGGATGTGGGGTCTTAGCCATTTTTTGGGTTGTTTGGATGGACAGGCATAGGTGAATTTTTGAAGATTTGAGTGTTGTTTGGGTGGATGAGCTTTGAATAACCTCAGCTTTTGTCTTTTCCATGGGCGTCCATGTTGACAGAGTTCATGGATAGCTCCCTTTCTGCTATTCTTCTAAGATTGAAAAGCTGCAGTATGCTAGATAAGTTTGGAGTGGGGGTTATTTGGGTACTGGAAATTGTTGTATTGTTTGTTTCCCTTTTTGTCGTAGATTCTTGGTCCACTGCTTTGTAATATGATTTTGTTGAGTAATAAAAATGATTGTTTCTTCTTAACAAGAAAATACTGAATTCCATGAGTGAAGATTCTGTTTTGAGTAATATATGGCTGGCCAATTCCTGGAAGTTAACCAGTTTGCTCCTGACGAGAAAGCTCTAAAATTCCTGAAGCTGTATTTAAATTGCATAGAACAATTTAATGTGGCACCCCATTTGCATTAGTGTGTTTCTAATGTTGCCTTCTTCATTTTGGACAGCTTTTATCACAGCGGCAATCAATTTTAAAGCTTGCTCCAATACGATGCACAAAGGGCTCAAGAGCTAGTTATTGCTTGGCTTGTTTAATTTCACTTGTGGAGCAGGTAATTGGTTTTTATGATCAATTGGTGAGCAAAGCATGACACTAAGTTAAACAATTCAGTTACCTTCTGCCTATATCTTCTTACGAGCTATCTTTCTGTTTACACTAAATCCCATTTTATTTTATTATTTTACAGACCCGATATCTGCAGTTTAGAAATTGGCCTGTTGAATGGGGTTGGTGCCGAGACCTTCAATCATTTATATTTGTCTTTGCAAGACATAATAGGTGCATGATTTGTAGAATTTTTTTCTGAAGGTTGGTCCATCTTCTCTACTTAGACTGGATATTTTTGACATTTCATTATCACTTGACTGCAGAATTGTGCTGGAACGACCTGAATATGGATATGCAACATATTTCTTTGAGCTAGTGGATTCCTTACCAATTGACTGGCAGATCAAGAGGCTGGTGACTGCAATGAAGCTTACCAGCTGCAGCAGGATTTCCCTAATTGAGAACAAGGCATTGTTGGTAATTATTTGAAAACATATATGAGATGATTGCTTGTGTATATGGGTCAATCAATGGCACACTTGTTAAATTGATTCACAACTGTCATATTAATGTCGCCAGTCATTGAGGCTGTCTTACACAGCTTGAAAATTAGTTTGTTTAACCTTATACACTTATTGCAAGCATTTGTTGTTTTGTGATATAGAACATTTAAATCATGGTATATGTAAACTTAGCCTGTTAGGCATGTGGGTTGTCTAACAATCATTTGGACGAACCTGTTACTCGCTGGTTTATATATATAGCAATTTGGTAGAAACCACCTGAAGGATTTTCCTCTGGTGATTGTTCTTTGAACTTTATTGTTTGAGAATCTTTTGACTTCACCCATTTCTCATGCGGTGGTACATCTAATAAACGAAGCATTGACCTTACTATCCATTTGTCCATTTCAAGGTGTTTTTAAAGTTTTGCCACTTCCATTGCATTTTTACTCTCTCTCTCTCTCTCTCTCTGTGTATATATATACACACAGAGCTTCCGTTGAGAGATCCCTCTAATAAGCTTATTTGAGGGACATCCTTGTAGGGCCCACACCATCTATTTTGTAGACACAAAAAGCTTCTAAATCGGATTGGAAGACTTGGAAAGGGGCTTTACCTTGTAGGATACAAGTGTGATTAATGAGGTAGGCAACACTGTAAGAAACCATATACAAGTAAGACACAGGAATCTGCATACCGCTCAAGAGCTGACGAACAACATACATTCAGCTTCACCATTCTGCTTTGGGGTAGAAGAGAAGTTAAAGCCCTACAAGAAACCTTGTTGGATGAGCTGGGACATAAAGTCATGTGAAATGTAATCATAACGAATGCTTTGGGTTCAAAGGTTGGGATTTCAAGTCTAAACTGTTAAATATGTGATGGATTTCTGGAGAATGTTAACTCAGTTGGGGTTCTGTTTTGGGAGGTTGGTTGTTCAGACCATCAATTGTTGTTCCTGTTGTGTGGGAAACCTATCTTCTGTCCTTGGTTGGTCTTGGAGTAGGATCTAGAAATGCGAGGTGGGAATGTAGGTTTTGGAATCGATGCTTAAGCATCAGGGAGGACTCTCTAGTGTCCAGAGGGGAAATATGTTGCAGCAGGATTGAAAGCGAGTGTTCAGAGAAGTTTTTTGAGATATTGCAGCAGACTCGAGCATGAAATGCTAGGGTTTGAGTTTGGTGTCGATTTCCAGAATTTTGTCTTTTGACACATTCTTCATCCGTTTTGCTCCAATCTCCTCCTAGTTAGATTAGGAATGTAGGATGTTTCCAAAATTGGTGTTAGGGTTTTGGTGAGGCTTTAAATAGGTTTGTCTAAGTGCTTTAGCCTCGTTATGTGATCATTGTTCAGGCTTTTGAGAGTTTATCTATTTAGGGTTTCAAGAGTTAAGAAGGAAATTTACGTGAGTCTCAGTTTTTGTGAGTTTTCAAGGGGGTAATTGGGGTTCTCCGAAGCTCTGAAGAAGAGGTTTGAGAGGAGTGAGGTTACCTAAGATTGAGTGATTAAAAGAGGCTATTTTGTGTTAATTGTAATATTGTTTTTTTCATTAGTGTATTGTGATTACAGCCCATGAACGTAGCCCCATTTATGGTGGAACTGTGTTAAACCTTGTGTAGTTTATGTGCAGTTTTATCTGTATCTACACTGTGAAATTATGATGTGATCTTAGACTAGAAATTGGAGTCCAAAATTCCGAACAGTTGGGCTGTATTACGAGACTCAAAGAACTTTTATTTTATTTTACTAGATTTTATATTTAAAAATAACATTATACTGCTGAGAGGTGCAAGGTTGTAGTATACTTTAATACAAATAGTTATAATGCTTATAATGACTTCAGATTTGTATTGGGTGATAAATGCTAATACACATGCACGCCCACTAGTTTCTTGGAGGAAGCTGTTGAAATCGCTACTGGGATTAGTTCTACAATTTAGCTATTATAAAAGCTGATTAGAGCTCAAAACTTGGTTACATAAAGTTTTGTGCTATGCTACTTGGTATTGCTACGTGGTATTGCTGTTATTTTATGAGCTATATGTTTTTTGGCCGAGTTTATTTTTTGCCTTTTGCTGTCAATTCTTTGTGGGTATGTGGTGAGAATTTTGGTTTTGATAATATCAGTTGGATTCTGCTGTAAGCATGGTTCATCTGGATGAATAGAGCTTTAATCATTTTAGGTAATTTTTACATCATTTTACAAGCTGAAATATATTTTTTGGTTTTAACTGTATCTCTTTCGTGTTATTGACTGGTTAAGGTTGGAGAAGACTTGAGTGAAGGCGAGGCTCAGGTGCTAACAGAATATGGTTGGGAACCCAATACTGGCTTGGGAACAATGCTCAAGTACTGTGACAGAGTTGTTCATGACAGGAAGAATGAAACTGATAGCTCGGAGTGGAGATCAAAAATAGGAAAGTTGTTAATGGATGGTTATAATGGAGGGGCTCTGATTGCAAGCAACATCCCAAAGAAGGTTCTCGAATGCAGAGATGTTCAAAGCCCAGAGATCAAGTTGGAGCTCTAAAACTACAAATGATATTTCTTATACTTATTTTAGGCACAGTTTTGTTTTTTTTTTCTCTCAAGGTCCTTACATAATTTGATCCCAAAAAAGAAGGTCCTTACATAATTGTTAAAGTTGAGTTTATTTTCTCTCTGTGCCGTTCGGATTATAATATATACAGATGGTTAATCGAAAAGAAAGAACAAAAATATTGTTGATTTAATTTCATGTTACTTTTTCATACCTCGCGTAGGCAACTTTGTTGCATGGCTTCTTGGTTATATAGCTTTTCTTTTCTCAGCATGCAAAAACAAAATGCTGTTTTTGATAAATCAAATTAAAATATAAATTTGAGCTTTAGAATCTGATTCAGTATTTCTTTAATTGGGGTGACTATTGTTTGTGCAAATAATCTTGCGGAAGAATATTCGTTTCTAGATCTTTCAACCTTCGATCTTCCTTCTCTCTCTTCCTCGAATCCTGTAAAAAAGATTTGAGTAAATAGACCACACCCGGGGGTGTTGGCCAAAAGCCCTTCGATGCCTAAGTTAGTTCGAGTGTTTGTAGGAAAACAATAGCTAAACAAAGGGTACGGAGTTTATGTATGGTGTGAATCGGGCGGCCGGAGCCATGTGTGGTGGCCCGAGCTGTGTGGAGAAAATATGGAGAGTGGAGAGGAAGAGAGAGTTTCGGGTGTTTTTCTCGGGTTTTGGAGAAGGTTTAGATGTACCTTGAATGATGAATGAAGTAGTTTATTTATAGGAGCCTCGGGGCTAGGGTTTCGTAGAGAATATAATGAGTTTATTCTCTCCCCAAATTCGTAGGAATCAAGTCGGACTTGATTATATCTCTTTATTGAAGATAATATCTTATTTAATGATATTATCTTCTCTTTATTGAAGATAATATCTGAATTAACGATATTATCTTGATCAGTGCATAATTACATATCTTTTTGTACTGTTTGGGCCTAATTTAGCACCCCTAGCCCAAGCCCAGAATGAAGACAGGGATAGCTTGGGCTTTGCAATGAAAAGACAAAAACCCAACTCTCACTCATTTTTTAAGAAATTGGCAGAAATGAAAAAATGCCAAAGAAGAAGTAGCGGTTGCATTCTAAGCAAAACATGAAAGGAATTGGGTTGGACCCAATCTATTGCCATCTCTCAAAAAAGCCCAGTATCAAAGGAGACCAAGCCCACGTGGAACCCACGTGAAAATTTCAGACTTGGGATGAAATCAACTATATCAAATTAAGAAGAGTCGGTAGCTGACAAATTGGAAACAACACCTCCGAAAAATCTATTCTATGAGAATATTCAGAGATATTTTCTCCATTCAGAGAATGTTTGTTTCCCCCAAAAGAATAAACAAAAATCAGAGGTAAAGAACAGGAAAGCAGAGAGTTGTTCGAAACTAAAGATCAGACTGACCCTTTTAGCTCTCACAAAAGGATGGTTGGAAATGAAAAAAGGGATTAAGCTCTCTTCCAAAGAAAACAGAGGAGTGATCATAAGAGCTGGCAATTGAAACTTACCTACCAGAAATCCACGAAACCCTTTTCTCACATTTGAAAAATAAAAGATCTTATCAAAGGGGTTTCTTGCCGCCCATTATTAAAAGAAATCACCCTACTCCAGAAAAACATCTCCTATAAATATAAGAGAGGGTGAACAGATTCAAAGACAATCAACCAATCAAACAAAAAATCAATCAAAACAGCCAAGGGTAAAAAACTCAAACATGATCACTTGATCACTGAGAATCTCCAAACTGGAGTAACTAGCAGTTCATTCAAGCCACAAGAATACCAGCTACAAATCAGAAATACCAAAGTTCAGACTTAGAGAATAAGTCATTCAAAAACGAGATCTCTCTCGTTACAAATTTGGTTCAGCAAAATCCAAAACAAGCAGAGTTCGAGTTTTCCATAAATATGAAAACCTCAACAAATTCAGGAAGAGCCCTGACCAAGCAGAACAGGTACCACAGTGCGGTTCCAGCTGAGTAATCCTCAGAATCAGCCACTTCTATCCGTTTCAGACTGAAGAAATTTCAGTTCTGCCCCCTCAAAAGACCTTCCAGGACCTGAAGTAGATTAAAGCTCTGCCAAACTCGAACTTTGGTATCGATTTGCAGCTGAAGCTTAGCAGTTGAAGTTGTTGAAAATTCAGTCTAGTCCAAATATTCCCAGTCCAGCCCGGATCAGAGTATTCCATCCAGGCAGAAATGGAGTTCCAGCTGTCCTTTTCCCTTTCCAGCATTTGTTTGATCGTTTATGGCTATGTAAAAGGCAGTTCTGCCTAAAATACTTCAATTTCTATTGATCATTCTGGCCAGAACAGCTGTTTTTATACTGAGATAAATTGTGAAAGTCCTCACCAGTCTGAGGCATAGAAAAGAACTTACTTGGGAGATATTCCTCTCCCAAATTCACAATCGTTTGTTTAGAAATCAAGTAACTTGGGGCGCAAGTTATCCTTTCTAAAATTAAGTCTGCTAGAATTTTCATTGCTAGCAGTGGCACGCTTGCACACCAAAGAAAGCTGATTTGTTGACCAGTCAATGGTTTTCAAGGCAGTGGGGAACTTTGCCCTTCCATCACAGGAGTAAACACAAAACGGGGTGAACAATTTGGCACGCCCGGTGGGACTTCTCAGTATACATATTCTGACAGAATTCTTTCCAGGTTTATGAATATTGGAAGCTCTAGCCAGAACCCGCACCACGCTATGGAGATAAACCAGGTAGCTCTCAGGGAAGGTCTAGAATCGGAAGAGAGTGATGCTAGGCACTCAGCCCACGGCAGTACAGGAAGCAGACGGTCCAGAACTGGTTCCAGGAGGATAAACCAAGTACAGGAATCTGTGCTACGACAAGAAGTCACAACACAAAGAAGCCAAGAAACTCTGAACAACATAACTGCCATGATGCAATGGCAAGTTAATAGGCAGTTCAGGAAGGACCGTGAGGCTGCCATGGCCAGAATTCCAAATCCAGATGCTGTAGTCCAGCAGCTAGACCTACCTCATGGTCCCCCACCAGGATTAGTATGGCCATACCAGGAAAATCCTCTCATTGCACAGATTGCTGGAATACCAGGGCATGGAGAAATTCAGGCTGGACAGAGGGGAGAAGCCTTTCCCGTCCAGGAGCATGAGGCCCCAGTTCGACCAGAAGGCCCTGCACCAGTTCAGATGCAGCAGAACCAGCCAGAACCTCAGCACATTCCACAGGATCAACCTTTGGCACTTCTGCCCGAGCCACCAGCAGTACTGCCTTTATAGACCCAGAAGGATAGATCCCAATCCATTCCCTCCACCTGCAAGAGGCGGAAGGGGTAACAACCTTTTTGCCAACAATGATAGAAACAGGCTGGGGGCAAATTGGAGGAATAATCCAGGTCTGGAGGAACAGGAAGGACATAGGGAGGAAGTTCTGCCCAGGCCATACAGAGCAAAACCAATGGTTGATTACGCCCAGCCAGAACAAGGACGAAACCTCTACCCTATCAATGCCCTAAATGATGTAGGGGCATTGCAAAGAATGATCAGGGAAATGATGGAGCCTGAAGCCAGAAGAGGAGAAAGGCCTACCTATAGGAAGCCATATCCAGTTTATATCGATCAAATACCTCTACCCCCAGGTTTCAAAGTACCCAACTTCACCTTGTTCAATGGAGAGGATCCCCACACTTCATCAGTTGAGCACATAGGCAGATTCTCTGTCCAGTGCATAGCCATTGAGAATAATCCTCTGTTGAAATTGAGACTTTTCGGAAATTCTCTCTCCAGACAGGCCTTCACTTGGTACACCAGTCTGCCACCAAATTCTGTCCAAACTTGGGAACAGATGGAAAGTGTTTTCCACGACTACTACTACAGGATTCAGCCAGAAATCACCATCAGTGACCTTGCTGCCCTCAAACAGAGTGAGGATGAACCTGCTCAATATTTCATAGCTAGGTTCAGGAAACTCAAGATGAAGTGCAGAATCCCCATGGAAGAGAGACATTTCGTCCAGATGGCTCAGGCTGCCCTCAAAATATCTCTAAGGAAGAGATTTGATGGGATATTGTTTGGAGATCTGGCAGAACTGGCAGATAAAGCATCCAAGTATGAGGAACTGCTTAGGGAAGAACAACAGAAGAGAAATTCTTCCAAGGGAACGTATTACAAGTCACCAATACATCTGGTTCAGATAGAATCAGAAGAGGAAGCAGAATGCTCGGAGGAAGGAGAAGTTGCAGTAGTAGAAATGGCAAAATTAAAACACCCCATCAGCTGCAAGGCTCTTACCAAGCCACCAAAGGATCAGAAGCCGCCACCTTTCACAGGAGGGTTTGTTCCAAACAAACCAATACAGAACAAGGTCTATTCCTTTGATCTGACCAAGGTGGATGCTTTATTTGATGAGATGTTGCTACAAAAGGCAATAGAAACACCCCACAGGATGCCCAAGCCAGAAGAAATCAAGGGCAGGCAGTATTGCAGATGGCACAACTCTTGGAACCACTCTACCAACAGCTGTGTAGTTTTCAGAGATGTTATACAGGAAGGAATAACAGCAGGAAGGTTGAAACTAGCGGAGAAATCTCCTACAGTAACAACAAATCCCTTTCCTCAACCACAAGTTAACATGGTGAACCTAAACTGGCCAGAACAGAAGAGAACCAGGCCAACTACAGAAACCAGTTCCAGCAGAGGCAGAATGGTTTCAAGGGAAACCAATGAGAGGCCAAAAGCAACTATCTCAGCTGGAATGGTGATCTGCAACAAGTGCAAATGTGAAGCTGAGCTAGAAGTGGTTCTGAACAGACAAAGTCAGCCCATGCCAAGTGTCTTTGACAGAATCGGAACCTCATCCCGAGATAGAGCCAGGCAGGGAAAGTATCCCAGACCGGCCCAGCACAACAGGAGGATGACAGAACAACCCAAGAAGGAAATATCTATCAAGATGCCTGGGAATGATAAACCTTTGGCTGCTATCATAGAAGGAAGGTGGTATGCTGTCGGAAAGAGTGGCAGGCCAACAATGGAATTGACCAGAACCCAGAAAATGAGGATCCAAAGACAGTACTGCACATTCCTCAATAACGAAAACATTGCGCAGACACTTCCAGAGACCAATTCTGCCAGAAAAGCCTCTCCAGGCAGAACAAGCAGTCTTTCACTCACAAAAGATGTTAAAAACAAAATCCCCAGATAAGCCTCATATCCATCTCACCTCATCTTCAGACAAACAGCTTGAAGCCTCACAAGTAGAAGGAGAACCTGAACCCATTCCGATAGAGGAGCAAAAAGACTGGACTGGGGAATATGAAGAAGAACAGCTGGATTATGAGCCATCTACAGATGACCAGAATCCACTCCTTGGAATGGAAGGACAGGAAGACTGGACAGAAGAATTCGGAGAAGAACAGATGGAATATGATGGGGAATTTGATGCAGAAGCTAAGACTTTTGGTGCAGAATTGGAAGGCCTGTTACAAGGTGACCTAGGCATCAACATGGTGTTCATTCTATCAGAAAAATTCTGGGCTACAGAAGGGCAAGAAAGCACTCTGGAAGGAGATGTTTTCTCCCAGGAAAGTTTCGAATGCAGGTTAGCAGAAGCAGAAGAAACATCAGAACAGCAAGCAGACAGTCCTAAAGCAGGCAGAACTGCCGACAAATCAGCCACAAACCAGCTTTGCTTCTCCAAACCAACCAAGGAGATGGCAAATCACCTCAGGCCCTTGTTCATAACTGCAAATTTTGGGGGAGTTCCTGTTCCCAAAGTCATGGTAGATGGAGGTGCAGCCATTAATCTTCTGCCTCACAGAATGCTGAGCAAAATGGGCAGAACAGAGAAGGATTTGATCCCAACACGCTTAACTGTCACCAACTTCGCAGGGGGCATCACCAAAACTCATGGGATCTTAGACGTGGATGTTATAGTTGGAAGCAAAGAGCTGAAGATTGCATTCTTTGTGGTAGACACCACTTCCACCACTGACAATGCACTGCTTGGCAGAGACTGGATTCACCAGAGCTTATGTGTCCCTTCCACCCTCCATCAGCAATTAGCTTTGTGGAATGAAGAAGGTTACATGGAGATAGTAGAGGCCGATCCACGGTGTCACGGCCCAAAGACTCATTGAAGATGGTCTAGCTAGTTCCCTGAAGGACTGGAATAGACCTTTTGTTCTTAAACTCCAGAACTCTGATGTTTAGTCCCAACCAACAAGAACAGGATCGAGCTGCAACAATCCGATCCATTACAAAAAGATTGTTGGTATACTGGGAGGAAAGAAAGCTCTTCATGCAGGATCCATCCATCAACATGGCAGAGTTCACTCATGAAAGCACGGAAGACCAGGAGGAAGAGGAGTTACAGGAGGAAGTATTAGATTTTGCGCCAGCAGCATTGGATGACTCTCTGCCAGAAGTGGAAGATCCTTTACAGGAAATAAATTTAGGGACAGAAGAGGATCCCAGACCTACTTTTATTAGTGCACTGTTGAAAGAACCAATTAAGGGTGAACTCATTGCTCTTCTGCAAGAGTTCAGAGATTGTTTTGCTTGGCATTATCATGAAATGCCAGGACTGGACAGGGAACTAGTGGAACATAAGCTGCCAATCAAAGAGGGTTACCTTCCAGTCAAATAGGCCAGAAGAAGAATGTCTATGGACACAGAACTGAAGGTCAAAGAAGAAATAGAAAGACTGCTCAAAGCAGGATTCATCAGACCAGCCATCTATGCTGATTGGCTAGCCAATATTGTGCCAGTTCTAAAAAGAAAAACTGGGGTTGTCAGAATCTGTGTGGATTACAGAAATTTGAATGAAGCTTCTCCCAAGGATGAATATCCTATGCCTATGGCAGATATGCTAGTGGATGGAGCTGCCCACAACCAAATGCTGTCTTTTATGGATGGCAATGCAGGATACAACCAGATCATGGTGGCAGAAGAAGACATACACAAGACAGCCTTCATGTGCCCAGGACACATAGGTGCTTTTGAATACACTGTAATGCCTTTTGGCTTAAGAAATGCAGGAGCTACTTATCAAAGGGCAATGAATTCTGTTTTCCATGATATGATAGGGCATTCTTTGGAAGTTTACATTGATGATGTGGTGATTAAATCCCCAGAGGAGGGAAACCACATATCAAACCTAAAAAGGGCATTCCTAAGAATGAGACAACACAAATTGAAGATGAACCCAAAGAAGTGTGTTTTTGGAGTTCAGGCAGGAAATTTCCTAGGATTCTTGGTCCACCAAAGAGGCATAGAAATCGACAAGAACAAAGCAAAATCCATCATAGAAGCTCTACCACCTAGGAATAAGAAAGAATTGCAGAGTCTCTTAGGAAAAATTAATTTTCTAAGGAGATTCATATCCAATTCTGCAGGGAAAATCCAGCCTTTCTCTTCTTTGTTAAGATTGAAACAGGAGCAGACTTTCAAGTGGGAAGAACAGCACCAACATGGTTTTGAAGAAATCAAACGTTACCTTTCAAATCCACCAGTTCTGTCCCCACCTAAGAGAGGCAGGCCACTCAAGCTCTATATATCTGCATCAGAAGTATCCATAGGGAGTCTGTTGGTTCAAGATAATAAGGAAGGAAAGGAACAGGCAATCTACTACCTAAGCAGAACTCTGACAGAAGTGGAAAGAAAGTATTCTGCAATTGAGAGACTTTGCCTAGCCTTATACTTCACTGCTGTAAAACTCAGACACTACATGCTGCCATACACCATCTACATCATTGCCAAGACAGATCTGATTAAATACATGCTAACTAGGCCAATGTTGAGAGGCAGAATAGGAAAATGGACTTTGGCCCTGACAGAATTCGCCTTCAGATATGTTCCTCAGAAGGCTGTCAAAGGACAGGCTGTGGCAGACTTCCTAGCAGATCATCCTGGGGAGGAGATTGAGAACATGGACTCTCTGGACATAGCCAATGTAGATCTGTTGACCAGAGCTCATATTTGCCTCAACAATCCTATTTATTCAGTTCATCTCACGCCTTGGAAGCTATACTTTGATGGATCAAAAACTGACATAACTTCTGGGGCCGGGATTGTTTTGGAAGAACCACTGGGAATCAGACATTGCTATTCTTTTCAATTGGATTTCCAATGCACCAACAATAGGGCAGAATATGAGGCTTTGATCATTGGTTTAGAAATGTTGGTAGCACTAGGAATCCAATCTGTGGAAATCCTAGGAGATTCCATGCTTGTCTTGAAACAAATTGCTGGGGAATACAAATGCCTAAGTCCCTCTCTAGCTGTCTACTTGGTAGCAGCCAGAAATCTTTTGACAGAATTCAGAGAAGCTACTTGGGAACACATCCTAAGAGAGGAAAACTTCGCAGCCAATGAACTGGCTCAGTTGGCAGCAGGGGTACAAATACCTGAAGATTGTGTACAAAGAATCATCAAGGTAGGAAAGAAAAGCCTACCATCTGTTCTGACCAGGGGGATGGAAATAGATATCAATTCTGCCATAATCAGTGAAGATGACTGGAGAAGTCCTATCATAACTTACTTACGATATCCAACCTTGCCCTCTGAGAAAAGAGTCAGAATCATGGCTTTGAACTACCTTATGTGGGATGAAGATTTGGTCCGAAAAAGTAAGGATGAGGTACTTTTAAGGTGCCTCGGAAAGAAAGAATACATGAAAGTCATGGGAGAGACTCATGAAGGAATTTGTGGAGCTCACCAAGGTGGACGAAAAATGTGCTGGTTAATTAAGAGATATGGCTACTTCTGGCCAACCATGATGAAAGATTGCATTAACTATTCCAAGGGATGCGAGTCTTGTCAAAGACATGGCACAATCCAGCAGGCTCCTTCAGTCCCCATGAATCCAGTGGTAAAACCATGGCCTTTCAGAGGATGGGCAATGGACCTCGTTGGCAAAATCTATCCAGCCAGCAACCAGCAGCACTGTTTTATCATTGTTGCTACAGACTGTTTTATCATTGTTGCTACTACATCTCAAGAAATCATTTCTAAGAACACCACAAGCAAGATAATTAACAAAATCAGCATACCATGGTTCTTTGACTTGGACAACATATAGTTGTTCATCTGGAAAAGTCTCATTCAATGGTAGCACAGCTTCTCCTTGCTCTTCAACCACAATTCTGCTTAAATGGTCAGCCACCACATTTTCACATCCCTTCTTATCTCGAATCTCCAAATCGAACTCTTGCAGCAAGAGAATCCATCTGATCAAGCGTGGTTTGGCGTCCTTCTTAGTGAGCAAGTATCTAAGAGCAGCATGGTCAGAATAAACAATTACTTTAGAACCAACAAGGTAAGAACGAAATTTTTCTAAAGCAAAAACAACAGCAAGCAACTCTTTCTCTGTTGTGGAGTAATTGAGTTGGGCATCATTCAAGGTCCGGCTTGCATAATGAATCACATGGGGAAGCTTGTTCATCTTTTGACCTAAAACTGCACCAATAGCAAAGTCAGAGGCATCACACATTATTTCAAATGGTAAAGACCAATCTGGAGCTATGATAATAGGGGCTGAAGTTAGCTCTTTTTTCAAGGTCGTAAAAGCTTCCATGCAAGTTTTGTCAAACTCAAAAACAGCATCCTTAGCAAGGAGATTGCACAATGGTCTTGAGATGCTTGAAAATTTTTTGATGAACCTTCTATAGAATCCGGCATGGCCCAGAAAGCTTCTAACTCTTTTAACAGAGGAAGGGGGTGGTAGATTTGAGATGATATTTATCTTGGCTTTGTCCACTTCAATTCCCTTGCTTGAAACAACATGGCCTAGCACAATTCCTTGTCTTACCATGAAGTGACACTTCTCCCAATTCAAAATCAGATTTGTTTCCTGACATCTTTTAAGCACTAGAGACAAGTGGTGAAGACAATCATCAAAAGATGAACCAAAAACTGAAAAATCATCCATAAATACCTCCATGAATCGTTCCACCATATCAGAAAAGATTGCCATCATGCATCTTTGGAAAGTTGCTGGAGCATTGCACAAACCAAATGGCATCCTTCTATAAGCAAACGTACCAAATGGGCATGTGAATGTGGTTTTCTCCTGGTCTTCCGGAGCAATGGGAATTTGATTATAACCTGAAAATCCATCAAGAAAACAGTAGTAAGCATGGCCAGATAATCGGTCAAGCATTTGATCAATGAAAGGCAAGGGAAAATGATCTTTTCTCGTGGATGTGTTCAACTTCATGTAATCAATGCAAACTCTCCAACCGGTGATAGTTCGTGTTGGAACTAGCTCATTCTTCTCATTCTTTACAACGGTGATTCCGGACTTCTTTGGAACAACTTGCACAGGACTCACCCACTTAGAATCTGAAATTGGGTAGATGATTCCCACATCAAGTAGCTTTAAAACTTCAATCCTAACCACCTCTTTCATGTTGGGATTTAGCCTCCTTTGTGCATCACGAGATGGTTTGCTGTCTTCTTCCATTAAAATTCGGTGCATGCACATGCTTGGACTAATTCCTTTGATGTCTGCTATGGTCCATCCAAGGGCTGTTTTATGCTCTTTTAGAACTTCAATTAACTTGTCCTCTTCATGTGTGGTGAGACCTGCAGCAATTATAACAGGGAGAGTTTCATTAGCACCCAAATAAGTATACTTAAGATGATTGGGTAGAGGTTTAAGTTCTAGCTTTGGTGGGGTGATAATGGATGGCTCCAATTTGGTGGAGGATGGTCCAAGAGGCTCGAGTGGTGGCCTAAAGGATGGTGGGTATGGCTGAAACACTTCTAAGGCAGCCATCACTTCTTGGAACTCTGATTCATAGAGATCTTCCTCTTCTTGTGTTAGGACCGCTTCTAGAACATCATTAGACTTTTCCTGCACAATTTTAGAAGAAACCTCATGATCCACAACATCAATTGAAAAACAAGTATCATGAGTGATAGAAGGTTGAGAGAGAGCATCAAACACTTTAAATTCAACAGTTTCACCCAAAACAGTCATGGAGAGGGTGCCATCTTTCACTTTGATGATTGTGTCTGTAGTGGCCATGAATGGTCGTCCGAGGAGAATGGGATCAACACGGTCTCCATATGGGTTATCCTCCATATCTATCACTACAAAATCAGCCGGAAGAATGAGTGTATTAACTTGAACTAAAATATCTTCTACAATACCTTTTGGATATTTGATAGAATGATCGGCTAGTTCAAGACGAATTGAGGTTTTCTTCATCCCTTCTAAGCCAAGCTCCTGATAAACTGAATATGGCATTACATTGATGCTTGCTCCCAAGTCCAACATGGCTCTTCCAACCTTCTTATCTCCGATGTTAATGGGAATGTCAAAGCTGCCAGGATCTTCTAGTTTTGGTGGAAGCTTCCTTTGCAACACAGCACTCACATTCTTGTTGAGCTTTACTTCTTCACTTGGAGCAAAATTGAGCTTGTGAGTCATCAAGTGCTTGATGAACTTTCCATATGCAGGAATCTGTTTAACAACATCAAGCAAGGGCAAATTGATATTAACTTTACTCAAAATATCATAAATCTCTTTAAAAGCCTTATCTTGATTTGCTTTCTTCAAACGACCTGGAAATGGAATCGGTGGAATATATGGAGGAGGTGGGATGTATCTATCTTGATGAAGATGTGATGGCACAAATTTGTCATCTCTTTTATGCAATTGGAATGGATTGGGTTCCTGAGAATCAGATTTGGCCTCAGGAGCAGATTGGGACATTTTGGGTTGTTCTCCTTCCGTAGCTGTGGTTTCCTCTTCATCTTCATTCTCTACAACCACAACATCATTTGATAGATCAGAACCAACTTTGTTATCAACAATCTTACCTGATCTGAGCACATGAACGGCCTTGGCTTCTTGGTTTTTCGGATTGATCACGGTTTGGCTTAGCCATTTCCCAGGCTCCCTTTGAGCTATTTCAGCAGCTATCTGGCCTAATTGGACTTCCAACTTGGAGATGGCAGCTTGTGTAGTTTGCTGGAAATTGGATTGGTTGATTGCCATTTGCTTCACTATATCCTCCAATGATGATGATTGTTGTGGCTTTTGGAGTGAAGGGGGATTTGCTTGATTCTGTGTATTCCTCCATGAAAAGTTTGGATGATTCCTCCAACCTGGATTATAACTTTGAGAATATGGATCATTTATTGGACCTCGGTTGTAGGAATTTACCAACTTAGCTTGCTCTTGCACAAATTCTGGATATGCAGCCCCAAGGGGACAAGAAATGGTAGGATGATCATGAGTTTCGCAGATGCTACACACTTCCTTTGAAGGGTTTCTTGAGCTCAATGCAAGGAGGGCATCTAGCTTTTGTTCCAATTTAGAAATCTGCACACTAGAAGAATCATTAGAACCACCAACAATACGTTTACCTCTTGTATCGGTGTGTTGGGTCTCTATTGCTATCGCCTCAAAGAGTTCATATGTTTCTTCGGGAGTCTTAGTCTTATAAGAACCACCTGCAAAATTAGTGACAATATTATGGCTAGAGGGGGTTAGTCCTTTATAGAACATACGCATCTGAAGCTTCAATGGAATCCCATGATGAGGACATTGATTGAGCAGCCCATTGAATCTCTCCCACGCTTCACAAAACGACTCATCATCTTGCTGTGCAAATAGTAAGATCTTGTCCCTAAGCATGTCGGTTTTTTGCGTAGAGAAGTATTTCTCCAAGAACTTCTTTTGAATGGCTCCCCAAGTCATGAGTGAACCAGGCTTCAAGGAATTCAACCAATATTTCGCCTTATCTTTCAAAGTGTAAGGAAACACTCTCATTCGAAGTTGATCTTCCGTCACACCTGTCAAGGGAAAAGAGCTCACAGCATTAAAAATATCCTTTATATGGGTTAATGGATCTTCATTAGGTAAACCATAAAAGGAAGGCAACATATTAAGATGAGAAGATTTAAGCTCATAGTTTCGAGCTGCAGTGGGCAGCAAGATGCTTGAAGGGGATGCTGGAATTGTCGGGATATCAAGGTCTCCCATGAACTCATTGGCAGCCATCTCTTCTTCTTCTTCTTGGTCTGAACTTGTTTCCGAATTGGAAGGTGAAGAACCTGGGAGGTCAGTGTGGATAGCAAGACCTTCAAATGTGGCAATGGCTTGCTCTTTTGCAGTTGTCAACTCTCTTTCTAGACGATTCTGAATTTCAAAGATCACCCGGTTTAGTTGCAAAGATGACCCTGCGTTCAAAGGTCTCGAACGTTGGAATGAAGACCTCACTTGATCAAGGAAAGGATTTCCAGACATAAACTACCTGAATAGAAAATAACTTGAGTAGTTAGTACTAAAAAGAATAGGGTAACTTGGGCACATAACCAGGAAAGAACTTTCGTTCAGTCCCCGGCAACGGCGCCAAAATTTGTTGTTAAAAATGTTAACTCGCAATTGTACAGGCCAATTAGTAGTATAGCAAGACAAGTACGAGGTCGTACCCACGAAGACTGAGAAGTTAAAACTAGTTATATGCTTAGATTACCAAATTCAAGGAAGTAGGAAGTTAAGTCTAAAACAGAATTTAAAGCAAGAGTGATTGTAAGTGTTGAACAAATGAGGCAAAACAAAATTTCAAACAAAAGCAAAGTGAGCAAATGCAACAAAGAGTATTTTTGTAGGCTGGAAAATGGATTGAGAGACTAGGGCATTCGATTCACCATAACAATTCAATTCTGGGTTATAAGGAGTCAAGTGACAAGTCTAATTCGGATTCAAAGATTGATTCTTGCTAAAGTATGATTAAGCCATGGTGTTTGGTCCTAACCTTGTGTTCCTAATTCCCTAACTTGATTATTTGTTGTCTAACATCAATTAAGCATTAGGAACCCATTAAGCATAGAAGAACAATTTAAACAACCAAGCATGTATCTAATTCCTGTTGTCGAATGTCCATACATACTTTTCTTATTCATAGTTCAATTCGAATCAAAGCATGGTGTCTACTCTTGATTCAAACAAAGGTAGCTAATAAACAAGTTCTAATGGTGATCAATCATCCAAACAAGTATATTAACTGATAAGCATAAAGAATAGGAATATGAATCATGAATCAAACTTGAAACTCAAAACTTCACTGATAAACCCAGAATATTCATGTTAGATTACATCGAAGCCCTAGTTATGAATTTAGCTACTCATAATGGAAATGAAACTTAAACAGAAATGAGAAAACATAATGAATGCAATAAGAGTGGAAAAACCCATTTCTGAAGTTACTTGTGGTGTCCAAGGCTTCTCCAAGTGCTTCTCCAAGTCTAATGCTGCTCCAAGAGCTTCCTCACATCTAGAGTATGGCAACTAAATAGGTGATTTGGGATGAGTTTGGGTGAGTGGTGATGGTAGAGAAAGAGGAAATTCGTAGGGAAATGGAAGGGAGGCTTGCTAGAGCTGTTTTGGTGATTTTGGACAGAATGGAGTGTTTGGGGAAGGATGGAAGTGTTAGAGGATGGTTGAATGGATTGTGATCTGGGAATTGGACTAGAGGAATTGTGTTTGGGAGATGATGGGGATGTGAAGGATGGAGTGGTTGCTGGGAATTGGACTAGAGGAATTGCTGAATGCTCAGATGTTGTTTTTGGAATGAAATGGATGTGGTATTTATAGGGAGAGTGAGAAGAGGAATCTGAATTGATTTAAGCCTCCACCATCAACACTTGCAATTGAATATCAGTTTCTTGGCTGCTCCACTTCACCAACCAATCCACAGAAACCACACCTCATCCTTAGCTCAGCATGATGCAAGCAATGAGCTCATCTGTAAGTCAGCATGACGTGTACTTTGATGGGCTCACGGATTGGGCTTGCCTTGATCAACTGATGACATTAAGCTATCCATCTTGAAGTTCAGGCTTTTATCTTTCCAACCACATGCTATATGGGCCAATCCAAGTTCGGATGAAGAAGATAAGTCCGAAATGAATTTGTAACTCAGTCTTCAGTTTTTACACATTGTTTTCACCATTTTACTCCAAATGTCTCAAGTATTACCTAGAGCTCAATGAACTGAATGACAAACACAAAAGAGGTTAAAAGCACAAGTTTTACTTAAAAACATACCAAATCATAAGTTAGAAGGGTACAACAAGATATGTAATTATGCACCGATCAAGCATTCAAATTCAGGTTGCTTCAATCCACTCCTTATTATGCTCAAGCTAATGGACAGGCAGAATCAAGCAACAAGGTGATTATCAACATTATCATAAAAATGCTTGAGAAAAATCCAAAACAATGGCATGAGAAGCTATCAGAAACTCTGTGGGCATATAGAACTTCAAAAAGAGAAGCAACTGGCTTGACCCCCTATGCATTAACCTATGGTCATGATGCAATTCTGCCTATGGAAATAGCTGTCCAGTCCCTCAGAATTGCCCACCAACATGATCTGGTAGGAGAAGACTACTCTCCAGCCATGCTGCTAGAACTGGAAGGATTGGATGCAAGCAGAATTGACACCCTCAATAAACTCTTGGCAGGAAAGCAAGCTGTGTCAAGGGCCTATAATAAAAGAGTCAGGAACAAGAGTTTTGAAGAGGGAGAGATAGTCTGGAAGGCAGTTCTGCCCCTTGGAACACATGTAGCTGGTTATGGAAAATGGTCACCCACATGGGAAGGCCCTTTCATAGTCAATGAGATCCTTGGAATGGGGGCATACAGGCTACAGGATAGGGATGGAGAAATTCATGCTGCCCCAATCAATGGCAAATGGTTAAAGAAATTTTATCCAACCATGTAGGATTCACAAGCTATACAAACAGACCCTGGGATAGAGATGAGACTACTCTAAAAAGAAAATTTTTAATTTTGTTTGAAGTTTATCTTGATTCTAGTTATTTTAATTCTGTCTAAAGTTTATCTTGATTCTAGTTATTTTTATTCTGTTTTGAGTTATTTTGATTCTAGTTATTTTAAAATTCTGTTTAAAGTTATTTTGTTCTAAAGTTAGTCAAAAGTTTGTTCTTTTGTTTCTTCCACTTCTGATTTTATTCTTTCCAATGAAGTTAAAAAAAAATGGGAGTGCAACAAAAAACAAACTTTATTTAAATAAACCATGGGACTTTCCCCTTGGCAAATTGTTCATAAGAATAATAATAGATAACAAAATTAAAATCCTAATTTCTTGAGAGTTTCCTGCAGATTTGTCTTTTTAATGGAAAGCTCTTTTTGAAGCAGCACCCCCTGGTGGATTGAAGCCTCTGCAATCTCGAGGGCTGGCCTAGAAGCTGCAACCATGTTCTGCACAAGAAAGGTGGCCTTAGTCTTGGTGCTCAGCCCAGCACCGAGCCTGTGCTGCGTTTCCCTGCACTCTGCCAGCTGCTTTTGAAGCTCTGCAATCTGCTTCTCCAGATTGTCTGCAGTAGCTTTGGCTTCTTTATACCCCACCACCATCTGGTCCAGTTCCGCCTTCTGCTTAGCAAAATCAGCCAAGTTGGCTTCATGAGTGGCCTTGCAGAACTCAGAGGTTTTAAAGGTGGGCTTGAGATCCTCATATCGATCATGACGATTGAGCACATCTCTGGCCAGGCCAAGGCTCATCTCCAGAATGGGTCTTGGGGCCATGTTCTGCCTATGCAGCAGGTCCAGATCCCTCATCAGCTGTTCAAAAGCTTCCCTATCCTCATCCAGCTCCAGCTCACTAGACTGCTAGATCTTCAGTCTCTCCATAGCCTCCTCCACTGCCCTGGATTTTGCCTTGCCTGGAGGGGAGCTTAGTTTCTCCAATTTGTCCAGTTGTGCATCCAAGTTCATGGCTTCAAACTCCGCCAGTTCTGGATCAGAAAAAGAGGCCGTAGCAGATGAACCTGCAAGGGAGTGAATAGGCATATGTGGAAGGAAGCACAAGTCAGAACCAGGCAGAAATGGAAAAGAAGAAGGCAAAATGCAGTAACACTTACAGCAACGATTGGAGGCTTCAAGGGGCTGGTCACCACAGCCAGAACACTAGCAGACCTGGGCACTTCTACCTGAACAGTAGTAAAACAGTTAAAGAAGCAGAAGTAGGAGAAAGTTGCAAAAATATATAACCAGAATTGAAAGAAAATTACCACCACTTCAGGAGCAGCTGTAACCATACTCACTACCGTTTCTGGAACTAAAACAGGTGGTTCTGCCTGCTCCACAGGCCCGGATGCAGATTGCTCTGCTTGCTCCTCAGTTGCTGGGATAGCAGTTGACTGTTCTGCCTCTGGATTATCAAACAGGGTCAGCTCTGAGCTAGTTAGCTCTGCCCTTTCCTTCTCTTGCTGTTTCTGAGCCAAAGCGATGCTCTTTGCAATCCCTTCGGCTGGAATCTCTTCCTGCAAACAGATAGAAGTCAGAGCATAGAAGGAATAAAGAAGAAATAGACAGAAGGCCAAAAACTCACTTCCTCTTCTATTCTCTTTGATTTTTCTTGAGGTCCATCTCCTACCCTTTCTAACTCCTCCAGCACTCTCTCTTTTTCCACCTCTTCAAAAGCCTCCCTGAGCTCATCATCTGTGCCAGAAGTGGCGGTGGGGACTGTTGAAGTGTCCTCCGTAGCAACATATTCCACCACTGTCCTCTTTCTAAGTCGTTTTGACGTAGTAGGAGGAGGAGGGCTTTCAGCTGCGCAGAACAGGAAAATATTAGCAAAATCAAGAGGACAGAACAGGATCATCACAGGCTCAGAACTACCAAAAATCTTACCAGTTGGTTCAAGCTGCACCAGGCTATCCTGGGGAAGAGCGGTTTCTTTTCTCTTCCTTCGGGCAGAAGTAGCTTCAGCAATGGGTGGTTCTGCCAGAATTTCATCCTCCTCCTCCATGGAGGGCAGCTCCAAATCACCAGCTGAAATAACAGAAGTCACTGCACAGACAGAAGACAGGCCAGAAGCCAAGCAAGAGAAATAAAACAAAAGGAACAGAAGGAACAGAAGGAAGAGGGCTTACCAATCACTTCACCAGCCTGAACAGACTGGCCGCCAATGTTTTTCGTCAAAGAAGGATCTGTTCCAGGCAAAACAAACAGTCAGACATCACCATTAAAAAATAAGAACAGATAAAACAGGCAGAATTCAAGATCTACCTTCTATAATCTGAGCATTAATATCCTTGATAGTCTGCACCATGAATTGGTGAGTCTCCTCTCCTGCATGAACTGCCCAGGAGTCCCAACCATCAAAAAGCACCTTGAGTGCAGTACTGGAAGCAGGCAGACCTTGAAACCTGGTTTTCCACCAAGCGTCAAACTCGGCAGAACTGCAGGAATTAGGTTCCCAGGACGGATAGAGGGCATCTGCGCTATTATTTATCTTGTTCACAGCACATCTCGCATCTTTGTGCACCTCCAGGTCATCTACATCCCTCCAAGAACTGGCTCGATTGCAGCTCCTGTACGACTTAAGTGGAATGAGCTGTGGACAGCCAAGTTGCCTTGCGCAGAAGTTGGGATGATACACTTCTGCCCCCAGATGATAATTAGGAGGCTTTCCACCCCCATAGGGCAGGTCCCTGGGCAAGGTAACACTCAGGAACTTCTTCCTGAAATCAGTTCTGGCTTCTTCCTCTTCTGGCTCTTTCTCAAACAACCTATATCCAGGCTGGAACCAAGGATAGGTTCTCCTAATCACCACCTGCCATTGAGCTGCGGATCTCTTGGTACAGTGCCTGAAAAACTTAAGGTATTCTTCGACAGAGCGCTTGGGCACTTCTGCCACCATCAATGGTTGAGCCAGAACTTGATCTTCAGGCAGAACCACATCTGGAAATCTCAGTTCTGGGAAATAAACTTGCAGCCATATCTGGATCATCCAGAACGCACTCGGGGCAGTTAAATTCAAGGGATTCTCCAGGGTGGCAGAGTACAGATTCTTGAAAAGATGAGCCAGAACTGAAGGTCCAAGGCCAACATCAGTATGATTGTGCAGCGCCTCCGCCAAGTGCCTATACTCAAGCAGAACTGCTGATGAACGATTGGGAAATATAAACCTGTTCAGCCAGTACAGAAGGAACAGCATGTGCTGCTGATCCTTGTCCTTCTCAGCACTAAACTTCTTCAGATAATTAGAGAAAGAGCAGTTCTGGTTGATTGAAGCTGAAGAGATGGTGAAAGGTTTGGCCAGTTTCTCCTGATTCTTCCTCTTGTGATAGTCACCTACAGCATCCACAGGCCTACCATGGGGCCTGAACCCAAAAATCTGTGCCATGTCTAGCAGAGTTGGAGCCATGGGACCCACACGGAAATCAAAACTGTTGCTGGCAGAATTCCAGAAACACAAAGCAGCAGCCAGGAGGTTTTCATCCCTGTTGATGGACTGCTTGGACAGAAGAATGGCATCATATATACTAGCTCTCCTCCAATGGGCTCCATACCTTGGTAGAAGCCGGTCAATCCAATCTGCCCACTTGACTGGACTGTTTCTTACTTCACTGGATGGGAATGAGCGGCTCAGATTCTTGCTAATCCAAGAGTGAGAAGCAAGGGCAGAACTGCTCTCGTAACAAAGGGGAGCTTCAGCATCCTTTTTGAACAGTTCAACCATTTCGACAGGAACAGAGCCAAACCAGTGAGGTCCCAGGACCAATGTATTCTCGAAAAGGTGAAGAACGTTCTCGTCCATATTTTTCTTGGCAAAAGGGTAGAGTTTGCTCCTAACCTCTATAGCATGATCATCAACCCCAGCCCCAGTCATGTAATCAGGAGAAACTGAGGAGGACGAACCAGAGGCACGTATCCTAGGGGAAGACATGTTCAAAAGTTTTAGGCTAGGAACAAATCGAGTGATAGGCAGATTCGACTCGAAGAAAAGAGTGGGAATTCCAAAAACACCGAAAAATCAAGGTCTGGAAGCTAGGGTTTTTCAGGATGAACAAAAACCGCGGGTTTTGAAGCTCTTAAAAAAGGTCTGAGTGATTGAGTGCTATATGTGAGAATTAGAGTTGAAGCATGTTCTTCCTTCAAGAATTGAGTATGTTTACTTTGAAGCCGTGTGCCTTTGAGCTATAGCTTCCACTGTACACACTTATTGATCATCTATCTTGGCAACTCTATGGTGTTGGAGGTATGACTAAAGTTTTCTTTCATTTTCATTAGTTGTTTTCAAAGTTAGTTTTCTAACCTTTTGTTTTGTAGAGTCAGTAAAACGTTTGTGGGTATCGTAACTGTTAAACCCTCAGGAGACACAACTCCTCCTACTAGGGATGCCTAGAGGTTTAAAGGCTTGTTGCATGTGCTCAATGCAATCGAGTTACCTACGAAAGTGGTCTAGTTTGTTTTTATCTTTATTTTCATTTTGTTTTACTCGAGGACTAGTAAAATCTAGGTTTGGGGGTATTTGATCGGTGCATAATTACATATCTTTTTTGTACCATTCTAACTTATGATTTGGTATGTTTTTGAGTTAAACTTGTGCTTTTAATAAAGTTTTGTGTATGTTTCAGTATAATAAGGTTGAGACTCATTATTTACATTTTGAAGACAAGTTAGCTCAAAACAATGTCTGCAGATCAGTCACATTTACGGATTAACCTGTACTTGCTCAAAAAGAACCAGATAATGCGCCATACATCATTGGAAAGATACGGAAGTCTAGTTTCCGTAGCATTTTACGGTGCATGATTTGGAGTCTTCTAGAGGAAGTTATACATGATTTAGTAGCTCAAGGTCAAACATTCGGGCCTTAGTCCAGTTTCCGTGGGTCACTTTACAGGCCTCCGTTCAGCTACTTTCACAGGTCAAATGGGGTGACACCCTTGATAGAAGTTTTTTCAATGGGTGTCTACTATAACATATCCAAATTTCAGCCCCAATGGATAAGTCTGGAGCCCTCAGCATGTCAAATACCGAACCTGGTTCACAGACAATCCAGGCCTCAGTCCAGTTTTCATGGGTCAGTTTGTAGGCCTCAGTTCAGCTACTTGCACAAGTCAGATGGGGTGACACCCTTGATAGAAGTTGTTCCAATGGGTGTCTACTATAACATATCCAAATTTCAGCCCAATTGGATAAGTTTGGAGCCCTCAGCATGTCAAAAACCGAATCTGGTTCACAGACAAACCTTTGCTGTCACATGTGCTTAAAGCAGCCACAAATGGAGGCAAAGCATGGGCAGCTATTGAGCCATGTTCTTAAAGCAGCCACACATGGAGGCAAAGCATGGGCAGCTGTTGATCCATGTGATTAAAGCAACCACACATGGAGGAAAATCATCATTTTGAACACTTTGTCTACACCAAATGCCATTTAGTTTAAGGAAAATAAATTAAGCACAAATTAATCCAATCCTCGTGGGAACGATCTCGTATTTGCTTTCTATACTATTTATCTGATCTTGTGCACTTGCGAGTTAAAACGTGTATATAGTTGCTTAATTTTTAGGTTACTATTTGTTCAACAGCAAGTATCTAAGAGCAGCATGGTCAGAATAAACAATTACTTTAGAACCAACAAGGTAAGTGTAGACAAAGAAATTTTGGTGCAATAAATTCCATTGGACGAGAAAATAATTAGGGTTCGGTGGATTAAATTGTGGGCCCCATAATTCGCCCATGTGGCGTGTGACTCATCAAAATTGGATTAGTTGTCAAAAGATGACACGTGTCGACATCCGACGGAGTGCATCAAACGGTCCACGATGAAAGAAGAGCCTATAAATAGGAGGCTTCAAGATGAAAGAAGGAGGAGAAGGAAGGAAGGAGAAAACCTAGCATTGAGAAGAAACAGAAAACTCTCTGCATTCTTCATCACACTTTGGAAGAGCCACCAAGCACAACAAATACATGCCAGTTCCTCCACCCTAGAAAATTTCAAACACCAAACAAGCCTTGTGCTACCTGTTTGATCAAGATCAAGTCTCTACGACCCTTGTATCAAACACAAATTTTCTTTAAACACTTTGGAGATCGAATCAGAGGATTCAAAACAGAGATTGTAACCCAAAATTTCATAAATACAATTATTATTTTGTACACGTGTTCTTGTCTAATTTGTCGCAGGATTTTCGTGTTTACAAATTTGGCACGCCCGGTGGGACCATCTCTACCTATCATCTCTTTTTCCAGTTCCAAAATCAACCAACACGCCAAACACGATGGCCTCTAAGAAGATTCAAACCGTTCCCATGGCGAAAGGGAAAAGCGTGAGCGCTTCCTTCTTAAGCGGAGATTCTGCTGGGGTCATCACCCGGAGCAAGGCCAAGGCGATATCCGCAACTCCACAGGTCACTTCCATACCGACTCAAGCCAAGGCGAAAGACGTGAGCCGAAGGCATGAACCGGTTATCAATCTGGCCTCCTTGGGGGCAAAGAGGAATACCTCCCGGGCGGATGAAAGAAACTCTCGGAATGAAGAAAGGAGTTTTTCGGGCTCGAAGAACTCAAGAGAACGTTCCCTCTCGCCTGTTTCAGACGCTAACTCAAGCACAGGCTCATACCATGGATCCCCACTTGACGACCAACAGAAGAAGATTGCCTCGGCATCCATAGGTGAGTCTTATTCTATGGCCATGTAGGTTATGATGATGGGAGCAATGTCTATTGAAGAACAACTGGCCCATATGAGCGAAGCGGTCACGAAACTGACGAAGATGGTCGAAGAGAAGGATGTGCAGATTGCTTCTCTCATCAACAAGTGGGAAACACATCAGGATAAGGAGCCTGATCAAGACGCAAACAAGAAAGTACCACATCATGAGGCTGAACCCAGCGAGAAAGGATTGGGTCATGAAAAAGAATCGGATGAGAAGTCGCACGAAAAATTTGACGCCGCCTCGGTGGGTTCTTTGTCGGTCCAACAACTTCAGGACATGATCGCGAACACCATCAGAGTTCAATACGGAGCACCTTCCCGAGACACGCTCATGTATTCTAAGCCATACACCAGGAGGATAGACAACTTGCGGATGCCGACGGGATATCAACCTCCCAAGTTCCAACAATTCGATGGAAAGGGCAATCCAAAACAACACATTGCACATTTCGTCGAGACATGCAACAACGCTGGAATGGAGGGCGACCACCTGATGAAACAATTTGTTCGATCCCTGAAGGGAAATGCATTTGATTGGTATGTAGACCTGGAATCCGAGTCCCTTGACAGTTGGGACCAAATGGAGCGAGAATTCCTGAACAGATTCTATAGCACTCGTCGCACCGTGAGTATGATAGAACTCACAAATACCAAGCAATGGAAAGATGAACCTGTTGTTGATTACATCAATCGATGGCGTTCATTAAGCTTGGATTGCAAAGATAGGCTTTTGGAGATATCGGCAGTTGAGATGTGCATTCAAGGGATGCATTGGGGATTACTCTACATTCTACAAGGGATTAAACCCCGCACGTTTGAGGAGCTAGCCACTCGTGCCCATGATATGGAGTTAAGTATCGCCAGCCACGGAGGAAAGCATGAGCCCATCATCGAGCATAAAAAGGAGAAAGTCTTTGGACAAAAGACAGATAAGCCGGTCAAGAAGCCTACCAAGGAAGCAATGACAATCAACACTGTCCCGGTCAAAATCTCCACCCGAGATAAGAAGATGGAAGTCAAAAGGATAGAGTCATCCCGAGAGGTAGATAGACGTTGGTGCACCTTGAAGGAATTGGAGGAGAAAACGTACCCTTTTCCTGACTCCGATGTCGCAGGTATCCTTGAGGATTTGCTAGAAAAGAAGGTGATCGAATTGCCGGAATGTAAGCGGCCTGAGGGGATGAACCGGGTCAACGATCCTAAATTTTGCAAATACCATAGAATTGTCAGCCATCCAGTAGAAAAGTGCTTCGTGTTGAAGGAGCTAATTATGAACTTAGCTAGACAAGGAAGGGTCGAGTTGGATGTTGACGAAACTGCAGAGGCGAATGTTGCCACAATTGTGTTCGGATCCTTTGATCCGGTACCGTTGCCCGTATTGTCAAAAAGATTGGAGTTTCAATCCACAAGGGGCATGCACCAGAAGACTGGTCTATGTACAAAAGAAGTGGTGGGCGAACCAAATAATCAATGTGGTGATGGCTTTGTTGGTGATTCATCTTTTGATGACAATGAAGGATGGACGCTTGTTACTCGGCGGAAGTCTCGTACAAAGCGCATTCCCCGACGACAAAATGCTCAATCAAAGAAGGAGCGGCGAAAGAGAAGCTCGCACCGACAATCTAGGAACAAAACCAGACGGATGGTGAGGAGAGAGTCCATATGCTAGGAGAATACTTTCCCAAAGTTTTCTTCGTAAGAGGGCCACGACCTCCAGTTATGCTAGGAGAATACTTTCCCAAAGTTTTCTTCGTAAGAGGGCCAACAGAGACAGTCCATATGACAACTTGCTATCAGGTAGATGACGAAGATGCCTCGGAAGAAAGATATGAAACTCATGAAGAGCGAAAGGTCTCAACACAGGCAGAAAATCCACCAGTGCATTCAAATATTGAAGAAGCGGTGGAACTCCCTGAAGCCGTACGTGTAGCATTGGTAAAGGCATTAATGGATCTCGATATCCAACCAAATAAGATAAGGAAGACCAGAGAATTAGAGCCTGAGTCTTAAGACCATGTTATTTGCTGCGCGACGTGCGCTTCCATCACATTCACCGATGAAGACCTCTTGTTAGGATCTAAACCACATAATCATCCGCTTTTCGTGTCGGGGTATGTGCAAGAACAAAAAGTTAGTCGCATGCTTGTGGACGGAGGCTCAGCAGTGAACATCATGCCTAAATCCACGATGATGAAGTTAGGCATCACCATGGACGAATTGTCTCGCAGTCGTCTCATGATTCAAGGCTTCAATCAAGAAGGACAAAGAGCTATGGGCATGATCAGAATTGAGCTCGTGTTAGGAGATCTAAAGTCAAACACCCTATTTCACGTGATTGATGCTAAGACCTCCTACAATCTCCTATTAGGAAGGCCATGGGTGCATGAAAATGGGATAGTGCCTTCAACCTTACATCAATGTTTCAAGTTTTACAGAGGAGGAGTAAAGAAAATCTTGGGTGACGTCAAACCATTTACTGAAGCCGAGTCTTACTTCGCAGATGCCAAATTTTACATGGATGAAGACATGATATCTGAAGTTATTCCTGTGGAGGTTCACTCAACAGGAAAAGCCATGCCAAGAAGAGAAGAGCATTCAAAATGCCCTCCCGCAGAGGATGATGTTTCGAAAAAATCAAGAAGCACCTTGTCCGGACAGATGGGATCATCACCGACAGATTCACAGAAGGTGTCTACTCCCGTCCTCCGCTATGTCTCACCGTCCCGACGGAAGGAAGGACAATCCCCATTTGGAGAAGAAGTAAAGCCAAGGAAATGGGGAGAAAGCGACATGAAATTCTTGAAGGAGTCGACAACCATACCTTTACCCAAGTTGAATAATTCAGATGTTTCGAAATCTTCGGTACCAGGATTCGTCAGACCATCACAAGAGGCAACAAGACACAAATCTCTTCCGGTCACAAGAACAAAAGAAGGTTTTGACCCTAATGCTTATAAGCTCATGTTAAAGGCAGGTTATGACTTCGGCTTATCTTCTTCGATGAGAGACCTTAATCCAGATGTCACAGGAGAAAGGACGCATGGGCTTAGCAAAACCCAAAAGAAGTTGAAGGAGCAAGGTTACACAATTGACTCAGCTAGAGCAGGCCTAGGTTTTACTCCTATTGCACCTGTCAAGATCTCTGCTAGAAGAAAAGAAAAGAAAGCAGAAGCTCAACATATTAGTGTCGAAGCGGTTGAGGAGGAAGAAGAACCAAAGACTGTTAAGAGAGCCTCAGTGTTCGACCATTTAGCCAAGCCTACCCAGCGGACCTCAGTTTTCAGCCGCATAAAAGAATCAACATCACGACCTTCTGTGTTCAAAGGGATAACTGGGCATGAAAGCTAAAGGGGAATTCAATCAGCCCCACGCAGATCGGCGTTAGAAAGACTTAGGGTTCCAAGCAAGTCGTCTGAAGAGAAAAATCATGTCGATTCAACGGAAGACAATGAAATTCGGAGCTTAATCCCGTCACGTATGAAACGTCACTCTACATTAGACGTAACTTCAGGTGACCAACTCAGAGTGAAATGACGAACAATCATACAAACTCGGGAAACTTTGAGCCAGCAAAACAAAAGAGACGATGAAGAAGCGGAGGTTCTAGCTGTTCATCACGTTACGATCAAAGAGCTCGACAAAGAGGAACCTTTCGAGGAGGAGGTTCATGATGCTCCTGCCGCATTAGAAGATGGAGGCCAAGCAACTGTTGATGAACTAAAAGAACTCAATCTTGGAACAAATGAAGACCCAAGACCTATCTTCGTTAGTGCACTTTTGAATCCTAGTGAAGAGGAGTCCTATCATCAACTGCTACTTAAGTATAAAGATGTCTTTGCTTTGACATACAAGGAGATGCCAGGTCTTGATCCAAAAGTTGTTGTCCATCACCTTGCAGTCAAACCTGGAACACGCCCAATCAAACAAACTCAACGTCGCTTCCGTCCAGAGCTCCTAAGTCAAATCGAAGCCGAAGTTGACAAGTTGATTGCCGCCGGATTTATTAGGGAGGTGAAATACCCGACGTGGATAGCCAACATCGTTCCGGTGAAGAAGAAATTCACTGGACAAATTCGTATTTGTGTTGACTTCCGAGACTTAAACGAGGCTTGCCCAAAGGATGACTTTCCATTTGATCAGTTCACAATTGTATATCATTTTGTACCCTTATAGTTTATGTTTTGCTTACGTTCTTAAAGAAAAACTTGTGCTTTTAATCTATTTTGGTTTGTTATTCAGTTCATTGGGCCTTAGGTTACAATGGTGGCTTTGGATAGGAAAATATGCAAAGTGGTGCAAAAACGTGCAGACTGAGTTAGCAATTCACTTCGGCCGTAACTTCTTTGTCTGAACTTGGATTGGCCCAAATAATATGTGGTTGGAAAGATGAGAATCTGAACTTTAAGATGGACAACTCAAATGCAGCAATTGATTAAGTTGAGCCCAATCCGTGAGCCCATCAAAATACACACCAGGCTGATTGCAGTTTCCACTTGGAGGAGCTTTGGATCCTCTTCAAAGGGGAGACAAATCAGATTGGAGGAGCCTTGGATCCTCTTCAAAGGGGAGACAAATCAGATTGGAGGAGCCTTGGATCCTCTTCAAAGGGGAGAATCAGATTGGAGGAGCTTTGGATCCTCTTCAAAGGGGAGACAAATCAGATTGGAGGAGCCTTGGATCCTCTTTTGAGCCATGCGCTTGATCAGCCAAAGGGGAGCTTCACACTCTATAAATAGAGAGCTTCACACTCATTCAACCATATCTCATTCCATTCAGCCACTACAATTCACTCTAGCCAACCTCTAACACTTCCATCCTTCCCCAAACACTCCATTCTGCCCAAAATCATCAAAACATCTCCAGAAAACTTCCCTTCCAATTCTCTACGAATTTCCTCTTCCTCTACCATCACACTCACCCAAACTCATCCCAACTCACTTCATCCACTACACTCATACACACATTCAGATTCACATCATTCTTCACCTCTGGCTGCAAGTATACATGGTGGAAGCTGTGAGGAGTTCTTCAACATCATAATTTGATCTTCACGGGTTTTTCTTACCTTCTCCATGTTTACTTTGATTCAATTGTATTCTCCATTAATGATGTGTAACTAATTACCATAACTAGGGTTTCAATGTAGCCTGTCAAGACAATTTCATGTTTTCAAGTTAATGTTATCCTTTGTTGATTACTTCTAAATTCTGGTCTCATTCACTTGTTCTTATTGAATCTTTATGCATGTTTAAATAACTGGCCATTATTAACACATGCATGTTGATTATCTAGTTCAAGTTTACATAAACATCATATGACTCTTGAACTGATTAGTGAATGATGAGTGAGTAATGCATTTAGGACAAACATCATGTTTAAATGTTTACTTGGTTCTATAGTGTTGGTACTCAAGCTTAATGGATTCAGATTCATAGCTTAGACTAAACATCATAGCTAGGTTGTGTTTCTGAGTACTTGATTAAAACCAAACATCATATGGATAATCATACATAACACGAACTCCAGAATTGTAATCAATTTAGGTGATTGTCAACTTGTAACTTGAAATTGGATTGTCATGGTGAAGTTGAACCCCTAGTGCTTGTCTCATCGTCTTTACATTCTCTAAACATCTCCTCCTGATCACTTGCTCTTTGCATTCCTTTTTAGTAGTTTTCACTCCAAACAACTCAATTCAATCTCATTTAAATTCTGTTTAGCTTTAGGTTATTTGGAATCTAAGTAGTAGTATTAAGTACTTTCATCTAAGTCTCTGTGGAACGACCTCGTACTTGCATTCCTATACTATAATTGATTCGTGCACTTGCGAGAAATAGATAGAACAAAATCTGTTCAATCAACACCATTGCCCATAATTGAACTCATGGTTGATGCAACAACAGGTCATGAAGCCTTATCTTTCATGGATGGTTCATCTGGATACAATCAAATAAGAATGTCACCAGAGGACGAAGAACTCACAGCCTTCCGCACTCCAAAAGGAATTTACTGTTACAAGGTGATGCCATTTGGCCTCAAGAATGCAGGTGCGACCTATCAACGTGCAATGCAAAAGATCTTTGGAGACATGCTTCACAAGAATGTCGAGTGCTACGTTGATGACCTGGTGATCAAGTCAAAAAGAAGAGAAGATCACTTGAAAGACTTGAGAATGGTGTTTAACAGATTACAGAAGTACCAATTCAAGATGAACCCATTGAAGTGTGCTTTCGGCGTCACGTCAGGTAAATTTCTTGGTTTCATCGTTAAACATCGAGGCATCGAAGTAGACCAGACTAAGATTAAAGCCATCCGAGGTATGCCCGAGCCAAGAAATTTACGTGAGTTGAACAGTTTACAAGGGCGTCTCGCGTTCATTCGGCGATTCATCTCAAACTTAGCAGGAAGGTGTCAGCCGTTCAGTCGCCTTATAAAAAAGGATGTTCCATTTGTTTGGGATGAAGCTTGTCACAATGCATTTGAAAGCATAAAGAAGTACCTATCGAGTTCACCACTATTAGGAGCTCCTATTCCAGGCAAACCACTCATATTGTACATTGCAGCTTAAGAGAGGTCAATTGGAGCCCTGTTGGCGCAAGAGAACGAGTCACATAAGGAGCGAGCACTCTATTATCTAAGCCGAACTCTTACTGGTCCTGAACTGAACTACACACCTATAGAAAAGACGTGTCTTTCACTTGTCTTTGCTATTCAAAAGTTAAGGCACTACATGCAAGCGTTCACGGTTCATCTAATTGCACGAGCTGACCCGGTGAGGTACGTTATGTCAAAACCAGTCTTGACGGGGCGTTTGGCCAAGTGGGCATTACTTCTCAATCAATATGAAATCATCTACACTCCAGCAAAGGCGGTAAAGGGGCAAGCTGTTGCAGATTTCCTAGTCGATCATCCAATTCCAGCAGACTGGGAAATTTCAGATGACTTACCCGACGAACAAGTCTTCTTCGCTGACGTTTCTCCTGCTTGGATGATGTTTTTTGACGGATCAGCTCGTAAAGATGGGGCGGGGGCTGGCGTAGTCTTCGTATCACCCGAGAGATACATATTGCCCTATTCATTCTCTTTAAGTGAACTTTGCTCGAACAACATTGCAGAATACCAGGCTTTGATCATGGGCTTACAAATGGCCGTAGAGATGAAGATATCGAGCTTAGAAGTATATGGTGACTCCATGTTAGTGATCAACCAATTGTTGACCCACTACGAAGTTAGGAAGGATGATCTAATTCCATATCACCAAATGGCCACGCAATTACTAGAAAGGTTTGACTTCGTGACGCTGGAGCATGTGCCAAGAAAGGACAACCAAATGGCAGATGCCTTAGCCAACCTTGCTGCTACGTTGGCATTGACAAAAGATGAAGCAGTGAATCTTCCAGTTTGCCAACGTTGGGTCGTTCCATTAACACTTGGGGCATCGCAAGAAGGAGTCAACGTTATCTCAGTATTGTCCATTGACATTAATGACTGGAGGCAACCTTTAGTCGATTATCTTGAACATGGGAAACTACCAGATGATTCGAGACATCGATCAGAGGTACGGCGTCGGGCACCTCGATTCATTTATTATAAAGAGATTCTATACCGTCGTTCATTCGAAGGCCTGTTTCTAAGATGCTTGGGGGAAGAAGATGCATCCAAAGCAATGGAGGAGGCTCACTCAGGTATTTGCGGAGCTCATCAATCAGGGCCAAAGCTACATTTCCAAATAAAAAGGATGGGCTACTATTGGCCAACCATGGTCAAGGATTGCATGGATTATGTGAAGAAATGCCAAGCATGTCAATTTCATGCCAACTTTATAAATCAGCCGCCGGAGCCGCTACATCCTACAATTGCTTCATGGCCATTTGATGCATGGGGTCTTGATGTGGTGGGACCCATAGCACCCAAATCTTCTGATGGTCATTCTTACATCCTTGCAGCCACATACTACTTTTCGAAATGGGCAGAAGCTGTACCTTTAAAGGAAGTGAAGAAAGAAAACGTAGTGAACTTTATCAAAGTGAATATCATTCATCGGTATGGTGTGCCGCGCTACATCATCACAGATAATGGGAAGCCATTCTCGAACCGATTGATGGATAAATTGTGTGAAGACTTCGGTTTCAAACAACGCAACTCTTCAATGTACAATGCCCCAGCCAACGGTCTTGCGGAGGTGTTCAACAAAACTCTTTGCAACCTGTTGAAGAAAGTTGTTGGAAGAACCAAGAAAGATTGGCATGAAAGGACAAATGAAGCATTGTGGGCTTATCGGACGACATACCGGACGCCTACTCAGGCTACACCATACTCACTCGTGTATGGCGTGGAAGCAGTCTTGCCTCTAGAAAGTCAAATTCCATCATTGAGGATGGCCGTACAAGAGGGACTGACTGATGAAGAGAATGCAAAGCTACGTCTCCAAGAGTTAGAAGCACTAGACGAAAAGAGACTCGAAGCGCAACAACGCTTAGAGTGTTATCAAGCTCGGCTTTCGAATGCTTTTAACAAGAAGGTTCGCCCCAGGTCTTTTCAAGTAGGAGATCTTGTCCTCGCATTACGTAGACCTATCAACACAACACACAAAACCGGAAGTAAGTTTACTTCGAAATGGGATGGGCCCTACGTAGTTCAAGAAGTGTACACAAGTGGTGCTTACAAGATCATAGCCGAGGACGGTTTAAGAGTCGGTCCTATCAACGGAAAGTTCTTGAAATGATACTACGCATGAAATGATACCAAGCTCCTGGCCCGCATGAGCCTAAACTGCGTACGGCATCCAAAAAAAAAAGTCTCTTGAACTACGTGATGACTTGATCCCTTTTCACCGAGGGTACGTAGGCAGCTTGGATAAAAATTCTAAGTTCAGTCACATCAAAATAAAAACAAAGGGTTTCCCTCGTCAACTTGAGCCATTCGAAAGAAATAATGAAATAAGAAAATGCTTTTATTTCATTATGAAAGTTAACTGACAAACGTCAACACTTTGCAAGTTCAAAGAGAAATATAAATAAAGCAAAGAAAGTTTACAACAATAGAATTTGCTATTCCCAAGACAAGTCCTTAAAGCCGTTACGCAGTCTTTCAAAAGAAACCCGTAATGCATCTAAAGTCTCGGCATCTGCAGCAGATAGTACGGGAGCTTCTTCAACCGCAATCTTATCCTCTCTCAAGCGGGTAACCTCACGACGATGGTAAGAAAGCTGTACATCACTCTCTGACAGTGATCCGTTTAGTTGATGCAGTGTCAACTCCAATTGTTCTTGTTCTCTCTTCAACTCCTCCATACGCATGTTGGCAGATTGAATAGACTCAAGTACGGAAAACTGATGAGTCTCTTCAGCTTGTTGCAAAGCCAAGGCAATAGAAAGTAAAGAGTCAACTGCAGCTAAGCGATCGCTCTGAGCCTCGGGAGATAGCTTTTGGGAGTAAGAAGAATGTGCAGAATGATAGTCAACTGCGGTTACCATAAGTGCATCGATCATAGCTTGCCAAGGGTAGTCAACAACTTGCCAAGCTCATCTTTGAATGAAGGAAGCCTTTCTAATGAAGCCTTCAAGATTATACTTTTTATTTGGTTTCCTAAAACGGAGATTACTTTGCGAAGAGTTTTGTCCGCAACACCTAATTTGGGTTCCCCACATGACATTTCAGAAGTTGATGCATGATTAGCCGACTTTAATAGAGGTGGCTGTGCGAACGAACCTACAGTGGTCGAGGAGTAATGTTTAAGCAAGTATACTCAAAGATTTCTAAACACTAAGTGTGATAAAGTTTGGAAGTATACCTCTTAGACTAGCACCTGAACCACTTATCCTGTGCAAAGTATCATTTTCTCCTTCGATAGGCAAATGGTTAAATGGCACGAGCTCGGACACAGTAGGAACATGATGTGCTACTTCTCCCTAAAATGTATATAATAAATAAGAATTGGTTGCTATGAAAAAAAAAAAAAAATACATACATACCTCGTTCATTAGAACTGGTTGTGAAATAGCGGGTACATCACAAAAGAATGTGTCATCAAGTGGGTATGCCACGTCCAGATCGCAATAAAGAGGTTCAATGCTTGTCTTCTTATGCCTAAAGTTGACTTCACTGTCTTCATTGCTGCTTATCTGCCCTCGCTTCAAACGGTGAATTCGTCGACCAAGGGGAACGAAATCTTCCTGGGAATCTGCTACACTTTCTGTTTCTCCTTTATCATTGGGGACTTGAGTTAAAGGAACATCAACCGGAGGTAGGTGTTGAACTCGAGGCACAGGAGTAGTAGAACTACCTTCAACTTCTGGATGAACTCGGAGGGCTCCACCACGAGTAAGTTTATCATGGACTAAAGTTTCGTTGCCTTGAGATTTAAAAGATTTTGGCTGAGAAAGCGACGACGACTTGCCTATAGTTGAGATTGTCTTTGATTTCATTGATTCAAAGCGACGCACCTTCGACCACCAAATAACATAATCGGATGTGACCTCAAACTTCCGGATATTGTCCTTAGTGGGTAAGGTTATTGTAGATCTACTGCCAATCTTTAAACATGATTTCCAATGAGAGTACACTGATAGTACAGTCCCATTCCGGACGTCATCTTTAAGTTCTCCTGGCACATGTTGTACATAACAAAACTGTCTACTGAACCGATGCGGGCTATAAGGTTGAATGACTCGGTAGTTTTCCTGTCGTAGAGAAACGAATCCCGAACGAAGGCATATCAAATACTGAAAGTCTTCTTTAGAAATATGATCTTCATCAGTCAGTTGTTTGCATTCTGAAAATACACTTGCGAGGCGACTCATTTTCACTTTACCACAAATATGGAACAAAGCTCGAGCTGTCGAATCTTCAAAAAATTTCACCGAAAGTTTTCTTGAGAACCTTGCCATGATAGGAAGGGACTTCTCGGAAGATGATGTAAAATGTGTGTCGAAGTATTCGCCCAACCACCCATACACATAATGGAAAGGTAGAACAGTTGCGCAATTTCCTGGATCATCTGCACTAGAAATATCATTCAGCCCCTTGTAAATGCTGGCCAATACTGGAACTGCTAGGCCAAATGATACACCGTGTGCCATTTGACTGGCAACTTTGAAAACCCCTGGTCTGATCAAAGTTGCGTCGTCTTTGGGAAATACAAATTTGCACAACCAACAAGCAAGGAATGCAGCCAAGTAGGATTTTTCCATGTGTTCATCATCTATACCCAAATCTTCAAAAACCTCTTCCTCAGTGCGTTTCAGTGCTGTTGGAATGATACCAGATGGATCGGAGTCCTCCTTTGGCTTTTGTGACTTGTTCCGTACGGTTTTCCTTGAAGACTTCTTATACTTGAATGGCCCTCGATACCAGTACTTTATCCAAGCAGTCATTCTCACTCCAGATTTTCCTTTAGAATCCCGTAAAATCTTGTGATACGCTAAGAATAAGTAGCGACAAATGTGTGGGATATAAGACACTCCTTTATGATCCTTCCTGTTGAGACTCTCAGTGGTTGGAATAACTTCATCATAAAATCGACCTGTAATAGGGAGACCGCCAATTTCATGAAGATCCCAAAGGGAAATAGACATCTCTCCTTGCGACATATGAAGAGTATTTGTTGCAGGACACCAATACTCGCAGAAGGCTTGAATGACTGGAGCATGTCGATCATAGCTAAATAATGAGGCAAATACTGCATTATATAGGCCAGTGCTCTTAAGAACCTGAGTATTTCTACTTAGCACATCTTCAAGCCACTCCCAGTAATACTCGGTAAATGTAGATTCACCAGCTGTCGGGAGAGCACAACCCCAATTCACTGCTCCATTATGGATTCGATCGCTAAGAAGCTCGAATGCCTTCGATGAACCGGTATCTATATGATGGGCCGACTTTAACTGTAAAACAGTGGAGTGAAGGTCCCTATCTGTAGACCTGGATTTTTTAAAGCTGCTGAGTTGACAAAACACCTCTTGCGACCAAGACGGAATATGAAGAGAATTGTCCACCTCAGATACTTCTGAAGCTAGGAGAGGCGCACCTATAAGCAATGTGGTACCTTCGTCCCGGTTATCACTTTCACCCTCAAGAATAGTAACGGTGCCTTTCTTGAAACACTTGAAGAAGGCCATCTGTATAAGATGAGCAACATGAAACAATATTCAGTATCAGGCTTGTGACTTTATACTTTAAAAAAAAAAAAAAAAAAAAAAAAGCTTACTTATATAAATTTGAAGAGCTGAGTGAATGTGGAATGTCTCGAGAAACAATCTTCACTTGTCCTCTACTTACGTAAAGCCTAAGCGCTTGAGCGGGTTATCACCAAGTCGGAAAGATGGTTCAAACCCAAGCGATATAGGACATCTACGTTCTTCACTTGTCCTCCACTTACGTAAAGCCTAAGTGCTTGAGTGGGTTATCACCAAGTCGGAGAGATGGATCAAACCCAAGCGGTATAGGACGTCTACGTTCTTCACTTGTCCTTCACTTACGTAAAGCCTAAGCACTTGAGCGGGTTATCACCAAGTCGGAGAGATGGTTCAAACCCAAGCGGTATAGGATGTCTACGTTCTTCACTTGTCCTCCACTTACGTAAAGCCTAAGCGCTTGAGCGGGTTATCACCAAGTCGGAGAGATGGATCAAACCCAAGCGGTATAGGACGTCTACGTTCTTCACTTGTCCTCCACTTACGTAGCGCCTAAGCGCTTGAGTGGGTTATCACCAAGTTGGAGAGATGGATCTGTGGGGGCCTTTTTCTTCTGGCGGCTACAAATGGGCTGGGCTGCTGTGATGAGCAAACTGAAGAAAAATATCCCCTGTGTCTGGGTTCAAAGATCAAGCCCCAAAATGTTTCGAAAGGGTAGCAAAGCCTTAGGAAACACCTTGGTTACCTTCACCAACAGGAAATAATGGCTGCTTACAAATAAATTCTCAATGCTTACAGATAAATCTTAGCTTGGCATGAGAGGCTTGTGGCATGGGAGCAAAGTTGCCATGAGTTTAGCACTAAGAAGAAGACTATAATGTTCCTAGGGGAAAGATAAGGTATTAAGGTAGGTTTTGCATGGAGGTTTAGTTGAGAGAGAAGGACAAGAGAGAAGAAGACAGCTTCAGTACTTCTTCCGGCAGCTTGACGAAATTTCTGTCAAGTGTTAGAATAGCCTGTCAAGAAGGCAACTAAAGAAAAAGGAGATGAACTAAGCACGAAAATTGCTGGTTTTGAGAGTAAGAGAGGAAGCTTGCTCTCTGGTTGTGGATGGCTTCATTGGGTAGAAGAGGCCCTATTTATAGCAGCTAGGAGCCATTCTTTTTCCAAGAAACCCTAATGGCTTCTATCCCATTTTGCCAAGTATTTTCCTTCCTTTCTCTCCTTATCCCTTCAATCATCTTATTTTGGTAAAATCTATTCTGCTCCTTTGCACAAAATCAAGGGTTTTGGGGGCTCAAGGTCCCTGCCCTAATGAAGAATTCCTATTTTTAGACATCGCTTACTTTTCCTTCTTTCCTTCATCCATGGCCAAGTCTGGTGAGGGCAAGAAACGGGCATACCTACTGGTTTGAAAGATGACTCCCACTTTGCGCGCCAACATCCTATGGTTCAATGGGTGTTTCTTGCTTGAAACCTGTTCTTTCCCACGTGATGGAGCCTCCCAGCAACTTTGCGTGCGTGGACACGTTTGCTCCTTTTGTGGCTTTTGTCTCTCAGCCAAGTGCTGAGGGCTTGCAGGTCTTTGTTTTAGTTACATGGGCCTTCTAGAATAATGGGTTGACTTATCAAATAAATGGGCCAACTTCACTAAGTTTTGACTTATTTTGTTTGGGCTAATTTTGGTTTAAGCTAATGGGCTATTTCTTCTCTTATGCTTACCCACGTTTGAGCCTAAGAAAATTGGCTTGAGTCTCGAGGCCCCAAGCGACCCGAGACTTCCATTTCTCGGCCCATCAATGGGCCCCATGACAATTCGTTACCATCCATACCACAACCCACTCAAGCAAGCCCCGGGCATTTGAGTGGCTTGGGCCCACTTAGGCTTGTAGCGTGGTTGGGTGCGGAATAATAATTCCTTGCTTGGCGTGGCATGTCGCTTAGTGCGCTTCAATTTTTATCGTCATTGAAGAGGGACACAGTGCTTAGTTTAGCATGGGCTTGTATTTTATAATATTATTTCAATCATTGGCATGGAAGATTATTTATTTAGCATGGCACGTAGACTATGACTTGTACATGACGATCCTTCGTGTACTCCGAAAACTTATTTGGGCCCAACCATGGACTTTTTTGGGCCTCAACAGGATCAAACCCAAGCAGTATAGGACGTCTACGTTCTTCACTTGTCCTTCACTTACGTAAAGCCTAAGCGCTTGAGCGGGTTATCACCAAGTCGGAGAGATGGTTCAAACCCAAGCGGTATAGGACGTCTACGTTCTTCACTTGTCCTCCACTTACGTAAAGCCTAAGCGCTTGAGCGGGTTATCACCAAGTCGGAGAGATGGTTCAAACCCAAGCGGTATAGGACGTCTACGTTCTTCACTCGCCCTCCACTTACGTAAAGCCTAAATGCTTGAGCGGGTTATCACCAAGTCGGAGAGATGGATCCAACCCAAGCGGTATAGGACGTCCACGTTCTTCACTTTCTTTCAAAGTACCTATTGTCAAAAATATATATATGTATAAATATCATCATATAAAATAAAATAAAAATAAAATAAAATAAAAAGGATTGAAAGAGTGATAAAGGTGCAAAAAAAAAAAAAAAAAAAAAAAAGAGGTTATTTAAAGCTGTTTGGATCAGCCCAAGCTAAAGGGGGCAGACCATTCTGCCCACTCCTCCAAGCCCAACCAGCGCCCAAAGTCCAGCGCATGCCCAAGTGAGCAAGTCCACGCCTGCAAGCTCCGCCCAGCTAGCGCCCAGCACACAGCCCAGCCCGAGTTTCAACCTGCTCCAAGCCCAGGCCCATGCCGCATCACTTCTGCGCTCAGACTATAATGAGGGCTAAGATATAAGGGGTAAGTTATAAGGGGTTCACTTTATAGTCATTAGATCAATCCAAGGGCTGGGGAGAATTGGTATAAAGTTGTGCAATCGGGTAGGTGAGGAACCCAAACCCGAATTTAATATCCAGCAATGAAGTTAGTCTGGTCCCAAAAAAAAAAAAAAAAAAAAAAAAGAAGAGGCAAGTTCGAAGTTTGAACAGAAAAAACCCATTGATCTAAAAACCCAAAGCTGAGAGAAACCGCTAAGCTCTGAGAAACGGTTGAAGGCAACGGGCAACGACGGTTGAAGGCAAAGGTTAACGACGGTTGAAGGCAAGGGTTGAACGCAACTCCATTATGTAAACCGTGAAAAAGTATTTACTTTGAGTGGAAGGAGCAAGTGGATTCTGAAACAGTAAAAGACGAATCAGTGGAAGAAGAAGGAGAGAAGCCGTATTCATTGGAAGTGATAGGTTCCATTTGTGGAGCAAAGCCGCACAAAGACCCAGCACAGACACGTTGCAATTGTTCAATAACCAGCATTTGGTGAGTAATTTATAGAATTTGAGTTAAGGGTTAGAGTAACCGTTTTCCCCAAATTGTACCATGAATGTTGTTGGATTTGGCATCTCTTCTTTGTGCTTCACTTGCATGTTAATTTTTGCTTGGGTATATGTTAAAAAACGAATGAAAAGCAATTAAATAACATGTAAATAATATGTCAATAATGATATGAATAAGGTAATGGTGTTGAATTGGAGGAGGCCCTCAAAACCTTCCACATTTGAAGCAGTGCAGAGTGCAGATTATCTCTCTGGCGCTAGAATATATATAATTTTTGGAATAAATATTATTTTCGTTGTTACTAAATTTGCCTGTGAAAAATGAGAACAGATAATAATAAACTCATGAAAAAAAGTGCAAAGCATTTGAAAAAGTGTGATCTATGACGATTATGGCTGACTGAAGAAAAAACTTGAAAGAAAGAAGGATGTGGCAATGGCATAGCAAGCAGATAGCAGAGCAGATGCTTTGCTTTGCTTCCTTTCACCATCTTTCTTATTTATTTATTATTTTGTGTTGTGTATGAGATGACAATAATTGACATATGTGTGAAGTGCAGAACTTGCCTAGATTGCACTCACACTCACTCATGCATCAACCATTGATTGGAGTTTGGATCATAAATAAAACACATGCTATTGCTTGTAATTCACAGAATGATTGCATTAACAGGTATTTGCACAAAATTTGTCATATTGCTTTGATGATGTTAAAGGCTGTGATCAGTAATCCCTATGCGCATGTACTTTGTAAAATTTGTAATGTGCTGGTTGACTGGTTGTGTAAATACCAATGTGATTGTGCAAATACGTGGTAGTATATGTGTTCACATTATTTGATCTTGTATGTCAGGAAATGGGATCCAACGTGGAGCTGGTATGGCCAGAGTCAGAGGCATATTCCTCACGGGTGAACAACTGCTCACATGCAAATTCATCCCTAGCAGCAATTCGAGCGAAGTTGAGTGCTGAACAATTAGAACAATTCAAGACATCATGCTTTGGCCATCTTCTGAATATAGATAAGATTCAGTTTAGCGGGCAGATTGTGCATGGGGTTGTGTTGCGTAGAGTAGCGGGGCAGGGTGTGAAAGACTTGGATGGACTGAGTTTCTTAATAGGGTGCGACGTTGCTCAGTTCACTGATCGGTGCATAATTACATATCTTTTTTGTACCATTCTAACTTATGATTTGGTATGTTTTTGAGTTAAACTTGTGCTTTTAATAAAGTTTTGTGTATGTTTCAGTATAATAAGGTTGAGACTCATTATTTACATTTTGAAGACAAGTTAGCTCAAAACAATGTCTGCAGATCAGTCATATTTATGGATTAACCTGTACTTGCTCAAAAAGAACCAGATAATGCGCCATACATCATTGGAAAGATACAGAAGTCTAGTTTCCGTAGCATTTTACGGTGCATGATTTGGAGTCTTCTAGAGGAAGTTATACATGATTTAGTAGCTCAAGGTCAAACATTCGGGCCTCAGTCCAGTTTCCGTGGGTCACTTTGCAGGCCTCCGTTCAACTAATTGCACAGGTCAAATGGGGTGACACCCTTGATAGACGTTGTTCCAATAGGTGTCTACTATAACATATCCAAATTGCAGCCCCATTGGATAAGTCTGGAGCCCTCAGCATGTCAAATACCGAACCTGGTTCACAGACAATCCAGGCCTCAGTCCAGTTTTCATGGGTCAGTTTGCAGGCCTCAGTTCAGCTACTTGCACAAGTCAGATGGGGTGACACCCTTGAAAGAGGTTGTTCCAATGGGTGTCTACTATAACATATCCAAATTTCAGCCCAATTGGATAAGTTTGGAGCCCTCAGCATGTCAAAAACCGAATCTGGTTCACAGACAAACCTTTGCTGTCACATGTGCTTAAAGCAGCCACACATGGAGGCAAAGCATGGGCAGCTATTGAGCCATGTTCTTAAAGCAGCCACACATGGATGCAAAGCATGGGCAGCTGTTGATCCATGTGATTAAAGCAACCACACATGGAGGCAAAGCTTGTGGCAGCTGCAAAGCATGAGCTGCCACACATGGGAGACAAAGCACATGGGAGACAAAGCATGAGCTGCCACACATGGGCAGCTAAGAGACCAGCCAAGGGGGAGGACGAATTTGAAGCCTATAAATAGAGAGTTTCAGCTCATTCAAAGGAGGATATCATTCCATAAATTACATTTCCATTGTACACCATCAAAGAGTTGTCTACACCATCAAAGAGTTGTCTACCATCAAAGAGTTGTTTACACCATCAAAGAGTTGTCTTCTTTATCAAAGAGCTATCTTCTTCTTATTTCTCTTTTTATTTTCTGTTTTGTATGTTCTTGCTATCCATTCAAATTATGGATAGCTAAATATTTTAGTTAGGGCTCGATTGAAGCCCTAATCATGTTTCTTTAAGGATTTCGATATGTCTTTGCTATAAACTACTTTTGTGATGCTTATTGATTAATTTCAGATTATATTTTACTCTTTACATACGTTATGTTATGCTTGATCATCATATGCATGCTATGTATTGAGTTTGTTACATAGGTAAATTTAGATGACCGAGTCTTGTACCTATGAAAGTAACAAAAGAACTAGTTCTAAGTTCTTGAAATTAATCATCATGAATAACTAGAATAGATACCATGTTCTAGAATTTGTGTGTTTGTCGATTTCCATTGTGTTATGCATTCTTAAAGTACAACTTAGTAGATACCATGCTAAACACTTTAAGAATGAAAAGAGTTAGAGTAGATACCCATGCCTAACTTGTTGTTTAGGGAAATCAATAACTTAAAGAGTAGATATCATGCCTTTAGGTTGACAAACATAAGCATCCCAAATTCTGTTTTGTAGCATTGTGCATGTCGTTTGCTTAAGGAAAAAGATTAGTGGTGAACATCGAATCCCTAACTAGTTTTCTCATTGTTTTAACCTCAATCCAATTCTATTTTTAATCAAACGCTGTTTTCAATATTTAGTATTTAAACTTTCAGTTTTCAATACCATCATAAGAAAATCATCATTTTGAACACTTTGTCTACACCGAATGCCATTTAGTTTAAGGAAAATAAATTAAGCACAAATTAATCCAATCCTCGTGGGAACGATCTCGTATTTGCTTTCTATACTATTTATCTGATCTTGTGCACTTTCGAGTTAAAACGTGCATATAGTTGCTTAATTTTTAGGTTACTATTTGTTCAACATTCACTCGTCAGGATTTCTGTTTGATCACAGGGCTTCGTTTTGGGGAAGTGCCTGAAGTTTCCAGTGGAGAAAGTGATGAAATTAGACTTCAGAAAAGGTATTTTATAGACGAAGGAATTACATGTAATGCTTTAGAAGAAGCATTTATGAGGTGCACAGTGGAAGATGACATCTACAAGCTAGCTCTTGTTTACTTTGCTGAGTTAGTGGTTTTGGGTAGGGACAAACATTTGAACATCAATCTAAATTACCTGACCCTTGTAGAGGACTTGGATGCATTCAACAGGTATCCGTGGGGTTCGGTATCCTTTGACAAAACCCAAGACAGTCTGTTTTCTGCACCAACAAAGTATGTGAAAAGCTTTGAAAATGAAGAGGGAAGAAGGAAGGGGAAAAGTAAGGTAACGGGAACAAGCCGGAGAAATGAGAAGGGCAAGAAGGATGGTGAAGTGCAAAGGGGTGGCTGGAGTTTTAAAGGTTTCACGTATGCTTTGCAGGTACATGGTAATAATGTTCATGTCAGTTATGTTTTGTGGACTTTAAAACTTAAATAATAACTTTTGTCCTGTGAAATGTGTAGATTTGGGTATATGAATTAATTCCTAGAATGGGGGACCTGAATTACTGCAAGGTTGTTGATCCGACAGCTCTCCCGCGTATTTTGCGATGGAGAACTACCACAGCTGTTCCGGAGATGGGAAAGTTGAACAATTATTTTTTCCAGAGCAAAGAGGTTTGGTTTGCAGCCCTTGGAACTATTTATAAGATTCAATGAAATTATGAAGTAGAATGATTGCATATGACTCTTGTCTGTATTCTGAAACAGTCAGTTCAGTTGCGGGCGCTATGTCCGAGTGAAGAGGAAATTAGACAACCATATTGGAGTTGGCCACAGGATCGCCCTGCTGTTGTCTCGGCAGAGTCAATTCCTTCTTCATGTGCTGACCTTGATGAGTTGAACAAGGCGGTAAGCTTGTTGAGGTCCGAGTTGTTTCAAGTAAAGCGGGAAAAGGACGTCCTTGAGTTAAAGGTCATACGGATGGAAAAATATTTGGACCACTGTTTAGGTCTCATTTTGAGCAGGAAGTGAGAAGGGACATAGCTTACTGAAAGAGAGGACGAATCGTTGTGTCGTGTCACATATTTAAGGGATATGAGGAAGTGGATGGCATGCAATGGGATGAAGGGCCAAGTAACAGAAATGAGGGAGAGGAAAATGAAGAGGAGGACATTGAAGGGGGTGAAGGGCCAAATAACAGAAATGAGGGAGAGGAAAAGGAAGAGGAGGGGATTGAAAGGGGTGAAGGGGCAAGTAAGAGAAATGAGGGAGAAGAAAAGGAAGAGGAGGGGATTGAAGGGGGTGAAGGGGCAAGTAAGAGAAATGAGGGAGAGGAAAAGGAAGATGAGGGGATTGAAGGGGGTGAAGTGCAAAGAAAACCAAGTGAGGTAGAGGAAGCTCAAAGGAAAACAAGTGAGGGAGAGCAAGTGAAAATAAAAAGCAGCAAGGGAGAGGAAGTGCAAAGAAAGAGCATTGAGGGAGAGAAAGTGAAAAGAAAAAGCAATGAGGGAGAGGAACTGCAAAGAAAAAGCAGTGAGGGAGAGGATCTGCAAAAAAAAAAAAACAAGGAAGGGCAAGGAAGTGAAAAGACAGAGAAGTGAGGAAAAGGAAGTGCAAAGAAACCAATGTGAGCAAGCGGATGATGAAGTTATGTTGCTTGGCGATGACATTGGCGAGAGCATGGAGGGGACAAAGGTTGAGTTTACTCTCGGGGCCATTGATTTGGATCAACCTACAGCTGTGCTATCTCAGTTGAACGTTTGGTTGAATGCTGAAGGTAAAGCAGTGGAACGAGGGGTCCAATTACGGAAGAGGAAGAGGATTATTCCTATGTGGAAGATGGTTGAAGCTATAGAATTGGTTCCAAAAAATTTGCCAGAGACAACCCGACTTCGGACGTTAGACCCAATGAAGGCAATTCCGCATGATGATATGGTGAAATTGCTGAAACTTTGTTGGGAATGGCGCCATAACCCAAAGTAAGTCCCTTGTTTTTTGAGATAGAAGGCATGAGTGTATAGATTTTTACATTTTTGTGTTCTAAAACTTTTTTTGTATTCATAGTTTGGTGATGCAATTTGGCAACGTGGAAGCTGAGATTGATTTCTTCGCTTTCCTCGTCAAAGCTGACGGTTGGCTGAAAGGAGATGTAAGTTTAATTGATTATGCAATTGTTAGAATGTACATAGATTATGAGATTGACAAGAAAAACATGTGCAGCACATTGATTTGGGGTTGTATCTCATCCGGAAGCGACAACAGGTGTTGGAGGAAGTAGAAATATCGGACTGGACAACGACCGATGTATTTTTTATGGTATGTGATGCAGGATGCATAGGACCTAAATTGTTTAGTTTCATAATTGATTTGTTACTTTCCTATATTCTTTAGTTTTCCAAATCGTAGTAGGATTTCTAAGTTAGTTTTCGAAATCCTATTAGGATTTCTAAGTTTCCTATTTTATTAGGAATAGGATTTCTGTTTTACCTGGGGATTTTAATTCTATTGTCTCTAGGTTTTAGTTTGCTATAAATACCCCTCTGTAGTTCTTTACAATTCAGATTTGAATATTGATTAAACATTCCTTTAAACTCTCTGATTTCTGCCTGCCTTCTACCTTTTCTTCCCTTCAGCTTTTCTATCTGTTCTGTCTTATTGCTCAAAGTGTTTAAACTAACACACCCAGGGCTGTGCTACATAGTATGGCATAGGCCTTGACCAAGTGCAGTTAATAATTACAAATTTGTATACAAATTATCCATACTTGCTTTGTGGAGGTGTTTAACCATTGATTGTTTTCTATTTCACAGAATCACATCCATACTTGCTTTGCGGATAATAAAAGGAAAAAAGAGCAAGTTGGGTGGAAAATTAGAAGCAGTTTAGTGAACGTTGTAAATGGCAAGGTTCCGGCATGTGGATTGGATTGGCAGCACACGTATAAGGTGTATGTACCTTGTATGTTGCCAAAATATAAGCATTGGGTGGCTCTAGAGATTGATCTGATTCAGTGTGAAATCAAAGTGTACGATTCAATGGTTTCACTCATTCCAGATGAGAGCTTAAAGGAAGAACTCGGCCCCTGTCAATTACGATTCCAAATCTTCTGAACACCCTCGACTTTTATGAAGAAGGTGTTTACGCGAACGAGTGCACCCGAGATTGGTGGTGTCCATGGCCAATACATCGTGTGGATGTTCCACAACAGGCTAATGAGTGAGCACAACTTTTTATTTAATTTTATTGCTTTAATTTGTCAATTACGTTAGAATGTCATTAGTTGAATTGATCGAGTTGTTGTTTTGCTTTAGAGGCGATTGTGGTATGTTCGTGTTGAAGTACATTGAGCTGTTGACTGCTGAGATTCCCTTAGCTACCTGCACCGCGCAGCACATGCCATTTTTTCGGTTGAAGTTGGCTGCAGAAATTGCACGGGGAGATGCTTACATGCCATGATATGGGTTGAACTTGGTTTAGGCACATGATGATGAAATAGGTTTTGGGAATGTCCAATTTCAAAGTCATGTAAATACACAATAGAGACCCGCGGGTCCTTTTCGAATTCTACCTATGCTCCTGAATTCTTCTTCGTCTTTCTGAATCTTAGTGTATTTGTGTACAGAAATGTAGATTTACGTTATTGGACAATAACAATTAGAACCACAATAGTGGCAAATATTATAGCGGATGCATGCTTTCATTTCGATTAGTGTGATATTCTCATATTGTGCGAAATGTATATGGAGCTGGATGCAGAGCATAGAGAAATGAAGATTCTGAAATGGAGATGCTGAGGGTTGGTGAGGAGAAAAGTAAATGGATCTGTAAATCTATTGCACGTGGGCAATCTAAATGGATAGGCAGATGCGTTATTGAAGTTAGACACATGCCACTCCCATACATGGAATGTGCATATGGAGTGTAAAGTTTTTTTGGATGTAATGAAACAAACATCTGTGTAATACTGGCCTAACTGCTTCACACATTTACCCAACCTCAACCAAACTGCATTGAATTGGGATTTGAAGACTGCATATGTGAATTGGGATTTGAAGAATGCATATGTGAATGGGGACTGATGGGTTTTTAAGTGTATTACATCATTGCAAAGTGATATGTCATTTATCCAAGCCACCATTCCAAATATCAGATCCCAATCTTTAAGCCGTTCAACATGCCTTAACTTAATCGCAATGGGTTGCATCTTAATAAGGTAATTCTGTAAGGGGAATAGGCCACAATGGCCTCGCCTCCAATATTTTATTCAACCATGCCCTCTTCATAAAAACACTTGAAAAAATGTCCCCAAGTGCAATGCTCTAAAAAGTCCCTATTGGTTCTGCACTGCCCCTCGGGTTTGAATCCCTCTCTCCTTTATAATCGGTTAATAAATTGGTTGATTTTCTTCATTTTATTGGTTTTGGGCAGCTGAGTAGCATAAAAGTAATGTATACTGGTGCGTCTATATTGCATGTCTGTTGGGTCTATATTGCAATAGACATGCAAAAGACAAGCAATATACAAGCAATATACACGCAATAGACAAGGAAATAAATAACAATACACAGGCAACAGACACGCAATATACACGCAATAGAAAAGAAATATACACGCAATAGACATGCAATATACATCAGTCCCCAATTACATCAACCATAAGGAAGTCGTATTGAATAGGAACTTCGACGTATCAGTTGTTCTTTCTACTAAAACAAAGAATAAGGACCGTTTCCCCCTTAAATCTAACTCCTTAAATCGTATTGAACTGGAGCAATAACATGCGATATACATGCACTAAACACTGATTCAACCATCAATAAACTTTCAATATCAATTCAATAACATGCGAAATACATCCAGTTAAAAATCATTAAACCTTCACTAAACATGTAAACAATCATTAACCTTTGAATCAACACTTAATATCGGTTCAATAACATGCGAAATACATGCAGTTAACAGTCATTAAACCTTCACTAAACATGTAAACAATCAATAAACCTTCAATAAACACTCAATATTGGAGTAATAACATGGGAAATACATGCAGTAAATAATCATTCAATAAACATTCAATATCATGCGATTTACATGCAGTAAACAATCAATAAACAATCTATGTACACTGAATAATTATGCAATCTTAAAAAAAAGGAATTGTCCTATTATTGCATCGTATTGGCCATGTATTGTCATTTTATCGTCTTCGTATGACTTTTTTTTTTATAAAGTAAGTCTACGAAAGTTTTTACTGGGTTTCAGACAAATAAATGCTTTTGTTTCAAACAATAATTTAAAGTCAATGCCAATCCACCTATTTGAAGCACAAAAATTACAAAATGGGTTTGAAAAGTCATTGGTGGTGCGTGCAACATGTGTTTTTGGGGAGAACTTTTACAATCCTTGAAACCGTGCACTTAATTGGTCATTAAAAGAACAAATAATATGACAATTGATAAAACTAATAAGACTAATACCAAGTCCTTAATGGACTTCAGCATATTCAGTACTGTAGCATCATACGTGTCAGGTTGCTGATCTGCTTCAGCCGAGGTTACATCAACCCATTCGAATCCATTGCAACTGGTGGCTCCCTAATTGCAGGCATCATATATGCAAAATAATTCTGTCAGAGTTAGACCTAGGTTTTTATTTTTTTCACCCACATACATATTCTGGAAAAGAAAACTTACATAGGAGGTTAGACACTTCCAAAATGGCTTCCCTCGATTTTTATCTGATTTTGAAACCCGAAGCACCATTGCAGCTCCACAATACTGACACCTCTTTGTTTGAGCGGGAGATGAAGATGAAGACATGTTGAATCTTATCACTTGTACCTCTTCTCACTCAGATCTTCTCAGTGAAACCTCTTTGGACTCATACCTTCTCACTCATACCCCTTCACTCATAACCCTAAACTTCTCACTCAGCTCTTTCTCATCTCTGCCCAAAACGAATTATATCACAGATGTGTGTGGGTGGGTTGGTCACGATCTGGACACCTGTACCGACAGATTTGTGACACCTTTTACTCCGAAAAGTGATATAGTATTTCACAACCTTAAATATATTATTGTCTTTATATTTCATTAAGCCAACTTGTTAAAAAAAGAGGGATAAGCATCCGTCAATTCACCAGGGGTCGTGGGGTGTGGGAAACTGAAAAAGTAGGTGATGGGACCTTCTGTCACTAGTCACTAATCCATCACATTTGCATCCATCAATTTAATGGCGGGAAAAGCTTAAGACTTGCTATGGAAATAGGTTATTAATTTAATTTTGGACGGTTAGACTCCCTTTGCATTTGGATGACGTTTTCCCTTCACGTCTCTTACTTGTCGACTGTTGGGTTCAGTTTCTTTAAAAAGGGTCAACTTGGAAAAACCCCAAGGAAACACCTTTTCAAAACAGTTCAACCAGCGCCTAAAACAAACCCAAATCATTCCCTGTGCAGTCCTCAAATCATTCCATTCCCTCTGCAACCAGCGTCTCTTACTTGTCGACTGTTGGGTTCAGTTTCTTCCCTCTTGCAGTCCTCAAATCATTCCATTCCCAAAAAATTTCAATGACTTCGAAACAGTACACTGCAGTGGGAGGAAAGAGAAGGAAGCATCTCCATCTTGATGTGCCTCAAGCCTTCATCCCGGAATTAGCTTAGGTTAAAGTGATGTTATACGTGGCAACCCAATCATCGGAAGATCTCTTTCGTATGGCATCCGTCTGCCCATTGTTCAATACGTTGGCAAACAGTCCACAAGTGTGGAACACCATTTCAATGGAAAAGTACCGAGACCATCCTAACTGGTATAACTCACCGGAGGTCCGGCTTTTCGTGGAACAATGCAGGGCTTGCCAGAACCCTGAGGCGATATTTAGAGAAGCGTTCCACGCATTTTTCAGGCAGGGTAATGTGGAAGCATTGTCTGGGATGCGCGTTGCAGCCACGGCAGGCCATATGGAAGCGGCATATGTTGTTGGACTACTTGGCATGTCCGGAATTGGTCAGTCAAAAGAGGATGCATTAGAATTCTTGTGTTCTTTGAATCAACGTAACAACATTGATATGAAAGGAACCAGGGATGCTTTGAGACGAAGATTACGCGGAATTTTCTCTGTTGGAAGACATATCGTAGAGATGTTTAACTATGGGAAGATTAAGTTCAATCAGTGCAGCGCTTGTAACAACAACGAGTGGTGTTTTGTTATTCCAGGGTGGCCTAGTGAAGACAAGATCAATCCTGCCTTCTGGAATTGTTGCAATCGCTGCAAATGGCACCGTGAGAGTGTTTTTTGGTTCAAGGTGATGCGTGTCTATGTTGTGCCAGGGAATCCATACCCTTATAATTAGTTGTAGTATGTGTCTACGGTTTTTATGCGTGTCTATGTTCTAGAAATGTTGTTTTTTATTTCATGTTTTTATGTATTTTGTCTGGTGTTTGTGCTGTCCTAAAACGTTTTATATACAAATGTATAATATATGTTATATAGTTGAATTATTACTGACATAATTGACGGCTACGAATGACACTTTACTGACGCAGATATTTTGCACAACAGCAATCTTAATATTTGGTAAACGAAAACGCATGCATGAAGTCAGTATGTAAATGTATAATATGTGATATAGTGGAATTATTACTGACATAATTGACGGCTACGAATGACACTTTACTGACGCAATATTTTGCACAACTGCAATCTTAATATTTGGTAAATGAAAACGCATGCATGAAGTCAGTATGTGTCTTTTCACCGGTTCTTGGGAATGACAATTTCAATGAGCTATTGAATATAACAATAATAAATCAATATGAAGTCTCAATGAGTCAGTAAGTATGAAGTCAGTAAGATATTGAATATAACAATAATAAAACAAATAATTTTGGATAAATAATATTATTATAATAATGTAGCGTAACCATGAAACAGGGAATTCAGGAGGAAGATGAAGTCTCAATGAGCTCGTACCAATTTTCGGATCATTTTTCTGATTTTTTTTCATGTAGTTATGAATTTTCTAAGAAAAAGTCATAAAATAATGATTTAGGGTAAAAGGCAATGATGTGGCCTAGTTGACTGACGCCCACTTGTCAAGGGGTGAAAGGTGAAGGGGCTGAGATCGCGCCAGGTGTCGAGTTGGCAATTATTTTGCCTTTTTTAGTGCAAAAATCTTTGAAAATAGGTAATAAATAGTAGGAAAATCCCAAAAATGCCCCGAAAATTACTCCAGCCTCCTTGTCACGTTATAAACCTAGGGGAACCTATAAATCATCCGTTTCACAATCAAAACATCCAAATTGGTTGACATAACTCGCTTTCCCCATAACCCTAACTATATATGTTTGTTAACTTTAACTTCAATAACCTACTTCAACAAGCATCTCCCGTTAATGTTCGGAATTATTTTTTAAAATGCGTAACCATGAATCGGGGAATTCAGCAAGGAAGATGGAGTCTGTATGAGCTCGTACCAATTTTCGGATCATTTTTCTGATTTTTTTTTCATTTAGTTATGAATTTTCTAAGAAAAAGTCATAAAATAATAATTTAGGGTAAAAGGCAATGATGTGGCCTAGTTGACTGACGCCCACTTGTCAAGGGGTTAAAGGTGAAGGGGCTGAGATCGCGCCAGGTGTCGAGTTGGCAATTATTTTGCCTTTTTTAGTGCAAAAATCTTTGAAAATAGGTAATAAATAGTAGGAAAATCCCAAAAATGCCCCGAAAATTACTCCGGCCTCCTTGTCACGTTATAAACCTAGGGGAACCTATAAATCATCCGTTTCGCAATCAAAACATCCAAATTGGTTGACATAACTCGCTTTCCCCCTAACCCTAACTATATATGTTTGTTAACTTTAACTTCAATAACCTACTTCAACAAGCATCTCCCGTTAATGTTCGGAATTGTTTTTTAAAATGCGTAACCATGAATCGGGGAATTCAGCAAGGAAGATGGAGTCTGTATGAGCTCGTACCAATTTTCGGATCATTTTTCTGATTTTTTTTCATTTAGTTATGAATTTTCTAAGAAAAAGTCATAAAATAATAATTTAGGGTAAAAGGCAATGATGTGGCCTAGTTGACTGACGCCCACTTGTCAAGGGGTGAAAGGTGAAGGGGCTGAGATCGCGCCAGGTGTCGAGTTGGCAATTATTTTGCCTTTTTTTAGTGCAAAAATCTTTGAAAATAGGTAATAAATAGTAGGAAAATCCCAAAAATGCCCCGAAAATTACTCCGGCCTCCTTGTCATGTTATAAACCTAGGGGAACCTATAAATCATCCGTTTCGCAATCAAAACATCCAAATTGGTTGACATAACTCGCTTTCCCCCTAACCCTAACTATATATGTTTGTTAACTTTAACTTCAATAACCTACTTCAACAAGCATCTCCCGTTAATGTTCGGAATTGTTTTTTAAAATGCGTAACCATGAATCGGGGAATTCAGCAAGGAAGATGGAGTTTGTATGAGCTCGTACCAATTTTCGGATCATTTTTCTGATTGTTTTTCATTTAGTTATGAATTTTCTAAGAAAAAGTCATAAAATAATAATTTAGGGTAAAAGGCAATGATGTGGCCTAGTTGACTGACGCCCACTTGTCAAGGGGTGAAAGGTGAAGGGGCTGAGATCGCGCCAGGTGTCGAGTTGGCAATTATTTTGCCTTTTTTAGTGCAAAAATCTTTGAAAATAGGTAATAAATAGTAGGAAAATCCCAAAAATGCCCCGAAAATTACTCCGGCCTCCTTGTCACGTTATAAACCTAGGGGAACCTATAAATCATCCGTTTCGCAATCAAAACATCCAAATTGGTTGACATAACTCACTTTCCCCTTAACCCTAAACCCTAAGTATATATGTTTGTCACTTTAACAAGTATATTTCCTTAATATTCGTTATATAATTTGTACTAATACAAGAATTAGTTTCCTTTCATTTATAAGGATGTAAAATTATCTGTTTTGGTTATAATAATGTACATATATAATAAATGCACCACTACTTCGAAGCCATCATTGGAACTGCGCATGCGCCTAGAGCTTTGAAGACGTCAGAGATATTCAATAAGTTGTCCATATGCACCTGCACCTACAGTTTTGAACACGTCGGCGGTATTCAATAAGTTGTCCTTATCACGCCGCATTGGGAATCAGCAATATATTTTTCTATCATGTCCAATCGCATAAACATATAATATAAAGAAATAAAGCAATAGTAGGAGATGAACCAGTACAAAAAACAATATATAACTGGTACAAAATAATGCCATAACCTTGTCACAAAAGCACTCACACATGCTTTTCCATAACGCTTACCCTAACATATAATACATAAAGGCAACATTGCATATGATGCAACCATGTCCAAATCTGATACGTGATCACAAAAAAATGGACATGGCAGCAACATATGACTGAAGTAGATGGGCACTTTGCATCATGTTATCGTAATTAAATACATCAAAATATTAAGGTTGAAATATTCTATAGTAGTAAGCATCAAAATAGGTTTGAAGCAGAGTTTAACGAAAATTCCAGGTCCTCTGATTTGCCTCTACTTAAACACGATAACCAAAATGGTTACTTCCCTTGCTGAGTATATTTGTTAACGTCGGAAACGGTAATAGATGACCAATCAAACCCGGGTACGACGAGTTTTGCATAGGACCGGAAGTAGTCAAATCCAGCTTGCATCACACGCTTCTTTGACTCCATTGCATTAGATGAGTTCTTGTATTTTTGAACAGCTACACTCCGAAGTCGTTTGTGTCTACGCTTCATGCGCTGCAACTTCGCCCTATCCAAATTGGCCTGCCTTTTGTCATCTTCAATTTGGCCTTCAACAAATTCCAAACGTGCCCTTGCCCTTTGGATTTCATCACCAACTTGAAGATGCCTCTCCTTCCAGAAAGCAAGAACTCTTTCAGACTCAAAACTTCCAACAAAATGGTCATTCAGTCTACGAATGTGACATTGCTTGTCTGGTGACTCACTTGCGTTTCGAAGGCGGTCTTTGTTTGGAGGGGTGTTTATTATGCTCACATCAAACTTGGTTAGTAAATCCATTCAATGGGGGGAGACAGTTTCTGTGGAGGAGAGTTTCAGTAGATGGAGACAGATTCGGTGGAGGACTGAGTTTTTTGTGGACGGAGAATTTCTATGAAGGGGGTGATAGTAATACCAATAAAAAAGGGTTCCCGCCTGATCGGTGCATAATTACATATCTTTTTTGTACCATTCAAACTTATGATTTGGTATGTTTTTGAGTTAAACTTGTGCTTTTAATAAAGTTTTGTGTATGTTTCAGTATAATAAGGTTGAGACTCATTATTTACATTTTGAAGACAAGTTAGCTCAAAACAATGTCTGCAGATCAGTCATATTTACGGATTAACCTGTACTTGCTCAAGAAGAACCAGAAAATGCGTCATACATCATTGGAAAGATACGGAAGTCTAGTTTCCGTAGCATTTTACGGTGCATGATTTGGAGTCTTCTAGAGGAAGTTATACATGATTTAGTAGCTCAAGGTCAAACATTCGGGCCTCAGTCCAGTTTCCGTAGGTCACTTTGCAGGCCTCCGTTCAGCTACTTGCACAGGTCAAATGGGGTGACACCCTTGATAGAAGTTGTTCCAATGGGTGTCTACTATAACATATCCAAATTGCAGCCCCATTGGATAAGTCTAGAGCCCTCAGCATGTCAAATACCGAACCTGGTTCACAGACAATCCAGGCCTCAGTCCAGTTTTCATGGGTCAGTTTGCAGGCCTCAGTTCAGCTACTTGCACAAGTCAGATGGGGCGACACCCTTGATAGAAGTTGTTCCAATGGGTGTCTACTATAACATATCCAAATTTCAGCCCAATTGGATAAGTTTGGAGCCCTCAGCATGTCAAAAACCGAATCTGGTTCACAGACAAACCTTTGCTGTCACATGTGCTTAAAGCAGCCACACATGGAGGCAAAGCATGGGCAGCTGTTGATCCATGTGATTAAAGCAACCACACATGGAGGCAAAGCTTGTGGCAGCTGCAAAGCATGAGCTACCACACATGGGAGACAAAGCACATGGGAGACAAAGCATGAGCTGCCACACATGGGCAGCTAAGAGACCAGCCAAGGGGGAGGACGAATTTGAAGCCTATAAATAGAGAGTTTCAGCTCATTCAAAGGAGGATATCATTCCATAAATTACATTTCCATTGTACACCATCAAAGAGTTGTCTACACCATCAAAGAGTTGTCTACCATCAAAGAGTTGTTTACACCATCAAAGAGTTGTCTTCTTTATCAAAGAGCTATCTTCTTCTTATTTCTCTTTTTATTTTCTGTTTTGTATGTTCTTGCTATCCATTCAAATTATGGATAGCTAAATATTTTAGTTAGGGCTCGATTGAAGCCCTAATCATGTTTCTTTAAGGATTTCGATATGTCTTTGCTATAAACTACTTTTGTGATGCTTATTGATTAATTTCAGATTATATTTTACTCTTTACATACGTTATGTTATGCTTGATCATCATATGCATGCTATGTATTGAGTTTGTTACATAGGTAAATTTAGATGACCGAGTCTTGTACCTATGAAAGTAACAAAAGAACTAGTTCTAAGTTCTTGAAATTAATCATCATGAATAACTAGAATAGATACCATGTTCTAGAATTTGTGTGTTTGTCGATTTCCATTGTGTTATGCATTCTTAAAGTACAACTTAGTAGATACCATGCTAAACACTTTAAGAATGAAAAGAGTTAGAGTAGATACCCATGCCTAACTTGTTGTTTAGGGAAATCAATAACTTAAAGAGTAGATATCATGCCTTTAGGTTGACAAACATAAGCATCCAAAATCTGTTTTGTAGCATTGTGCATGTCGTTTGCTTAAGGAAAAAGATTAGTGGTGAATATCGAATCCCTAACTAGTTTTCTCATTGTTTTAACCTCAATCCAATTCTATTTTTAATCAAACACTGTTTTCAATATTTAGTATTTAAATTTTCAGTTTTCAATACCATCATAAGAAAATCATCATTTTTTAACACTTTGTCTACACCGAATGCCATTTAGTTTAAGGAAAATAAATTAAGCACAAATTAATCCAATCCTCGTGGGAACGATCTCGTATTTGCTTTCTATACTATTTATCTGATCTTGTGCACTTGCGAGTTAAAACGTGCATATAGTTGCTTAATTTTTTACTATTTGTTCAACAAGTTTTTGGCGCCGCTGCCGCGGATTGTGTAACTAGTTTGTGCTGAATTTTGTTTTTTTTTATTTGTATTCTTTTACAGGTTGAATTTTTTTTATGCAAGGTCGCCGATCCCAAAATTTAGGTGTTGTTGTCTACAATCCTGAGATTGAACGAACTCTTACACGTCTTCGTAAGCAAGCTGAGAGGGAAACTGTGAACGAAATGGGGGATGAACATGTTCGAAGGCCAATGAAGGACTCTTTTGTCCCTCAAAACCTTAATCAACCATCATGCATTGCCTACCAACCAAATGTGCAAGGCAGCTTCAATTTATCACCTCAATTGCTTAACATGGTGCCACACTATAGAGGCACACCTTCTGAAGATCCATACTTACACATTAGGGATTTCTTTGATCTCTGCAAGACTCAAAACATACAAAGCTTGACAACAGAAGGAATCAGGTTAATTCTTTTTCCTTTCTCCTTAAAAGATAATGCTAAGTTGTGGTTGAATTCTCTGGCTGCAGGTTCCATTACTACTTGGGAACAATTGGCCACTAAATTTTTGAAGAAGTTTTTCCCAGCCCAAAAGACAAGACAACTTAAAAGGGAGATTCAAACCTTCCAACAGAAGGATGGAGATCTTTTCTTTGAGGCATGGGAGCATTTCAAGGAGTTGCTTCTCAAGTGTCCACACCACAATCTATCTCAAGATGATCAGGTACAAGCTTTTTATGAAGGTTTAAATGATACTAACAAAAGTCTTGTTGATTCAGGTTGTGGAGGTGTGCTTATGGAAAAGAGTAGTGATGAAGCCATTGTGCTATTTGAGACCCTAAGTGAAAATTCTCAGCAATTCTCATCAAGAGGGAGACAAGGAGTGAAAGGTAAAGGTGTATATGAAGTTAGCACAAATGATGGAGTCCAGAGTCAAATGGCAGCAATGGAGAAGAAGTTAGATATACTAGTGAAAGCAATGTCAGCTCAGAACATCTCTCAAGTTCAACAAGTTGCTAAAATCGAGGTATGTGCTATATGTTCTCATTCTAATCATACTACTGAGACTTGTCCTATGTCTTGTTTTACAGATCATGAGCAAGCTAATTATGTGGGGCAAAACAACTATCATCCCAAGAACAATCCATATTCGAACACATATAATCCAGGATGGAAAGACCACCCAAATTTTTCTTGGAGCAACAATCAAAATGTGCTTAATCCACAAGGGCAACAGAAGAACTTCCAACAGGGAAGTAATTATCATACTTCATCACAGGTGGCACAACCAAATACTGACCAGAAGAAGAATAATAATCTTGAAGGTGCCATACTCCAATTCTTGACTGCACAGCAACAGACAAATGCTCTAACTAGTCAGAACATTCAGAAACTAGAAGCAACAACTAGCCAAGCTATTCAGAGATTGGAGGCACAAGTAGGGCAATTGGCAAAGGAGTTGAGTGAGAGGAAGAAAGGAGAGTTTCCATCACAAACCATACCTAATCCAGGGGGCCAGGAGCAGCTCAAGGCTGTGACAGTCCTTAGAAGTGGCAAGGTAGTTGACAACAAGGTGGGGACAGATAAGAAAGAACAAGAAAATGTTGAATCTTCTCCAGCCACAAAGGTAAGTGAGAAGGAGAAGGTGATATTTCCACCCTTCCCTCAAAGGTTAGTTAAGCAAAAGAAAGAAAAACATCTTCTTGATATTTTTGAAACTTTGAGAAAAGTAGAAATCAACATTCCTTTACTTGATGCAATTAAACAAATTCCTTCTTATGCTAAGTTTTTAAAGGATTGTTGCACACACAAAAGACAGTTTCAGGAACATGAGAAAGTTGCATTAACTGAGGAGGTAAGTGCGGTTTTATTGAGAAAATTACCACCTAAACTAAAAGATCCAGGTAGTTTTACAATTCCTTGCAGGGTTGGTGACCGTCTATTTGAACGTGCTTTGCTTGATTTAGGAGCAAGCATCAATCTGATGCCTTATACAGTTTATGAGGAGTTGAGGGGGAGCTCAAACCAACCTCAATTACATTGCAATTGGCAGATAGAAGCATCAGAAGACCTAGAGGTATTTTAGAGGATGTTTTGGTTCAGGTAAATGAATTTATTTTGCCTGCTGATTTTGTTGTTCTGGATATGGAAGATTCTCCTATGCCATCTTCATTACCTATTATTCTTGGTAGGCCCTTTATGATAACTGCTGACACAAAGATAAGTGTAAAAAAGGGTACTATACGCATGAAAGTTGATGGTAAGAAGATAGAATTCATGTTGTCTGACACTATCAAATTGCCACATGATAACCATGATTGTTTCAAGATTGATGTGGTAGGAAGTGTTGTGGAGCAAGTGTTTCAGGTACATAGCATTGAACCATTGGAGGCATGCATAGCCCACAGCCTCACAAGGATGAATTATGAACGTGGATGTGATGTTACAGAGATAGACCTCCATGAAGCTGTGCATTCTCTTGAGGCTTCTATGCCTTATCCAAGTAAGTATGTACCTCGCTTTGAAACTCTTGTGTCTACTAATACTACTCTTGTCCCTTCCATTGTCAGGGCACCATCTAGAATTGAAGCAACTACCTGAACAACTGAAGTATGCTTACTTGGGAGAGAACCAGACATTACCAGTGATAGTTGCTGCAAACTTGAGTTTGGTGGAACAAGAGAAGCTATTGAGAGTTCTTAGGGAGCACAAGACTGCATTAGGGTGGACCATTGCCGATATCAAAGGCATAAGTCCATCCAAGTGCATGCACAGGATCCTCCTTGAAGATAATGCAAAGCCTAACAGAGATGCTCAGAGACGGCTTAACCCACACATGAAGGAAGTAGTGAGAACAGAAGTTCTTAAGCTCTTGGATGTTGGCATTATCTACCCCATCTCAGATAGCAAATGGGTGAGTCCAGTTCATGTTGTGCCTAAGAAGAGTGGAATCACAGTAATAAAGAATGAAGAGAATGAGCTTGTTCCTACCAGGCTCACCACAGGTTGGAGAGTCTGTATTGATTACAGAAAGCTCAATAATGAAACCAGGAAAGATCATTTTCCTCTTCCCTTTATTGATCAGATGTTAGAAAGGTTAGCAGGTCATAGTCATTATTGTTTTCTAGATGGTTATAGTGGTTATAATCAGATTGCTATAGCACCAGAAGACCAGGAGAAGACCACATTCACTTGCCCCTTTGGCACATTTGCATACAGAAGGATGCCATTCGGTTTGTGTAATGCACCTGCCACATTCCAAAGGTGCATGAGCGTATTTTCAGACATGGTGGAGAGATTTATAGAGGTATTTATGGATGATTTTAGTGTTTTTGGTTCTAACTTTGATAATTGTCTTAACCATTTGCAGCTTGTTCTAAAGAGATGTGAAGAATGCAACCTAGTGCTGAATTGGGAAAAGTGCCATTTCATGGTACAACAAGGTCTTGTTTTAGGTCATGTAATTTCTAGCAGGGGCATTGAGGTGGACAAGGCAAAGATTGACATCATATCAAAATTGCCTCCTCCTACATCTGTGAAGGGTGTGAGAAGTTTTCTAGGGCATGCAGGGTTTTACAGAAGATTCATAAAAGATTTCTCTAAAATTTCTAGACCTCTTTGTGCATTATTGTCTAAAGATGTTGAGTTTATGTGGACAGAAGGGTGCATGAAAGCCTTTAATACATTGAAAGAGCTACTCACATCTGCACCCATTATGATGGCACCTGATTGGAACCTCCCATTCGAGCTTATGTGTGATGCCAGTGATTATGCTCTGGGAGCTGTTCTGGGTCAGAGAGTTAAGAAGGTACCTCATGCTATTTTTTATGCTTCTAGAACTTTAAATGATGCTCAGCTTAATTATTCTACTACTGAAAAAGAATTGTTAGCTGTTATATTTGCTTTAGAGAAGTTTAGGTCCTACTTGATTGGTTCCAAAGTTATTGTTTTCACTGATCATGCTGCTTTGAGATTTTTGTTTAGTAAGAAAGATGCTAAGCCTAGGTTGATTAGATGGGTGCTCTTACTGCAAGAATTTGATCTTGAGATTAAGGACAAGAAGGGTAGTGAGAATGTGGTTGCAGATCATTTGTCCAGGTTACTTCATGATGAGGAAGAAAACAAGCTTCCCTTGAGTGAAAACTTTCCAGATGAGCAGTTATTTGCAATTGATTTACAACTTCCATGGTATGCAGATATTGTTAATTATATAACTACTAAGGTTTTTCCTCCAGGTATGTCTAGCCAAGAAAGGAAACGATTAGTGTCTATGTCTAGGCACTATTATTGGGACGAGCCCTACTTGTTCAAATTTTGTCCAGATCAAATTATCAGAAGATGTGTTTCAGAGGAGGAGCATATGAGCATTCTCCAACATTGTCATCAATTTGCATGTGGAGGACACTTTGGAGCGAAGAGAACATCACTTAAGGTATTACAATCTGGGTTCTATTGGCCTAATGTGTTTAAAGATGCTTTTTGGTTTTGCAGGGCTTGTGATAGATGCCAACGGACAGGGAATATCTCTTCTAGAAATCAAATGCCATTGCAAAACATTCAAGTGGTGGAGCTCTTTGATGTGTGGGGTATCGACTTCATGGGTCCATTTCCTAACTCCTTTGGTTATTTATATATTCTTGTGGGTGTGGATTATGTATCTAAATGGGTCGAGGCTGTCCCCTCAAAAACTAATGATCACAAAGTTGTTGTGAAATTCTTGCAGGATAACATCTTTACTAGGTTTGGGACACCAAGGGCGATAATTAGTGATGGAGGTAGCCATTTCAATAACCAAGTTTTTGCTTCCTTAATGAAGAAATATGGGATCACACATAAGGTTGGCACTCCATATCATCCTCAAACCAGTGGTCAAGTAGAGATAAGCAATAAAGAGATCAAAAGCATCCTAGAGAAGACAGTGAATACTATAAGGAAGGATTGGTCTCTACGCTTGAATGATGCCTTGTGGGCATATCGGACTGCGTACAAAAGCCCAATTGGCATGTCCCCATATCGTTTAGTCTTTGGAAAGGCATGTCACCTACCAGTGGAGTTGGAGCATAGAGCATATTGGGCTATTAAAAAATTCAATTTTGATATGCAACAAGCAGGTGACAAGAGGAAGTTACAGCTGAATGAGCTAGAAGAGTTGAGGTATGATGCATATGAGAATGCTAAGTTGTATAAGGAGCGGACCAAGGCGTATCATGATAAGCAGCTAGTTAGGAAGGAGTTTCATGTGGGACAGAAGGTGTTGATCTACAATTCAAAATTGAGACTTTTCCCTGGTAAGCTCAAGTCTAGGTGGTATGGTCCTTATGTTGTTACAAAGGTTTTCCCTCATGGGGCTTTGGAAGTTCATAGCAAAGAGAAGAATCAGACATTCATGGTGAATGGGAATAGAGTAAAGCCTTATATTGAGATGAGCTTTGAGCATAGAGAGGAGGATGTGACTCTCCAACCTGTTCAGTACATTGCATGAGAGTCCAATAGTCTGGCTAACGACTATAAACCAAGCGCTTATTGGGAGGCAACCCAATGTTTAATTTTCTTTATTTATTTATTTATAAATTTATTTTTCGTAAATTCTTATGAGCTTACCCCGTGCAATTTTTTTTTCTATTTTGCAGCCCATTCAATTACCCATAAACGGGGAAGTCGTGACATCCAAATACATCTATGCTCGACCTAATTGCTTCAAGGGGGAGCATTCTAATCATTTCCCTTAATTTGTTTTCTTATTATTTTAAGTTTATGTTTCTTTTTACCAAAAAAAAAAAAAAAAAAAAGTTTTTTTCATATGAGTTGACTTATGGTAACTCCAATGAGCACCTCTGTTAATACAGTGTCTAGGAGTTCTATAGGCGACACCTTGGGTGTCTAAGAAGTTTGGGTTTTAAGCGGGACCATTGTGACCTCTCCAAACTTCCCGGATCCCCTGGCTGTGTTTTCTGAGGTTCTTAACTGGTAATCCATGAGTCACTTGTATATTCGTGTGTTTTATTCAAAAAAAAAAATATATATATATATATAATAATAATTATAATTCATAAAATTAAAAATTAAAATTAAAAAAAATAAAAAAAAAATAATTTAAAAAAAAAAAAACCTTCTCTTTCTCTGAAACACTACCTACATTAACCCTAAAAATAAACTCTCTTTCGTTCATTTGATCTAGCCGCCCTCTAACCCTGAACATCTCAGCTTCCTCTTCCTCCCGAACCAAACATTCTCCAAATTGTTGTTTATTGTAGATCTTGTCAATGGAGAAACTCCAGGAGGCCGTCGGTGGAAAGCTCAAGGAGGAGGAGTCCGAATTGAGCATGGTGAAGGTGCCTAGCCTAATGGTTTTGTTGAGCTCACTGCCAGCTATCCCACCAGAAGATCCTAAGGGAGAGGACACCATTATGCAACGGGTGTTTGAGGTGATTGAGGTGCTCGTGGTTGTGTTTGCCATGGATCCCTCAGCAGTTACCATAGATGCCTTTCTGTTTCAAAGAGGTAGGGTGATAGAGGCAATTGAAGACATGGTTCCAAATTGGGATCTGGATTGTGGATTGGAAGAGATGCAGATTGCAGCGCTAGCACATTGTCTAGATACTTGGAGGGAATATCTGCTAGATCGGAGGTTTGTGGCAAGAACTGTTGTCGTGAGCAGTCACATGTACTGTACAGGTAACATTCGAGACGAGTTTGGCATTTACTTAAGTGTGCTTGACGAGTTTCACTTCCAATTAGTGTACATGACCACAAGGCTCCGAGACTTCGTGGAGCAGATGGATGAGTTGATGATAGATGGAGCCCTATATGATTCGTCTGTTTCAGACCCTTCGGAAAGTGAGTCAGAAGAAGAGCCATGGGTGAGCTCAGCCATCGATAGCATTTTGAGAAATGCTATGTTTGAAGGATGAACCGTGTAGTGCCAAGGTTACCCTTAATCCATGTTTTCTGTTTTCTTATATGCTTTCACATTGGGGACAATGTCCAATTCAGGTCTGGGGGTATCAATGGAGGTTTTCAATTTTTGTTTATTTGTATTTCAATTTTTTGTTAATTTGTGTTTTCAATTTTCAATTTTTGTTTACTTGTATTTCAATTTTTTGTTAATTTGTGTTTTCAATTTTCAATTTTTGTTCATTTATGTTTCCAATTTTCGTTCACTTGTTACTAATTTTTTTAGAATGTCATACAACCAATGCTATGGAGCTGCCATTGAGATTTTCATATCAAACATTTTACACTTCACAAAGCTTTTGCTCTTAGAATTCTGGTGGCTAAAGTACCATGCTCAGGTTCTTGAAGGATAATAGTGGAGACTACCCTAGTGAGCTATTTCGAGCCTAATTGCTTTCTTGAGAGGGTTTAAAGTGTTTCTATTCCTCATCTCTACTTATTTTCTTCAATTCACTCTAAAATGATCTCATTGTTCCATTTTGATTGAATACTAAGGATGATTCTATTTGCAGATATCAGGTGCATGCTCTCACTCATGAATGAACTCATTGAAATGATGCTAGGCTATGTGTGTATAACCATTGTGCTTTCTTTTCACCCTACCCATTCGTGTGTTCCATCAGCTCTCTTGTAGCCAAACACTTCAAGCCATTTTCTTCTATCACCCTCATGATTCCCCTAACTTTGTATCTCAATCTGAGATATTTAAACTTATTATAGCCATACCCTATAAAGCTTAGAAATATACCAAGGTGTGCCAAGATAAAGTTTGAAGCAAGGAAGTTGCTGCCACATTCCTAAATATAAATTGGTGTGAATCTGTGCAATAAAGTTAAAGAAGAAGTAGATCAAGTCACAAAAAAAAAAAAAAAAAAAAAAAAAAAAAAGAAAGAAGAGAAGGTGTTTCGATTTGATCTAAATGTGAAATTTAAGGTCTATGCCAGATGATCCTATGAAGTTGCAGCCATACCATTCTAAATGAATGATACCTTGCAGATCAATGAAGAATGCAACCTTGGTATGTTCTTAAGTTAATTGTGTTCCTTCCAATTCTTTCATTTCCCTTAACCTTAGCCTTTCATTACAACCTTATGAAAGACCTAGCTGATCTTTGAGGATGTATTCATGGGTGCTGGTATGTATGTGTGTATCTCTATTCTTAGTATTTGATTCCCTTCATGAGATCTAACCAAATATTGTGCTTCTATTTCGTATACTCATTTTGCTTATTTGAGAGAATAAAGCCATAGGTTCTGAGTGATTGAGTGCTATATGTGAGAATTAGAGTTGAAGCATGTTCTTCCTTCAAGAATTGAGTATGTTTACTTTGAAGCCGTGTGCCTTTGAGCTATAGCTTCCACTGTACACACTTATTGATCATCTATCTTGGCAACTCTATGGTGTTGGAGGTATGACTAAAGTTTTCTTTCATTTTCATTAGTTGTTTTCAAAGTTAGTTTTCTAACCTTTTGTTTTGTAGAGTCAGTAAAACGTTTGTGGGTATCGTAACTGTTAAACCCTCAGGAGACACAACTCCTCCTACTAGGGATGCCTAGAGGTTTAAAGGCTTGTTGCATGTGCTCAATGCAATCGAGTTACCTACGAAAGTGGTCTAGTTCGTTTTTATCTTTATTTTCATTTTGTTTTACTCGAGGACTAGTAAAATCTAGGTTTGGGGGTATTTGATCGGTGCATAATTACATATCTTTTTTGTACCATTCAAACTTATGATTTGGTATGTTTTTGAGTTAAACTTGTGCTTTTAATAAAGTTTTGTGTATGTTTCAGTATAATAAGGTTGAGACTCATTATTTACATTTTGAAGACAAGTTAGCTCAAAACAATGTCTGCAGATCAGTCATATTTACGGATTAACCTGTACTTGCTCAAGAAGAACCAGAAAATGCGTCATACATCATTGGAAAGATACGGAAGTCTAGTTTCCGTAGCATTTTACGGTGCATGATTTGGAGTCTTCTAGAGGAAGTTATACATGATTTAGTAGCTCAAGGTCAAACATTCGGGCCTCAGTCCAGTTTCCGTAGGTCACTTTGCAGGCCTCCGTTCAGCTACTTGCACAGGTCAAATGGGGTGACACCCTTGATAGAAGTTGTTCCAATGGGTGTCTACTATAACATATCCAAATTGCAGCCCCATTGGATAAGTCTAGAGCCCTCAGCATGTCAAATACCGAACCTGGTTCACAGACAATCCAGGCCTCAGTCCAGTTTTCATGGGTCAGTTTGCAGGCCTCAGTTCAGCTACTTGCACAAGTCAGATGGGTCGACACCCTTGATAGAAGTTGTTCCAATGGGTGTCTACTATAACATATCCAAATTTCAGCCCAATTGGATAAGTTTGGAGCCCTCAGCATGTCAAAAACCGAATCTGGTTCACAGACAAACCTTTGCTGTCACATGTGCTTAAAGCAGCCACACATGGAGGCAAAGCATGGGCAGCTGTTGATCCATGTGATTAAAGCAACCACACATGGAGGCAAAGCTTGTGGCAGCTGCAAAGCATGAGCTACCACACATGGGAGACAAAGCACATGGGAGACAAAGCATGAGCTGCCACACATGGGCAGCTAAGAGACCAGCCAAGGGGGGACGAATTTGAAGCCTATAAATAGAGAGTTTCAGCTCATTCAAAGGAGGATATCATTCCATAAATTACATTTCCATTGTACACCATCAAAGAGTTGTCTACACCATCAAAGAGTTGTCTACCATCAAAGAGTTGTTTACACCATCAAAGAGTTGTCTTCTTTATCAAAGAGCTATCTTCTTCTTATTTCTCTTTTTATTTTCTGTTTTGTATGTTCTTGCTATCCATTCAAATTATGGATAGCTAAATATTTTAGTTAGGGCTCGATTGAAGCCCTAATCATGTTTCTTTAAGGATTTCGATATGTCTTTGCTATAAACTACTTTTGTGATGCTTATTGATTAATTTCAGATTATATTTTACTCTTTACATACGTTATGTTATGCTTGATCATCATATGCATGCTATGTATTGAGTTTGTTACATAGGTAAATTTAGATGACCGAGTCTTGTACCTATGAAAGTAACAAAAGAACTAGTTCTAAGTTCTTGAAATTAATCATCATGAATAACTAGAATAGATACCATGTTCTAGAATTTGTGTGTTTGTCGATTTCCATTGTGTTATGCATTCTTAAAGTACAACTTAGTAGATACCATGCTAAACACTTTAAGAATGAAAAGAGTTAGAGTAGATACCCATGCCTAACTTGTTGTTTAGGGAAATCAATAACTTAAAGAGTAGATATCATGCCTTTAGGTTGACAAACATAAGCATCCAAAATCTGTTTTGTAGCATTGTGCATGTCGTTTGCTTAAGGAAAAAGATTAGTGGTGAATATCGAATCCCTAACTAGTTTTCTCATTGTTTTAACCTCAATCCAATTCTATTTTTAATCAAACACTGTTTTCAATATTTAGTATTTAAATTTTCAGTTTTCAATACCATCATAAGAAAATCATCATTTTTTAACACTTTGTCTACACCGAATGCCATTTAGTTTAAGGAAAATAAATTAAGCACAAATTAATCCAATCCTCGTGGGAACGATCTCGTATTTGCTTTCTATACTATTTATCTGATCTTGTGCACTTGCGAGTTAAAACGTGCATATAGTTGCTTAATTTTTAGGTTACTATTTGTTCAACACCGCCAAAAAAATACATTTGGTTGACAATGTATAAATTAAAACAGGTGTCATACAATCTAAGTTTAATCCTAACTAGTTTGGTTAGTTTGGTTGGGTTCACTACCTAGATGTCACTTCCATTGAGTTTCTTTCAACCACTAACAGTGGTGTAAGGACAGTGTGAGGTTGACATGCTTGAAAAGCAAAACCTGACACCTCTTTTTTTAAAATTGAAATAAAGTACATATGTTGACTACACGCAAGCTTTGGTATGTTGGTCTATAAAGCTATGTTCCATTTCTCAAACGAAATTGCATATGCAATCCTCAGCCTCTAAAACAAATAGGATTATTCAAGCATGTCAACCTCTTCAGGCGCCAACAACACAATGGAAGATGAAAAATTGGAGTCGCAGGTTCCGTTTCCACGTTGTACTCGCCGACCCCTTCCATTTTCAACATCATTTGGGAGTGAGGGGGACTCCGATGATCCATTAGAGGCAATAGATGCAGTCAGTACCAAGTTGGATTATAATTCCAGACTGATCAATTCATGGCACGAGAAATGTGTTGAAGACGAGGCCATTTTGGCTGATCTTAACATTAGAGTGAACAAAGCGTTCTCCCAAAAGAACAAGTACTTGAAGCTGAGTCGTAAAAGGAAGCTGAAAGCTGAGGAGTTGGATGCAGTAATGAATGATGAAATTAAAGGTTGTTTGATGAACCATATGCGATGCGAAGAGCACCATAGTGAACTGGAGTTGGCATTCAACGAAGGATTCGAAAAATTCCGAGCATTCGCGGCAACTACTCATACAAGTTATAATTGGGACTATGTGTCCCCTGATGCTGTGAGAGAAATACTAGACGATGGTGGTGACATGAATGAGCATAAGCACGTCAAAGCTGCTCGGAAGAAGCCGACCGATACGACTAAGTGATTGCGGCTACAGCTGGTCTGTTGGTTGGGGGTGATCGTGGTATTGCACAAATTAGAACTATATTCCCTTAATGTCATTATCTAATATAAAATAATACAAATATCAGTTTCATTTGCTTCATATATAATTATTGGGACTATGTCTTGCAAGTCATCATGTGTTCCTTCTGTCTAACATTATATTTTGCAAATATGGAAATATTATTCAATAAGCTGTCAATATCACAGCACGTTGGGAATCAGTAAAGCCCCATTATCATGACACGTGAGTCATAAGTAAAATACCATGTGCTATACATTGTTTACTGAATGGTTTGTGGTTTATGTATATATAATAAAATTCCAAATATTGCTGAATATTTATTTTGGCTATATCACTGGGGACATGAGTGACCATAACCACGTGAGACCTGCTAAGAAGAAGCTGACCAATACGACCTAGTGATTGTGGCTACCTTGTTCAGTTGATTGGGGAGATCGTGGTATTGCTAAGAGGGAGCACATAAAATGCTTTGCAATCAAATTTTCTTTTGTGTGTGGAATTATGAGTACTTCAAATGTTAGTGTACCCTTTAATATTATCCAACCATTCGAAATGTGATTAGCCGCAATGTACTTTTTTACACGCTGCTTTCTAATCTTTCTGTTCCAACAAAGTGCTTCAAGTATCCTTCATTTACGAATGTTTGCAAAATCGTGCACCTAATAACCAGTGGAGCTCAGATCTGAATCACCAGTAAAACCCTAGAACATAACATTCGCAAAAAGTGGGTGCTGCTAGAAATGATGCGTGCTGCTGGAAATCATTACTGGTAATGGACACAACAGCTGGCTGCTGGAAATGCTGCATTACCCTGTCATATAATCAATGAATCTCTGTTCAAACATAATTCACCATAAACTACCCATTTTACAAGGTAAAAGTCATTGCTTCTTCACATAAATCAAAATTTGATACTTTATCTAAGGTCTATGAAAATTTCTAAATAGGGAGAAGACGTAAAATTAACATGTGTCCAAATTTCATGCAAGAATGAAACCAAGCAAATTTTCATTTCAATTATCAATGGACATAGTAAGAGCTCATCGGTGGACATGAACAAAAAAATAATAATAATAAAACTGCATCTAGAAAACTTCACCTGATCATTAGTCTTCATAATAACCGGGCTTCGTATAATAGAAACCCAAATCATTGTGTTGGTCCGTGCATCCTGTAAAATTCGTCGAAAAATGGGTCACTAAGATCTATTGGAGTTGATTCGTCATTGTTCGACGGTGATGTCCTGCATAAACATCAAACAAAAGCACATAAGAACTTTACCTATTCAAATTTTAGGTCTTATTATAAATTGTGTTAACATCTTACGGTGTGTTTAAATTTCTTGGGCATTGTCTTCTATCATGACCAATGTGTCCACACTCCCGACAGTGTCTAATCCCTCGCTTCATTGCCTTTTCCTTTGCTCCCGTTACTCGTTTCGACCCTCCATTGCACCTGACTCTCTTAGGGTCTTTCATATATTGTGTTTGAGAGCTGGACCCTCCAACTTCGTTATTACTTGGTCCATCCTTCAACAACTTCAACTTCACCCGCAAACTTTTTAGAGTCTCTGACAGTAGCTCACATCCTTCTTCACACATTAATGCATCCTCAACCACATCTGAAGCAAGTCGGGACATTGTACTCCGCTTTATTAAAAGACCAGGATCTGCAGAGTCTTTAATTTCGTTGCCATTTGCATCTGACACCAATCCAGATTTCGCAGTTTTCTTCCACCTCTTCAAAATGTATTTATCGGGCATATATTCAATCTGGTCCCTTCTGAACAATGCTAGGATGTGCTTGCAAATAATTCCAACAAATTCAAATCTTTTGCAGCTACACGATGCGTGGTCAGAATCTTTGACATATACGACTTCTGCCACTCTTGTTTCCCAATTTTTCCTTTCGCTCACATTAAACACAACTTTAGAAGCATCCTCTGTTTTCAGCTCTAGGAAACATGCTGTACTTTGTATTAGTTCTTGCTCAAACTTTTTAAACATTGTCCTTGTGTACAAGGTAGCCATTTGTTTGTTCATTGGCATCGGTAGAATACATTGAACCGCTTCAAATGCATCTACGTGATCAGCAACTAACTCTTTTTGACGTTGATGAGAAAGGGCCCTCTCAAATCTTATTATGAAATCCATCAACGAATTTCTCCTTGATATGTATTGCTTGAAGAAACCATGAGAACATTCCGCTCTTTGGCTGCTTGACATTCCAGCGGCAAAAAAGTGTCGTGCGTAGGCTGGAACCCAAGATTTCCTTAAATCAAACATTGAACTTAGCCATGGATGGTCAGTCAAACCAGCCTTTGTAACCACAATATTCCATTTTGCATCAAACTCATCCTTATTGTCAGTATCCCATATGGCTTTCTGGAATTCACGCCAATACTCCTTATAAGCAGAATATGGTAACTTAACAGAGAACTTTGATGTGATGTGCCATATGCAAAGTCGATGAAATGTAGTCGGGAAGGCTATTGAAATCGCTGCTCATTGCCGCATCTTGATCTGTAATGATCGTTTTAGGTTCGCCACCTGGCATGGCTTTCTTAAACTCCTCAAACATCCAAATAAACGACTCAGTCGTTTCCTTGCTCAAAAATGCGCATGCTAGGACAATTGTTTGACCATGGTTATTAACTCCCAACATTGGTGCAAATGTCAAGTCGTATCTATTCGTGTTGAATGTGGTATCGAATACAACAACATCCCCATAAAACCCGTATGCCCGTCTAGAAGTTGCATCTGCCCAAAAACATCGACTAAACCTGTTATCGCCATCTCCCTCAATCCTGAAATAAAAAGCCTCATTTTTTTTCTGTTCAGCCATAAAATACTCGGTCACTAGTTCAACATCGTGGTTCCTCAGCTTCTCATTCACACTACATTCAAGATTGTACATATCCTTTTTCATAAAACCGATTTTATCCATTCCTCCGGATTGCACCTCGAAAATACTTACCTTCTGATTAATGGGAATATTAACCGAACCCAACTGTTTTGTGAGTACTTTTGTAGAATCTGAAATACGACGGTGTGATCTCAGTAAATGCATTCTTCCTGAGGGTGTCATCTTATGATTGTGTCCCTCTGCAAAAAGAGAGATGGTATACTTCTTGCTCCCATGTGTCTTCACAACCACAATCTTAGCTTTGCAATTGCATCTACTTATTCCCCGCTGTCTTTTTCTCTCCCGAGTTTCATCCTTCCGGTATGCACCTTGTTTGCAACATACAAATTCTTTTCTCAGAATCTCTTTCTTATTTTTCCCCCAAAAGCTGGAATGAAGTCGAATACCAAAGCCAGCCAAGAATGCATATCTATTATAGAAATTATAAACGAGGTCAAGCGAGTCGAACTTCATCCCAACAACTGGTGTTTCCTCATTTCTTACTTCAGGAATGTAAACCCTCCCATTAGCTGTTACACAGTCATCACTCTCTGAGCCCCCAGCCATTTTATCCACGTATATTATTGATCTACTTCTATATTACTGCATAGCAAATGTTAATTCATTAATCAATCATTAGTGCATCACAACTTATCAATGCATTCCACTCACACAAAACATTGCCCAAATTGACACAATACACGCATAGCCTAGCTTGTTGGATTCTGATTACACAAAACACAAGCAAAATTTAATAATAGTTACGTCATCTCTTGTGAAATAATCTGGAAAAAATAACATTAGAACCAACATGTTCAACTAAGAACTCAAATGTAATTCAAACAAGCAATTACAGAACTTCACCCAATATCCTCTCCAAATGCTTACTCCTAATGCCATTAAGCCTAAGTTTAGGATCTTTTACCTACATTTCATAATTTTCCAATCCCCCCTCCAAAAAAAAATTATCAACTAAGTATATTGAATATTCATAAGGAAATGACGCATTATTGATAGCAGAGCAAATGACGCATTATTGATAGCAGAGCAAATGACGCATTATTGATAGCAGAGCAAATGACGTATTATTGATAGCAGAGCAAATGACGCATTATTGATAGCAGAGCAAATGACGCATTATTGATAGCAGAGCAAATGACGCATTATTGATGCCACAAATGACAAATTTCTCACCCTCACAAACAACAAATCAAACCCAACAAAATCAATCCAGCAAGAGTGAACTTACCTCTCAAAGTCAATCGGGAGCTTCAAAGTCAGTCAGCTTGAGAGAATGTGGTGGACATTAGAGAGGATTCTTTCGTAGTGGAGACTCCATCTCTACCAAAATCGAGGAACAACTGCAGCAGCACGAAAAAGAGATATGCTACTTTGCTTTCATCTGGAATCTCTTCTGCTGAACGAAAAAGAGAAGGGGTTTTCACTTGAATCATAGAATCAAAACAGGGCAATAGCTAGGTAAAAGCCATTATTCGTCATACCGAGGATACCGTAGATCGCAGGCCTCCCAAGGAGCTGATGACAATGGAGCGATTCTAGAGTTTGGGAGCTTTGGATCTTTCTAATTGTGGATTTGCATTACATTTATAAAAAAAAAGAGGATTGTGTTCTTCAGTTTTTCACAGAGAAGGAAAAATCTTCAACTGAAGTTGGGTTTCCAAACGGGTTAGATTTCAACCCGGTTCTACATGCACCCTCTTTTAAAAACTCACCATTGGATGAAATCCAACGGCTCTTACATACCCCTCAAAAAAACCCCTTATAACTTTCCACTCACTACAGACTCACTCTCACTTCTGCATTCTCTCCAAGCTCGAGCCCACATCACGCACAAGGCCTGACGCCTTCTTGCCTTCACCTTGAGCCCAGCGCAAGTGGACACGAACCTGCAAGCCCGGGATTTAGACCACTAGGAAGCCCTGGTTCCAATAGTGGGCAAGGCAGGGGGCACTGGCGTAGCAATAGTCCTAGCCCTCATTCAGTACATGGAGGCAATACTAGTCCTAGTTCAAGTTCAGGAACAGGTGGGGGGCGCTGGAGCACAAGTCCTGGATCGAGACGGAGAGGTGGAAGAGGGCTGAGCTCTCATGGTCGTTCTGCAAAAAAAAAACAATTGGGGCCAGAGCAGTTTTACAATGATTCCATGGTTGAAGACCCGTGGAAGTTTTTGAAACCTGTTATCTAGAAAAGGGTAGATACTCCCATGAAACGTTTCTACAGCCCTGGCTCTTCAAAACCCCCATTTAAAAAAAAATCTAGTAGCACAAAAGATGCTAGCATTTCAGAAGGCTCAAACAAGTCCACTTTACAGCCAAGCTTGACAGTGCACTTGGTCGCTTCATTCAATGAAGCCATTAATGGTGCTAAGTGGTGCTAAGTGGGCACCAACTGGATCGATGGATTTCTAAAAGTACTGAGAGTTTGATGTGTTGGCATGTAATAATTTAAAAAACAAAAAAACAAAAAAAACAAAACAAAAAAAAAAAGAAAAAAAAGAGAGATGTCAACTGGTTGCCGAAAGAACAAAAGCATTTAAGACAAAGCAAAAGTAAGAAACTGATTACTTTCTTCTGCTTTTGACAAAGCCGAGCAATTACATAGCAAAGCAAAAAAACAAAAGCATTCAAGTACATGGAATATGCTGCCGAAAGAACAAAAGCATTTAAGACAAAGCAAAAGTAAGAAAACATACTCAAGTGATTGCATAAGCTGCCAAAGAAACACACCATCCGGATTTTGGGGTCTAGGGACCTACAGCTAAGAAAGAAAAGTAAAAGGGCAGCTGTAGGAATTAATGCAAAGTAAAGTAGCTAACGGCTACTTCCTGAAGTAAAGTTCTTCATTTTCTTTTAAAAAAAAAAAAAAAAAATAGGAAACCAACGTGGGAAATAAAAGGCCAATGTTGGAATTAGGGTTCATTGGATATTATTAAGTTTAATAATATCACCCAAAAAAAAAAAAAAAAGAAAGTAACACTTCAAGCTGCACCTCTTACATGTGACAAAGCACATGTCTACAATGCATCATGAAGTGGGGGCAATTTGTAGACAAAGAAATTTTGGTGCAATAAATTCCATTGGACGAGAAAATAATTAGGGTTCGGTGGATTAAATTGTGGGCCCCATAATTCGCCCATGTGGCGTGTGACTCATCAAAATTGGATTAGTTGTCAAAAGATGACACGTGTCGACATCCGACGGAGTGCATCAAACAGTCCAAGATGAAAGAAGAGCCTATAAATAGGAGGCTTCAAGATGAAAGAAGGAGGAGAAGGAAGGAAGGAGAAAACCTAGCATTGAGAAGAAACAGAAAACTCTCTGCATTCTTCATCACACTTTGGAAGAGCCACCAAGCACAACAAATACATGCCGGTTCCTCCACCCTAGAAAATTCCAAACACCAAACAAGCCTTGTGCTACCTGTTTGATCAAGATCAAGTCTCTACGACCCTTGTATCAAACACAAATTTTCTTTAAACACTTTGGAGATCGAATCAGAGGATTCAAAACAGAGATTGTAACCCTAAATTTCATAAATACAATTATTATTTTGTACACGTGTTCTTGTCTCATTTGTCGCAGGATTTTCGTGTTTACAGTAAGAACGAAATTTTTCTAAAGCAAAAACCACAGCAAGCAACTCCTTCTCTGTTGTGGAGTAATTGAGTTGGGCATCATTCAAGGTCCGGCTCGCATAAGGAATCACATGGGGAAGCTTGTTCTTCTTTTGACCTAAAACTGCACCAATAGCAAAGTCAGAGGCATCACACATTATTTCAAATGGTAAAGACCAATCTGGAGCTATGATAATAGGGGCTGAAGTTAGCTCTTTCTTCAAGGTCGTAAAAGCTTCCATGCAAGTTTCGTCAAACTCAAAAACAGCATCCTTAGCAAGAAGATTACACAATGGTCTTGAAATGCTTGAAATTTTTTTTATGAACCTTCTATAGAATCCGGCATGGCCCAGAAAGCTTCTAACTCCTTTAACAGAGGAAGGGGGTGGTAGATTTGAGATGATATTTATCTTGGCTTTGTCCACTTCAATTCCCTTGCTTGAAATAACATGGCCTAGCACAATTCCTTGTCTTACCATGAAGTGACACTTCTCCCAATTCAAAATCAGATTTGTTTGCTGACATCTTTTAAGCACTAGAGACAAGTGGTGAAGACAATCATCAAAAGATGAACCAAAAACTGAAAAATCATCCATAAATACCTCCATGAATCGTTCCACCATATCAGAAAAGATTGCCATCATGCATCTTTGGAAAGTTGCTGGAGCATTGCACAAACCAAATGGCATCCTTCTATAAGCAAACGTACCAAATGGGCATATGAACGTGGTTTTCTCCTGGTCTTCCGGAGCAATGGGAATTTGATTATAACCTGAAAATCCATCAAGAAAACAGTAGTAAGCATGGCCAGATAAACGGTCAAGCATCTCGTGGATGTGTTCAATTTCCTGTAATCAATGCAAACTCTCCACCCGGTGATAGTTCGTGTTGGAACTAGCTCATTCTTCTCATTCTTTACAACAGTGATTCCAGACTTCTTTGGAACAACTTGCACAGGACTCACCCACTTAGAATCTGAAATTGGGTAGATGATTCCCACATCAAGTAGCTTTAAAACTTCAGCCCTAACCACCTCTTTCATGTTGGGATTTAGCCTCCTTTGTGCATCACGAGATGGTTTGCTGTCTTCTTCCATTAAAATTAGGTGCATGCACATGCTTGGACTAATTCCTTTGATGTCTGCTATGGTCCATCCAATGGCTGTTTTATGCTCTCTTAGAACTTCAATTAAACTGTCCTTTTCATGTAAGGTGAGACCTGCAGCAATTATAACAGGGAGAGTTTCATTAGCACCCAAATAAGTATACTTAAGATGATTGGGTAGAGGTTTAAGTTCTAGCTTTGGTGGGGTGATAATGGATGGCTCCAATTTTGTGGAGGATGGTCCAAGAGGCTCGAATGGTGGCCTAAAGGATGGTGGATATGGCTGAAACACTTCTAAGGCAGCCATCACTTCTTGGAACTCTGATTCATAAAGATCTCCCTCTTCTTATGTTAGGACCGCTTCTAGAGCGTCATTAGACTTTTTCTGCACAATTTTAGAAGAAATCTCATGATCCACAACATCAATTGAAAAACAAGTATCATGAGTGATAGAAGGTTGAGAGAGAGCATCAAACACTTTAAATTCAACAGTTTCACCCAAAACAGTCATGGAGAGGGTGCCATCTTTCACTTTGATGATTGTGTCTGCAGTGGCCATAAATAGTCGTCCGAGGAGAATGGGATCAACACGGTCTCCATATGGGTTATCCTCCATATCCATCACTACAAAATCAGCCGGAAGAATGAGTGTATTAACTTGAACTAAAATATCTTCTACAATACCTTTTGGATATTTGATAGAATGATCAGCTAGTTCAAGACGGATTGACATTTTCTTCATCCCTTCTAAGCCAAGCTCCTGATAAACTGAATATGGCATTACATTGATGCTTGCTCCCAAGTCCAACATGGCTCTTCCAACCTTCTTATCTCCGATGTTAATGGGAATGTCAAAGCTGCCAGGATCTTCTAGTTTTGGTGGAAGCTTCCTTTGCAACACAGCACTCACATTTTTGTTGAGCTTTACTTCTTCACTTGGAGCAAAATTGAGCTTGTGAGTTATCAAGTGCTTGATGAACTTTCCATATGCAGGGATCTGTTTAACAACATCAAGCAAGGGCAAATTGATATTAACTTTACTCACAATATCATAAATCTCTTTAAACGCCTTATCTTGATTTGCTTTCTTCAAACGGCCTGGAAATGGAATTGGTGGAATATATGAAGGAGATGGGATGTATCTATCTTGATGAAGATGTGATGGCACAAATTTGTCATCTCTTTTATGCAATTGAAATGGATTGGGTTCCTGAGAATCAGATTTGGCCTTAGGAGCAGATTGGGACGTTTTGAGTTGTTCTTCTTCCATAGCTGTGGTTTCCTCTTCATCTTTATCCTCTACAATCACAACATCATTTGATAGATTAGAACCAACTTTGTTATCAACAATCGTACCTGATCTGAGCACATGAACAACCTTGGCTTCTTGGTTTTTTGGATTGATCACGGTTTGGCTTGGCCATTTCCCAGGCTCTCTTTGAGCTATTTCCGTTGCTATCTGGCCTAATTGGACTTCCAACTTGGAGATGGCAGCTTGTGTAGTTTGCTGGAAATTGGATTGGTTGATTGTCATTTGCTTCACTATATCCTCCAATGATGATGATTGTTGTGGCCTTTGGAGTGAAGGGGGATTTGCTTGATTCTGTGTATTTCTCCATGAAAAGTTTGGATGATTCCTCCAACCTGGATTATAACTTTGAGAATATGGATCATTTATTGGACCTCGGTTGTAGGAATTTACCAACTTAGCTTGCTCTTGCAGAAATTCTGGATATGCTGCCCCAAAGGGACAAGAAATGGTAGGATGATCATGAGTTTCACAGATGCTACACACTTCCTTTGAAGGGTTTCTTGAGTTCAATGCAAGGAGGGCATCTAGCTTTTGTTCCAATTTGGAAATCTGCACACTGGAAGAATCATTAGAACCACCAGCAATACGTTTACCTCTTGTATCGATGTGTTGGGTCTCCATTGCTATCCCCTCAAAGAGTTCATATGTTTCTTCTGGAGTCTTAGTCTTATAAGAACCACCTGCAAAATTAGTGACAATATTATGACTAGAGGAGGTTAGTCCTTTATAAAACATACGCATCTGAAGCTTCAATGGAATCCCATAATGAGGACATTAATTGAGCAGCCCATTGAATCTCTCCCATGCTTCACAAAACGACTCATCATCTTGTTGTGCAAATAGGAAGATCTTGTCCCTAAGCATGTCGGTTTTTTGCATGGAGAAGTATTTCTCCAAGAACTTCTTTTGAATGGCTCCCCAAGTCATGAGTGTACCAGGCTTCAAAGAATTCAACCAATATTTCGCCTTATCTTTCAAAGTGTAAGGAAACACTCTCATTCGAAGTTGATCTTCCGTCACACCTGTCAAGGGAAAAGAGCTCACAACATTAAAAATATCCTTTATATGAGTTAATGGATCTTCATTAGGTAAAGCATAAAAGGAAGGCAGCATATTAAGATAAGAAGATTTAAGCTCATAGTTTCGGGCTGCGGTGGACAGCAAGATGCTTGAAGGGGACGCTGGAATTGTTGGGATATCAAGGTCTCCCATGAACTCATTGGCAGCCATCTCTTCTTCTTCTTCTTGGTCTGAACTTGATTCCGAATTTGAAGGTGAAGAACCTGGGAGGTCAGTGTGGATAGCAAGACCTTCAAATGTGGCAATGACTTGCTCTTTTGCAGTTTCCAACTCTCTTTCAGAGATCACCCGGTTTGGTTGCAAAAATGGCCCTGCGTTCAAAGATCTCGAACGTTGGAACGAAGACCTCACTTGTTCAAGGAAGGGATTTCTAGACATAAACAACCTGAAACAGAAAATAACTTGAGTTAATTAGTACTACTAAAAGATTAGGGTAACCTTGGGCACATAACCAGGGAAGAACTTTCGTTCAGTCCCCGGCAACGGCGCCGAAATTTGTTTGTTAAAAATGTAACTCGCAATTGTACGGGCCAATTAGTAGTATAGCAAGACAAGTACGAGGTCGTACCCACGAGGACTGAGAAATTAATATTAGTTATGTACTTAGATTACCAAATTTAAGAAAGTAGGAGGTTAAGTCTAAAATAGAATTTAAAGCAAGAGTGATTGTAATTGTTGAACAAATGAGGCAAAACGAAGTTTTAAACAAAAGCAAAGTGAGCAAATGTAACAAAGAGTAAGTTTGTAGGTTGGAAAATAGATTGGGAGACTAGGCATTCGATTCACCATAACAATTCAATTCTGGGTTATAAATTAGTTAAGTGACAAGTCTAATTCGGATTCAAAGATTGATTCTAGCTAAAGTATGATTAGGCCATGGTGTCTGGTCCTAACCTTGTGTTCCTAATTCCCTAACTTGATCATTTGTTGTCTAACCTAAATTAAGCATTAGGAACCCATTAAGCATAGAAGAACAATTTAAACAACCAAGCATGTATCTAATCCCTGTTGTCGAATGTCCATACATACTTTTCTTATTCATAGTTCAATTCGAATCAAAGCATGGTGTCTACTTTTGATTTAAACCAAGATAGCTAATAAACAAGTTCTAATGGTGATCAATCATCCAAACAAGCATATTAACTGATAAGCATAATGAATAAGAACATAAATCATGAATCAAACTTGAAACTCAAAACTTTAACTTATAAACCCAGAATATTCATGTTAGGTTACATCGAAGCCCTAGTTATGAATTTAGCTACTCATAATGGAAATGAAACTTAAACAGAAATGAGAAAACATAATGAATGCAACAAGAGTAGAAAAACCCATTTCTGAAGTTGTTTGTGGTGTCCAAGGCTTCTCCAAGTGCTTCTCCACGTCTAATGCTGCTCCAAAAGCTTCCTCACATCTAGAGTATGGCAACTAAAGAGGTGATTTGGGATGAGTTTGGGTGAGTGGTGATGGAAAAGAAAGAGGAAATTCGTAGGGAATTGGAATGGAGGCTTGTTGGAGCTATTTTTGGTGTTTTGGGGATGAATGGAGTGTTTGTGGAAGGATGGAGTGCTATTTATAGGGAGAAGGGAAGGGGAATATATGAATTGAATATGGTTTATGCCAATAGCACTTGTAATTAAAAACTCATCTTTTGGCTAGTTTCACTTCACCAACAACTCCCACACTTCACCAACAACTCCCACTAGATAGCTTTTGTAATTAGAAACCCATTCTTTTGGCTAGTGCTCTTCACCAACAACTCCCATTATATAGCACTTGCAATTAGAAACTCATTCTTTTGGCTAGTGCACTTCACCAACAACTCCCACTAGATAGTGCACTTCATCATACATATGTCATGCATGACTATGCATTGCACTCTTCTTTTGGGCTCATTTTGGGCTTGTTAATACATTCATAAAATTCTGGAAAAATATGGATATTCAAGCCCTTTGTCTTATCTTTCCAAGCATATGCAGCCCAACTCAAGGAAAAATTGGGAAGACCTTCAAATGTCATTTGTGGCCCAGTAACGCAGATGCTGCCGAATTTTGACCTTGAGCTACTAGATCATGTATAACTTCCTCTAGAAGACTCAGAATCATGAACCGTAAAATGGTACGGAAACTAGACTTCCGTATCTTTCCAATGATGCATGGCTCATTATCTGGTTCTTCTTGAACAAGTACAGGTTAATCCGTGAAATTGAATGATCTGCAGACACCGTTTTGGGCTAATTTGTCTCCAAAATGCATTAAATGAGTCTCAAGCTTATTACACTGAAACAAACACAAAACTTATTAAAAGCACAAGTTTAACTCAAAAACATAACCAAATCATAAGTTAGAAGGGTACAAAAAGATATGTAATTATGCACCGATCAGTTAGAGAGAAAGCTTGCTCTCTGAAGATGGTGGGTTGTCTTTGTTGGGTAGGGGAAGCCTCAATTTATAGATGCTGGGAATGGGTCTTTTCCAAGAAACCCTAATGGTTTCTACTTATTTTGGCTAAGTTTCTCCTTCCTTTCTCCTCCTTTTCTCTGACTTTCCTTCCTTGGCAAAGATTGCTTCTGTCTATTTGCATGAACTCAGGGGATTTGGGGGCTCAATACCTCCTTTTCCTGCAGCTGTCCAGTTGGAACTTCCATTGTTGGCTACTGCTTTTTCTTCTTTCCTTCACCCTTCTTTAGCCAAATCTAATGAAGGAAAGGGAGTGAAGATGTATGCTAGTCTAAAGGGTGCTTCTAACAGCCGCAGGCTAGTGTTCCTTGGTTCTTTGACCGTCTCTGGCTTGGAATTTGATCCCTCATGTGCTGCAACCTTCAGCAGCCCCTGTTCCATAATCTTGCAGACATGACTTCTATTTTTAACAAAGGGCTGAGGCATTGTGGCTTGTTCCTTTGGAGTTTTATATGGGCTAAGGTATTTTTAAGCAAGTGGGCCTTTGTTAAATATTGGGCCTCTTGATTGGGCTTTTTATTATTTTGATTGGGTTATTTTACTTGGTCTATTGGGCTATTTTCTCTCGTGTGCTTACCCACATATTTGGGCCTAAGAAATGAGCTTGAGTCTCGAGGCTCCCAAGTAGCCCGAGACTCTTCATTTCTTGGCCCATCAATGGGCCTCATGCTGATTTATTACCACCCATGCCACAACCCACTCAAGCAAGCCCCGGGTCATTTGAGTGGCTTGGGCCCACTTAGGCTTGTAGCGTGGTTGGGTGCGAAATAACAATTTCGTGCTTGGCATGGCATGTCGCTTGGCATGATATATCGCTTGGCATGCTTTTAAATATGGCGCTTGATAGGATAATTGGCATGGATTTGCAGAGTTAAATGCATTTTATAATTTTAATCTCAATTCCTAGCTTCACGGACTTTTTATTTAGCATGGAGTGCGGAGTATGGCTCGCGTATGTCATACTTTCATGTGCTCCAAATCGGATCTTTTTCCAATAACATATTGTCTTGGGCTAGAAATTTATTCGGGCCTAACCATGGATTTTTTGGGCCTCAACATTAGCCCCCTTAATTATTAGGGCCATGGATAAGTGCTGGAATGGGCCGAATAATTAAACCCAACCCAAAAATCAAATTTATATGCTCCAGCAACTATTTGTGGTTTCCCAATCTGGATTGTTTTTGGTGTTTTGTAGAGATTGCTTTGGCTTGCCAAGAATTGCTTCCCCATCTTGTCTGAATTTATGATTATGCCATTGAGTTTGCATGTAATTACATTTCTGCCCCTAATCTTGCTTGAATCTACTATTCTGCCACCACCTTTGCTTATATTTCGAATTCTGCCATGACTTTTGCTTGGATTTACGGTTTTGCTACAATTCTGTTTCCTCATTTGGTTTCTTCTTTCTTTTCTTTCCTCTTCGTGTCTTCTTTCTTCTTCTTCTTCAAGAATCCAAACCCGTGGGTACTGTTCATCAATTCAGAAGTAACATTTCGGAAGTTCCGATCAGAAACATTTCTTCATGAAAGTTGCTCATCTGCTCGAAGACTAAAGCCTGTAAAATTTTGAGAATTTTCTGAATTTTTCTGATGCCTCAAAACGGGTCTGCAGCTTCTGTATTCATCAATGGCTGGTGAGTTTATGCAGATTTGGTTTCTGCACTTGTTTTTAATATCTACTACTCTGGTGACTGTGCTCGCTTCATGAAATTTGCTTGAGATCGTGTTGTTTACAACATATCCAAAATTGAGAATCATCCAACCATTGTAGTGCTCTATGCCCTCATTTTTCTAAAGTATGTGTATGGATTGATGTTGACGCCTTTAATGCATGCTTGTTTTCTTGAAGCTTGAGTTCCTTTGTATTTCTCAAAATTTGTGAATTAAGCACTGAATTCTGTGGTTGAGCTTGTGATTTAGTATTTCATCTTGGTGATAAACAAGACTCATACAAGCTCCCCTTGAATAATGCATGCCAAGTGTTTGTGATAAGTACTCATAGTAGCTTGCTGGCTGTTTTGTGAACTTTTGAAAACTTTCTTTTCGAATCTAAGTTGGAGCTTTTGATACATGAAAATAGACTTTTCAATGGCTGTGTTGGAACTGGTCTTGTGTCATTTGAAGCAAAAATGAATTTTTGGAGTAATTTCAAAGTATGGGCTAAGCTGCTGGGGTTGTGCAATTCCTGCTGCATGACATGTTTTGGGAATCTGTTTGACAGCCTTCCCTAACTCCAAATGTAATGAATTTTTAGGAAAATGAAGTTTGATATGTCTAGTAAGAATCTGGAAAGTTTGGGATTTTTTGGTTATAGGCTTGATTTTTAGCGATTTTCCGAAGGTGGGATGTCCAGCTGACCTGGTAGGAAAGTTCGTCTATAAGTTTTGCTTGGCATGTTTTTGCATTGAGCGTGTTGTTTATGCATTTCTCTGCTTGATCTTCATCCAAGGCTAGTGCTCGAAGAGAAAGTTATTAAGTGAAAGGTGCAACTTGGCTTTTACTTCCAAAAGCGGTGAAATTCTAAGAGACCAAAGAAGTTTATACCAAAAGAAGTTTCCACCATCACCTAGCAATCCTATGAATTTTTACCAATTACTTATGATTTGCACATGCCACTTTGAAGGTTAGGTTTTCCTAATTTATATTCTACTTGGAACCTCCAACATAGAACGTATATCTAACATGCAACCCGTCCGGACGTTCGGATCAAATCTGAACATGAAAGACTCATTAAGTTTTGTGAAAACCCTTTGAAAAACCATGCAACCCTTAAGAGCGTGATGTTCGCCTTAAGTGAACTTACAATTATTAATCACAAGAAGCTAGCATCAATTTCAGGGAACCTTCCGACCAAAATTGCATCAAATTACTTTTCTAAAGATCCTAATGGTGATCAGGCATCAAGACAATCAGATAGTTTAAACCAGTGATTAACAATTCAAAGCATGCATGCACTCAATCATAAGCAATTAAATAAAAATCACATATTCATGCTAAGGCTCAAGGCTTCACCCTATCAAAAGAGATTTAGTTACGCATACGCATAATTGAAATCCCAGAAAATATCATTAAGAAGAATAAGAATGAAAACACCTGAAAGTCGCGAAAATCCAAAACCCTAGCAATTGCTCCAAAAGCCAAAAAGAAGTAAAAAGGGAGTCCCTTAAAATTCTGTGAAAAGGAGCTTAAATACCTCCTAAAACCTAGCTACCCAATACAAGGAAACTAAGTTAAAATAAAATAAGACTAGGAAATAAAGTCCAAATTGGATTAGGAGAATCTGCCCACAATCTGCCCAGCCACGTTTTGGTCTCAAATCTCCTCCAAATCTGGCCCAAGATAGCTCGTTTTAAAGATAAAAATATTCCGAACACTTCTCCAGAAGGCCATGAACCCATCCGAGGTCATCTTGGGCTCCAAAAACGCAATACAAGCCCAAAACGTCACTATTTCAGCACTGCACATCGCTCCTTCATTTATTCGCCAGGAAATCATCGCTTGGTGGAAAAGTCTGATATTTTGATACGATCAAGCTAAGTGACTCACGTACGTCCTCCAACTGGAATTACTCCAAAATTCATCCATTTGATTATGTTTTGCTCCAGAGGAAGTCGAAAGTCCTATATTGAAAATACAATTCAAAGTATCAAAATTCTTCCAAAATATTAACCAAAATATACTAAGAATGAGGTTAAATATATAATATAAAATCGACTCATCAATTAGCCCTCTCCAGGCCAGAGCAGAACTTTCTGCACCAATCCCTGAGCATGTTCTGCAAATGTACTCTTGAAACATGATCATTCTTCTTTAACTGATGTATTTATCTTTTTCAGGAGTTGTCGTATAGCCATGAGAAGAAGTTCTTGCAAGTAGTTGCCAAAGTATCCATCTTAAGAAAGACCAATTCTCAAGTATGCTTGAAAATAATGATGGTGCCAAAGTCTGCGCAGAAGAACATGGGGATAATTGCAATGATGGGTCAGCTGGTTGCATAAATAATGAGGTCAACAATGGTACTGAAGGAGATGGTAACGTGAAATAGAAAATACGATACTCTTTTAGCACCAACTACCCTTCTCCTGGCACCAACTACCCTTCTTCCAGCACCAACCTCCCTTCTTTCTTAGTGCATTTGAGGTATGCCCTTTCCTCTTTGCAATTTCTTGAATCTATTGAGGGGCTTGTTGGGTTCTTCATGCCCATGGGCTTTGCTCGTTCACTGGAATCTCAGGTCCTTCTTTTTAACTCTGTAGGAATAGATATAGACTGATATCTTGGCCTAGGCTTGTTTTTCGCATGCTTTGAATAAATTTGGACTTTTCTCCCATTTTGTGGAAATAGAAATTGACAGAGTGCATGTTCTGCAATGCTTGAATCCTTTTGCATTTTGAGGGAGAATTTGCTTGTCATGGGAATTGCTTGAAAATTTCGCTTGCCATGGATAAATTGTATGATGCTTGGGTATTTGCTTAAGCGTTTCCTTTGGCCTGAGCTTGACTTGCCCTGCTTGGCGTATATTTTGCATGTGATGCATTCTTGACCCGCTTTTTTCTTTATTGTTGTTGAACTATATGCATCACGAGCGCATGCTTGTAATCATATGATTAATGCATAGGACTAGAGGCTATTGAAAGCTTGAGGAAAGCACCATTGGTTTCCTTTTTCAGAGCTTGGACATGGATAACTATTTATTTTTTAGCTTTATAGGGATAGATATGAACATGTGTATGACGGGTCTGCAAGAATGCCATGTGACTCATAATAATTTTTTTTTTTTTGCGAAAAAGGTTAATGGGGGGTAAATAGTGTTTAGTTTGTAACACTTGCTTTGTGAAAAATGGTCTGCTGGAATGATTGGTTGAGCATGGAATGGGAACTTTGCTCATCATGAGCTCGAGTAATAGATTGCATGATGCTTCAAAAATATATATTTTTTTTTGTTTATGCATTTTGCTTGGCATGAGATAGCTTGCTCTGCTTGGCTTGTAAAGTTCATATGGCTTGCATGCTAGTGTGGAGATTGCTTGGCTTTAACACAGAGAACTAGCTTTATGCTTTGCCCAGCATATTCTTTGTTGGCAATTCTTGCAGGGATTCATCGCTTGTCAAGACCTGCCATGGCATCCACTAACCAGACGTCAATTATTAGTGGTCACCTTTATTCAACGGATGATAAATTGAAGAGGGGAAGACCCCCTCCATTGCTCAAGAATGCTTGTGAAGATGTTGCAGTAGGCGAAGAGCCAGTGTCGTCTTGCTGCGTTTGTATCATTATGGCTCGAGAAATTCCTCCTCTGTGACTTTTCCCAAGATTGTATGCATGCGCAGGTGTTCCTCTTGGCTTTAGCAATAGTGTATGGCGGTATGATTCCCATAGCCCCCATGTTCTTGGGACATCCGATGCAGGGGTAAACAATGCCCTGCTCCTTCTAGCAGTGCCGCCTCATACTTCTTCTCTCCTCGGAACATCCAACATAGTTTCCGGCACTACCCTGCACCTTCCAGCAGTGCTGCCTCCTACTCATTGTTGCAGAACTTTTGATGTAGAATGCTTGAGATATTAAGCTTCGGCTTATTTTGTACGCTTTGCTTGGTCGAAAATATTGAAATACATGAATCGTTGAGGTTGATTGCATTGAGATAATGATTTCCAGCTTGTGCTGTATACTTTGCTTGGTTGAAATGCATGAGTTGCTTGAGATTTTAACAGGTTGGGTTGTGGTAGGTGCAAGGACATGCTGCCAAATTTTTTTTATTGGATCACAAAGGTGTTTGCCCCATTGCCTCTACATTTTTTTTTTTAAATATTTTTTATGCACAGATATAGACTTTGCTGGCATAAGCAGAGGTAGATGCTGGAAGCTTTGACATTCTTGCTGTCGGAACCTTGGGCGCTTCAATCTCCTAGCTTGAACACTTAGAACTCTGACATAGCGCATATTTTGTACTGCTTGATTTTTTTTATTTTTTTTTATTTTGAGAAGAAACTTGCTTGTAATGCTTGTTGATCACAGAGTGAAACTCTCACTTGTCATGGGTTTGAATTGCAAGTTTGCTTGGATGAGCTTAGCTTGCTGTACTTGATATGTATCTCGCGTGTGCTAATTTATTTGGCTTTCTTTCCATCTTTTTTGTGTGCAGGTATTCCCCAAGACAAAAGCAAGGGTAAAGAACCTCCTGTGATCCGAAGTGCCGAAGCATGAGCATCCTTCAAACAAGGTTTGCCAATACCCACAACAAGGGTGAAGACTCAGGACCCAAGGTAGTGGTAACGGTTGATGCTGATGAAAGCGATGAAGGGGCTGCTGTAAAGAATAAAACTGGCGCCTGCAAGCAAGAGAGCGATGGTCTAGACAAGGGCTGATCGGTGCATAATTACATATCTTGTTGTACCCTTCTAACTTATGATTTGGTATGTTTTTAAGTAAAACTTGTGCTTTTAACCTCTTTTGTGTTTGTCATTCAGTTTATCGAGCTCTAGGTAATACTTGAGACATTTGGAGTAAAATGGTGAAAACGATGTGTAAAAACTGAAGACTGAGTTACAAATTCATTTTGGACTTATCTTTTTCATCCGAACTTGGATTGGCCCATATAGCATGTGGTTGGAAAGATGAAAGCCTGAACTTCAAGATGGATAGCTTAATGTCATCAGTTGATCAAGCCAAGCCCAATCCGTGAGCCCATCAAAATACACATCATGCTGACTTACAGATGAGCTCATTGCTTACATCATGCTGAGCTAAGGATGAGCTCATTGCTTACATCATTCCTCTTCTCACTCTCCCTATAAATACCACATCCATCCCATTCCAAAAATAAAACATCTTAGGAATCACACCCCAAGGGGGGGAGCTCTCAAACATTTCTCTAGAGCTCCCCTCCCTTCTCTCCCTCAAATTCTCTTAGTTTTCCTTTCTAGTTCTCAATTGTTGTAATTAAATCCTTTTGCTAAATGTTTATGAGTTCTTCTTAACTTTCCATTGTAATGTAAATTCTTTTCTTTAGCAATTCAAGTTTGAGTAGTTTCCAAGTTTCAATTATGGTTTTTTGTTCTTATTCATTATGCTTATAAGTTAATATGCTAGTTTGAATGATTGATCACCATTAAGGCTTGCATGTTAGCTATCTTGGTTTGAATTAAGAGTAGACACCATGCTTTAATTCGAATTGAACTATGAATAGGAAGAGTATGTATGGACATTCGACAACAGGGATTAGATACATGCTTGGTTGTTTAAAATGTTCTTCTATGCTTAATGGGTTCCTAATGCTTAATTTAGGTTAGACAACAAATGATCAAGTTAGGGAATTAGGAACACAAGGTTAGGACCAGACACCATGGCTTAATCATACTTTAGCTAGAATCAATCCGTTAATCTAAATTGAACTTGGGAACTTATTCGCTTGAGTTAATTTCTTTTCTTTCTTTCTTGTTTGATTTATTTTCTTTCTTTTTTTCATTTCTGTTTTGTACAGGGAATTGAATTAAATCAATCTATCATCAATCCTCGTAGGATCGACCTCGCACTTACATATGCTAAACTACCAACGGCTCGTGCACTTGCGAGTATCACAAGTTGAGGATGCAGCTGAATCTATTTTGGTGCAGCTGAATCGACGCAACAAGGGCCTTAATGAAGACCAATACTACAACCGTGACGCATGCACATACACAAGTCCCGACACTCGTTCGGAGGAACCAAATAATCAGACATTCCCCCCGGGTTCAGTAGCGATCATGTGCAGCATGTTATTGTTGAACCGGTACCAAACAATTACTTTACTCGTTTTATCTAGCATAAATGCATTGTAGGCTTGCCGTTGTAGCTCACGACTCATGCCCTGCCCTTCTTACGCAGGCTATATCCGCCTTCGAGAGTACGGTAAACCTTTCACCAGAGATTGGCCTTAACCTTCGTACTGCTGACACCACGCAGGCTACTGGCAGAGTAGTTATTGCTTGCTCATTATCTTCTATCTTTGGACTTGCTTGTCTCTTCCTAATTCTTCCATCACGCTGATTCATTTTCTTTTCTCTCCCTTCCCTTTTTTTAAGTTGAAAGTGCCTCACGAGGGGCGGCATACACACTTCCTACTCCTCATTTTGAGACATCCGGCGCGGCTGCCAACACTGCTTTGCAACTTCCAACAATACATCCACCCGCTTCCCCTTGCCTGGGCATATTTGGCACGGCTGCCGGCACCTCTTCCCAGCTTCTGGCAGTGCTGCCTCTTGTTCATTTTTGCCTGGGCATATCTGGCATAGCTTCCGGCACCTCTTCACAGCTTCCAGCAGTGCTGCCTCGTGGAGGGACTATTGATAACAGCCATAAGGATGGTGATGCTTCCATCTCATTGGGGTATTCATCCGAGAAAAACATGTATTGGCAAGATTGGGAGAATTCCTTCATAGCATTCAAAGGCTTCTTTGACGGTGGCGCTAAGATCCTCCGATTTATCGATGAGCTTCTTCCATTTTGCCACAAGTTCGATGGTTATGCACCCTTTCAAGGTGCTTTTGTGTATCCAAAGACAGTTGAGGTATTGAGAAAATTTATGGATAGATACGGGAGCTTTATGAAAATTGCTGGGATCACTTCTTCCTTTTCAAGGAGTGCTGCCTTTCGAGCTCTTGGTTTAGCGCTCCACGGGGTGGACACTATGCAGCTTTTGGATATTACTGATCATAGGTTGCTTTGCCGGCGGGATGCAATTTGTGAGGCCATAACTTTGGGTTTCCACGTAGACCTTTTTCTTAACTTAGTGAGGAGCATGGCACGTGCCATGTTTGGAGCGCGTGCCATCCATGGCATGAAATCTTCACTTGGTTCCGACAAGGCAAAAACCGCAGCCAATGCCTTAACCCTTAAACAGCGCATGGTTTCTTGGGACCACAAGACATACCATTTTTCAGCATGTGTAATTTTATGGCTATGTATTTTTCTTTCTTTTGAAATTCTAACGACTACGTCGTTATGACTTTGTAATTTGGCATTGAACCACTGAAGCTTGTATTAATTTTTTGAATGCTGAAGGCAGGTTGTAATTCGCATGTCTCATATATATATAGCTTGGTTGGAAAAATTCATCTTTGTGAACCGTTTGAGATTTCTGGCAGGTTGGATATCCTTAAAAACAAGGTATATGCTGCCAAAATTTTTTCTGACCACTAGGCCTGAAAAACACCCTCTTGTCATACATAAAAAGGAGCAGACTAGTATATGCATGGTCTTTGTAAAATTCCCAGATATTTTGCATGTTCCGATTGCTTATCAAAAGGGAACAATGGTTTCGTTGTTCCAGCAGCTCAAGAATGCATGCCCCATATTATTTTGCTTAGGCATGGTGCTTGTTAACAACTTGGGATCCCATATAAGTGGCTTTGCTTTGGTATAGTTACTGCTGAGAGGCTTAGCTTTTTAAAGGAAAGTTTGCTTGTCTATTTTTTTTCAAAGAACATGTTTTGCAAAACAGAAAAAGATAAAAGTAAGGAAAGAATTCCAGAGGCTTTTTTTTTTTTTTTTTTTTTCTTTTTCCAAAATACTCCATAATTATTGCAAATATCATTTTACACCTTGGCATGCCATAATGGTGGTGCATTCTACCAAATTTATGAAGGCATGTGGTGAGAACACAAAAGGAGTTCATTTTTGAAAAGCTAAAAATAAAAGGATATGTGCAAAAGCAACTTGACAGTAGTAAGGCTTTGAGCCATTTTGCATTGATGCATACTCCAATCAAAACAATCCCCCAAGTATGAAAGGGCCCAAGGTTGTGCATGACTTGTAATAGCATGAAAGCTTGTGGCTTAGGTTGGCATGTATTTGGCATGTGTTGTACTAGGATACCATGCTCTGTAGAGATATTTAACAGAGCCACAGTTGCTGCTTTGCTTGCCTGCAGCTCATAACCCGACTAATCAAAGAGTGATTTGCAGCTCCTAACCCATTGTACTTTCTTCAACCTCTGTGAAGTTATGAGAGGTTACAGCAGCTGCTTCTTGAGAATCTTGATGACCAAATGAAGCCTCCGAGTGGCTTTCTTCATATTTCCACAAGGTTCCCACATAGCCTCCGGTGGCTTTTAGTCATTTTTCAACGGGTGGCACAATACGGCGTCGTCTAGCAAGTTATCAAAGCATGTAATGAGAGCAACCATCTTCTTTTCCCTTCATTTTGGCAAAAGGTCCTCATCAATAGCTTGCCTCTTAGAGTTTCGTCATGTATCTCAGCGTGCAAGATCTTCCTTAGAGTATGGCAAGTAGTGGTGGATGTTGTAGGTGAAGAATTGATGAATATAGGGAAAATACGCTTCCAGCACCCCTTTTCTTGAAAGCTGGACATCTCTTCAAAAAATCTGATTACTTGGTCAAATAAACTTCATCTTGACAGCATTTAGGTTCTTCCGGCAGTATCATAGCACTACCTTCGCAATATTTTCCTTCTATTTGCCATGAATTGAGATATTTTCCTTCTTGAGTAAAGCATAGTGCTTGGATTTCTTGACTAAGGCTTGGGGCTTGATGATGCTTGATTATGGAATTGTGAAAATTGAGACATTCCAATAGCCTTTTGGTTTTGACGCCTAAACTTGGTCATTGGAATGATCAAGGCTTAGAAAATGCTTGAGGTGCTGGAGCATATCAGTTATGGCAACTTTGGTATTGTTTGTTGCAGCTGTTGTGAACATGTTTTAGGAACCAAAAGCTTGGACTTGGCTATTGAAGCTTGAGCTTTGTATGTGGTCACTGCAGCAAATGTGTTGGGTTACAATAACAAGTGATGGCGAACTTGGAGGTCATAGTAACATAATTGGAATTTCAAGGAGATTTTTGGTCTGGGAATAGTGGTTTTGGTAATAATGGATTTTTAAGCTCATTTGGGGTTTTTGGAATTGCTGCTGTGGTCATTGCAATGAATTCCTTCCTCAGCCCCTAAGTGCACCATAATCATCAGAAAAGGATTTGATGGGCACAAGCTACAAAAACTCATGCAACGTGGCCCTCTTAGTATTTGTTTGGGTCATTGCATGGCATGATGAACTTGGGATATCCCTTTGTTGCAATGGTGACAATTTGTCATGCTACGGTGATAGCATGAGCTTCTGGCAGTGGCTCTTCCAGCGGTGGTGTTTGGATTTCAACGACTGGCTCTGTTCTTCTTCCAGCCACTCTTCCAGCGGCTTTTTCAGTGGTGCTTGAACTTCTATGACTGGAAGTATAGAGAGAGATTTGCCTAAGGAATGGATGATAATGTGATCGGTGCATAATTACATATCTTTTTTGTACCATTCTAACTTATGATTTGGTATGTTTTTTAGTTAAACTTGTGCTTTTAATAAAGTTTTGTGTATGTTTCAGTGTAATAAGGTTGAGACTCATTATTTACATTTTGAAGACAAGTTAGCTCAAAACAATGTCTGCAGATCAGTCATATTTACGGATTAACCTGTACTTGCTCAAAAAGAACCAGATAATGCGCCATATATCATTGGAAAGATACGGAAGTCTAGTTTCCGTAGCATTTTACGGTGCATGATTTGGAGTCTTCTAGAGGAAGTTATACATGATTTAGTAGCTCAAGGTCAAACATTCGGGCCTCAGTCCAATTTTCGTGGGTCACTTTGCAGGCCTCCGTTCAGCTACTTGCACAGGTCAAATGGGGTGACACCCTTGATAGAGGTTGTTCCAGTGGGTGTCTACTATAACATATCCAAATTGCAGCCTCATTGGATAAGTCTGGAGCGCTCAGCATGTCAAATACCGAATCTGGTTCACAGACAAACCTTTGCTGTCACATGTGCTTAAAGCAGCCACACATGGAGGCAAAGCATGGGCAGCTATTGAGCCATGTTCTTAAAGCAGCCACACATGGAGGCAAAGCATGGGCAGCTGTTGATCCATGTGATTAAAGCAACCACACATGGAGTCAAAGCTTGTGGCAGCTGCAAAGCATGGGCTGCCACACATGGGAGACAAAGCACATGGGAGACAAAGCATGAGCTGCCACACATGGGCAGCTAAGAGACCAGCCAAGGGGGAGGACGAATTTGAAGCCTATAAATAGAGAGTTTCAGCTCATTCAAAGGGGGATATCATTCCATAAATTACATTTCCATTGTACACCATCAAAGAGTTGTCTACACCATCAAAGAGTTGTCTACCATCAAAGAGTTGTTTACACCATCAAAGAGTTGTCTTCTTTATCAAAGAGCTATCTTCTTCTTATTTCTCTTTTTATTTTCTGTTTTGTATGTTCTTGCTATCGATTCAAATTATGGATAGCTAAATATTTTAGTTAGGGCTCGATTGAAGCCCTAATCATGTTTCTTTAAGGATTTCGATATGTCTTTGCTATAAACTACTTTTGTGATGCTTATTGATTAATTTCAGATTATATTTTACTCTTTACATACGTTATGTTATGCTTGATCATCATATGCATGCTATGTATTGAGTTTGTTACATAGGTAAATTTAGATGACCGAGTCTTGTACCTATGAAAGTAACAAAAGAACTAGTTATAAGTTCTTGAAATTAATCATCATGAATAACTAGAATAGATACCATGTTCTAGAATTTGTGTGTTTGTCGATTTCCATTGTGTTATGCATTCTTAAAGTACAACTTAGTAGATACCATGCTAAACACTTTAAGAATGAAAAGAGTTAGAGTAGATACCCATGCCTAACTCGTTGTTTAGGGAAATCAATAACTTAAAGAGTAGATATCATGCCTTTAGGTTGACAAACATAAGCATCCAAAATCTGTTTTGTAGCATTGTGCATGTCGTTTGCTTAAGGAAAAAGATTAGTGGTGAACATTGAATCCCTAACTAGTTTTCTCATTGTTTTAACCTCAATCCAATTCTATTTTTAATCAAACGCTGTTTTCAATATTTAGTATTTAAATTTTCAGTTTTCAATACCATCATAAGAAAATCATCATTTTGAACACTTTGTCTACACCGAATGCCATTTAGTTTAAGGAAAATAAATTAAGCACAAATTAATCCAATCCTCGTGGGAACGATCTCGTATTTGCTTTCTATACTATTTATCTGATCTTGTGCACTTGCGAGTTAAAACGTGCATATAGTTGCTTAATTTTTAGGTTACTATTTGTTCAACAAGTTTTTGGCGCCGTTGCCGGGGATTGTGTAACTAGTTTGTGCTGAATTTTATTTTTTTTATTTGTTTTCTTTTACAGGTTGAATTTTGTTTATGCAAGGTCGTCGATCCCAAAATTTAGGTGTTGTTGTCTACAATCCAGAGATTGAACGAACTCTTACATGTCTTCGTAAGCAAGCTGAGAGGGAAACTGTGAACGAAATGGGGGATGAACATGTTCGAAGGCCAATGAAGGACTCTTTTGTCCCTCAAAACCTTAATCAACCATCATGCATTGCCTACCAACCAAATGTGCAAGGCAGCTTCAATTTATCACCTCAATTGTTTAACATGGTGCCACACTATAGAGGCACACCTTCTGAAGATCCATACTTGCACATTAGGGATTTCTTTGATCTCTGCAAGACTCAAAACATACAAAGCTTGACAACAGAAGGAATCAGGTTAATTCTTTTTCCTTTCTCCTTAAAAGATAATGCTAAGTTGTGGTTGAATTCTCTGGCTGCAGGTTCCATTACTACTTGGGAACAATTGGCCACTAAATTTTTGAAGAAGTTTTTCCCAGCCCAAAAGACAAGACAACTTAAAAGGGAGATTCAAACCTTCCAACAGAAGGATGGAGATCTTTTCTTTGAGGCATGGGAGCATTTCAAGGAGTTGCTTCTCAAGTGTCCACACCACAATCTATCTCAAGATGATCAGGTACAAGCTTTTTATGAAGGTTTAAATGATACTAACAAAAGTCTTGTTGATTCAGGTTGCGGAGGTGTGCTTATGGAAAAGAGTAGTGATGAAGCCATTGTGCTATTTGAGACCCTAAGTGAAAATTCTCAGCAATTCTCATCAAGAGGGAGACAAGGAGTGAAAGGTAAAGGTGTATATGAAGTTAGCACAAATGATGGAGTCCAGAGTCAAATGGCAGCAATGGAGAAGAAGTTAGATATACTAGTGAAAGCAATGTCAGCTCAGAACATCTCTCAAGTTCAACAAGTTGCTAAAATCGAGGTATATGCTATATGTTCTCATTCTAATCATACTACTGAGACTTGTCCTATGTCTTGTTTTACAAATCATGAGCAAGCTAATTATGTGGGGAAAAACAACTATCATCCCAAGAACAATCCATATTCGAATACATATAATCCAGGATGGAAAGACCACCCAAATTTTTCTTGGAGCAACAATCAAAATGTGCTTAATCCACAAGGGCAACAGAAGAACTTCCAACAGGGAAGTAATTATCATACTTCATCACAGGTGGCACAACCAAATACTGACCAGAAGAAGAATAATAATCTTGAAGGTGCCATACTCCAATTCTTGACTGCACAGCAACAGACAAATGCTCTAACTAGTCAGAACATTCAGAAACTAGAAGCAACAACTAGCCAAGCTATTCAGAGATTGGAGGCACAAGTAGGGCAATTGGCAAAGGAGTTGAGTGAGAGGAAGAAAGGAGAGTTTCCATCACAAACCATACCTAATCCAGGGGGCCAGGAGCAGCTCAAGGCTGTGACAGTCCTTAGAAGTGGCAAGGTAGTTGACAACAAGGTGGGGACAGATAAGAAAGAACAAGAAAATGTTGAATCTTCTCCAGCCACAAAGGTAAGTGAGAAGGAGAAGGTGATATTTCCACCCTTCCCTCAAAGGTTAGTTAAGCAAAAGAAAGAAAAACATCTTCTTGATATTTTTGAAACTTTGAGAAAAGTAGAAATCAACATTCCTTTACTTGATGCAATTAAACAAATTCCTTCTTATGCTAAGTTTTTAAAGGATTGTTGCACACACAAAAGACAGTTTCAGGAACATGAGAAAGTTGCATTAACTGAGGAGGTAAGTGCGGTTTTATTGAGAAAATTACCACCTAAACTAAAAGATCCAGGTAGTTTTACAATTCCTTGCAGGGTTGGTGACCGTCTATTTGAACGTGCTTTGCTTGATTTAGGAGCAAGCATCAATCTGATGCCTTATATAGTTTATGAGGAGTTGAGGTTGGGGGAGCTCAAACCAACCTCAATTACATTGCAATTGGCAGATAGAAGCATCAGAAGACCTAGAGGTATTTTAGAGGATGTTTTGGTTCAGGTAAATGAATTTATTTTGCCTGCTGATTTTGTTGTTTTGGATATAGAAGATTCTCCTATGCCATCTTCATTACCTATTATTCTTGGTAGGCCCTTTATGATAAATGCTGATACAAAGATAAGTGTAAAAAAGGGTACTATACGCATGAAAGTTGATGGTAAGAAGATAGAATTCATGTTGTCTGACACTATCAAATTGCCACATGATAACCATGATTGTTTCAAGATTGATGTGGTAGGAAGTGTTGTGGAGCAAGTGTTTCAGGTACATAGCATTGAACCATTGGAGGCATGCATAGCCCACAGCCTCACAAGGATGAATTATGAACGTGGATGTGATGTTACAGAGATAGACCTCCATGAAGCTGCGCATTCTCTTGAGGCTTTTATGCCTTATCCAAGTAAGTATGTACCTCGCTTTGAAACTCTTGTGTCTACTAATACTACTCTTGTCCCTTCCATTGTCAGGGCACCAGATCTAGAATTGAAGCAACTACCTGAACAACTGAAGTATGCTTACTTGGGAGAGAACCAGACATTACTAGTGATAGTTGCTGCAAACTTGAGTTTGGTGGAACAAGAGAAGCTATTAAGAGTTCTTAGGGAGCACAAGACTGCATTAGGGTGGACCATTGCCGATATCAAAGGCATAAGTCCATCCAAGTGCATGCACAGGATCCTCCTTGAAGATAATGCAAAGCCTAATAGAGATGCTCAGAGACGGCTTAACCCACACATGAAGGAAGTAGTGAGAACAGAAGTTCTTAAGCTCTTGGATGTTGGCATTATCTACCCCATCTCAGATAGCAAATGGGTGAGTCCAGTTCATGTTGTGCCTAAGAAAAGTGGAATCACAGTGATAAAGAATGAAGAGAATGAGCTTGTTCCTACCAGGCTCACCACAGGTTGGAGAGTCTGCATTGATTACAGAAAGCTCAATAATGAAACCAGGAAAGATCATTTTCCTCTTCCCTTTATTGATCAGATGTTAGAAAGGTTAGCAGGTCATAGTCATTATTGTTTTCTAGATGGTTATAGTGGTTATAATCAGATTGCTATAGCACCAGAAGACCAGGAGAAGACCACATTCACTTGCCCCTTTGGCACATTTGCATACAGAAGGATGCCATTCGGTTTGTGTAATGCACCTGCCACATTCCAAAGGTGCATGATGAGCGTATTTTCAAACATGGTGGAGAGATTTATAGAGGTATTTATGGATGATTTCAGTGTTTTTGGTTCTAACTTTGATAATTGTCTTAACCATTTGCAGCTTGTTCTAAAGAGATGTGAGGAATGCAACCTAGTGCTGAATTGGGAAAAGTGCCATTTCATGGTACAACAAGGTCTTGTTTTAGGTCATGTAATTTCTAGCAGGGGCATTGAGGTGGACAAGGCAAAGATTGACATCATATCAAAATTGCCTCCTCCTACATCTGTGAAGGGTGTGAGAAGTTTTCTAGGGCATGCAGGGTTTTACAGAAGATTCATAAAAGATTTCTCTAAAATTTCTAGACCTCTTTGTGCATTATTGTCTAAAGATGTTGAGTTTATGTGGACAGAAGGGTGCATGAAAGCCTTTAATACATTGAAAGAGCTACTCACATGTGCACCCATTATGATGGCACCTGATTGGAACCTCCCATTCGAGCTTATGTGTGATGCCAGTGATTATGCTCTGGGAGCTGTTCTGGGTCAGAGAGTTAAGAAGGTACCTCATGCTATTTTTTATGCTTCTAGAACTTTAAATGATGCTCAGCTTAATTATTCTACTACTGAAAAAGAATTGTTAGCTGTTATATTTGCTTTAGAGAAGTTTAGGTCCTACTTGATTGGTTCCAAAGTTATTGTTTTCACTGATCATGCTGCTTTGAGATTTTTGTTTAGTAAGAAAGATGCTAAGCCTAGGTTGATTAGATGGGTGCTCTTACTGCAAGAATTTGATCTTGAGATTAAGGACAAGAAGGGTAGTGAGAATGTGGTTGCAGATCACTTGTCCAGGTTACTTCATGATGAGGAAGAAAACAAGCTTCCCTTGAGTGAAAACTTTCCAGATGAGCAGTTATTTGCAATTGATTTACAACTTCCATGGTATGCAGATATTGTTAATTATATAACTACTAAGGTTTTTCCTCCAGGTATGTCTAGCCAAGAAAGGAAACGATTAGTGTCTATGTCTAGGCACTATTATTGGGACGAGCCCTACTTGTTCAAATTTTGTCCAGATCAAATTATCAGAAGATGTGTTTCAGAGGAGGAGCATATGAGCATTCTCCAACATTGTCATCAATTTGCATGTGGAGGACACTTTGGAGCGAAGAGAACATCACTTAAGGTATTACAATCTGGGTTCTATTGGCCTAATGTGTTTAAAGATGCTTTTTGGTTTTGCAGGGCTTGTGATAGATGCCAACGGACAGGGAATATCTCTTCTAGAAATCAAATGCCATTGCAAAACATTCAAGTGGTGGAGCTCTTTGATGTGTGGGGTATCGACTTCATGGGTCCATTTCCTAACTCCTTTGGTTATTTATATACTTGTGGGTGTGGATTATGTATCTAAATGGGTCGAGGCTGTCCCCTCAAAAACTAATGATCACAAAGTTGTTGTGAAATTCTTGCAGGATAACATCTTTACTAGGTTTGGGACACCAAGGGCGATAATTAGTGATGGAGGTAGCCATTTCAATAACCATGTTTTTGCTTCCTTAATGAAGAAATATGGGATCACACATAAGGTTGGCACTCCATATCATCCTCAAACCAGTGGTCAAGTAGAGATAAGCAATAAAGAGATCAAAAGCATCCTAGAGAAGACAGTGAATACTATAAGGAAGGATTGGTCTCTACGCTTGAATGATGCCTTGTGGGCATATCGGACTGCGTACAAAAGCCCAATTGGCATGTCCCCATATCGTTTAGTCTTTGGAAAGGCATGTCACCTACCAGTGGAGTTGGAGCATAGAGCATATTGGGCTATTAAAAAATTCAATTTTGATATGCAACAAGCAGGTGACAAGAGGAAGTTACAGCTGAATGAGCTAGAAGAGTTGAGGTATGATGCATATGAGAATGCTAAGTTGTATAAGGAGCGGACCAAGGCGTATCATGATAAGCAGCTAGTTAGGAAGGAGTTTCATGTGGGACAGAAGGTGTTGATCTACAATTCAAAATTGAGACTTTTCCCTAGTAAGCTCAAGTCTAGGTGGTATGGTCCTTATGTTGTTACAAAGGTTTTCCCTCATGGGGCTTTGGAGGTTCATAGCAAAGAGAAGAATCAGACATTCATGGTGAATGGGAATAGAGTAAAGCCTTATATTGAGATGAGCTTTGAGCATAGAGAGGAGGATGTGACTCTCCAACCTGTTCAGTACATTGCATGAGAGTCCAATAGTCTGGCTAACGACTATAAACCAAGCGCTTATTGGGAGGCAACCCAATGTTTAATTTTCTTTATTTATTTATTTATTTATAAATTTATTTTTCGTAAATTCTTATGTGCTTACCCCATTCAATTTTTTTTTTTCTATTTTGCAGCCCATTCAATTACCCATAAACGGGGAAGTCGTGACATCCAAATACATCTATGCTCGACCTAATTGCTTCAAGGGGGAGCATTCTAATCCTTTCCCTTAATTTGTTTTCTTATTATTTGAAGTTTATGTTTCTTTTTACCAAAAAAAAAAAAAAAGTTTTTTTTTCATATGAGTTGACTTATGGTAACTCCAATGAGCACCTCTGTTAATACAGTGTCTAGGAGTTCTATAGGCGACACCTTGGGTGTCTAAGAAGTTTGGGTTTTAAGCGGGACCATTGTGACCTCTCCAAACTTCCCGGATCCCCTGGCTGTGTTTTCTGAGGTTCTTAACGGGTAATCCATGAGTCACTTGTATATTCGTGTGTTTTATTCAAAAAATATATATATATATAATAATAATTATAATTTATAAAATTAAAAATTAAAAATATAAAAATTAAAAAATTAAAAAAAACCTTCTCTTTCTCTGAAACACTACCTACATTAACCCTAAAAATAAACTCTCTTTCGTTCATTTGATCTAGCCGCCTCTAACCCTGAACATCTCAGCTTCCTCTTCCTCCCGAACCAAACCTTCTCCAAATTGTTGTTTATTATAGATCTTGTCAATGGAGAAACTTCAGGAGGCCGTCGGTGGAAAGCTCAAGGAGGAGGAGTCCGAATTGAGCATGGTGAAGGTGCCTAGCCCAATGGTTTTGTTGAGCTCACTGCCAGCTATCCCACCAGAAGATCCTAAGGGAGAGGACACCATTATGCAACGGGTGTTTGAGGTGATTGAGGTGCTCGTGGTTGTGTTTGCCATGGATCCCTCAGAAGTTGTCATAGATGCCTTTCTGTTTCATAGAGGTATGCTAATAGAGGCAATTGAAGACAGGGTTCCAAATTGGGATCTGGATTGTGGATTGGAAGAGATGCAGATTGCAGCGCTGGTACATTGTCTAGATACTTGGAGGGAATATCTGCTAGATCGGAGGTTTGTGGCAAGAACTGTTGTGCTGAGCAGTCACATGTACTGTACAGGTAACATTCGAGACGAGTTTGGCATTTACTTAAGTGTGCTTGACGAGTTTCACTTCCAATTAGTGTACATGACCACAAGGCTCCGAGACTTAGTGGAGCAGATGGATGAGTTGATGATAGATGGAGCCCTATATGATTCGTCTGTTTCAGACCCTTCGGAAAGTGAGTCAGAAGAAGAGCCATGGGTGAGCTCAGCCATCGATAGCATTTTGAGAAATGCTATGTTTGAAGGATGAACCGTGTAGTGCCAAGGTTACCCTTAATCCATGTTTTCTGTTTTCTTATATGCTTTCACATTGGGGACAATGTCCAATTCAGGTCTGGGGGTATCAATGGAGGTTTTCAATTTTTGTTTATTTGTATTTCAATTTTTTGTTAATTTGTGTTTTCAATTTTCAATTTTTGTTTACTTGTATTTCAATTTTTTTTTGTTAATTTGTGTTTTCAATTTTCAATTTTTGTTCATTTATGTTTCCAATTTTCGTTCACTTGTTACTAATTTTTTTTTTAGAATGTCATACAACCAATGCTATGGAGCTGCCATTGAGATTTTCATATCAAACATTTTACACTTCACAAAGCTTTTGCTCTTAGAATTCTGGTGGCTAAAGTACCATGCTCAGGTTCTTGAAGGATAATAGTGGAGACTACCCTAGTGAGCTATTTCGAGCCTAATTGCTTTCTTGAGAGGGTTTAAAGTGTTTCTATTCCTCTTCTCTACTTATTTTCTTCAATTCACTCTAAAATGATCTCATTGTTCCATTTTGATTGAATACTAAGGATGATTCTATTTGCAGATATCAGGTGCATGCTCTCACTCATGAATGAACTCATTGAAATGATGCTAGGCTATGTGTGTATAACCATTCTCTGTGCTTTCTTTTCACCCTACCCATTCGTGTGTTCCATCAGCTCTCTTGTAGCCAAACACTTCAAGCCATTTTCTTCTATCACCCTCATGATTCCCCTAATTTTGTATCTCAATTTGAGATATTTAAACTTATTATAGCCATACCCTATAAAGCTTAGAAATATACCAAGGTGTGCCAAGATAAAGTTTGAAGCAAGGAAGTTGCTGCCACATTCCTAAATGTAAATTGGTGTGAATCTGTGCAATAAAGTTAAAGAAGAAGTAGATCAAGTCACAAAAAAAAAAGAAAAAAAAAAAAAAAAAAAGAAGAGAAAGTGTTTCGATTTGATCTAAATGTGAAATTTAAGGTCTATGCCAGATGATCCTACGAAGTTGCAGCCATACCATTCTAAATCAATGATACCTTGCAGATCAATGAAGAATGCAACCTTGGTATGTTCTTAAGTTAATTGTGTTCCTTCCAATTCTTTCACTTCCCTTAACCTTAGCCTTTCATTACAACCTTGTGAAAGACCTAGCTGATCTTTGAGGATGTATTCATGGGTGCTGGTATGTATGTGTGTATCTCTATTCTTAGTATTTGATTCCCTTCATGAGATCTAACCAAATATTGTGCTTCTATTTCATATACTCATTTTGCTTATTTGAGAGAATAAAGCCATAGGTTCTGAGTGATTGAGTGCTATATGTGAGAATTAGAGTTGAAGCATGTTCTTCCTTCAAGAATTGAGTATGTTTACTTTGAAGCCGTGTGCCTTTGAGCTATAGCTTCCACTGTACACACTTATTGATCATCTATCTTGGCAACTCTATGGTGTTGGAGGTATGACTAAAGTTTTCTTTCATTTTTTGTTTCCAAAGTTAGTTTTCTAACCTTTTGTTTTGTAGAGTCAGTAAAACGTTTGTGGGTATCGTAACTGTTAAACCCTCAGGAGACACAACTCCTCCTACTAGAGATGCCTAGAGGTTTAAAGGCTTGTTGCATGTGCTCAATGCAATCGAGTTACCTACGAAAGTGGTCTAGTTTGTTTTTATCTTTATTTTCATTTTGTTTTACTCAAGGACTAGTAAAATCTAGGTTTGGGGGTATTTGATCGGTGCATAATTACATATCTTTTTTGTACCATTCTAACTTATGATTTGGTATGTTTTTGAGTTAAACTTGTGCTTTTAATAAAGTTTTGTGTATGTTTCAGTGTAATAAGGTTGAGACTCATTATTTATATTTTGAAGACAAGTTAGCTCAAAACAATGTCTGCAGATCAGTCATATTTACGGATTAACCTGTACTTGCTCAAAAAGAACCAGATAATGGCCATACATCATTGGAAAGATACGGAAGTCTAGTTTCCGTAGCATTTTACGGTGCATGATTTGGAGTCTTCTAGAGGAAGTTATACATGATTTAGTAGCTCAAGGTCAAACATTCGGGCCTCAGTCCAATTTTCGTGGGTCACTTTGCAGGCCTCCGTTCAGCTACTTGCACAGGTCAAATGGGGTGACACCTTTGATAGAAGTTGTTCCAGTGGGTGTCTACTATAACATATCCAAATTGTAGCCCCATTGGATAAGTCTGGAGCGCTCAGCATGTCAAATACCGAATCTGGTTCACAGACAAACCTTTGCTGTCACATGTGCTTAAAGCAGCCACACATGGAGGCAAAGCATGGGCAGCTATTGAGCCATGTTCTTAAAGCAGCCACACATGGAGGCAAAGCATGGGCAGCTGTTGATCCATGTGATTAAAGCAACCACACATGGAGGCAAAGCTTGTGGCAGCTGCAAAGCATGGGCTGCCACACATGGGAGACAAAGCACATGGGAGACAAAGCATGAGCTGCCACACATGGGCAGCTAAGAGACCAGCCAAGGGGGAGGACGAATTTGAAGCCTATAAATAGAGAGTTTCAGCTCATTCAAAGGGGGATATCATTCCATAAATTACATTTCCATTGTACACCATCAAAGAGTTGTCTACACCATCAAAGAGTTGTCTACCATCAAAGAGTTGTTTACACCATCAAAGAGTTGTCTTCTTTATCAAAGAGCTATCTTCTTCTTATTTCTCTTTTTATTTTCTGTTTTGTATGTTCTTGCTATCCATTCAAATTATGGATAGCTAAATATTTTAGTTAGGGCTCGATTGAAGCCCTAATCATGTTTCTTTAAGGATTTCGATATGTCTTTGCTATAAACTACTTTTGTGATGCTTATTGATTAATTTCAGATTATATTTTACTCTTTACATACGTTATGTTATGCTTGATCATCATATGCATGCTATGTATTGAGTTTGTTACATAGGTAAATTTAGATGACCGAGTCTTGTACCTATGAAAGTAACAAAAGAACTAGTTATAAGTTCTTGAAATTAATCATCATGAATAACTAGAATAGATACCATGTTCTAGAATTTGTGTGTTTGTCGATTTCCATTGTGTTATGCATTCTTAAAGTACAACTTAGTAGATACCATGCTAAACACTTTAAGAATGAAAAGAGTTAGAGTAGATACCCATGCCTAACTCGTTGTTTAGGGAAATCAATAACTTAAAGAGTAGATATCATGCCTTTAGGTTGACAAACATAAGCATCCAAAATCTGTTTTGTAGCATTGTGCATGTCGTTTGCTTAAGGAAAAAGATTAGTGGTGAACATTGAATCCCTAACTAGTTTTCTCATTGTTTTAACCTCAATCCAATTCTATTTTTAATCAAACGCTGTTTTCAATATTTTGTATTTAAATTTTCAGTTTTCAATACCATCATAAGAAAATCATCATTTTGAACACTTTGTCTACACCGAATGCCATTTAGTTTAAGGAAAATAAATTAAGCACAAATTAATCCAATCCTCGTGGGAACGATCTCGTATTTGCTTTCTATACTATTTATCTGATCTTGTGCACTTGCGAGTTAAAACGTGCATATAGTTGCTTAATTTTTAGGTTACTATTTGTTCAACATAATGGCAGTGTGTTGAGATGTTGGGTAGGAAACATGAGAGCATTTGTTTTCTTGTTGTTGTTTGGAGGCTTAGGTCCCTTGCGCATGACTGATATAATGCTGCATGACCAAAGCATACGGTGATTACAAAAATAATATAAGCATTGTAGCTTGCAAATGACTAACATAATTGACATAAGCACGCTGAGCAGGTATGATTTTAGTACTGAGCATGCATAGTTGGCATCTACATTGCAATGTGTAACTTGGATTGATTAACACAAAGGTGGATTGATACGAAATGATAAGAAGTAAGATATGTGAATAGTGCGTGGAATAAGGCCCTAAGAAATGTTGCTGGAAATGCAAAACTGAAAGGTGGTTTAATACATAACAAGAAAATGATGCAAGTTGGTGCACCATATGAATAACAACTAATCAATCAATCATTTATTTATTTTTTGGACTTGAGCAGACCGAATGCACGTGCTTTTGTCTATGCTTGATGAAACATAAATTTTATGAATGTATTAAAATAACAAACAAGTATATATGCTATATTGAGATCAACAAGGCATGATAAGAAAAATCTTATCTTGGTGAAGCCATTCGCAGAGATGAAGCTGAGAGCATTGAGCAAGTGTTCCTCCTCCCTCTCTCACCTTATTTTCACGACTCTAGAGAGGTGAGGGCTGCTACGAAGGTGATTTACGGCAATGGCCAGACTTGCTGATGATGTATTATGGTGGAGAGGTGAATGGCGGAGCTAGCCTCAACAATTGACGACGACGATCAGCGGCTTGCATGTTGGCTGAAGCCCCCAGTCCTTTTACAAGATCTTGTTTTGCTTGAGAATGGAGATCTAAGACACAAGCAAAGGGAGCATGTGAGTAATCTATATTATGTTTGTTCTACAAAATAGATAGCCAACAAAAAGGAAAAAGAAAGAAGAAAGAAGAAATGTTCTTATCTCTTTATTTCCTCCGGTTTATTGCTTCTGGTCTTCTTCTTTGGAGGCATTGGTGTAGATAGTGGCTTAATCCCCAACAGAGTCGCCAATTTATGTGGGGGTCTTTTTCTTCCGGCAGCTGAAACGGGCTGGGTTGCCGTAAAGAGGAAAATTGCTGAAATTGCCCCCTGTGTCTGAGTTCGAAAATTAAGCCCCAAAATACTTCGAAAAGGCAGCAAAATCTTAGGAAATATTTTGGCTATCTTCACCAACCAAAATGATGGTAGCTTACAGGTGGTTTTGGCATGATTACAGATAATCTTTTTAGCTCAGCGTGAGTGGCATGTGGCATGGGAGCAAAACCAACATGAGTTTAGCACTAAGAGAGAATTTAGGCTTGGTTTATGAGAAAAGAAGGTGTTAAGGTAAGGAATGAGATATTTTGTGAGGAATTCTGGCTTGGGAAAGAGAAAAAGGAAAGGCTGAGTTCTTCTGGCAGCTACCAGAAAAACAAATTGGAGAAGAAGATGAATAGTGCACGAGTTGAGTTTTTTGCAAGTTAGAGAGAAAGCTTGCTCTCTGAAGATGGTGGGTTGTCTTTGTTGGGTAGGGGAAGCCTCAATTTATAGATGCTGGGAATGGGTCTTTTCCAAGAAACCCTAATGGTTTCTACTTATTTTGGCTAAGTTTCTCCTTCCTTTCTCCTCCTTTTCTCTGACTTTCCTTCCTTGGCAAAGATTGCTTCTGTCTATTTGCATGAACTCAGGGGATTTGGGGGCTCAATACCTCCTTTTCCTGCAGCTGTCCAGTTGGAACTTCCATTGTTGGCTATTGCTTTTTCTTCTTTCCTTCACCCTTCTTTAGCCAAATCTAATGAAGGAAAGGGAGTGAAGATGAATGCTGGTCTAAAGGGTGCTTCTAACAGCCGCAGGCTAGTGTTCCTTGGTTCTTTGACCGTCTCTGGCTTGGAATTTGATCCCTCATGTGCTGCAACCTTCAGCAGCCCCTGTTCCATAATCTTGCAGACATGACTTCTATTTTTTAACAAAGGGCTGAGGCATTGTGGCTTGTTCCTTTGGAGTTTTATATGGGCTAAGGTATTTTTAAGCAAGTGGGCCTTTGTTAAATATTGGGTCTCTTGATTGGGCTTTTTATTATTTTGATTGGCTTATTTTGCTTGGTCTATTGGGCTATTTTCTCTCGTGTGCTTACCCACATATTTGGGCCTAAGAAATGGGCTTGAGTCTCGAGGCTCCCAAGTAGCCCGAGACTCTTCATTTCTTGGCCCATCAATGGGCCTCATGCTGATTTATTACCATCCATGCCACAACCCACTCAAGCAAGCCCCGGGTCATTTGAGTGGCTTGGGCCCACTTAGGCTTGTAGCGTGGTTGGGTGCGAAATAGCGATTTCGTGCTTGGCATGGCATGTTGCTTGGCATGATATATCGCTTGGCATGCTTTTAAATATGGCGCTTGATAGGATAATTGGCATGGATTTGCAAAGTTAAATGCATTTTATAATTTTAATCTCAATTCCTAGCTTCACGGACTTTTTATTTAGCATGGAGTGCAGAGTATGGCTCGCGTATGTCATACTTTCATGTGCTCCAAATCGGATCTTTTTCCAATAACATATTGTCTTGGGCTAGAAATTTATTCGGGCCCAACCATGGATTTTTTGGGCCTCAACCCCCGTCAATGACATGACGAAAGAGCTCCACACGATAATGATGATTGTTTGTCTTGATTGGAGCATTACGTGGTGACCTCCTAGGAATTACATATTCCTCATCCATGTTAGGAACATTAATATGATGTTTGCTACAAAATGAAGATGCTTGATCAACCAATTCATCAAACTCATTATTCCTCATCAATTGTAGGTTTTCCTTATTTTTTTTGAACTAAACCCATTGCATTCACAATGTCTTGATTTTTCTTTTGCAATGTTTGAGACAAAGTATTTGTTATTCCCAATATAGCTTTCATAAAAAACAAGTGAAACACAAACTCAAAAGATTGCATTTCTCTCCATAACTTAAAGGCTTTACCCGAACTGTCATTGGGGTTATCATCAACAATCATTTGAAGCACACTCACCACAGATGGACACATAGAAATGATACTAATCAAGGTAGTGTAATGTGAGTTCCACCATGTATCACCTGCACATTTGAGAGTAGTATCGTGATTCAAGCCTCACCCGGTTATCAGACAACCTTCATCAAAAGCTTTTACAAACTCTTCTTGGTATTGTGCTCTAAGTGCATCACGACGCTTACAAGATGCTCCAACAACATTAACCAAACTATTAGCCGTTGTAAAAAAAGAAGCAACATTAGTATTTGTTTTTTTTTTAGCCACGGCAACAAGAGCTAGTTGAAGTTGATGAGAAAAGCAATGAACATAAAATGCACAAGGTTGTTCTCAAAATCTTAGTTTAGAGGCCATTGAATTCACCTATCATATTACAAGCTCCATCATAACCTTGTCCTAGTAGCTTAGAAAAGCTCAATCCCTAGAAAGAAAAGAATTCATCAATGGTTTTCTTTAGTGCACTTGAAGTGGTGTTGGTAACACGTTGGACCCCCACAAACCTTTCTATTATTTGTCATTTGTTGTTCACATAACAAACCACTATCGCCATTTGCTCCTTTAATGAAACATCACATGCTTCATCCACCATTATTGAAAAATATTTATCTTTTATATCACTCATGATAAAACCAACACTTTCTTTAGCATATGCATTGACAAGATCTTTTTGAATTGAATGAGTTATTAACTTGAGATTGCCGGAGCATTTTCCAACACAACGGCCTTAACTTTTTCATCATGATCCGCAAAAAATTGCAAGAGCTCCAAATAATTCCCTTTATTACTTGAAGTGACACTTCATCACGACCACGAAAAGAAATGCCTTGTCGCAACAAATACCTTGTGCACTTGAGTGATGCATTCAAGCAAGTGCGATAAGCTATACGAGCATCATCTCTAGCTTGGTTGTGAACACTACTAACCGGTCCAACATGAATGTTAAACCTTTCTCTCCCCTTCTTCCAATTATTGAAGCCTACCCTAGAGAAAGTGTTGTTATATATATGCCCTAGAAACCAATATAAAATGAATAATTCTAAGGAAATAATATATATAATAATCAAAGGGGCAAGAACGTTGCTTTAGATACATAACTTACACAAAGTAACAAGTCCATGGATTAAGATATAAATGAAAAGTGGTCTAAAGAAGTTAGATGCACGAGACCTTTCCATACATATAAATATCGTATCCTAAAATGGTCTTGGTCATAGGATCACTAATTGGACAATGGTGACTAGCAAAGACTGGTACACATTATGTCTGCTCAATTGGGAGGATGACTAGTCTCAAGTCATTCGTGTAGATACACTGAGACAGATGTGTAGGTGCTCTATAGAAGATGGAGTCCACTGAACGAGATCAACTCTAGAATTCTTGTATGGAAGTCTTACTCACAAGTGTCAAATAAAGAATTCTAAGTTGTGATAATGCAAATTAATTCTTAGACTTGAGACATCACAGTTATCTTGTGTATATGTTGTTTCTCTTTGAGAGCACTATACGGTCCTATCAAAATGATGTGACTTAAAGGTGTTTCTCAGGATTCTCAGTGTGTACGCAAAGACAGGTGAATCTACAACAAGGAATCTCTGCTCTTAATAAGAAGAGAGAATACTCTAAAGATATGATTCGTGAATCTTTGGCCAAAGTATTGGATGGAAATTGAAACAAGAACGTTTGCAATTTCATCAAATTCAATCATATAATCTAGAGATGTCATATTAGAGATTTTGACACAAGTTTACCATATCTCGAGAATATGACATAGAGTATTGAATTAGAGAATGATCGAATTGCATTGTAATCACAAACTGACTAGGTTCTCTAAATAAATTCTTTTTAGCTTGGGTAGCCATGACACACTGCTAGGTGTCGCTCATGGCCTGTGGAAGCCCTATAAGGACTAATTATAATTAGCCTTTGCCAATAGGGAGAATTGTATGGAGGGATACAATTCACACTTGGTTCAGAGTGAATCATTCATGCCCACTGCCTTGCTAATTAGAACCTATAAGATCGTACGCCGAAAAGGAATCAATTAGGAAATTATGAAGAGAATGAATGATTTTGTGACTTGGTCAAAGTCAATGTGAAAGTCAAAGGTCAAATGGTTGACCCGACACTTTACAGGGTCAACTAAGGATGACTTGGACCAACACTCGTTAGACAAGTGAGTGATTGAATTAGTCAAGTCACTAGAGTAATTAAATTGATTAGATTAATTTAATTATTTAAAGGTCCCATATGACTTGGAAATTCAAAACGGATTTGACCATACAGACTTAGGCACATATGTGACACATTATAGGATTAATGTGTTGGACCAAGATAGCTGATCGGTGCATAATTACATATCTTTTTGTACCCTTCTAACTTATGATTTGGTTATGTTTTTGAGTTAAACTTGTGCTTTTAATAAGTTTTGTGTTTGTTTCAGTGTAATAAGCTTGAGACTCATTAAATGTATTTTGGAGACAAATTAGCTCAAAACAGTGTCTGCAGATCATTTAATTTCATGGATTAACTTGTACTTGCTTAAGAAGAACCAGATAATGAGCCATACATCATTAGAAAGATACGGAAGTCTAGTTTCCGTAGCATTTTACGGTTCATGATTCTGAGTCTTCTAGAGGAAGTTATACATAATTTAGTAGCTCAAGGTCAAAATTCGGCAGCATCTGCGTTACTGGGCCACAAATTACATTTGAAGGTCTTTCCGATTTTTCCTTGAGTTGGGCTGCATATGGTTGGAAAGATAAGACAAAGGGCTTGAAGATCCATATTTTTCCAGATTTTTTCGGAGCAAATACCAAGCCCAAAACCTGCCCACAATCTGACTGAAATGTCATGCATGATGTATTGTTGATTGTGGGAAGGTTAGGTGAAGCATATTCAATTCTTATAATTGAAGTGGGAGCTGCAACACTAAGTTTAAAGAAAGAAAAATTGTTTTCAAATGTAATGGTGTGTTAGGTGAAGTTGGTGAAGTGAGTGTGGTAGGTAGAATCAATACTTAATTCAAATTTTCAACTTCCCTTAGGCCTATAAATAGTGAGGTTTCCCAAGCTTGTAAACACACCCCAAGGGGGGGAGCTCTCAAACATTTCTCTAGAGCTCCCCTCCCTTCTCTCCCTCAAATTCTCTTAGTTTTCCTTTCTAGTTCTCAATTGTTGTAATAAAATCCTTTCTTTGAGTTGTTCTAAGTTCTTCTTAAACTTTCCATTGCTATGTAAATTCTTTTCTTTAAGTATTCAAGTTTGAGTAGTTTCCAAGTTTCAATTATGGTTTTTGTTCTTATTCATTATGCTTATAAGTTAATATGCTAGTTTGAATGATTGATCACCATTAAGGCTTGCATGTTAGCTATCTTGGTTTGAATTAAGAGTAGACACCATGCTTTAATTCGAATTGAACTATGAATAGGAAGAGTATGTATGGACATTCGACAACAGGGATTAGATACATGCTTGGTTGTTTAAAATGTTCTTCTATGCTTAATGGGTTCCTAATGCTTAATTTAGGTTAGACAACAAATGATCAAGTTAGGGAATTAGGAACACAAGGTTAGGACCAGACATCATGGCTTAATCATACTTTAGCTAGAATCAATCCGTTAATCTAAATTGAACTTGGGAACTTATTCGCTTAAGTTAATTTCTTTTCTTTCTTTCTTGTTTGATTTATTATTATTATTTTTTTCATTTCTGTTTTGTACAGGGAATTTAATTAAATCAATCTATCATCAATCCTCGTGGGATCGACCTCGCACTTACATATGCTAAACTACCAACGGCTCGTGCACTTGCGAGTATCACAAGTTGAGGATGCAGCTGAATGGACACAACAATAGCAAAAGATGACATACAAAGGGGGGGGGGGGTGCCTACACTAGGTTTGGGGGCATTTTTGTCACTCTTGTGACATTTTTGATCCTATAAGTGTGTAGCTATGAAATCCTATCATCCTAGGGTTTTCAAGTTGGTGAAATTGGAAGAGAGAAAACATCAAACTCTCTCCCTAACCCCTTCAATCTATCACATCAAGTGACGGTGCTAGCACTACTCTTCACTTGTTGTCTACTCATTCTCTCATTCCATTCAATCCTTGGTGAAGAGATTTGGGGAGGTACATATCTTTGTACCTATTTGGAGAGCTACAAGGTGGATAATCGACATCAAAGGGAGAGCCAATAACAAAGGGACCACTCCCTCTACTTGAACACCATTCTAGGTTTCAAGATTCGCTCCAAGGGTATGAACATTTTATCTTTCTCTCAAATAGGATTTAGAGAGTCTTTGGTGCACACTTTCATAGACTTATAAAGATTGGGACCAAATGAGACTTGCATGATTCCCTAGTTTATTTAATACTTCTACTCTTACTTTGATTTCATATTAGATATGGCTTGTTAGGTGATTTATATTCTCAAAGTTTGGTTGTAGAGTTTTTAGAAATCTCTACACAACACCATTCCCACAATATTCCCTTCAGGTGTTACCATCCACTTGATCAAAATTAGTTTTAAAGAGATAGCAATGGAGGCAAAATGTAGCATCTTTAGCTATACTATACTTCCAACCAATCAAACTCATCAAACTATTGGGCAATGAAACATCTATTAATTCTTGATTGATTAGTTTGTGGGAATCTATGACCTTTAGGTTGATAAGGTCCTTTTTGAAGATATGCTCTTCAGATCTCATCTCGATGATTAGGACTATAATCCATCATTTGAGTTCTTAGTCCAGGGTTTGCCTGAAGATTAGCCAATATCTCATCTAATGCAATAGATCTTACTCTTGCACTTGAACTACCCGGATTAGACTCACTATCTATAGGCACTTTTCTCTTAAAGTATTGTTCCATGATAATTTTTTCTACACATGAATTAATTCAATCAAATAATTATAAAGACTAATCTAATCCAAATAATAATATCGATCAATATAAACTCTAATAAAATTATCCAAATAACAAAATCAATAAATATCAAAATATCAAAAAATTCTAATTCATAAAGAAAATCAATCAATTAATACAAATTTTAATCCAAATAAGAAAATCAATCAACATCATACCAATAAATCCAATTAATTCACGCTTTTAAGAATTTTCTTGGTTCTCCTAGACTGCTTCTCTATGGAACACCATCTTAATTTAATTCATGTTCTTCTAGGTTCTCTCAAGCTGGATCCCGAGCCTCTATATTTAGGGATGGAGCATTTACCCGCATTTCACAACATCTCAACCACTCTAATAATCTAACGAGTTAAACTATGACACCTCATTTTGAATTTTTAACCCTTATCCATTTAATTAACCCCAATCTAAAATACTATTAAGTCTAAGAAAAATTAAAAACAAAATAATAAAGAAAAAATATTCAAACCTAGCAGCCATCCTAACTACTCGATTCCGATTGCCACTCATGACCCATCCCTAACCCCTCTCCACCATGGACAACTCTCTCACTCTTCAATCAAGGTTTCCTTTTATCAACATCATCAGTAGTTAGCAAGAATACGAAGATATCAAGACAATCCTCTCACCAATATGCATGTCGACAATTACAATCCAGTTTTATAGGTAAAGATTGAAACCCCCATTATAGTTGCTCAGTCAGGCCATCAATTTAGACATTCAATCTCTTGAATTAGTGGAAAGGAACCAAACAAGATATCCAATTCTTTCACAAGTTGCCAAGGATATCTCTGCAATTCTAAGTTCTACGGTTGGTAGTGAAAATATTTTTAACCGAAGCAAGAGGATTGTGGATCCTTTTAGAAGCTTGTTGTATCTTAAAATGGTAAGGCATTAGTGTGTTCTTGTGATTGGCTTAGGGTGGACTAATTTGCCTTTTATAAGGAACCCACAGATGATGAGATTGAATTATTGAATTCTACAAGGAAATGGAAGTGGTTACAACTTGTAAGTAATTAGTCTACCAGGCTGCCATCTACTTTGACAATCTGAATTGCTTCTTCAAGCTGGGCTTAACCTTGCGGGAGTTTTTCTGCTTCTTCGAGGTGAGACGCTGCGAGAAGTATGCCAAACTTTGTGCATGCAAGGTTAAGATATTCGACAGCCTCAGCTCTGGTGATCACACAACACTGACATGCTGGAGGTCAACGGAAACTCACCTACTGCCATCATATGTCACGATCTGCCGATCTGCTTCAATTTCATTTGAATTCTTTATGGTGTGGCTAACTAATTCCCGAGATTCACCCTACAAGGACGTCTGCTCTCAACTTCGTTCGTTTGTCGAGAAGCAGATGGCTGCTGACTTTCCTCCGAGGAGGTCGAGTCCTCTGCATTAGTCAAAGAATGAGGATCAAACTGAAAGGGTTGTGCCTCCATCTGGCAAGCGTGCGCCATCTGCCAAATCATGAACGGTCAAGCATGGAGCAAATCCAACTTCGTTAACTCCCTTGGAGGCGAGGGTGGCTACGACTAAGAAGGCTAGGGAGTCGCCTGCTCAAACAGGTGGGTGAATTGCTAGTCTGATAGCTGACAAGCCTCGCTCGGTTGGGGACACATGCCTATCTGATCTACTGAAGACAAACTTCCTGTCTAATCTACTCAATACAAACTTCCTATCAAGCTCATCTGCTTGTGCTAAGATAGTTGATCACATACATCAAACTGGTAATCCTAGCGCATTTTTTGGAAACAAAACAAAACGGCTATCACTTTGCTTCAAAATGGAATATTTTTGCTATTGAGGCTTTTCATAGCTCGCCTGCTATTGCCCCCTCTTATGCTCAGCTTGAGGAGTTGGAGAAGAAGAATGTTGACTTAATCGGCATGCTCTCGGCCAAGCGGGCCCATCATGAGACGAAGGAGTCTAATTGGAAGAAAAGCATGTCCCTGTTGAAAAGTTATCTTGCCATGAAAGATAAAGAACTCGATTCCTCTTTTGCCACTCTCCATGAGCTAAATGATGCCTAGCTCTATCTTGAGCGTGAGTTTGCTGACATGACCCACAATTATGATAAGTTGTTGGCCAAGTTCGACACTTACAGCGAAGTTGCCGAAGAATCCAAGTCTAAAGCGTCATTGATGCTTACAAGCTAGGTTACGTGGGTCGCAAGGAAGAAGCTGCCCCTTGTCATTCCATGGGAGATGAAGATACTCAGTTGTTTAGCCATGAGATGCACCTACTCAAGATGAGAAGATGAATGCTATGAACATAGAAGCAATTGAAGAACAAGTGGCTGATGAGCTCGTAGCCTAGGAATGTGACGTTAAGAAGGGTGCAGCTGGTGAAGTGCCGTCTGGGGTTGAGCAAGCGGCTCGAGCTGTTGAGCAAGTGGTTGTGGTCGACCTTGGTGAAGTCACCGAGTAGGTGGCCAAGCTGGATGGAGCCGCGGAGGATGTAGGTGATCAAGCCGAAGTCGAGGAGGTTGCAAACTAGTTGAATGCTCGTATTTGTTGATTGAACAGATTTTGTTCTATCTATTTCTCGCAAGTGCACGAATCAATTATAGTATAGGAATGCAAGTACGAGGTCGTTCCACAGAGACTTAGATGAAAGTACTTAATACTACTACTTAGATTCCAAATAACCTAAAGCTAAACAGAATTTAAATGAGATTGAATTGAGTTGTTTGGAGTGAAAACTACTAAAAAGGAATGCAAAGAGCAAGTGATCAGGAGTAGATGTTTAGAGAATGTAAAGACGATGAGACAAGCACTAGGGGTTCAACTTCACCATGACAATCCAATTTCAAGTTACAAGTTGACAATCACCTAAATTGATTACAATTCTGGAGTTCGTGTTATGTATGATTATCCATATGATGTTTGGTTTTAATCAAGTACTCAGAAACACAACCTAGCTATGATGTTTAGTCTAAGCTATGAATCTGAATCCATTAAGCTTGAGTACCAACACTATAGAACCAAGTAAACATTTAAACATGATGTTTGTCCTAAATGCATTACTCACTCATTCACTAATCAGTTCAAGAGTCATATGATGTTTATGTAAACTTGAACTAGATAATCAACATGCAGGTGTTAATAATGGCCAGTTATTTAAACATGCATAAAGATTCAATAAGAACAAGTGAATGAGACCAGAATTTAGAAGTAATCAACAAAGGATAACATTAACTTGAAAACATGAAATTGTCTTGACAGGCTACATTGAAACCCTAGTTATGGTAATTAGTTACACATCATTAATGGAGAATACAATTGAATCAAAGTAAACATGGAGAAGGTAAGAAAAACCCGTGAAGATCAAATTATGATGTTGAAGAACTCCTCACAGCTTCCACCATGTATACTTGCAGCCAGAGGTGAAGAATGATGTGAATCTGAATGTGTGTATGAGTGTAGTGGATGAAGTGAGTTGGGATGAGTTTGGGTGAGTGGTGATGGTAGAGGAAGAGGAAATTCGTAGAGAATTGGAAGGGAAGTTTTCTGGAGATGTTTTGATGATTTTGGGCAGAATGGAGTGTTTGGGGAAGGATGGAAGTGTTAGAGGTTGGCTAGAGTGAATTGTAGTGGCTGAATGGAATGAGATATGGTTGAATGAGTGTGAAGCTCTCTATTTATAGAGTGTGAAGCTCCCCTTTGGCTGATCAAGCACATGGCTCAAAAGAGGATCCAAGGCTCCTCCAATCTGATTTGTCTCCCCTTTGAAGAGGATCCAAGGCTCCTCCAATCTGATTTGTCTCCCCTTTGAAGAGGATCCAAAGCTCCTCCAAGTGGAAACTGCAATCAGCCTGGTGTGTATTTTGATGGGCTCACGGATTGGGCTCAACTTAATCAATTGCTGCATTTGAGTTGTCCATCTTGAAGTTCAGATTCTCATCTTTCCAACCACATATTATTTGGGCCAATCCAAGTTCAGACAAAGAAGTTACGACCGAAGTGAATTGCTAACTTAGTCTGCACGTTTTTGCACCACTTTGCATATTTTCCTATCCAAAGCCACCATTGTAACCTAAGGCCCAATGAACTGAATAACAAACCAAAATAGATTAAAAGCACAAGTTTTTCTTTAAGAACGTAAGCAAAACATAAACTATAAGGGTACAAAATGATATACAATTGTGAACTGATCAAATACCCCCAGACCTAGATTTTGCTAGTCCTCGAGCAAAACAAAAGAAAACAAAGTAAAAAAAACAAAACAAGAAGTTAATTAAACCACTTCTGTAGGTAACACAATTGCATTGAGCATATGCAACAAGCCTTTAAACCTCTAGGCATCCCTAGTAGGAGGAGTTGTGTCTCCTGAGGGTTTAACAGAAACGATACCCACAAACGCTTTACTGACTCTACAAAACAAAAGGTTAGAAAACTAACTTTGAAAACAACTAATGAAAATGAAAGAAAACTTTAGTCATACCTCCAACACCATAAAGTTGCCAAGATAGATGATCAATAAGTGTGTACAGTGGAAGCTATAGCTCAAAGGCACACGGCTTCAAAGTAAACATACTCAAATCTTGAAGGGAGAACATGCTTCAACTCTAATTCTCACATAAAGCACTCAATCACTCAGAACCTATGGTTTTATTCTCTCAAACAAGCAAAATGAGTATATGAAATAGAAGCACAATATTTGGTTAGATCTCATGAAGGGAATCAAATACTAAGAATAGAGATATACACATACATACCAGCACCCATGAATACATCCTCAAAGATCAGCTAGGTCTTTCACAAGGTTGTAATGAAAGGCTAGGGTTAGGGGAAATGGAAGAATTGGAAGGAACACAATTAACTTAAGAACACACCAAGGTTGCATTCTTCATTGATCTGCAAGGTATCATTGATTTAGAATGGTATGGCTGCAACTTCATAGCATCATCTGGCATAAACCTTAAATTTCACAGTTAGATCAAATCGAAACATTTTCTCTTTATCTTTTTTATTTGCTGACTTGATCGACTTCTTCTTTAACTTATTGCATAGATTCACACCAATTTACATTTAGGCATGGGGCAGCACCTTCCTTGCTCAAACTTTATCTTGGCACACCTTGGTGTATTTCTACGCTACAGGGTATGGCTATAATAGGTTAAATATCTCAGATTGAGATACAAAGTTAGGGGAATCATGAGGGTGATAGAAGAAAATGGGTTAAAGTGTTTGGTTGCAAGAGGGCTGATGAAACACACAAATGGGTAGGGTGAAAAGAAAGCACAGAGAATTGTTATACACACATAGCCTAGCATCACTTCAATGAGTTCATTCATGAGTGAGAGCATGCACCTGATATCTGCAAAGAGAATCATCCTTAGTATTCAATCAAAATGGAACAATGAGATCATTTAGAGTGAATTGAAGAAAATAAGTAGAGATGAGGAATAGAAACACTTTAAACCCTCTCAAGAAAGCAATTAGGCTCGAAATAGCTCACTAGGGTAGTCTCCACTATTCTCCTTCAAGAATCTGAGCATGGTACTTTATCCACCAGAATTCTAAGAGCAACCGCTTTGTGAAGTGTAATATGTCTCATATGAAAATCGAAATGGCCGCTCCATAGCATTGATTGTATGACATTCTTTAAATAAATAAAAAAAACGACACCGAACAAAAATTGGAAACACAAATCAAATGAACAAAAATTGAAAACACAAATCAAATGAAAAAATTGAAAACCTCCCCCCCAGACCTGAATTGAACATTGCCCCCAATGTGAAAGCATATAAGAAAACAGAAACAGGGATTAAGGGTAACCTGGCACTGCACGGTTCATCCTTCAAACATAGCATTTCTCAAAATGCTATCGATGGCTGAGCTCACCCATGGCTCTTCTTCTGACTCACTTTCCGAAGGGTCTGAAACAGAAGAATCATATAGGGCTCCATCTATTACCAACTCATCCATCTGTTCCACGATGTCTCGGAGCCTTGTGGTCATGTACACTAATTGGAAATGAAACTCGTCAAGCATACTTAAGTAAATGCCAAACTCGTCTCGGATGTTACCTGTACAATACATGTGACTGCTTATCACAACAGTTCTTGCCACAAACCTCCTGTCTAGCAGATATTCCCTCCAAGTATCTAGACAACGTGCTAGTGCTGCAAGCTGCATCTCTTCCAATCCACAATTCAGATCCCAAGTCGGAATCATGTCTTCAATTTCCTCTATCACCCTACCTCTTTGAAACAGAAAGGCATCTATGGTAACTGCTGAGGGATCCATGGCAAACACTACCACGAGCACCTCAATCACCTCAAACACCCGTTGTACAATGGTATCCTTACCCAAAGGATCTTCTGGTGGGATAGCTGGCAGTGAGTTCAACAAAACCATTGGGCTAGGCACCTTCACCATGCTCAATTCGGACTCCTCCTGCTTGAGCTTTCCACCGACGGCCTCCTGGAGTTTCTCCATTGAAGAGATCTACAATAAGCAACAATTTGGAGAAGGTTTGGTTCGGGAGGAAGAAGAAGTTGAGATGTTCAGGGGTTAGAGGAAGCGGCTAGGTTTTACATAGAAAACACAGCCAAGGGATATACACGGATAAGAAAAAGAAAGAAGAAAAAGAAAAATAAAATAAAATAAAATAAAATAAAAATAAATTAAAAACTACACGAATATACAAGTGACTCACGGATTACCAATTAAGAATCTCAGAAAACACAGCCAGGGGATCCGGGAAGTTTGGAGAGGTCACAATGGTCCTGCTTAAAACCCAAAACTTCTTAGACACCCAAGGTGTCGCCTATAGAACTCCTAGACACTGTATTTAACATATGTGCTCATTGGGGTTACCAGAAGTCAACTCATATGAAAAATCTCTTCTTTTTTTATTTTTTTTTTTTTTTTAAAGGCATGCAAGACATTGAACAAAATTATACTAAGCAAAACAAAGCTCACACAACTTAGCTCTAACACAAAACACAAAATTGTCAAACCCTACCCCCAAACTTAAATGGAGCATTGTTCTCAATGTTTAAAAGAAGGAAATGCACTGCAATAACCAAACTAGACCTAAAAGACACAAAAAGAAAATTACTCTAAAAATAAAAACAACATAACCTGGTATTGACAAAGTTAGGGTGTGGTGAACTCAAGGGAGTCCACAACTTGTGTTTCCAGTGTGTCATCCAAGTATTGTTTCAACCGCTGCCGTTCACCTTGAAAACTGTCCCGTTCCTTACGTTTTCAATCTCAACAGCTCCATGAGGAAAAACTTGAAGCACCTTGAACGGGCCAAGCCATCTAGATCTCAATTTACCTGGAAAGAGACGCAAACGTGAGTCATACAATAAAACTTTCATACCTGGCTTGAATTCTTTCCTGAGAATGGCCTTGTCATGATAACGTTTGGTCCTTTCCTTGTAGATTTCGGCATTCTCATAAGCTTCATTCCTTAGCTCCTCCAATTCATTGTTTGCAACTTTCTGACAGTCCCAGCTTCCTTGAGATCAAAATTGAACTTCTTAATTGCCCAATATGCTCTGTGCTCAAGCTCCATCGGCAGGTGACAAGCTTTCCCAAACACGAGTCTATAAGGGCTCATCCCAATGGGAGTCTTATACGCTGTCCTATATGCCCAAAGTGCATCATTGAGTCGCAACGCCCAATCTTTTCTAGTCGGACTGACAGTTTTCTCCAAAATGTTCTTGATCTCTCTATTGCTGATCTCGACTTGTCCGGATGTTTGAGGATGATATGGAGTCGCCACTCTGTGTGTGATATTGTACTTTTTCATTAAGGCTTCAAATGGTTTATTGCAGAAGTGGCTGCCACCATCACTAATGATAGCTCTGGAGTTCCAAACCTAGTGAAAATCATATCTCTCAGGAATTTTAGGACAACCTTGTGATCATTAGTCCTTGTAGCCAACGCCTCCACCCATTTGGACACATAATCTACAGCAACAAGAATGTAAGTATAACCCAAAGAGGAAGGAAAAGGTCCCATGAAATCTATACCCCATATGTCAAACAGCTCCACCACCAAAATGTTGTTCAGTGGCATCATATTCCTCCGGCTTATGTTTCCCATTCTTTGACACCTATCACATTTAGAACAGAAATAAAAGGCATCTTTAAAAAGAGAGGGCCAAAAGAAACCGGATTGAAGAATCTTAGCTGCTGTTTTCTTGGCACCAAAATGACCTCCACATGCAAATTCATGACTGAACTTGAGTATGCTTTGCTGCTCATGCTCTGGGACACACTTCCTTATGATTTGGTCGGGGCCATGTTTGAACAAATATGGATCATCCCAGAAGTAATGTTTGGCATTGGCAAGGAACTTCTTTCTTTCCTGAAAAGTTAAATCATCTCTCAAAACACCACTAGCAAGATAATTAACAAGATCAGCATACCACGGTTCTTGATCATGAATGGCCAATAGTTGTTCATCTGGAAAAGATTCATTGAGGGGTAGGACATCCTTATTCTCATGGTTACCATCGATGAGACGAGATAGATGATCAGCAACAACATTCTCACACCCTTTCTTATCTCGGATTTCTAAATCAAATTCTTGCAACAGCAATACCCATCGAAGCAAGCGTGGCTTAGCATCCTTCTTGGTTAGCAAGTACCTAAGTGCTGCATGGTCAGAATATACAATCACTTTAGAACCAACAAGATATGAACGAAACTTCTCTAAAGCAAAAATTACAGCAAGCAACTCCTTCTCAGTTGTAGAGTAATTGAGCTGAGCATCATTCAATGTTCGGCTTGCATAATAGATGACATGAGGGAAGCTTATTCACTCTTTGACCTAGAACTGCACCAAGAGCATAGTTAGAAGCATCACACATTAATTCGAAAGGTAAAGACCAATCTGGTGCTTTGATAATTGGAGTTGATGTTAGTTCAAGTTTCAAAGTGTTAAATGCATCTAAACAATCTTTATCAAAGTTGAAAACAGAATCTTTAGCCAAAAGATTGCATAGAGGACGAGTGATTTTGGAGAAATCTTTAATAAACGACGATAAAAACCTGCATGTCCTAGAAAACTCCTCACTCCCTTCACTGAAGTAGGGGCTGGCAAACTAGAAATCAAATCAATTTTTGCTTTGTCTACCTCAATACCTTTGCTGGAAATTGCATGACCTAACACAATACCTTGCTTCACCATGAAGTGACACTTCTCCCAATTCAAAATGAGATTCGTTTCCTGGCATCTTTTAAGCACTAATGACAAGTGGTTAAGACAATCATCAAAAGAAGATCCAAAAACTGAAAAGTCATCCATAAATACCTCAATGAACCTCTCTATCATGTCTGAAAAGATAGCCATCATGCATCGTTGGAAGGTGGCTGGAGCATTGCATAAACCAAATGGCATTCGTCTATACGCAAATGTTCCAAAAGGGCATGTGAATGTTGTCTTCTCTTGATCTTCTGGGGCTATTGCAATTTGATTATAACCTGAAAAGCCATCAAGGAAACAATAATGTGAGTGACCAGCTAGCCTTTCAAGCATTTGATCAATAAAAGGTAAAGGAAAGTGATCCTTTCTAGTGGCAGTGTTTAGCTTTCGATAATCAATGCAAACTCTCCATCCCGTGATGGGTTTTGTCGGCACCAGCTCATTGTTCTTATTCTTCACCACTGTGATCCCTGACTTCTTTGGAACAACTTGGATAGGACTCACCCATTTGCTATCTGAGATAGGATAAATGACTCCTACATCAAGTAATTTGAGTATTTCAGTTCTTACAACATCCTTCATAGGTGGGTTGAGTCTCCTTTGGGGCTCACGAGTTGGCTTGGCATCCTCCATCAAAATTCGATGCATGCACATTGTAGGGCTTATTCCCTTGATATCTGCGATGGTCCATCCGATAGCATTCTTGTGGTCTCTCAGAACTTTAATCAGCTTGTCCTCCTCTAATGGTGAAAGGTCAGAAGCTATAATGACAGGAAGGGTTTCTATCTCACCAAGGTAAACATATTTAAGGTGTTGTGGAAGAGGTTTGAGCTCAAGTTTAGGTGGTTTGACAATGGAGGGAACTAGTTTAATGGAGGCAGGTTCAAGAGGCTCTATAATGGGTGAAATGGAAGAATGGTATGGTTTCAAAACCTCAAGAGCAGCTGCAACTTCCATAAACTCAGGTTCATCATCAAGGTCACCTAAAGGTTGTGTCAAAACAATTTCTAAATCATCATCAGATTGTGCCTGCACAAATTTAGAGAAGACCAGAGAATCCAAACAATCAATTGAAAAACAATCAACTGAATTAGAAGGATGAGATAAGGATTCAAACACTTTGAATTCTACGGTTTGGCCAAGGACTGTCATTTTGAGAATGCCATTTTTAACATCAATGAGAGTGTTTGCTGTGGCCATGAATGGTCTTCCAAGCAAGATAGGCAGCTCACGGTTATGAATGGGTGCATCTTCCATGTCTAACACTACAAAATCAGCAGGCAATATTAGCTTATCAACTTGAACCAAAATATCTTCAACTATACCTCTAGGATATTTCACTGAGCGATCAGCAAGTGTAAGCTGAGTGTGGTGGATTTCAATTATCCCAAGCCTAGTTGAACATACACTGAATAAGGCATTAGATTGATACTTGCACCTAAATCCAACATGGCTTTCTCAGCTCGTTTATCTCCAATGGTTATGCCGATTGTAAAACTGCCTGGATCCTTGAGCTTAGGAGGAAGTTTCCTTTGAAGGACAGCACTTACATTTTCAGACACCAACACCTTCTCATGAGGGCTATACCTTCTTTTGTGTGAATTCAACTCCTTAAAGAATTTAGCATAAGTTGGCATATTCCTGATCATATCAAGCAAGGCAAGTTAACATTGACTTTACTAAGTATGTCATAAATTTCAGCAAAAGACTTATCGTGTTTGCTTGTAGCAAGACGCCCAGGGAAAGGAATTGGTGGCAGATAAGGGTTCTTGGCCTTGTGCATTTGAGGTGAAATTGTTGACGTGCCAATGGGAATTGCTTCCGTTGGTGTGGTCTTTTCATTTTGTTCATCACCTGCATTCACAATATCATCATTAGTAACTTCATTGCCAACTTTATTATCAAAAACCTTACCACTTCTAAGCACTGTGATTGCTTTGGCTTGCTCGTGATGCTTGGGATTCACATTTGTTTGGCTAGGGAATTTTCCAGGTTCTCTTTGGTTCAAACTATCTGCAATTTGTCCTAATTGAATCTCCATCTTGGTAAGGGCAGCAGAATGTTGTTGAAGAGCACCATTAGTTTGCTGGAATTGCAAAGTATTTTGGGCCAACAACTTGACTGTGTCCTCCAATGAACTAGATTTGGGTTGGAATGATGAACTCGCTTGATTTTGATTTTGATTGTTGCTCCAAGAGAAGTTTGGATGATTCCTCCAACCCGGATTATAAGTGTTCGAGAAGGGGTCATTTCTTGGCCTTTGGTTGTATGAATTCATCATGTGGGCTTGTTCATGGATAAACGCAGGATATTCATTACCAGCTGGACACATGTGAGTTGAGTGTCCTTGAACGTTGCAGATACCACAAACTTCAACTTGGGGAACTTTAGGTACCATATTGAGCACAGAATCAAGCTTCCGCTGTAACCAGCAACCTGTAAAGCAAGCTCATTGTTAGGACTAATCTCATAGATACCAGCACTTTTACCTCTTGTATCTTTGTGTTGGTCATTGGATCCCAACATCTCAAATATGTCATATGACTCTTGAGCATTCTTCTTCTTTAAAGCTCCACCTGCAGCATTATTGACAGTAGATTGACAAGTCTCGGTTAGTCCATCATAAAAAATATTTGCATTTGTAAGTATAGAGGTAACCCATGATGTGGACATTGCATTAGAGTTCCTTGAAACGCTCCAAGCATTCATTGAATGGTTCACCATCATGTTGTGCGTAGTTGAAAATTCGTGACCTCAAGGTGGCTGTCTTTTGGGAGGAGAAAAACTTCTCCAAGAACTTCTTAGCAACAGCATCCAACTGGTTAGGATCCAGGGGTTAACGACATCAACCAAGTCTTTGCTCTATCTTTCAAAGTGTAAGGGAACACCCTCATCCTCAAATCTGCTTCAGACACATCCTTCAAAGGCAAAGTACACACAACAGTATAAAATTCTTTAATGTGAGCCAAAGGATTCTTCGTTAGGTAAACACATAAAAAGAAGGAAGCATTTGAAAGTGAGAAAATTAAGCTCATAGTTTCTAGCTTCTGTGGACAGCAAGATGCAAAAGGTGAATTTGGTATGATGGTTGACCGATCCTCCAAAGCAAGTCGGTCATTGGCTGCCATCTCTTCTTTTTCTCTTCTTCTTGATCTGAGTTAAAAATGTTGAATTGAGAGTACTCCTACTAAGCTTGTAGAATTGGAGGTTTCAGCTTCTGAATGATTGAGAATAGATTCAATGGCTGCCACTCTTGCTTCAACAAGCCTTTCTTCAAGTTCAGCAAGAGATGGTTTGTTGTGTACCACGGATTGGTTGGATACTTAATGGTACCGGGATTGAGAGTGTTTCCTCACCGCTGATACAACTTGTTCAAGCAATGGTTTTTTCGACATGCAATACCTGAAAACAAAGAAAAACTAAAGAAAGTAAGCAGTAGTAACAAGACTCTTAATCAAGTCCCCGGCAGCGGCGCCATTTTGTTGATTGAACAGATTTTGTTCTATCTATTTCTCGCAAGTGCAACGAATCAATTATAGTATAGGAATGCAAGTACGAGGTCGTTCCACAGAGACTTAGATGAAAGTACATTAATACTACTACTTAGATTCAAATAACCTAAAGCTAAACAGAATTTAAATGAGATTGAATTGAGTTGTTTGGAGTGAAAACTACTAAAAGGAATGCAAAGCAAGTGATCAGGAGTAGATGTTTAGAGAATGTAAAGACGATGAGACAAGCACTAGGGTTCAACTTCACCATGACAATCCAATTCAAGTTACAAGTTGACAATCACCTAAATTGATTACAATTCTGGAGTTCGTGTTATGTATGATTATCCATATGATGTTTGGTTTTAATCAAGTACTCAGAAACACAACCTAGCTATGATGTTTAGTCTAAGCTATGATCTGAATCCATTAAGCTTGAGTACCAACACGATAGAACCAAGTAAACATTTAAACATGATGTTTGTCCTAAAATGCATTACTCACTCATGCACTAATCAGTTCAAGAGTCATATGATGTTTTATGTAAACTTGAACTAGATAATCAACAGCAGGTGTTAATAATGGCCAGTTATTTAAACATGCATAAAGATTCAATAAGAACAAGTGGAATGAGACCAAATTTAGAAGTAATCAACAAAGGATAACATTAACTTTGAAAACATGAAATTGTCTTGACAGGCTACATTGAAACCCTAGTTATGGTAATTAGTTACACATCATTAATGGAGAATACAATTGAATCAAAGTAAAGTGGAAAGGTAAGAAAAACCCGTGAAGATCAAATTGATGATGTTGAAGAACTCCTCACAGCTTCCACCATGTATACTTGCAGCCAGAGGTGAAGAATGATGTGAATCTGAATGTGTGTATGAGTGTAGTGGATGAAGTGAGTTGGGATGAGTTTGGGTGAGTGGTGATGGTAGAGGAAGAGGAAATTCGTAGAGAATTGGAAGGGAAGTTTTCTGGAGATGTTTTGATGATTTTGGGCAGAATGGAGTGTTTGGGGAAGGATGGAAGTGTTAGAGGTTGGCTAGAGTGAATTGTAGTGGCTGAATGGAATGAGATATGGTTGAATGAGTGTGAAGCTCTCTATTTATAGAGTGTGAAGCTCCTCTTTGGCTGATCAAGCACATGGCTCAAAAGAGGATCCAAGGCTCCTCCAATCTGATTTGTCTCCCCTTTGAAAAGGATCCAAGGCTCCTCCAATCTGATTTGTCTCCCCTTTGAAGAGGATCCAAAGCTCCTCCAAGTGGAAACTGCAATCAGCCTGGTGTGTATTTTGATGGGCTCACGGATTGGGCTCAACTTAATCAATTGCTGCATTTGAGTTGTCCATCTTGAAGTTCAGATTCTCATCTTTCCAACCACATATTATTTGGGCCAATCCAAGTTCAGACAAAGAAGTTACGACCGAAGTGAATTGCTAACTCAGTCTGCACGTTTTTGCACCACTTTGCATATTTTCCTATCCAAAGCCACCATTGTAACCTAAGGCCCAATGAACTGAATAACAAACCAAAATAGATTAAAAGCACAAGTTTTTCTTTAAGAACGTAAGCAAAACATAAACTATAAGGGTACAAAATGATATACAATTGTGAACTGATCAGTATTCTCTTGATGGAGTAGATGAAGACTTCATTTATCTTTTCATGCTTTGTACCTTTGCTTTTCTTTTACAATAACTGCTCTTGGTTGACTATCTTCTTTTTGTTGAAATACAGGCCGGTTGGTTACTTTGTTATGGAAATTTTAGTTATTAAACCAAAATTTGTGTTGGGTCTTTTGAACTGCTTGACTGGCCTGCTGAAACCTTGGTTGTGCATCTCTCTTAGGATGCTTGAATCTTTACCCACCGCTTACTTAAAGGGTGCTCTTTTCATCCCCCTTAGGATACTCCGGATATGGTCTGCGTCTCCCTTAGGACACTTTGGCAGGTTGCCTACGTCTTTCTTAGGAAGTTTGGGCAGTTGGCCTATGTCTCCCATAGAACATTTTGGCAGTTGGCATACATCTCCTTTAGGACGTTTTGGTAGTTGGCCTACGTCTCCCTTAGGACATTTTGGCAGTTGGCCAACGTCTCCCTTAGGACGTTTTGGCAGTTGGCCTACATTTCCCTTAGGACATTTTGGCAGTTGGCCAACGTCTCCCTTAGGACGTTTTGGCAGTTGGCCTACATCTCCCTTAGGACATTTTGGCGATAGGCCTACGTCTCCCTTAAGACGTTTTGGCAGTTGCCCACGCCTCCCTTAGGACGTTTTGGTAGTTGGCCTATGTCTCCCTTAGGATGTTTTAGCAGTTGCTTACGTTTTCCTTAGGAAGTTTTGGCTCTTCTCAAGAACACTTTGTTGAATGAAAAATCGAACTTGTATTGCTGTTTGTGTTATTACATTGCTTTATTGAATGGAAATAAATAAATAAACATCGGAAGTAACTCTTTCTTCAACTGTGGTGAAGAGGGCTCAATCGTCTACTAGGAACCAAGTAGGTAAGCGGAAGCTTCACGTATAGTACCTTCGGAAGTGACATGCATTCTACTGTCTTGGAACTTCATTTCCTTCCATGGTGTCAAGCATATAGGTTTCTCTACCCCCAAATCGGTTGATCATGTAAGGACCCTCCCAACTGGGCTTCATCTTCTTTGAACCTTGCATTTGTGCTGAAATGAAGGCTTTTCTAAGGACAAGGTCTGTAGGTTGGAATTTTTTTAACTTTGACTCTCTTGTTGTACTAGGACATCAACTATTGTTGATAAGTTGCAACTTGAACTATGACATTTTCTCATTCTTCCTCAAGCAAGTCAAGGTTGACCTTCATCTGCTCACAGTTATGACCAATGATGCTCACCTCGATACTCATAGGTGGAACAATGATATAAGGGGGAATGATTGCTTCTATTTCGTAGACAAGGGAAAATGGGGTTTCGCTGGTTGATCTTCTTGGTAGTGCAATAAGCCCATAAGACTTCAGACAGCTCATCGACCCATTTTCCTTTGGTGTCTTCCTGTCTCTTCTTTATGCAGTCCAACACGATCTTGTTGGATGCTTCTGCTTGGCCATTGCCTTGCGGATATCTTGGAGTTGATAAGTGCTGCTTGATGCCATACTTTGCCAAGGATGCGGTGATCTACCTGCCAATGAACTGTGTCCCATTGTTAGTGACCAACGACTGTGGGCAGCCAAATTGGCAGATAATGTTCTTCTAGATAAACCTTCCACGTCTGCTTCTTTATTAAATGATAGAGCTTCGGCCTCAATCCATGTAGTAAATTAATCAGTGGAGACGATAATCATGTCTTTCTTGGCAGGTGCAGGTGACATGAGACCCATTAAGTCAATAGCCCATTGCATGAAAGGCCATGGGCTATTCTGTAGGTGGTACACTTCGACTGCTAAGCTCGGGACTAGCTTGTAGCGCTGGCATTGATTACATATTTTGACAGACTCCCTAGAGTCGTGGTGCATGGTAGGCCAGAAGTAGCCTATGCTAGGAGCCTTTTAGGCGAGTGACCTGCCCCCAACGTGATTTTCACATTTGCCATCATGGATTTTGTAGAGCACTTCGAGAGTTTGCGGGTACTCTATGCAGGTGAGATGAGGATCGAAATATGATCTTCGAACAAGCTTGTTGTCCTTCATGTAGTATCTTGCAGCTTTCTGTTGATTTTTCTAGCCTCAGACTTCTTTCTTGCTAGCTAGGGTTTTTATCAATCTGCATCAGGTTCAGCTAATCAAGGTGCTCAACTAGAATTGAACGTCTCAACTGGGTGTCAAGTGCTAATCCTAGGCTTGCCAACGCATCTGCGTGGGCTCTCTTTCAGGGGAAATTGTTGAATGGTGAAGGTAGGAAATGCCTACAAAAGCTCTTAGACTTTGTCAAGGTATTGGATCATCCTTTGATGTTTTTCCATATACTCTCTTGAGGCTTGATTGGTGATCAGCTGGGAATCTGAATAGATAGCCAGCTTCTTGATTGATAGCTTTTTTGTTGCACGCAGTCTAGCAGCAATGCCTCATACTCTGCTTCGTTGTTGGAAACTGGAAAGCAGAGTGTGAGAGCTTTCTTCAACATAGTTCCGTTCGGGGTGATTATGATGATGCCTGCTCTAGCTCCTTTGTGATTGGACGCTTCATCTACATGCAACTACCACATGTCTTTGGGTAGGTCAGGATCGGCGAAGGAGGTCTTATCTGCTCTCGAACTTTCCTTGTTTTTGTTGACCAGCTTCCCTTTTTCGGCTAATAGAGTGAATTCTGCAACAAAATCTGATAAAGCCTAGGCTTTTATAGCAGTATTTGGCCGATAGAGGAGGTCATATTGATTGAGCTCGTTAGCTAATTTCATGAGTCACTGAGAAGCGTCGAGGTTGTGGAGAGTCGATCTCAAAGGAAAGTTCGTCATGAAGCTAATTTCATGAGTCATTGAGAAGCGTCGAGGTTCTGGAGAGTCAATCTCAAAGGAAAGTTTGTCATGAAAATGATCTAGTGAACTTGGTAATAAGGTCTTAACTTTCTCGTTGAAACTACAAAGGCCAAAATGAGCATATTCATTTTCAGATAGAGAGTCTCTGCATCGAAGCGAGCTTTTGACGTGTAGAATACCGGATGTTGTGCCCACAACTCTTCTCGAATAAGAGTTGAGCTAACTACTAAGTTGGACACCGCCAGCAAGAAGGACAAATCTTCTCCTGGTACGATTTTTGGGAGTAGGGGAGGTGAAGTGTGGTAGGTCTTCAAGTTTTGAAAAACTAATTCGCACTCCTCATCCCACTTATCTCTTTCTCATTTATTCAAGGCTTTAAAGAATCGGTTGAGAGCTGCTACTTTGCCTGTCATACTTTGTATCTCTTTTGTTGTGGCATGCGAATTCATGTTGAGGAAGACCTTGATTTGATTCAAATGTGCTTCGATGTCTTTTTGGGTGACTAGGTATCCCAAAAATTGACCAAATGAGACTCCAAATGTACACTTGCTCGGATTCAACTTCATGTTGTACTTTCAAAGCAGGCTGATGATTCAGCAAGATTCTTGATATGATCTGCTTGTTAGAAAGCTTTGACTAGCAAGTCATTCACGTAGACCTCCATAGTCTTGCTGATTTACTCCTTGAAAATCTTGTTCACAAGCCTCTGGTACGTTGCTCCAACGTTTTTCAGCCCAAAGGGCATGATTTTGTAGCAGTATGTGCCTCTTTCAATTATGAAAGAAGTCTTCGCTTTATAGTCTTCATGCATCATGAGTTGATTGTAACCGTAGTATGCGTCCGTGAAGCTTAGCAGTGGTTTTCGAAAGTTGAATCTATGAGCTAATCAATTCTATGCAGTGGAAAGTTGCCCTTTGGGCATGCCTTGTTAAGGTCGGTGTAGTCCATGCACACTCTCCACATGCCTTAGTCTTTCTTTGTCACCAAAACAATGTTGGAGAGCCATTTTGAGTAGGAGACTTCTTCAATGAAATCGACAACTAGGAGTTTGTTGGCAGGATTGACATGAAGGTGATGGAAGATCCTGTATGGATCGATGCTTGACACGTCTTTGTTGTTCTGGAGAAAGGTGGTCAGCTCCACCTTCTCTTCTGGGCTCCAGCGCGAGCTGATCCGCGCTTTTCTCTGTGGTTTGATCGGTGCATAATTACATATCTTTTTATACCCTTCTAACTTATGATTTGGTTATGTTTTTGAGTTAAACTTGTGCTTTTAATAAAGTTTGTGTATGTTTCAATGTAATAAGGTTGAGACTCATTACATGCATTTTGAAGACAAATTAGCTCAAAACAGTATCTGCAGATCATTCAATTTCACGGATTAACCTGTACTTGCTCAAGAAGAACCAGATAATGAGCCATACATCATTGGAAAGATACGGAAGTCTAGTTTCCGTAGCATTTTACAGTTCATGATTCTGAGTCTTCTAGAGGAAGTTATACATGATTTAGTAGATCAATGTCAAAATTCGGCAGCATCTGCGTTACTGGGCCACAAATGACATTTGAAGGTCTTCCCAATTTTTCCTTGAGTTGGGCTGCATATGCTTGGAAAGATAAGACAAAGGGCTTGAAGATCCATATTTTTCCAGATTTTATGAATGTATTAACAAGCCCAAAACGAATCCAAAAGAAGAGTGCAATGCATTGTCATGCATGACATATGCATGATGAAATGCACTATCTAGTGGGAGTTGTTGGTGAAGTGCACTATCTAGTGGGATTTGTTGGTAAAGAGCATTAGCCAAAAAGATGAGTTTCTAATTACAAGTGCTATCTAGTGGGAGTTGTTGGTGAAGTGCACTAGCCAAAAGGATGAGTTTTTAATTACAAGTGCTATTGGCATAGACCATATTTAATTTAGAATTTCAACTCCCCTAAGCCTATAAATAGTGAGTTCTCCAAGCTTGTAAACACACCCCAAGGGGGGGAGCTCTCAAACATTTCTCTAGAGCTCCCCTCCCTTCTCTCCCTCAAATTCTCTTAGTTTTCCTTTCTAGTTCTCAATTGTTGTAATAAAATCTTTTTGCTAAATGTTTCTGAGTTCTTCTTAACTTTCCATTGTAATGTAAATTCTTTTCTTTAGCAATTCAAGTTTGAGTAGTTTCCAAGTTTCAATTATGGTTTTTGTTCTTATTCATTATGCTTATAAGTTAATATGCTAGTTTGAATGATTGATCACCATTAAGGCTTGCATGTTAGCTATCTTGGTTTGAATTAAGAGTAGACACCATGCTTTAATTCGAATTGAACTATGAATAGGAAGAGTATGTATGGACATTCGACAACAGGGATTAGATACATGCTTGGTTGTTTAAAATGTTCTTCTATGCTTAATGGGTTCCTAATGCTTAATTTAGGTTAGACAACAAATGATCAAGTTAGGAAATTAGGAACACAAGGTTAGGACCAGACACCATGGCTTAATCATACTTTAGCTAGAATCAATCCGTTAATTTAAATTGACCTTGGGAACTTATTCGCTTGAGTTAATTTCTTTTCCTTCTTTCTTATCTTATTCATTTCCTTTCTTTTTCATTTCTGTTTTGTACAGGGAATTGAATTAAATCAATCTATCATCAATCCTCGTGGGATCGACCTCGCACTTACATATGCTAAACTACCAACGGCTCGCGCACTTGCGAGTATCACAAGTTGAGGATGCAGCTGAATCTATTTTGGTGCAGCTGAATAGACGCAACATGGCTTGTCAGGATCAAGGGGTACTAGTTCAACGTCTTCATCGGGCTTCCATCTTTCTTCAGGAGAGACCTCTGGACGGATTCCCTCATTTTGGTCATGTCACTTTGATTGTTATTGGGGGATGGCTACTCCATTTACCTTCAAAATCAGCATATGTAATCAGTACTAAGTAGAATCAACATTAAGAATTGTCCTTATCAAATAAAGTAGACCAAAGTTAGCCAAACTAAAGGTACCAAATACTTGGACAAAAAAGAAAGTACCAAATTGATTATTGAAGTCATTGTGTAAGGTACCAAAACATTCGAATATATCAAAAGAAAGAATTACAATTGTCAACAACTATCAAATTCTTGTGATTGTACTACGAAGCTTGTAACCTTAAAATAAAAAAATTTAAAAAACCTAGACCACCACGAATCAAAATTAATTTTAAGACATCTTTATCTCTATCTCCAGCGCAATATACTTTGCCTCGTTATGCAACCGTAAAACAACTTGGATTCAATGACCTGAGAAAGAAGATATAAGTCAATTGTACAACTCAAAACCAATACAATAAGTGACATTTTTCCAGTGGCAAAGAAATAGTTTACAACAAAACACTATTTACCATATATACCGGCGGTAGGTGGTGTATTATTTGATTCATATGTTCTGTCATAAGAAACTTGATCATTGTGTATGTCTGACCTGTGAAATATGAAATTAATACACCAATATAAACACAATAAAATCATATGCAAATGATTTCACAAAACAAAATTATATTCAGAAAAGTAACAATTATAGAGATTAGTAAAATCAATTAAATTATTACCTATCTTTTAGTATTAGACAATTTCTTTTTTGTGCCCACTTGTTCCACATGCGTTACACCTTTTAATAATTTTACCCACAGAATGAGAAAAAAGAATGAGAAAAAAGAAAAAGAAAAAATTAGAATTAATAATTAAAGGGTATTTTTGGAATAATGATGAGTGAAAAGATAGGATTGTGTTTTTTCAAATTCATAATGGTGGGTAGAAAGATAAGGTGGGTGAGAAAATAGGACAGGGGGTGGAAATAGCAGCCCATATTTATAATAATATCCCTATTTTTAGTATCAATTAATCGACTAAATAAATGGGCTCAATTAATTGACCAATGAGATATTTTTTTTATCTACGTGACACCTTGTGATTGGTAGCTAGATTATTTGCTCTAGGTGTGGGCTTGATCTGGGTTGGTTCGATTTTGGGCTCAACCTCAACACCGAACCAAAGGCTTCAGATTAACTATTTTGGGAACCATACACCAAACCATAATCAGTGAAACCGACCAATCCGGTTAATCGGAGTTGGTGATTTGGTTTGGTTCGGTTTCAGGTTTAGGCCGAAGAGAAAGAAAGCAAGAAGAAGCTGGGAAAAAAAATAGACAGAGGGAGAGATTGAGACAGGGAGAGAAGAAGAAGAAGAATGAAAAAATAGAAAAAGAAGAAGATGGAGACAGCGGGAAGAAGAAGGAGAAGAAGGAAGAGAAGAGAGAGCGATGGAAAAAAAATTGAAAAAAGAGAGAGATATGGGAGACAACGCAAAAGAGGGAGAATAGGAAAAAATTGCAAAGATTGACAGAGGAAGAAGGAGGAAAAAAACAAACAAAGAGAGAATGAGAAAAGAAGGAAAAAAGAAATAAAAAGAGAGAAGGAGAGATGGAAAGAGACGGAAGGAAGAAGAAGATGGGGAAAAAAAAATGAAGGCGTTGAGAAAGATGAGATCTGGGGAGAAGAAAAAGAATAAAAAATACAGAAGAAAGAAAAAGAAGCGTTGGTTTTGGCGCATGTTCAGATGCAGTGCATGCATGAGTCCACTTGCATGCTCTCACATTTTTTTCATAATATTTATTATTCGTAGTAACTAATTATATACTATATTTATGGCAAGATTACACAAAGCAGGTTGTTTGCTCCAATGGTAGAGGTGTAGGGTTCAAACCCTTTGTTGCAAAATATTTTTTTTGTAATGTTTGGCTTGTCAACAATAACGGTCTGATTCAGGTGAACCGATCCATTTAAAAATCTCAAATTGTAAAACACACCGGACTGACCAATTTGGTCCGATTTGAACCCAATATTATATAATAAATAAATAAATAATCAGACTAAACCAACTCGATGGGTTTGGTTCGGCCAGTTTTCCGAATTGGCGGTTTAATTGCCCAGTCCAACTAATTGATTGCAATGTTTGAAATTTCAATGCATGGGTTTTGGACTTTTCCCCCGCCCAGCCGCCAAGCAAAATAGCAAAATATTATTGGGAAATTGGCGGCTTTGCCCCCGGCGCAACTAATTTTTTCAATAATATCCCCATTTTGAAATCCAATCATAAATACCCCCTATAAAAACTCCCTATTGATACTCTATTGCCCATCTGTCACTTTTTTTTTTCCTTCTTAGTCGTTGCTCTTCTTCTTCCTCTTCTATCTAGTCTCTTCTTCTTCTTCCTTCTGCCAAACCTCACAAATCCACCTCCACCGTAGACTCTCGCTTAATTCAATTTTCTCTTAGTTATTGTTGAGGCCCAAAAAATCCACGGATTGGGCCCGAGCAATTACTGGCCCAATGCAATATTTCATGAGGAAAAATCTATCACGCGCAATTCACACGCCACGCGAAATAAATTATCATGCCAAGACCCGTGATAAAATATGATTAACCCACGCTAAAAATTAAAAGCGATAAATTAAAAAGCAACGCGCCATGCCAAGCCCGAAATTATTATCTCAACCACGCTACAAGCCTAAGTGGGCCCAAGCCACTCAAAAACCCGGGGCTTGCTCGAATGGGTTGTGGCATGGATGGTAATAAATCAACATGAGGCTCATTGATGGGCCGAAAAATGGAGAAGTTTCGGGTTGCTTGGGAGCCTCGAGATTCAAGCCCATTTTTCGGGCCCAAATATGTGAGCAAGCACGAGAGAGAAAGATTAGCCCAAAAGCCCAAATAATCCAACCAAAACAAGCCCAAGTCAAAAGACCCAATGTTTGATAAAAGCCCATTTGCTTTAGAAAATATCCTAGCCCATGAAAAATCCCAAAACAAAGCTACAACAGTTTTAGAAGATAGGAAGCACGTGAAGACTAGCAGAACCAGCTGTTGGGAGTAGCAAGTTCCAAAGTCAGAACCATCCCAAAAACCAACGGATGCTTTCCTGCGTGCTGCCAGAAGCACTCCTTGGACTAGTAGGCGTTTTCTCTTCCTTTTCTTCATCAGGATTGGTTAAAACAGAGGAAAGGAAAGAAGAAAAATAGCAAACCAAGAGTGGAAGCTCCCACTGCCCAGCTGCGGAAAAAAGGGATGTTGAGCCCCCAAATCCCCTAAATTCATGCAAATGATCTTTGCCAAAGTAGGAAAATCAGAGAAAAGGAGAAGAAAGGAAGGGAAAACTTAGCCAAAATGGGAGGAAACCATTAGGGTTTCTTGGAGAAAACCCATTCCCAGCAGCTATAAATAGAGCCTCCCCCTGTTCAACAAAACCAACAACCTTCAGAGAGCAAGCTTTCTCTCTAACTTGCAAAAAACCCAACTCGTGCACTGTTCATCTTCTTCTCCGATCTGTTTTTCTGGCAGCTGCCAGAAGAACCCAGTTTTTCTTATCTTCTTTCCCCAGCCAAAATCTTCACACCTAATTCCTTAACACTTTCTTTTCTCTTAAACCCAGCCTAACCTCTCTCTTAGTGCTAAACTCATGTTGGTTCTGCTCCCATGCCACATGCCATTCGTGCTAAGCCAAAGAAACTACTTGTAAGCATACCTCAGCCACTGCATTTTCAACTGATGAAGATAACCAAAAAATATTTCCTAAGTTTCTACTAACTTTCGAGATATTTTTCGGCTTAATTTTTGAACCCAAGCAAAAGGGGATAATTTCCTCATTTTTATCTCAGCCCAACCCATTATCTCTGCAGGAGGAAAAAAAGCCCCTACATAAATTGGCGACTCTGCTGGGGATTAAGCCGTTGTCTTCATCAATGCCTCCAAGGAAGAAAACCAGAAGCAACAACATGACTTCCCAAGATGGGCCAAGTCACGCTGACTCAGAGTCAAGGCAACATGCCTCTTCCAGAGAAGATGAACGTGCAAGTGAGGGAACCTTTACCCTCACGGACCTTGTTGCAGCCATCCATGCCATGGGTCAGACCCAGAGGGAGATGGCAGAAATGATAAAAGAACTCAAAAGTTCAGCTCCAAAGCCAAGTGAAGAAAATGAGAAACACCCACAAGAGGAATCTGCTGCTGCTGGAAAGGAGTCTGAGCCAAAGGGGCCGTCGTTCGTCACTCAAGAGGACGTTGTCGCCATGCTGGAAAAGGAACTGAGTCGAAGTCAGGAAGATTGGAAATATCTTCCTCAGCCGCCGTACCCATCAAGCTTGCTCCAGCAGCCATATCCTAAAGGCTATGAGGCACCAACTTTTGTTCTCTTTGACGGAAGGAAGGGAAGCCCGAAGGAACATGTCAATCGCTTCATCGATGCCTTGGGACCATACGCCGGTGATCATAATCTTCGACTTAGAGAATTTTCAAAAAGCCTCACCGATCGTGCTTACACATGGTATACGACGTTGGCACCGGGATCTATTCACTCTTGGGAAAGCTTGGCGAGCAGGTTTTGTAAGAAATATTTCCAGCACGAAGAACGAGTCACCACCACTCAACTCAACAACACCCGTCAAAAGCATGGTGAGGATCCCGTGGACTTTGTGCGTAGGTTCCGGGACCTGGCATTAGATTGTTACGATGAAAAAGACGAGGAGGCGCTTGTTGAAATCTGCATCAGCAATATTGTGGCAGATTATAGAGTATATTTGGAGAATATTGGCATTAGTCAATTTTCTCGGCTGCTGGAAGCTGTGAGAAGACAAGCATGTCCGTCAAGCCAACGGGACAAAGGACTTGGAGGAATGAAAAGAAGGAAACACATCAGACATTAGCAATAGATGACAAGCCATCCAATGACTACAATTCACGCAAACGGAAGGATAGGGAGACGTATCCACCACTACCATGCAAAGACGAAGAATTTCATGCTATCCTTGACACAATGATAGCTGATGGCGTAATCAAGCCTGTCAGGCCCTACAAAATTCCCACCCGGGAAGAAAAGAATGATCCAAGGTACTGTCGTTATCATCAATTTGTGGGGCATCCAACTACTGCCTGTCAGAGTCTGAGGAAGATTTTACATGCCAAGATACATGAAGGAGTTCTTGAGCTTCCCTCTAGGAAGCAAACCATTGATGAAGACCCCTTGCCAAAACGAAGGGGAAAGGAGGTAGCTGCTGTCATTACATGCTCTGATGATTTACTTGATGATGATGAATTGTGCCATCCTTGGAAGAATGACCCAAAGCCGCCAGAAGCTATGTGGGAACCCTGTGGAAACATGGAAAAGGCATATTGGTGTAAATATTCAAGACCTTCAAGTTACAACACACCATGGCCGCTTGCTGATGGATGGGGTAACAACTCAGGCAGCAAAGTTTTTCTAGACATGCCGGAAGAATGCAACTCGGGGGCTTTATTGGGGCAGCAGGAATCAGCTGCCGTGACATTCCATAATCTTACGGAAGCTGAAACAAGTGTGATGGAGCGTTATTTAAGTCTGAAACAGGGGCCCACAGCTTCACAAGTCCTTCAAAGAAATCCGAAGTTCAAATCACTCTTCGACCAACTCGGCTTCGGGCCTCAAGCAAGAGAGGCAGCTGCTGTAGCTCTGATGAATATCTCTGCGGAGTCTAACTCTTATTGCTTTACCGCTCAACCACAAGGGTCATTCTTGGGAAATGACAATGCAATCGTTTTTACGGATGAAGACATGGAGGTCCCATACCCGGACCATAGGAGGCCACTTTATTTGGAGGGGCAAATCAATGATGTGTTCATAAGGAGAGCTTTGGTGGACACGGGTTCCTCTGTCAACATATTACCTCTGTCTGTGCTTGCGGCAGCTGGCATCCCACTATCCAAAATTGTCCAATCGCAAACAAGTATCAGCGGTTTCGGGAATAAGAGTGAGGTCACAGTCGGGCATGTGCAAGTGAATTTGAAGGTTGGGCCGATTCGGTCACTTACTAAGTTCTATGTCGTAGATGTGGATGTGGCTTACCATGCTTTGCTCGGAAGGCCATGGCTCAACAAGCATAAATTGGTGGTTTCTACCTATCATCAATGCGTAAAAGGAAGGATTGGGCTCAGACCACTACGCATACCTGGAAATCAAGCGCCATTCAACAAGGATGAAGCTCACTACTCCGAGGCAGAATTTTACACTGAGTATACAGGTGCTGGAAGCAACCCATCCAAGGATTTCGGGACCTACCTCCCTTCGTGGACCGAAATTCGTGATTTAAGCAATGAAGAACTCATCACCATTGTTGATCGAGAGAGGAAAAGGCACTCGGAAGTCAACAACCATGCTTACGATCATCCCCAATGCTCAAAGGTGACGCTGCCCGATGGACGTACCGTTTATCGCTTATGACGGGGTTGGGGGCTTGACCGTGTCTTATGGGAAAGCCCCGAGTATGGAGGAGAAGTAATGCAAACAAATAATTGTGGAAGTTCCAATGACAAGGCACCCATGCCTTGTATTTTCCAAGAACCGATGGTAGCACCCAGACACATGCAAGACGGATCAGCAGCGGTAGATGAGCAGCTGGAAACAATTGATTTGAGTGAAGATCCCTTCGCCCAAGGCCCATTTCCATTAGTGTTCATTTGACAAGTGAAGAGAAGGCGACTTTGGTAGCTTTACTAAAGGAATTCCGAGATGTGTTTGCTTGGAGCTACGAGGAAATGCCCGGCTTAAATCCAAGCTTGTAGTCATACTTTGAATATTGAGCTTGGTACAAAGCCTATTGTACAGCCAAGAAGGAATTTTCATCCTGAAATTGAGAAGCAAATCAAGGTGGAGATTGAAAAATTAGCTGCCGGATTCATTAAGCCAATCAAGCACCCCACGTGGCTAGCAAATATTGTCCCTGTGAAGAAGAAGACCGGTGTGATTAGAATATGCACGGATTACCGAGACCTCAACCGAGCTTGCCCAAAGGATGAGTTCCCGCTTCCTAACATGGATATCTTGATCGATTCAACCTCTGGTCAAGGCTTGTTGTCATTTATGGATGGGTTTAGCGGCTACAATCAGATCAAAATGTCACCTAAAGATGCCGAGAAGACAGCCTTTCGAACACCGTATGGGAATTTTTACTACACAGTCATGCCGTTCGGTCTTAAAAATGCTGGCGCCACTTACCAAAGGGCCATGACGGCTGTATTTCATGACATATGGGAAAGGAAGTCGAAGACTACGTGGATGATCTTGTGGTGAAGTCCAAAACCAGAGAAGGCCATTGGGAAGTTTTGAGGAAGGTGCTGGAACGGTGTCGGCTGTATGGTTTGAAATGAATCCGAAGAAGTGCGCGTTTGGAGTTTCATCCGGCAAGTTCTTGGGATTTCAAGTACACAAGCGTGGCATAGATGTGGATCCTGAAAAGACTAGAGCATTAACTCCCTTGCACCTCCTAGAAATCCAAAAGAATTGAAGAGCTTTATGGGAAGATTATCGTATATTCGACGCTTCATCCCGGTCTTGCTGCCACCATGAGTGCTTTTACTCCATTACTCAAGAAAGGTAAGCCGTACCAATGGAGTGAGAAGTGCCAAGAAGCTTACAAGAAAGTGCAACAAATAATTACCAAGCTACCCACCATGAGAGCACCCATTCCGGGACTTCCACTCAAGCTTTACTTGGCTGCAACGAGCACAGCTGTGGGAGCTTTGCTTGCTCAAGATGATCACAGCGGGGAAGAAAGTCCTATTTATTACGTAAGTAGGCAACTAAGAGGAGCTGAGATGAGATATCCAAAGACCGAACTCTTATGCCTTGCTCTTGTTTACGCTGCACAGCGCTTGCGGCATTATTTCCTTGCTCACAAGCTACATCTCATAGTGAAGTCGGATCCCGTAAGATATTTGCTCACAAGACCGGTGCTATCCGGGCGGCTTGCACGTTGGTTGCTACAGCTGTCCGAGTTTGATATCACATGCACTACCCCAAAAGCCATCAAGGGACAAGCCGTGATTGACATGCTGGCCCTATTTCCTGAAGTTGAAGAATCAACAATCTCTGAGGAAGTTTTGGGGGAGCTGCCAGAAATGGCTGCTGTAATCACAGAAGCGGAGCCATGGACCCTTTACTTCGATGGGTCTTCTACATTGAAAGGAGGAGGAGCAGGTAGTGCTTGTCAATCCCGAGGGGCAAGCCACGGCCCTCTCATTTAAGCTAAATTTCCCATGCACAAATAATACGGCGGAATATAAAGCTTTTATTGCAGGGACACGGCAAGGGAAATGGGTGTCGAAAGAATTAAAATTATTGGGGACTCAACCTGGTGCTGAGTCAATTACAAGGAAATTTCGCTGTGAAGGAGCCGGCATTGGCGCCGTATCGTACAGCTGCTGAAAGGCTTGTTCGTTCTTTCAAACAAGTTGTGTTGGAACATATTCCGGGGGTTACCAATAGATATGCTGATGCATTGGCTACTTTGGGATCCAAGCTCTCATTTGTTGAAGAACAACCCAATATTGCTGTATAAAAAAGGATACACCGGTTATTGAAACAATGGTTCAAGAAGAGCAGCTGGATGAGGATGACTGGAGGAAGCCTGTGAAAGAAAAAATAGGCAAAGGGGCGACATCAAAGAATTAAAAGATTATGCAATCATCTTTGGGGAATGTACAGACGCCTTCCGGGAGGTATTTTGACCCGCTGCATAGGGACAACAGAAGCACAAGTGAAGCTTCGGGAGATACATGAGGTTACTTGCAATTTGGAGCCAATAATCAGCTTGTATCGGCGCCTGCAACGCAAGGGCTATTACTGGCCAGAAATGAGGAAACAAGCAGCTGAAATGCAAGCTAATTGTCCCAAGTGTGCAAAGATACCCTCTACCGAGGAATCATTCACCATCTCAATTGCGGAAGATTGGAGGGCGCCATACTTGGCATCCTTCATCAACGGAGTCTTGCCAACCAATCCCAAGCATGCACGCAAGCTCAAGAGGACAATGAAAAGATACTTCATAGATGGGTCAACTCTCTACCGCAAGGGATTTAATGGTGAACCATTAAAATGCTTGGGAAAGTCGGAAGCACAGCAAGTCATGCAAGAAATTCATGCTGGAGAATGTGGTGAGCACCAAGGAATGAAGAGACTTTACGGCAGCTGTTGAGTATTGGGTATTATTGGCCTACAATGAAGAATGATGCTTACAACTTTCGAAGAAGTGCCACACGTGCCAAGTTCATGCCAACTTAAGTCACAAGCCCCCACGCTGCTGCAGGACATGCGCACCCTTGGCCTTTTCATACTTGGGGGCTTGACTTGATCGGGACTATCCATCCACCATCCGATGGCTACATTTGGATCCTCACAGCTACCGAATACTTCACGAAGTGGGTAGAGGCAATACCTCTTCGAAAGGCCACAGGGGCTGCCATTGCTAACTTCATCCACGAATATATCGTATGTAGATTTGGGATCCCATATAAGATTGTCACCGACAACGGCACCCCATTTGTCAATAAGCAAGTAAGCTCAACACTTAGTGGTTATGGCATCAAGCATCGTCGCTCCACACCCTATTATCCGCAAGGAAATGGTCAAGCGGAAGCCACAAACAAAACTTTGTTGAGAATCCTAAGTAAAATGGTCTATGAGTATGAAGGAGGTTGGAGTGTTCACCTGCCGGATGCTTTATGGGCTTATCGCACCTCTCCAAGAAGTGCCACAGGTTTCTCACCTTATTCGCTTGTGTATGGATCTGACGCTATTTCACCAGTAGAGATTACCATTCCCACTGCCAGGATAGCAGCTGTTAACGACCTTGAATGGGATACAAAGGCATGCTCGGAATGGCGCCTGCTGGACCTTGAAGCTTTGGATGAAAAAAGAGCAGATGCCGAAAGGAGGACAACATTGTACCACAAAACGATAACCCAAGCTTACAACAGGACAGTCAAACTTCGCGCCTTCAAGCAAGGAGACATCGTGCTAAAAGTTGTGGAGCATGTGAGAAGACAAGTGTCGGGACCTTCCAAGTTTGCACCACAATGGGAAGGCCCGTTTGCGGTCAAAGAAGTTTACAGCAGCGGCTATTATCGCTTGGTCTCTGTCAAGGAAGGCACGCTGACGGACCCCGTCAATGGAAAGTGGCTCAAGCTCTACTACTGCTAAGTTAACTTTGTGCCTAGCACTTTTATGCTTTCCCCCTGTCGAAAAAAATAAATAAGCTCCTCTTGTCTTGTTTTCATGTTTTGAAAAAGGACACTTTTGTATGATGCACCATTATGGTAGCAATGGCTTTGCAATGAAAATGAAGGAGTATTTTGAAAAAAAAAAATACACTGTGTCTCCAAAAGTTTTACTGTTATTTACAAATTGTCTCTTAAACGAAAAAAAGAAAAAAAAAAACATGCCACTTAGTAGTAAGACATGCCGGGCAAAGTCACTTAGATGGGGTCCCCAAGCATCATGCTTAAGCAAAAAAAATATAATAGCTGAAGGTGCATTGCATGCGATTTTGAGGTGCTGGAACAATATAACATCGGGCGGCTCTACAAGCCTAAGTAAAAAGCGTGCACATATCAGCCTGACTTTCTGGGCAAGGAGGAAAGCTATTTTGTCAAACGTAGAATCTAGAAAAGCCATGCAAAAGGAACTTTCGAAAAATTTTGGCAGCATATACCCTGTTTTCAATGATATCCAACCTGTCAGAAAATTCCAAGCAATCCACAAAGACAACTCTTGCCAACAAAGCAGAATATTTATATATATATATGAGACATGCAACACGTCCCAAGCATTCGGAAATTTATACAAACTTCAGTAAGTTTAATATCTACTTACAAAGGCATAACGACATAGTCGTTAGAGTTTCAAAAACAAAAACACTGCAAACAAAACAAAATAAAATTACACATGCTGGGAATTCATGCGTCCTTGAGTCATGAAGAAGGTGGAGTCATGCGCTAAGACAATCGATTACCAAGTCAAGGATGGGTAATCTGCAAAAAAAAGGAGAGGGGAGGATGTGTGTCAAAAAAAAAAATAGCTGCTGCTGGAAGTGGCGGAGAGGTGCCAGCAGCTAGGACAGGTGTGCTCGAGGTTGAAGAAGTAGAGGGTGGAGCTGCTGGAAGTGGCGGAGAGGTGCCAGCAGCTAGGACAGGTGTGCTCAGGACCGGAGAAGTAGAAGGTGGAGCTGCTGGAAGTGGCGGAGAGGTGCCGGCAGCTATGACAGGTGTGCTCGGGATTGGAGAAATAGGGGGAGGAACTGCTGGAAGTGGCGGAGAGGCATCGGCAACCATGTCAGAAGTGGGATAAGAAGGAGGCTGCACTGCCGGAAGGCTCAGGACAACATCGACGACGGCGGTGGGAGAAGCAAAACCAGTCTCCAATGAGGCACCTGCCGTGTCCTCAATGAAGGGCAGAACCTGCGAAAGAAAAAAAAAACAAAACAAGAGTATAAACTATAGGACGCAACGGGCAGCATGCAACGTCAATGCGACAAGTAAAACAAGCAAGAGAGTTTTTCTTTATATACCAATCCAATATCAACACAAGTGGGAGGTGCATCCAAGGCGTCAGGATCCTCCAAGTTAGTGTCAAAGTCCGGATATGTGTCTTCATCATGACCATAATATTGGTCTTCATCAAGGCCCTCATCCGTGCCACTTGTGTTGTGGGTACTCTCCTGCTCATGGATGCTAACACTACGAAAAAAAAGGCATTTTGCGACATGCAAATTCCGTCACAAAACAACAAAAAAGTGTCGTAAATAGCAATTAGCGACGGCAAGGCGACGTTTTTTGTCGCGTCGCAATAAAAGGCGTCGCAAATGATTTGAGCGCTTTTTACGACACTTCGAGCCCGTCGTAATAACGTATTGCGTCGGATTTGCGACGGTTACAAATTGTCGTAATAAACTGAGCGTCGGATTTAAGACTTGATTTTACGACACTAGTTACGACGCGATGTCATGTCGCAACTAAAGTAATTGCGACGGTGCCGTTCTGTCGCTAATTCTTACACGACAAAGGAAATGCCTTTTTGGCGACACTGTATACAACGGTGGCGTGCATCGTTAAAAAAGATTTAATGGCTGTATGTAGTGTCGCAATAATTATGTGACCCAATTTTAATAAATTCAGTTTTTTGAATTTAATATTTTGCACAGCTTGCTTCAACGCAAAAAATTTAATTTGCAACACCAATGACAATCTTAATTGACATATAAACTGTGGTTTTTAATTAGAATTGACTATAAAAACTTATAAAATTGTGTTATATCTTGATCAAAGCAAATATAACTTCATTCATGTACTTGAAAGTACCATCTTTTGCATTAACACAAAACAAAAAAACAAAAATTACAGAATCTCAAATCTCAAGTCTGTAAACAATACCATCTCTAGATATAAAACAAAATATTAGGATTCAAAAGTATTAAAATTAATAGAGTTCAAACTTGAAGGAGCCATCGTCATCTTGTATTCAAAAGTATTAAAAAGAAGACCAATGACCAATCTGTTACATACAGCCATACTTGGGTTGTGGAAACAATACCATCTCCAAACCAATAAAATCCTAATAATTACAGAATCTCAAATCTCAAGTCATATGTAAACAATACCATCTCCAAACCAACAAGAAATAAATAAATAAATAAAAACAAAATCTCTAAACAGAAACAATAAATGAAAATAAGAAACAAAATTCAACATTTAGAAAACTAAAGGAAGATGGTAGTGACGGCTTAAAATCTATAACAATACATTAGGTTGTGGAATTCTCTGAAGGTTGATGTCGGCGTCTTCTAAGCCTAGCCATGTGCCTCTCATGGTCTCCCAGAATCCTTTCATTGGACGCTTGCAGCATATCCAACCTTCTCAGAATATCAACAAAATAAGAATTTACCAGTCTCAACAAGGCGTTATTTTCTTCTTTCAGTCTCTCTACCTCCTGTTGAGACTCATGGAGCCTCCTCTGAAGAGAGGAATTTTCAGTTGTCAGCTCCTCGACCTCATTTGCCCTAGCACGCAAACGACTTGCCAGGTTAGCAACAGAAGCAGCACTCTGGATGCTTGCAGACATTGAGTCATCAATAGCCTCTTCTTCAGACCGTACTGTTAACAGTATCTCATCCATTGGTAGAAGGAAATTCCTAGCTACTGTAACAGCAGTAGCATCATTCATCATCACAGAATCATTAATTGTGAGATGTCTGTTCTGGGATACAAAAGATGGACGCCATACTTGGGCATCACTAGCTGTGTTGGGGGCAGCATTTTGATCAAGACGATTTGGGCGAGAAGAAGAGGAAGCCATTTTTAGGAAGTTTTAGAGAAAGCTTTCAAATATCTGTGTTGAGTTGAAACAATTACTCCCGTACTATAGGGCGGAAATATAGACTGTAGAGTCCACGCGTCGGCACTATAGGCAGCATTTCGAATCCTCATGTTATCTTTTCTTTCTCAAGTCTTAAGATTCCACGCGTCGGCACTTTTGGCGCTTTCAAAATCATTTAATCAAAAGCCGATTCTAGCTTTACGGAGCCATTAGTATTTGTCGGTCCTTTCGGCGTCCTCAATCTAATTTTGGTCAAAAGCCGAATTTACTTTGCGTTTCTTCTTTTTTTATAATTATTTTACGGAGCTACTTTTTCAAAAGCATTATACATTCTAAGGAATCAAAACTGAAAAATTGAGTATTTAGATTAACATATCTCATATTCTCATACCTAGATTAACATATCTCATATTCGGAACAATCTAACGGTTCGAAACTATTGAACCCGGAAATCACACAATATGCGATATCCGTTCGGGGTTCAAACGTTATCCGAATTGAGATCCGCGAATTCCTACCCGCTCGTGAGGACATGGGGATCATTTTAGGACACAATGCCGGACCACCCCCTATGCCCACGCGCCGGCAGCGGCGTGGGTGCCTAGATCAATTCCGGTGGCCGGAAAACTTCCAATATCTCAGCCCAAGATTCCTATCCTAGATGTAACATCCGGTTTGGAACCACTTTCGTTCTTGGACATACCCCAAAAACTCACCGGAACTAGTTGAAACCATCGACATAATATGGGTGTATGCAACAATCTGTAAAACTTCAAAATCGATCTTAAATACCTACATAAATGGATAGAGCACGAAGAGTAGATGAAGTTTCATACCTTACTCGACGGATTTCATGGCCGGAGTCGTCGGAAAATGCAAAAACACCGCCGGAAAGACCTAACCATTACTTAGCTTCGATTTGAGCTCATCATTGACCAATTGGACCGGTTCTTGGGTGGGTTTTATAGAGGAGGACGAGATAAACACTTTTCGTGAAGGTGGCGTGGCCATCCGGTGAACGACAACGTCAATTTTGTGGCTTGGAAGTCGAACAGTCACTGTTGCTACAGTGACTGTCGAAAATTAAGGAGAAAAATGGTTGACCTCCTCCGGAGGAAGAAGGAGAGGAAATATAAAACGAGTTCGGTACTGTAGCAAATACTGTAGCAATAAGAAACCTATTTGCGACGGCAATAAGTAACGTCGCAAATTTAACACTTCCAAACCTATTTGCGATGTGAGATGCGACGTTACTAATTAAACTGTCGCAATTATTTTGGAGCGAATCACCCGCGCGTAAAATTATGTGTATTTGCGAGGGCCGCATTGACCGTCGCAAATATTTGTCGCAAAAGGGCATTTTTCTTGTAGTGTAATCCCGGTCTCCATAACCTTGTCTCCATCGCTACCATCATCACTGTTATTATCCACTGTTACCACTACTTTGGGTCCCGAGCCCTTGCCTTTATTCTTGCGGGTATTAGCAAACCGCGTTTCAAGAATACGCATGCTTCGACGCTTTGGGGTCACGGAGGCATTCGTACCCTTGCCTTTGCTTTGGGAGGTACCTATAAAATAAAATAAGAAGTATGCTTATATGTTTACATATATATGTATATGCATATATATATATATATAAAGATGGGGAAACGAATGAGAGCAAACAAATAGCAATACTTACTGCGAGGAGATGAAGTTCTTGGTGCCGCTTGCCTGCTGCTAACAATGGGCTGCTGCTGTGGTGGAGGCTTGGGCAAGGCAATTTTTCTCGAGTTAGGAGGACCACTCACTGCTACCTTAGGGATAAATCTTTTTGGTCCCTTCACAGCTGGTTCTTTCTCAGCGCTACAGCTCTCCTCTCGTTTCCGTTTCCCATGTGCAGCACTTTTCCCGGTGCTATGAGGACCCGATTTTTCTAACTTTTGCTTCAGTTTTGAAAAATCACCGACAATCTCTCCGCTCTTGGAAATAAAAGGCAGATTCCGTTTCTTACTCAAGGAGATGGCTTTCTCCTCCGACACTAAGCGAGCATGACGGACAATGGTGGGAAGTAATGGATCGCAATGGGCAGCGTGGAACCAGCTGAATGCAGCGAAGCAGCGGTTCCAATAAATTTGATAAGCCTTGGAGAGATTGCCAACACGCTGCCGGTTAGCTAGGGCTAAAGCAAGAGGTCTGCCGTCTCCCGGCATGCTGTCATTGGTCCAGAAAACCTTGTATAATGCCAAAGAATCTCCATGGCTAGGACAGGAAGGTACTCCCTGGTCAAAGCCAAACTGACGTCTAACCCGATAAGGAGAATAACGCACGGGAACCTCCAAGTGATCATCACCAAATGTGGGCAAAGGAAGACATGCAGCGCTTAGTAACGCTTCCCTACGTAATGGGCAACCTTGTACTGACATGGCTAGGGCCTCAACCAAGACAACAGAATCTGCATAAAGAGGAGTATTGCTGAATCCCTCCGATAAAACGCAGTATGGGCGGAAGATGAATTTCTCAACATCGTCCAGCAGCTCTAAAAAGTTCTGACCCTTCCGTTGCATGCGACGGAACCATCTACAGATCCGAGGAAGACTACCCGGCATATAGGAGTTCTCATCTGAAGCAACCAGCGACTCAGCCTTTGAGTAAGGGAGCGGAGATACCTCTATCCCTTTGAAGCGTTCCCATAAAAAGATTTGCAGAAAACTGGAGTTCGCAAAAGTCTCTACAGCCATAGTTCCAGCCGCCCCCTTCTCAAGAAATTGAATCTGGTCAAGCAAACGATACAAGTGCCCCAAGAACATGGGGGCTAAAGGAACCATGCTACCCCGTGCAATTGCCAAAGCCAGCGGAAATACTCTCCCATG